>JAVJAQ010000838.1:0-710899 GCA_032362365.1 Zygogramma bicolorata
GTTTGAATTCTTGGTTGTTGTGATGACCCAAACTCTTGATAATAAACACTAATTTGGTTTATAGGGTTTAATTTGATACTTAACTGGTGCAAGAGAACAAAATAATTTTTTAACAAGCTTTTACAGACATTACATATATGACCTCGTACTACTCTCGTACTAAATCCATAGAACCTTAGAACATGTAAAAACAGTAACAGTGTTGCCAACTTAACTAATCCTAACACTCCTCCTCGATTGATAATTTCTTGAATGTTCAATCGCTCAAAAGATGAAAAAAAGAATTTACCTAACTTTGGCATTTAACTTGTGTTGCACAAAAAGTTGTTTACATAATGGTTTTGTGAACATGTCTGCAATATTGTCGAAAGAAGCTACATGTTCTATGTAAATAATTTCTGAAAGTAATAAATCCTTCAAAAAATGAATTCGAATGTCAATATGTTTTCCTCTTTTGGAGTTTTCAAAGGACTTTGACATTAATATTGCACTTTTATTGTCACATAAAAGAGTTGCCTCACTATTTACCTTGAAGTCACTTAAGACTCCTTTGAGGTTAACTAGTTCTTGAGCAGTAGCAGCAGCAGCAATGTATTCTGATTCAGCTGTAGAAAGAGCAACACAGCTCTGTTTTTTGGTGAACCAGCTCACCGGATTTCCTCCATAGAATATAATCGATCCACTTACGCTTTTGCGATCAATTTTGTCTGTTCCCCAATTGGCATCTGACTAAGCAATAATGGAACTGCCCCCTTTTTCATAGCATAACCCCATTGATCTTGTTTGCTTCAAGTATCTTACAATTCTCTTTGCTGCCTTCCAGGATGCTTGAGTAGGTTTGTCGAGCATCCTACTCAAATAACATACTGCATAGGTTATGTCAGGTCGGCTTGTTGTAGAAAGGTACATCAGACTTCCAATAAGCTGCCTAAATGGTACATCAATTATTTCTTCATTCGGATTCAGTTGAAAGTTTGTCTCCATTGGGGTGGATGCTCCATTACATTGCTCCATGTTAAACATGTGGAGTATTTTATCTACAAGTCCTGTTTGTGTTATACGAAGGGTGGTTTCAGTTTTAGTGATTTTCATACCAAGAAAATGCTCTGCATTACCCATATATTTTGCTTCAAATTCCTCTTTCAAAAGCTTAATAACTTCTTCAACTTTTTCATTCTCTCCGGTCGATAAAATGTCATCGACATAGACTATCAACCATACGAAGTCATTATAATATAAACATAAATCATATAATGATCTTTTCATGTTATTTTTCGTAATGAAATTATTGAATCTTTCATTCCATACCTTGGGTGATTCTTTTAGTCCATAAAGGGCTCGATTCAGTTTTAATATTGGGTATTTGGTTTGCACTCCTTTTGGTGGAAAAATAAAAACATCAGAGTTTAATTCTCCGTTTAAAAATGCTGCCGGGATGTCCAGCTGTTTTATGTCCCAGTTCATTTGTAAGGCATGAGACAACATTATCCTTATTGTTGCTATTCTTGCAACAGGTGCATATAGTGGAGTAAATGGATTCTCTTCCTGAATTTGGAACCCCTTAGCTACAATTCGTGCTTTCTTTGTTCCGTTTTCTTTTATTCGAAATACCCATTTTGTCTCTATTGGTGTTTTCCCCAAAGGTAATTCAGTACCAAACCATGTTTGTTGTTTTTCATGTGTCTGTAGCTCTCTCTGAATAGCTTCTTCCCATTCTTTATCTTCAATAGCTTTAGAATAACTTTGAGGTTCAGTTTGTTCAGTTAACATACAATAGACGGAATATAACTCATATTCGTTCAAATGTTGAGGTATTTTAACTGTTCTTCCTATTTTTGTTTTTGTTTCTGGTTGAAGTTGATATTCCCCTTTGACATTTCCTTCTTCGTCTTCTTCTATACTAACTGTCTCTTCTTCTATCTCTTCTTCTTCTTTTTGATAAGTTGATTCTTCTGGAGGGATTTCAGATTCCTGTTTATTTACTATGTTCTCCTTGAATTTTATTATCCTCTCATCAAAAGTAACATCCCCGGAACATATTATTTGGTTTTTCTCTACATTCCACATTCTATAACCTCCTCCACCATAACCAACCATTATAGCATTTTCTGCACGGGTGTCTAACTTGTTTTTCTTGGGAAGTTTTATGAACCATGCTCTACATCCAAAGCATTTCAATTTTGTTAAATCGTTTTCACCGTACCATATTGTTGCTGGAGGGTTTCCTTTGTTCGCACTTGTTGGAGACCTATTGAGTTCATATGCAGAACATCTTAAGGCTTCACCCCATAATTCCTTTGGTAAACCAGTTTCAGCAAATTTGGTTCTGACTTTGTCCATGAGGGTGCGATTCATTCGTTCTGATGTTCCGTTCTGTTGTGGGCTGTATGGCATTGTGTATTGTAATTCAATGCCTTTTGATTCGCACCATTCTTTGAAATAGTTAGATGAAAATTCACCACCATTGTCAGTACGTATTTTCTTGGTTTTCTGTCCATGCTGAGTATTAATCAACTTCACAAAATCTATCAGATTTTGCTGTACTTCATCTTTCCTTTTCAACAGTTTCACGACCACAAAATGTGAGTAATCGTCTATTATTACTTGAAAGTACCTATGTCCTTCAAAAGTAGGAGGGTTGATAGGCCCTGCTACGTCACTGTAAATGAGATCTCCTATTTGCTTTGAACGTTTTACTAATGTACGGAAAGTTTTTCTTGCAGATTTTCCTTCAATACACTCGGAACATTGTTTGTTCTATTGCTGTTATTACCGGATCATATTCTTCGTTCAAAGATAGCAGAAGATGACACACTTTGTCAGTCTCTTCTACTTTTGAGCCTGCATTCTCCAACTCTCTTATGATGATATCGAAGGTCGAGAAGTGGTCTTCTAGCATTTCATTTTTCTTCAGTTTGAGAGTGAGTAATTTCTTTTTCAAAGTGAGTTTGGTAAAAACACTTTTTCTCTCAAACACATCTTCAAGTGCTTTCATCATTTCTGTTGCGGTTTTTGAATCTTTTATCAGATCAAGATGCTTGTCTGTCACACACTGTACAATGACTGATTTGGCTTTTGCATCATTAATTTTAAACTTGTTCTTCTGCGCTTCGTCTGTAATACTTTCTATTTCTTTCTCCAGAGCATCTTTTATTTGTTTCTCTCCCATTATGGCCATCACTCTAAATTTCCAATAATTGAAGTTTCCAGAATTGAGTTGTGGTAGACTGTGCTGTGAGTGTAAATTCATCATGGCGACTTGACGACTGACTAGCAAACTTTTTGAACTAGACTTCAATTACTTGCGTGGATCTGGGCCCATAACCTGTTTGAATTCTTGGTTGTTGTGATGACCCAAACTCTTGATAATAAACACTAATTTGGTTTATAGCGTTTAATTTAATACTTAACTGGTACAAGAGTACAAAATAATTTTTTAACAAGCTTTTACAGACATTACATATATGACCTCGTACTACTCTCGTACTAAATCCATAGAACCTTAGAACATATAAAAACAGTAACAGTGTTGCCAACTCAACTAATCCTAACACAATGATCAGAAATCATTGTCAGTCTCAGCTGTTTCCAATTATACGTCCACTCACGTCTTTGGTTCCGTTCTAAAACGTGACAAAATATGAAAAACAAACTTACTTACGACGAGTAAGAACAGAGTTTGTCCTCGAGTGCTTTTAGGTTCCTCGTTGTCGTTCTCTTGTGCTTGTGTCAGATAGGTACACCACTGCAGTGCGAAATCATCCTGGATATCACTACCGTAAAACTTTGCTTCAGTCGGATCATCTCCCAGTACAGTAGTAACAGCGTTATCACTACGGAAAGATTCACTGTTGGTGGCGGAAAATTCCGATGTCAAATCCGACGACGGACCAGCGCCCACCAAAGAGAAATTGTCTGTGGGCGCGAGACACTCGGCTGGCACAACTCAAAAAGTGTGCAGGGCAGAAAACGGCCTAGGATGATGAATAAAGTTCAGCCGTATGTTGATCTACAAAGTAGATTGCCCCTGCCGATGATCAATGATCAGAAATCATTGTCAGTCTCATCTATTTCCAATTATATGTCCACTCATTCCGTTGGTTTTTCTAAAACATGACAAAAAACATTAAAAACAATCTTACTTACTAAACGAGTAGGAACGGAGTTTTTCCTCGAGTTTCCGTAGTGTTCGCCAAGTTTCTACGTTGTTTTCACTGAGCATCGTTTGTTTTGTTTCCCATAGTACATATGGAAAATTTTCTTCGATTCACTTATTTAAACTAATTTACACTTTCGAACTTATCACATTCAGCGCAAGAAGTATATTGACGGATATTCGGGTGAGGACTCGTGAGATAGGGGCATCGTGAATCATTCTTTCTTTCAACTTGCGCATTTTAGTCATAGAGGTACTACTACAAGGTGATCTATTCGGATGGGACCAACCGAAGTATAATTCCTATCTTTATCTTCTTTTTTCGGAAGAACACTTCTTTGTTTACGAGTTCGTTTAGATTATTTAGTATTGATAAATATACCACGTTATTCTTTCGTAATTTTATATTCAATTTTTCTCGAACGATTTTTATAACTCATATCTTTGCATTCCCTCAAAATGAAAATAAACTTTCGATTAGCTCATTTGAATATCAGATCATTGATTCCGCATATCCAGGATCTCAGGGACCTAGAACTCAATAAATTAGAAATAGTTGGCTCATCTGAAACTTGGCTGTCACCAGATATTCCGGATTGTTTAATATCTTTTGATAACTACAATCTATACAGAAAAGACAGAGGAGTGGGCAGGGGTGGTGGTGTGGCACTTTATATAAAAGCGGGTTATAAAGCTAAATTACTCAATTCGGTTCCCCAAAATGATAACGAACAACTCTGGATTTCCTTTGCTTCATGCCATAAAAAATATGCTCTTGGCATTTTCTACAGACCACCAACATTTCCAGTTGACGAATTCTTGAATGACTTGGAAAATTCAATTAGCGTTATAGCGCCGAACTTTGATGAGATTTTTCTAACAGGGGACTTCAATATAGACGTGTTAGCTAGAGACACATCCTCTACTCGAAAACTCAAAGATATTTTCAACTCATATGCTCTTTATCAGATCATTAAAGAACCCACGAGGATATGCGACTCGAGTGCTAAAATCTTAGACTTGATCATTTCGTCTGAGAAGATTACAGCCGAAATGACCAGTGTCGTGGATCACGGTATCTCAGACCATTGTTTGATCTCTTGTTCCGTCGGAAATATGACAGAACACTTCCAACCTTTCCTACATAAATTTCGCAATTTCTCTTCTTTCAATTTGAACAGATTCTCTGCAGATCTCATGCTCCTGGACTTCTCATCTATTTTCTCATTAGATAATATCGATGACAAAAACAGCAAATTCAATGAGATTTCGCTGTCACTTTTCGACTTCCATGCTCCTCTTCAGACAGTTCGAATCACTCGCCCAAAAGCTCCTTGGATAACTGGAGTTATAAAAATAATGATGTCGATTAGGGATAAAGCATTTGCTAATTACAAACGCACGAAACATATAAGAATGAAGAATAAAAAATTCTGGAAGGAGCTAAAAAATCTGAATATACACCCGAAGAAATTATCAAATGTTCTTCCTGGCCACTCAAGGAACCCTTTCAACATCAATGAATATTTCATTAGTTCCTCTACTAGTAACCTCTCTCCTGACAAAACAATCTTCACTTTTTATTCGAACAATACTAGGCCGGGCGTATCCCACCTCACTTTTCTGCCCACCACCGAATCTGACATCTATAGCATACTTCTTACAATAAAATCTAGAGCCTATGGAGTGGACAAAGTCATGTTACTGCACTGCTGCCCTGTTCTCCTTCCGGTTATTTGTCAACTGTTCAATTTCTGCATCTCTAATAATGTGTTTCCCTCAATATGGAAAAAAAATTCGTTATTCCTCTTCCCAAAATATCTAATCCAGTTGGTCCTGAATCGTTGAGACCTATCAGTATTCTTTGTACCTTATCTAAGGCATTTGAAAAAAGTATTCTCACCCAGATCAGTACTCACTTAGAGTCCAATAGCATCATTCCTTCGTGTCAATCAGGGTTCAGAACCCATCACAGCTGTGTTACTGCGCTACTCAAGGTCACAGATGATATTTTCACCGCAACCGAGGAAAATAAACTAACTGCTCTCGTGATGTTGGATTATACCAAGGCTTTCGACAGAATCAAGCATCAGTTGTTATTGCCCTTACTTCATTATATCGGCTTCTCTATCACCGCGGTCTCTTTACTGAAATCATATTTACTGAACAGATCGCAAGCGGTTATTCTGGAGAGTAACTGTTCCAATTTTCTGAATATTGAAAATGGAAAATAATAACGACCCAAAAACCATCGTACCTGTACGATAAATAAAACTTACGATAAAATAACTTTTCGAACTGATGTTCACAACCTTAACCTTCGTCACAAGTCCAGACTCACTCCACCCTCGCACCCTCTGCCCAGTTTCAATCGTCTTACAGTTACTTCATTACCCGGCTTCACAATAGGATTCCCGTAGAACTGAAATGTTTGTCTATACCAAGCTTCAAGCATAATCTGAAGAAAAAAACTCTTTTCTGACAATATTTCATTTTGATTTTTGCAATTATTTATACCACATGAGTGTCTTGTCAATTGAAATATTTGAATCTCATTCACTAGTTATTTTTTCCTTGGCGTTTCTGGATGTGTTTCTAGGAATCGGTGGTTCTAATGTTTTTTTTCTCTTTGGTATGCAAAATTGTTTCTGATTTGTATGCATCTCAGGCGACACATACTGCTATAATAAGTGTTGATATGTTTAGGTTGAGTGGAAGATAGCACTTGTTTGACTCTCCGTGAGTTCGAACAAGAGCTAACTCTGCCTTTTGATAGATATTATTTGTTATTATGTCATGGTTTATTTTTATTATTATTTTTATTATTATTACTATCATTATAATGTATGCTGATGATGCAATTTTTTTGTGAAACTTTTTTTCTGTACATTTTTGTGGTCTGGAAGCAACTATGATAAAACCGAAACTTTAGATTTCTCAACTAAAATTTATAAAGAAAACAAGGAGACAATCAAGCTCCTTGGACTGTATTTGGACTCGTCTTCAAGTTTCTCACCACATATTCGCAAATTATCAAAGCGTCTATCCACCTGCATATATGTAATAAGACAACTCAGTAGAAGAAGAAAGGATTGTTTGAGAGTAGCTCATTTTGCCATTTTTTACGGTATAATGTCATATGAACTGACACTATGGGGTTCATCACATCATTCAGATAGAAAAATTGAAAAAAAATCATGAGAATTATGGTGCATGCTAAATATGACGACCATAGTAAACCTCTCTTTATGAATCTCCATATATTGAGTCTGCGATCTTGGTAATGCCTATGAATACAACGTAGTGAATTATATTTATAGTCTACAGTCAAAAAATATTCTTTGTATCGTGTTGCAGCAGATTTGAAGTATGTACTGTCAGTGCGATTTCTCAGAAGATCAAAGATAAGAAAGCTCACAAAACCACAAAGAGACTTACAAATACTGCAGTACTGGATATGAGTGTTATGCGTAAAAATATTTATGCTATGTTGGAACGCAGTAAGTATTTGCAGTCTATGAATATGGAAAAAACTCGATTTTTCAAGATAGTTTGAATGTAGCTATTCAAAATATATAATTTTAATCTCCGGAAGTTCCGTATTGGAAAACTAGGAACGAACTTTTTCATAAATAAACTTCAATTTTTTAATGAATGATATACACGTACCTCTTGAAGAAAGAGATTTGCAAATATCTTCGATTTTCCTCCTTTCATGTTCCACATATCACTTTATAATTGAAATTTCATAATTCTATTTCAATCTGGCTACAGTGTACTTCAAAATTCAACAACGCCCATATAGCAAAAGTGACATATATTTGGAACTCTGGATCGACTCTGATGTCATTCTGATGTCAAATGTCAAGATCCATCAGAAATTCAGAGAATTAGGTTATAACTGAATCTTTGGCACCGTCGAACGTTTGGCAAATGTTAATTTAAATGTAATACACTTCAGGAAAGTCGTTTTCTTAATGTATATTTTTTATTGATGCCAAAACAAGATTTATTAATCGAAAATAGAGGCCGAACTTCTTCCTCAATCAATTTTAATGTTTTTTTTTAATTCATAGAATTCAGAAATACTATTTTATATCATAGTTTCTAGAGTTCCAGTGCTAATCGCTAGAATGCATTTGTCGAACAATGAGATTTATCATTATCATTATTATCCAGGTAGAAAAACATAGTATGGTGATAATGAATAAAATTTGATACCCTAAGAGGGTATATCTCGAACTCATATGAACAAAGTGTAGAATTTCGTCGTAAATAGGGACTATTTACTGAAACTCCAAGATATCCACAAAGATGAAGTCATTCGAATGTCTGTGTGTTACCAAAATTCGGAATTCACATTTCAAATGAAGAATAAAATAAATTTCTGCCCAGCAAACACATATACATCGCCACGTAATATCGACGATGTCGAAGTGCAAATTGCACTGTCACATTTCAAGTCGCGATGATATCGCAGTTATATCGCAGCAATGGAGTTTTGTTACACTCACGTTACAAGTGTTTCGATGTCTCTGCGATATATATTCCTTAATGTCACGACAACATTATCTTTGTGATAATGCAGTGGCATGAAATATGCGAAAAACTGTTCATTGTCGTGACTGAATTAAAATTGAAAAATAAAGATATATTCAAGAAAAAATTCTCCAATAATAGAAGATATAAATGAAATAATCCACGTCATCAAAAAGTTCCACCTTCCTTAACAAATAATGTCATACAACAACAAACATTTCCTAAAAAGAATAAATAATAACATTTCATTGTTCCGAAAGAGAGTTAATTGCCAACAATCGACATAGCCCATCTGAAATCTTCGAATTAATGAAACCATCAATTGTTTTCGTCTCCTCAGCCAGATATTGCTTGTTCAACCATAGTTCACCGGAAAAAAAATCAACAAGTAATCGCCATAACTTGCAACCTTCAAGCGAAACTCGTGGTTAGGGAATATCCGAATGGAAATTACTTCGTAACAGAAAAATATAACAGTCAGCATCTCATCAATATGGCTCCGATTTTTTGATCACGTACCATTATAGGTCTAGTCTTATGTCAGTTAACATAACTTTAATTTGAATACACTTCTTTGGAAAACAGATTACTAGTACCTACAATCTGCATAACCTTGCTCTTCCCTCTGCTTTTCAGAACATGACAATTCAATCTTTCTCCATTTACTTGACAACGTGATACATGATTGCGTATCAATATGTTGCAAATTCTGGGTCTTCAATGGTTCAATGCTAGAATCACTTATAGTCTAAGAGCTACTGACGCACGTTTCATGAAGTGTTTTATGCACCTTGAAATTTTGCTATAATGCATCTCTTGGGTAGATGTGAAGGTGAGTATGTGTTGGCTAGACCTACCTTGGGACACCAGGTACTGCGCATAGAAGAAAGAAGAAAGTAGCTTAATCGGCGATAAATCGCCCAGTCTGGCAACCCTGCCAGGGTTATCAGCGAGTGATGAGCAGGTAGAAAGTCAGTCCTCGCGTTTCGATTGGTCGGCTGTGATATCGAAGAACGCACAGGGTTGTATTAGGCTGTCACAGTCTACTACTTATGAATAGTATTAATTAATACATATCGTTTGGAGAGCACGTATTATTTCAGACAATATGTCCAGCTGTCCAGCACAGATACATGGGATTGAAAACAATGTCGTATCAAATGAAGAGCGCACGGAAAAAACGATGAATGCCCAAGAACCAAGAATATTAAGGAAAGCGTTTTTTAATTGAAATTCGGGTTATCAGCTATTCACTCATTATCTTCAGCTAGTGAGAAAAACAGTCCCTCTTGATATGTTTTCTTATAATCACGTTTATAGCTAGCCATCAGAAATACCTTTCAGAATTCGAAATGCAAAATCTTTCATCGTTTTTGCCGAGTATATGAATTTTCAAATTCACGTTTTCTATGTGACTGTTATCGATATTCCCGTTCATTCAGGTACCAGAAGATGCAGCTTATTGACAGGAAAAATATTATGTCTACAAATAAATTTGGTAAAAATGGACTGTTTTCATTCTTCCCATGTGCTCTTAAATTGCTAATAATAATAATAGTCCTCCTCGAAATAGAATAAAGAAAAGGCATTTGAGGCATTCTATAGAAACACCTCTTTTCAGTAGTTCCAAGTCCTGCCCTGACCCACTAAAAGTGTATGCCTTTTGTTATTATTTTCAATTATTGAATTGAAGACGGTGTTTGAATGTCTTATTCATTATCCGTTGTGGAATTAGCTCAATTTTACATAGAAGATTGTTGGCTTCTTAATAAAACACGACAACTTTGGATAATTTTTTTATGTTAACCCCCTTGAAAGTGTCTGCCTCATTCATTATCCATTGTGAAATTAGCTCAATTTTACATTAATGATTGTTGGCTTCTGAATAAAACACTTCATTTAGTAAAGAAATAATAACAACTTTGTAAATTTTTTTTTTCATGTCAACCCCCTTGAAAGTGTCTGCCTCATTCATTACCCATTCTAAAATAAGCTCAATTTCACATTAAAGATTGTTGGCTTCTGAATAAAACACTTCATTTGGGCCATATTTTTTGCACCTTTCCTCTATGCGCAGTACCTGGTGTCCCAAGATTGGTCTAGCCAACACACACTCACCTTCACAACTACCCAAGAGATGCATTATAACAAAATTTCAAGGTGCATAAAACACTTCATGAAACGTGCATCAGCAGCTCTCCGACTATTATGATTTGATCCAATTAGATTGGATATGAAAGTGCAAAAAAAGCTAAAATGGGCGTGAAATCGTAACATTTGAGTATACTCAGTAGCTGACCATCTTAACTAATAAATATGTATTTAATCGGTTTTCATTTCCAATTATTTGAGTTAATATATATATATATATATATATATATATATATATATATATATATATATATATATATATATATATATATATATATATGTTAGCATGAAGATTCTCACGGACGAAGTATGATGCGTTGTTTTTTCGGGTTTCATTCCGTGTTCTGTGGTTTTGATCCTCTGAAGGATAATTCTCACAACGTTTCGGCAAAGTCTCATTTGCCATCTTCTAGGTGATGTCTTGAGTTTCGATCTCCGAACTCGACTAATTAATTCGAGTTCTACTTCTCAATATATAGGGGTGTTCATTAATGGTATCTTTGATCTAGGCCCCTCCCACTTTCTTCGTTGGTCCGACTGCATTTGTCATCGTGTCTGGGTAATTACGTGGTAAGGTCCGATATTGTTCCTCTGGTGTAATCGGCTTGTCTTTGTTTAATGATATAATGGATTTCCACGTTCTTGGTAATCTTTGGGCGTCGTCTCTCTTGTTCATGCTACTCGGTCGTTTCTCAATTTCGATAGCCTCTCTGATTGTTCGAGAGTAGAAGTTTTCATCGCTTGCTAATGTTTTTGTGTTTTTGAAATTGATGGTATGTCCTGTCTCCAATACGTGATTGAAGATGGAAGATGTGGTAACTTTTCCTTTCACTGATAGCTCATGTTCATCCTTGCGTACGTTTATCCGTCTTTAGTATAACTACTTCTCTTCGGGCTTGAAGGCCGTCGTTCTTCGGAATTTCTTCCTGACGTTTCGCTAGCGCGAGTGGCCAGCTTCTTCAGAGGCTTATTCATCTCCGATGACTAAACAGTTCGATTTCTCAAGGCGTATTTATATTGATGCAGGTAGTCTGGAGTGTTAGTTACTTCTGTCGGGTTCGGGGAATAATCATCATTATTAGTTGCCGCACTACCTGCTGTGATTTCATTAGGTATTCTTGTTTTCCTCAGAATCGGATTCCAAATTCTGTTTAGAGTCAACGCTTCTTCCTTTCTGTTAAAATTGTCCGCATGTTTTTGGATCTCTATTGCCTCCCGCACCAGTCGGCTATGGTAACCCTGGTTGGGGGCAATCAGTGTGGCATTTTCGAACAGAATCTTGTGGTCGCCCTCACTCAATGCGTGTTCCGCCACCGCCGATTTGTCGGTTTGCCCCAGCCTACAGTTCCTTTGATGCTCTTTGAGCCTTGTACCCATGGATCTTTTCGTGGTACCGATGTAAACCTTCCCACAGGTGCATGGAATGCGATAAACCCCTGCCGCTGACAGTGGGTCTCTTTTGTCTTTAGCCGACCTGAGGCTTTGCTGGATCTTCTTGGTCGGCTTGAAAACTGTTTTTATGTTATATTTCCCCAAGAGTTTTCCAATTCTGTCAGTGACCCTCGGGATGTATGGCAGATATGCATTCGCAACTACCTGAGGGTCCTCCCTGTTATGAACCGTGGGACTCTTCGGTTTCATGGCCCTGTTGATCTCAGATACACTGTACCCATTCGACCTCAAGGTCACTTGAAGATGTTCCAGTTCCTGCTCTAGATGTTCTGGTTCACAAATTCTTCGAGCACGTTCAGTTAGGGTAGATATGACTCCTCTCTTCTGACTGGGATGGTGGTTCGATAGTGCGTGCAGGTACCTATCCGTGTGCGTGGGTTTTCGGTATACTTTGTGGGTTAGTCTAGCGCCACATCGTTCAATCAGAACATCTAAGAAGGCTATCTGCTGGTTCTGTTCGGTTTCCATGGTGAATTTGATGCTGGAGTGTTGAGCGTTTAGGTGGTCCAGAAAAAGGTTCAGAGAGTCCCTTCCATGTTTCCAGACGACGAAGGTGTCATCCACGTAGCGTAGCCACAAGGTCGGCTTCAAATCAAAGGCGTCGATTGCCTTCTCTTCAAACCGTTCCATAAAGAAGTTGGCTATCACTGGGCTCAGTGGACTTCCCATCGCCACTCCATCCAATTGCTCATAGAAGTTTCCCCTCCATTGAAAGTAGCTTCCCGTAAGGCATGCTCTGAAAAGTCCGACAATATCACTTGGGAACAGGCAGGCTATCTCCCTCAGAGAGTCTTCCAGTGGGACGTTGGTAAACAAGGACACAACATCGAAGCTGACCATGATGTCGGTCGGTTCCAAGGTCAAGCCTTCAATTTTACCAACGAAGTCTGTTGAATCCTTGACGTAGGAATTTGTTCTTCCGACATGAGGCTGGAGGAGTGAGGCCAGATGTTTTGCCAAGTGATAGGTAGGTGAGCCTGGGGCACTGACTATAGGTCTCAGTGGCATGTTGGGTTTATGCACCTTTGGAAGACCGTAGAGCCTGGGTGGAACGGCTTCAGTTCTGATAACGGTTTTCTGCGTGGTTTCCGACAGTGAGGACGACTTGATGAGTTTATTTACATTCCTCAACCTTGATTGTGTCGGGTCCCTTCTAAGTTTGCGGTAGTTCGTGGGTTCTAGGAGTTCTTCAATTTTGCTATTATATTCCTCCGTTTTTAGAAGGACCGTGGCGTTTCCTTTGTCCGCTGGAAGGATCGTGATACCCTCATCAGAATTCAAGCTCCTCAAGGCTGCAATCTCTCTTCTTGTGATATTGCATTTTGGTGGCCGTGCCTTGCTTAGAATGTTCGCTGTCACAATCCTGATTTCTTCCGCTTTCTCATCTGGTAAGTTCGGAAGCGGCAATCAGGAACAGCAAGACTCTCTGAGGGAGATAGCCTGCCTGTTCCCAAGTGATATTGTCGGACTTTTCAGAGCATGCCTTACGGGAAGCTACTTTCAATGGAGGGGAAACTTCTATGAGCAATTGGATGGAGTGGCGATGGGAAGTCCACTGAGCCCAGTGATAGCCAACTTCTTTATGGAACGGTTTGAAGAGAAGGCAATCGACGCCTTTGATTTGAAGCCGACCTTGTGGCTACGCTACGTGGATGACACCTTCGTCGTCTGGAAACATGGAAGGGACTCTCTGAACCTTTTTCTGGACCACCTAAACGCTCAACACTCCAGCATCAAATTCACCATGGAAACCGAACAGAACCAGCAGATAGCCTTCTTAGATGTTCTGATTGAACGATGTGGCGCTAGACTAACCCACAAAGTATACCGAAAACCCACGCACACGGATAGGTACCTGCACGCACTATCGAACCACCATCCCAGTCAAAAGAGAGGAGTCATATCTACCCTAACTGAACGTGCTCGAAGAATTTGTGAACCAGAACATCTAGAGCAGGAACTGGAACATCTTCAAGTGACCTTGAGGTCGAATGGGTACAGTGTATCTGAGATCAACAGGGCCATGAAACCGAAGAGTCCCACGGTTCATAACAGGGAGGACCCTCAGGTAGTTGCGAATGCATATCTGCCATACATCCCGAGGGTCACTGACAGAATTGGAAAACTCTTGGGGAAATATAACATAAAAACAGTTTTCAAGCCGACCAAGAAGATCCAGCAAAGCCTCAGGTCGGCTAAAGACAAAAGAGACCCACTGTCAGCGGCAGGGGTTTATCGCATTCCATGCACCTGTGGGAAGGTTTACATCGGTACCACGAAAAGATCCATGGGTACAAGGCTCAAAGAGCATCAAAGGAACTGTAGGCTGGGGCAAACCGACAAATCGGCGGTGGCGGAACACGCATTGAGTGAGGGCGACCACAAGATTCTGTTCGAAAATGCCACACTGATTGCCCCCAACCAGGGTTACCATAGCCGACTGGTGCGGGAGGCAATAGAGATCCAAAAACATGCGGACAATTTTAACAGAAAGGAAGAAGCGTTGACTCTAAACAGAATTTGGAATCCGATTCTGAGGAAAACAAGAATACCTAATGAAATCACAGCAGGTAGTGCGGCAACTAATAATGATGATTATTCCCCGAACCCGACAGAAGTAATTAACACTCCAGACTACCTGCATCAATATAAATACGCCTTGAGAAATCGAACTGTTTAGTCATCGGAGATGAATAAGCCTCTGAAGAAGCTGGCCACTCGCGCTAGCGAAACGTCAGGAAGAAATTCCGAAGAACGACGGCCTTCAAGCCCGAAGAGAAGTAGTTATACTAATAACCTCGGCCGCGAAAGCCTCAACCATTTTGTCGTTTATCCGTCTGTTGGTCTGGCCGATGTAGGACTTGTTGCAGTCTCGACATGGTACTTCGTAAACTCCCTGGGACTCCAGTGGTATCTGGTCCTTCGGATTACGGAGTATCGATCTTATTGTACGTTCTGGTACGAACGAAGTAGCTATGTCGTGTTTGCGGAGAATTCTGCTGATTTTATCTGTGGTTCCTTTTATGTATGGTAGTCTGGTTGTTATGACCGGTGTTTCGGGTGTTTTTTGCTTGTTAGTATCTATAAAAACGGTTTTCCAAGAACAAACCGAAACAGCAAAAAACCCCCGAAACACCGGTCATAACAACCAGACTACCATACATAAAAGGAACCACAGATAAAATCAGCAGAATTCTCCGCAAACACGACATAGCTACTTCGTTCGTACCAGAACGTACAATAAGATCGATACTCCGTAATCCGAAGGACCAGATACCACTGGAGTCCCAGGGAGTTTACGAAGTACCATGTCGAGACTGCAACAAGTCCTACATCGGCCAGACCAACAGACGGATAAACGTACGCAAGGATGAACATGAGCTATCAGTGAAAGGAAAAGTTACCACATCTTCCATCTTCAATCACGTATTGGAGACAGGACATACCATCAATTTCAAAAACACAAAAACATTAGCAAGCGATGAAAACTTCTACTCTCGAACAATCAGAGAGGCTATCGAAATTGAGAAACGACCGAGTAGCATGAACAAGAGAGACGACGCCCAAAGATTACCAAGAACGTGGAAATCCATTATATCTCTAAACAAAGACAAGCCGATTACACCAGAGGAACAATATCGGACCTTACCACGTAATTACCCAGACACGATGACAAATGCAGGCGGACCAACGAAGAAAGTGGGAGGGGCCCAGATCAAAGATACCATCAATGAACACCCCTATATATTGAGAAGTAGAACTCGAATTAATTAGTCGAGTTCGGAGATCGAAACTCAAGACATCACCTAGAAGATGGCAAATGAGACTTTGCCGAAACGTTGTGAGAATTATCCTTCAGAGGATCAAAACCACAGAACACGGAATGGAACCCGAAAAAACAACGCATCATATATATATATATATATATATATATATATATATATATAGAAAAGATGGCAAATGAGACTTTGCCGAAACGTTGTGAGAATTATCCTTCAGAGGATCAAAACCACAGAACACGGAATGGAACCCGAAAAAACAACGCATCATATATATATATATATATATATATATATATATATATATATATATATATATATATTTCCTAGTTTTGTTCTTAACTAGTCAGCAAAGACTACCCATCTCCTATATATATATATATATATATATATTTATATATATATATATAAAAGGTTGCAGACTAGCTTCCAAAACGTCATCAAGGGGAATTATAGGCATTTTTTAGTGAATCCATTAATTCAATCTCCAAATTCATAAAAATCCAATACGTAACTGACAAAATAGTCACTCAAATTTGCATCTTTTCAATTTGCAGTTACGTTCGACGCAAATATACCAATTTTCCCAAAAAACATATATTATAAGAATTCAAAACATTTTCCTTTTCATTTCTAGGGGAGAGAAAATCAAAAAAATGGATTGAAGAAAAACTTTTACCTCTTCAACAAACATTCGTCTGAATATGATAAAACTCAACTCTTGGGTCTTTCGAATCAGGTATTGAATTGAGAAAAACTATCCGAAAAAAGGCGGTTAATTTGAAACTAAACTTTTCGAAGATCTTCTATTATATTCGAAATATTCGGTATTTGGGATGATTTTGAAGAACTTTTGCGCATAATTTGTTCTGGTGAAAAAACCTTATCTGCTCGATTTTTCAAGTGGTGACACATATCTGTTCGAAAAAGATGAATTGGTCGATTTCATGTTTTGAGGACCTATATAATGAAAAAAGGAGTTTTAAAGACGACTACGAGTAAAAAGATAGTGATAATGTATCTGATTTCTTATTTACAGCTTCTTGGCAAAATCGTCTTCTGAAGCTCTACATAATAAAAAAAACTTCTTGAATACGACCTCATGCAAAAAAGGGGTAGTCGTAGTTGAAATTAAACACGCGGTATATCATACCATATCAACCAGAACTTGATTTAACGGGTTTTGATCATATTAGCCTCAATTGCCCCTCGAATAGATCCATGAATGTTTATTCGAAAAGAGAGAAATTGACAAAAAATTAGTCTTTCAATGTTCCACTGATTTTCATCAGCTTTTTAGATCGAACTCGTATTCAACAATTTGTACAGAAGCTTCTCTAGGAATATTCTACTCTAGGAATATGCCGAAATTGACCCAAATTTCATATTCTCATATATTTATGTAAGTAACAAATTTGCTTGCCATTGCATATATTAGCAACATCCACATTCCAAGTGATCAAAATAGAATTTCTGCAAATAATATCTCTTTCACTAAACAGTTTACTTTGATCCTCAATGTATGGCTAATTCGAAAATATTTACTTGAAACTGATTTTCGAGATCACACAGCAACCAGAATTCAGTTTTTCCGGAAGGTGTCGTACACAGGGTCGCACTAGGCCAGAAGGACATGTGTGGTTCTCTAGGAATAAATAGGTATATGGAATGTTATTGTCAGATAGGTTATATCTGATGAAAGATGAAATATTCACAGTTTCAATTTTCAATGACAGATATAAATAAGCTCCCGATTACTTCTAACGTACCACAAATTCGAAGATACCCAATGAACTCTTTCTTCAAAAGAGAAATTTTCATTCAATAATCAACAGCTCAATCACCATCATCCTTAGGGGTATCGGAAACAAAACCCGCTCTTGAGGGTTCGCGTGACAGATCAGACAGGCTCACAAACAATATGTAAGAAACACTCAAGTTTACGAACACCAATTGCAGCGGAGGGATATTATTAACCCAAGTAAGTTTCCGAAGTTATCTCATCCAAGGCATGTATGATATCTTAAAGATGTACATATATGTATATATCTTCCACTTATCTTCAAGACGACTTAAATATGTAAGTGTGTTACAATATATAACATTTTGAGAATATCTTTTTCTGATATCTGAAAGATATCTTTCCATAAAATCTGAAAAATATTATCGAATCATCTTTTTCATTAAAATCAATGAAGAATGAATGAATTATTTTATTAATCACAGGAATTGGGAAGTCCAAACGATTATATTGAGAATTTGACAGCATATATTCTTAATTCACAGATTTTAAATGAAACAACAAACCAGTGTTGTTTTGAAGTTTCTGAGCCGTGGTGCAACCTCCAGATTCAATTCACTAATAAAACCGGTGTCTGAACTATTTTCGTCAGAAGTAGGTACCGTCATCATTCATTTCACTAGTACGAGATATCTCGAAGGTGAGTTAAATAAAAAAAATTTGGGATATCTTTGTAACGTCTCAAGATATTATTTCGATACGAATAAGATATCTTTGATATGTTCTGTGCTCTATGGGCTGCGACCTTCATACCCCTGATACTGGCTCCTTCATATGGTTTGTAGCCTCTGGTTTTCCTCCCCCGCATCTCATGTGTCTTAGCCTTGTTAACGCTTCGGATTTACAGAGCACATCTAATGCGGTTTCTTCTTCTACTCGGCAGAAACTGCCAGACCGATTAAGCTCATATGATCAGAGCTTCAATGAACTTAGGCGAGGGTTTCTTCCTGAACTTTTTCGCCTGTCTCATTCCTAGGAGCTTGTCTTATCACTCTTGCGATTTAGCTTGCATCAACGAGTTTTTGCTCGATTCTGTATTTTTCTCGATGTTGCCTATAGATGAAATCTGTAATTGGTCTTACTAGTTGCACTAAATTATCTTCTCAGTTACATAAGACTTAGTAGGAGCATAGGAGGAGTGCCTGAAAGAGAGTTCCGACGAACTATTTTCAAATTTAGGGTCTACTTCAATTGGTCTGGTGATCATGGTGTAAAGAGCCCTGCCTCTCACCCGGACGACCCAGGTTCGAATCCTGGGGAGTTTCATAATTTTTCAAATTCGTTATTTGCCTCTCAGCCACGGAGACAAAGTGGTTGCGTTTCCACTTCATAAATTATATGTCACAGGTATCCCTTGCTCGCACAAGCTCTTGAATAGGTTTCCTAGAAACCTGGGATATTCGTTGAAAGCCATTTCAAATACATTTTCTAAGACTTATGTTATATAGTTTTCATATCTGGTGAATAGTTTGAAATATGCTATACAAATAAAAGAACTGTTTATCCCATTAGACCATTAAAATGTTCAAAACATTTATAGTTTTGAAATGGAGCAAATTCAATCGGAATTTCAAAGCCCTGAGAATTATGAACGAAGGAACAAATTTTGAAATATTTATTGTCATAAACAATTCAAATCAGAATGTACCCGAACAATGAAAATTACCATTTGGCGTTTGTTTTTTTTCTAGGTATATGACAAAGTTATTGAGCCTTTTAGCATGCCCTGCACATGTTTGGCCGTTTTTTTTTCAGCTATAAATTACTAGATCAATACTTTTCATTTGAAAACATTAATGCAATAATTCTAAACGATATAATCGAGATTAAGTGTGGTGCGATTGAAGGCACTCACTCCTTAAGGTGGAAAATTGTCATATTATTCTCGATTTGATGAATGATTTGAAATTTGGTATACATATAAATGAAATATTTATTCATGGCACTAGTGTCTACTAGACCAATAAAAGTGTTCAAATGTATACAGGAGGACTTCAGAGCCCTGAGAAATATAAACAAATGACAATTTCAAATTTCAGAGTATCACATGACATAAACAATTCAGAAATCAAAATGTACCTAAACGAAGAGAAGTACTTCAAACCGTGTGGTTTCATCAAGGACTATTACAAAGTTGATAAGCATTTTATCACGTCCGGCCCATATTTTCGCTGATAGTTATTAACTACTAGATGAACATCATACTAAGCTTTGAGTAATATAATAAATGCAACTCGATAGTATAATAACAACTTAATGATTTCAACTACGATTTAGTGTGATGAGACTAGATTGATGGAACTCCCTCCTTATTTGCCGCCTGCTTTTGGAGAAAATTGCAATGGCTTTTATCGCTACACCTTGCATAAGTAATTTTCGTATGTGGAGTTCAATGGATTTCTGTCCGATGCTGAATGTTTGATTACATTCGAATCTGTGTTCAAGATAATCAACGATTCCAATTGTTCTTGCCTCCATAACGACCAAAGTCCCGTCTTAATATGCTTCTGTGCGGGCATGTATTACACGGTATTGAATCAGCAGTGAATTTAGAGAAATATGCCATAATAAAAATGACGTTGAAATCTCGGTACTATCCTTATACGATTACACATGAAGAATCAGTGTTGTGTCATCCTGATATTGCTGCTCCAGCTGCGTCGTAACGCGTTAATAAAGGCGCTAACTATGACATTGTAAAGATGTAGCTAACAATTTAGCACCTGCATTTGGATGTGGCATTGTTAGGCGATAACATTGACTATAACTAGGGTGGCAGTTTTTTCGAAAAATCAAAAGGTTTTAGTAGTTCAAGTTCTGTGGTTTCAGTACGTTAAATCTATGTTGGTTACATTAACGAGAGATAAAGCGCATTTCGAAGGTTAACAGAGGTACTTCATTTTCATTATTATTGGCGGTTTTGTGGGTTAGACGAAATTTTTTAGAATTATTCGGTAAATATTGTCTGATCGGGGTATTCATTTCTCAACAATGAAACCATAAAATGATGTACTTAGAGAGAAACTCGTGTGATGTTTATTGAACATAATAAATAATGTCGAAGAGAGTACTATTATTGTTGAATTTTCGAAAATCGTTCTCGCTGAAAAACATCTGTTCCCAACGAGTTCCATGGTGAAATATCGAGCACTGGAAATGGGTTTTTTTTTTCGTGGAAATAATGGAAGATGTGTTAATATGGTACCAATTAAGTGGTGTTAAGCTGATATCCAGGTTAGCACATAAGTTGTGGGAACAATATATTCCAAAAGGAGAATCTTCTGTTGTTCAGAAAACATCTGAGAACCAACTGCCTGCCAAAACTTGTACATTAAAAAAATTCTCAATGTGTTTCAATTCGTATAACAAGTCTTTAACGCTGTATAGTTGTAACGTCCTCACAGTAAAAATAAGATCGAATATAAATGTTTTATCAGTCATCGAAATGAGACAGCTTATGGGCTTCAACATATAGTAGTGTTTTTATGGATAATTATTTCGCACTCACTCATTGTATATCTATCTCTACTTTCAAATGTCATGATATTTTGAAACTATGATTATCATTACTTTCCAGCAAGTGCAATACAAAAGGGAGAGGTCTATGTCTGATGGTGCTGCTTCTAAAGTAAAAGACAATGATGATTCGTCCTTTGTGGTTTTTCCTAGTTTACCCAACTCGGTTCTGGAAAAATTGGGTCTTCGAGGAGCAAGTCCACAGTGAGTACTTTCAGTTGCCTTTTTGTATGTATACACTATTCTACCCACTAATGGCGCCAACGGTTTAGTATGTAATAGAGTAAGAATGGATTCACCAAATCCTTCATACAGGCCCATTTCAATTTGAGTGTATGCATGGGAATCTCGGAAAAAAGTCAACTCCAGCTCTTTTAGTTTCGAAGATATGCAGGAAAAACCTAAAAATTCCAATATTTGTACATGTATCTTTGCAAAGATCTCAAATATCAATTCCTACTTTGCCACTGGCACTTTCAATGGGCTCTCATAACACTTCTATACAGGGTTTCGGCCGACTTGGGCCAATCCCCAAATTCGAATTTCTAGTAAGGTCCTGTATTTTCTGTTGCCATTTTTTCATAGACAACATTCATTTTATATCGAGAAATTTGAAACTTTTTCATATCCTTGTAAGTTATCGCAATATTTCACTATCATCAGGTTAACTTTCAAGTTTTTCATTCCTATCCTGATAATTCGAATTTAGACAATATTCACGTTTCTCCATGTGTCATGTCATATATCTTTGGAGAAACAGTAACATATCATCATTTATTCAATTCATATTTCAAGTGAGAATCATGATCAATCCATTTTTTGATGAATCAACCTAAAATATTTATATTCCTCCTGAATTGATTATACAGTATGTTGCATTGAATGGCTGCATGAAGTGTTAATGTAGACATGTACACTGGCTAACATTCACTGAATTCCTAGAAGTATTTAAGCTTTGTCAATAAAGTTGAATGCCTTTAGACAATGAAGTATATTTATTATTATTATTCTCACTTTTCTTTTATACAAAAATTCAGTGTTCCAGACTTATTAAAATATGAAATGGAAATTGCCGATTAATGAATGACATAACAGGTCTTATTTGGAGATTCTCAAGTTAACCAACATCTTGCATGAAGTTTCATGAATATATTCTGAGAGCTCATCAAATGTATCAACAGATTTTTGTCATTTTCGCAAGAAGAAATAAAGTAAAGAATAGAATTTCGAAATCTTCTGGAATCTTCCACGAGAGCTACAGTCGATTTTGTTCCATAAGCCAGTAGGACACCAAAATAGTCCACTTTTACCCAATTCAGTCTGCTCTGTATCTGTTACCGTTTCCGAGATCTCCATACATATACTTCAATTTGACAAGCCCTATCTATTTTTCATATAATATATAAAGTTGAAGTGAGAACCAAAATCCAACATTCTGAACAGGTTGAGAGACTTGTTGGATTATTGAATATGATGTTATGTCACATTTCTGATAGCATGTTATCAAACTAAAATCCTCAGGAAGAAATAGCTATTTGTATAACAAGGGGGCAAAGAGCTACTATTCCTCACGAGGATGAAGCTTAATCATTCAAGGAAGGAAAAGACACTCTACCCCAATGTCATACATATGATTTTTCCACCTCCCTCAAATAACAAGTCGAAAAAAAATTCATGAAACTGACAAATAAAATTTATTGAAGAACTAAAACTAAGAAGTAGGTATAGTATAGCATTTTCCTGAAATTCCCAAAATTGTGGAAACCTACAAAACAATTTTCAAAAATGAAAGGTCTCGGCGGCGGATTCGAACCAACTCGCACATTTGCCTCCAGACCTAGCATGAACAACGTCCGTTCCATCAACTTGTTGCAGAGACTCGTAGGAGACTTTTGCTGAATCAGGAGTATAGCGTATTGATGTGGTTCTATTATAATATTTGACATTTTTAACTTTTATTTTCTCAATATATTCACTTCTTGAAAATTAATTTACCTTCTTTACTGATTTATACCATTTTACAAATAAGATAGAGCCTTGATGCGGGCAAAGTGTCGAACTCTCTGTTTCGTTTGATGGCACCTGCTTGAAACTGGTTCCATTAGACTAGTTATGAATGACAAAAACCAAAAATTATATTGAAACACTTCCATGTAGTATAAAGCCTACATATAATTCGATTTTGATTTATTATTTGAAGTTCTTCAACAT
Organism: Zygogramma bicolorata; assembly: GCA_032362365.1. Classification (NCBI taxonomy): domain Eukaryota; kingdom Metazoa; phylum Arthropoda; class Insecta; order Coleoptera; family Chrysomelidae; genus Zygogramma; species Zygogramma bicolorata. The sequence continues at coordinate 23,606 of JAVJAQ010000838.1, forward strand.
GATCCAGAATGCGGTAGACAAATCGACTAAATCTTCAAATACGATAACAAAAAAATTAAAAAATTGGATGACTGGAACACTAACAAAATCAATGAATGAAAAAAACAATTCCTCATGTATTGAAAAACAATATTAAAAATGAATTACTCAACATGAATACAATGCTTACAGAAGTCGATGGAGAAAACAGTAAAAAATAATAATTGGTAATGAAATATTAACATACCTAATTTAAAAACAGAAACATTACTAATCATAGCTATAGACATAGTTGTACCTATCTACAAAAGAAGCGGAAGAGACTATGTGTTCTTAGACAAAGAACATATCTCATCAGATTCACAGCTCGAAACCAGAAAGGAAAGATCCACTGATGATGGAATGAAAGAACTGACTGGCAACATATAGCGTGAGCCACTGAAAACAATATTTTTACAGTTTGTTTTGAGGAAATATTCGAAATCGTCAATTTATATTTTGAGAGGGAAAAAGTTTCGTTGTTTTATGAATTTTTGAATTTGGTACAGCAGATACTGAAAAAAATATTAAACTGAGAGTTTTCGAAAACGGAATATTAATCTTTTTTTTATTTCGAAACTGATTGTGCATTGTTCATAACGAACTGTTCAAAAACTTCTTCATAGTCGGTGAGTGTACATGAAGACTGAGGATAACACAAATCATCTTTTGAACGCTTTGTTGAAACTCACCCAGCCGAGGAGAAAGGAGTGACAAGGTTGACGCAAACTATGAGAAATTGACTTCATCCACTGGCCTAGTCTGTTCATTCATCGCTAGTCAAAAATTGAATATCTGTCAGAATGTTCTTGGACCTGACGAATGCTTTCGATACCATCGATTTATTGTTTTATTGTATAGGGGCATATGTCCTCCCCAAATTACACACATTCGACAGAAAACAACTAACGAAAATACAAAACACAATTAGCCAAAAACGACTAATATCTTGTTGCGTCCCAAAGGGATTTTTATTAGCTTCATGAAGCACTTGACAGAAACGGTAAGCGAATTGTTCGAAAGATGGTTTGGTTTTTCATAAAACAATCTACCGACTTTCAAGATTTTAGGAAGCCAGAATATACGAAGATAATTCGGTGAAAATTCTTTCGTTTTATGTACCGCCCCAAATATTATGTAAATTAGCCTTTTTATGGTCCTCAGCGGCGGCGTTGGGATCTATTGGATTCATTTCGATTTCGTAGCATTATTCCCCTCTCAATTTTGATTGTTTTGATCAAACAATGTCTCTTTATCCCTATTGTAACGTTCGAGTCTTTCTAGCTGAACGATTTTTATTTTCGCCTATACACCACGTCATTTATTCTCTTCACTACCGTATAGTATTCTTTCCAAGATGGTATACGACCAGAGTTGTACAGCCACACTCAATCTCCTTCAAAAACGCCAGTTTTTGCCTCAAGATTGTATCGAGCCTTCATCCTTTCACTAGATATCTTCCTCTTGCAATTCCGTGGATCTCTGTCTAGACATCTCGCAGTTTGTCTGCATTATCCCACATATATTTTTCTTCAGCACTTGATCGAATACTAAGTCACAGGGCAAACGAAGATCTCTCCCGAAGATGATGCTGGCTGGAGTGAGTTTTGTGGAATCGTGCACAGCTGCTCGGTAGGGCGTCAAGATTAGTGGAAGATGTCGATCCCAGTCTTTTTGATGCTCTTCTACAACTTTGGATAGATGTTCCTTCATAGTCCTGTTGAACCTCTCAACCATGTCGCCATGTGAAGGGCAGTTGTTCTGATCCTGCTAATACACATCAATTCACAAAATTTGTCGAATGAGTTCGATTCATAATTTATTCCTTGATCGGAATGTAGCTCCATTAGCGCTCCGAACCTTGGATTATTCTTGATGAGGCAACCCACTGAAGTAATCCATGGCAACTAGAATGTATTCCATTAACATTCTGACAGTCACTAAGGGTAGTTTCTCAATCACCAGTTAAGATTCAGAAATCGGTCCTAACACTTTACTGTGACTTGAAAACTATCAGAAAAATGGTGATGGGAAAATCTCGCCTGAGTCCAATGACGTCAGAAGCGAATCTGAAGCCACATTAGTTCCACAAGAAAATACCGAGACTTGAATTCTAGATTTCATTTATCAACGAATCTCAACTAAGTTATCGCTAATTTTTGGTTTTGTTCGTATTGCGATTCTATTGAGTGGAATATAAATCAAACTCCATTGGCTTCGAATTCATGAGTTGAATAAACACGACCCTATACATGAGAACACATTTTCATCAAACAAAATGACATTGATTATAATATTATATTACAGTGGTAAACATTCGATTCAAGTTGCATGCGTTAAGAAAAATATTTTGTAATCAACGCCAGGCGCACCATATAGAAAATATTTGTATCAGATAAAGTGGACTCTTTCTTCATTTATTGTGCATTATTCAACCGTCCATGAAATATAATATCAATAGAGAGTGTTTCCTGATATTTGAAGATAACTTGAGTTTTCAATTTGGAGACGAGAATCCAAAAACAGTTTCTCACAAGAACATGTATTATCTGTGATTGAGAGATATTTTGTTCGATAAGCGAGGAGATAGAGGAATGGCCCGCAGGAAATCCGTAACCATGCGAGCCAAACAAAACCATTTTCTCACATGGTATCGCAAGTCCTTGGAATATGAATCCAACTTTGAAATATCCCCGATTACTGCCTAGTCAGAAAAATTATTGACAGGAACTTTCATATAGGAAAGTCGGTAATGGGGAACTCCATACATTTTGACGTATAGTAGTATAATACAACGATCATGTGATGATGGTTATCAATACACGAGCACTAACCGAGATACGAAAAGAACTGAAGGTGAGTGTCGAATGGTTTATGCGAGTGTCTAACCATTACATGAGAGTTGGATACGCTATTTTTATGCACCCTATAAATGATGAACAACTATAGAGATTATATTTATAGTTGTATTGTGGATTCCACTGATCAGGAAGTGGAAGAAATATTAACATTTATTTCATAATTTCTAGTCTCAACAGAGTTGAATATTGACAAAATAGTTAAGGCTTTCGCGGCCGAGGTTTTCAGTATCACTACTTTTATTCGGGTTTGAAGGCCGTCGTTTTTTGGAATTTCTTCTTGACGTTTCGCTGGCTCGAGTGGCTAGCTTCTTCAGAGGCTCATTCATCTTGAAATTCTGAGTCATCGGAGTGAATTTCAAGATGAATGAGCCTCTGAAGAAGCTAGCCACTCGAGCCAGCGAAACGTCAGGAAGAAATTCCAAAAAACGACGGCCTTCAAACCCGAATAAAAGTAGTGATACTGAGAGTTGAATATTGTAATGGAAATGCTGATTTTATTCTGAACCGGATTACTGTATGGGCGTAGTAAAGATAATAACGTAACTCGTTTACAGAACTCATGTCCGATTCTGAATCGTCATTTTTTTTTAGCTTTATCACCCAAATATTTTTAGATTGTCTATCAAGTTGTTAATGAATTAGACATTTCCAGGATCGTTTATTTCATAGTAGTAAATACTGAATGATATAAAAACACTCAGACAGTTAATACGTACTTGAGAAGATTCTGTTTGTTGGCTTATTTCCAATGAATTCCTTCACAAATGGGAGGTAATTGGACATACAATTTATTGAAACGATGAATGATATGTAGAATCTGTTATCGAATCTCGAATCTTTGTATCTCCCGGCAACCAATCAAAAAAGCAGCAGTTTGAAGGGAAGCCACTCACGGAAATTCAAGAATGTTATTATCAATTTTTCGTTCAGGTTATGTACTTTGGACTATTTATATCACAATTAGATCAGTGCCGGATTTAAGCGTAGGCAACATAGGCGGTCGCCTATGGGCCCGCCGCTCCACCCGCCCAAACGCGTATGCGCATACGTATAGGCACCCTCGCTCGACATGAATGAACTAGTTTTTTGTATAAAAATAAACGGTTGAGTATCTAATGACAAAACAACAGGTGTATTCATTCAGAAACTGAATAAACAAGAAAATATAATCCCTAAAGTTAATGTTATTGTTGATTTTTGATGTTAATCGTTGAAAATATAGTGGCGTCTGGTTTTTGAAAATGTGGTACAAGTTTAAATTTTGTACTTTTTATATTATTATATTTTTATTTTGAAGACCATCTAGACTGCCCTAAAGGTAAGGTAAGTAGATAGATAAATCATGTATTGTATTATATAATGATGTTAAAAGACACATTGGCTTAATAATATAAATATTAAAATATTTTTGAATATTAAGACCGAGGACAGATTTCATATTTTGACTCTCCTCAGTTTAGAAAGTGATGTTTTAGAGAAACAGACTTCAACAATATTATTGATTCATTTATCAATGTGAAAATGAGACGAAAAATAATTTAGCTTGCAGGTATCTATAATTTCAAATAAACGTTATGTTAGCCAACTCATTCAGTTGCTCTCTTCTTCAACTTGACCTTTCAACAGTTAACCACAAACGATTTGAGTGCCTCCACCACATGCTCTGCCAATGGGCCGCCAAAGTCTAAATACGGCGCTGAATTAGATACTTGAATTCCATCGATTCAATGATTTGAGCTCTGCCGAAAAGTTTCACTTCCATCCTATAGGTTACAATATTTTATGGGAATTATATCATGACTTGGGTGGAAAGACAACCAGAGTAACACTGAACTGTTCTGTTCACGGGCATCTTCAACATTCGGAAAGGATAGTAGCGCTTCTTGGGTCGACTAAATTACAGTACATTCAGTGAAGTCAGAGTTCGTCGAATCAACATTTTTTGTGAATTGAATTCACAATTCACGAGAAAAAATGATTTTGCTGAATTCAAAACGAAACATCAATCGGTTTCCTGGCCAGAGTTGAAAATGGGTTTCGAAAAGGGTATTCCGTTAACCAGCTGACGCTCTCACCTCTTCATGTAAAAATTTAAAAATTGTATATATGAAGTTTTGAATCTCTTGTTCTATAAACAAAAGAACTTTATGAAAAAATTGTTTTCTTCAAATTCAATTTTTTGTTGAAACGTATCATTTGTCTGTAACTCACGAACATATAAGCCATAAACATAATGGCAGCAATTTCAAACTTGATTTGAATGCGTTTCATGAATTTCGAAACTACGAGGGTGGTCTGACAAATTTCCGACCTCAACGTGAAGATGAAAGCACTCGTAAATAAAAGCTAGTGATTACCGTTGTTCATCTGTTGACAGTTACTCAGTGGAGTTTCAGCCATTTTTACGCTCAGTTTTTGTGTGAAGTCGTTTGACTGAGTTGATGTTAGTGTTTTTATGACAATGGACAAAATCGAGCTGTCATCGAATATTTATTTTTGAAAGGCAATACGCCTACGAAAATCAAAGATGAATTGGATTCCATGTATGGGGACTCTGCATCATCATTTACCACAGTGAAATATTGGACAGCTGAATTTAAACGTGGCGGTAAGAGCTTGGGAGACGATAAACGTTTGCATGGTACCTTCAAAAACTGCAACTACCGAAGAGAACATCGCCAAAATTCACCAAATGGTGCTGGAAGATCGCCGAATTAAGGTGAGGGAGATAGCAGAGGTTCTGAACATGTCGAAGGAACGTGTTTGTCACATATTGAATCAGCATTTAGGAATGAGAAAGCTGTCCGCGCGTTGGGTGTCGCGTTTGCTCACGTTAGACCAAAAATGTGTTCGAACATTTCCAACGCTCTGTTGGCGCAGTTTAGGCGCAATAAATCCGAGTTTTGGCGCCTATTAATTGCTGTGGATGAAACTTGGATACACCATTAAACGCCCGAAACAAAAATACAGTCCAAACAGTGTACTGCAAAGGGGAAACCGGCTCCGAAAAAGCAAAAACTAATTTTTCGTCTGGGAAAGTGATGGCGAATGTTTTTTTGGGATAGCCTTCGTGTTATTTTGATTTATTATCTTCAAAAAGAAAAAAAACATTACAGGAGCAAACAATCAATCAATCAACAAGTTGAGGGCAGAACTTGCGAAAAAACGGCAACATTTGCCGAAAAAGAAAATCTTATTTCACCAAGACAACTCACTGTCTCACACCTCACCGGTGCTGTTGGATTTCTTACGGGCCCTCTATCAGAGCCACTCCGTTCGTTCCTACCTGCCGTACGAGCCAAGATGACATCATCATCACCCCGCCAGTGACCACGACCGTTTTTAGCGGCGAAAGACATTCGATGTTACACTTTCAACACTGTACAAGCTATCTGTAGTGTAACGAATAAATTAGTTGTGTTAGTTATTTCGAGCTTCAATGCAAAATAAATAGGCCTTAGGTGGCAACGATACATAAATTGGTCCTTCAACCCGATAACCAGCCTGAAATAACACCGAAACAAGTCGTCTACACTCTGGTAAGTGCGTATCCTAGTTTTTACCAAATCCTCACACTCTTGCACGACCCTATTTGCCTTACTAGTAAACCGATTCATTCGTAAATCTCAAAATTTATACTAGACCTTATACTGTGGTGATATTTAACTGATAGATAGATAAAAATGGCCGAAATAGAACTCAAAAAACTAAAAAATACTAGAAAGGCTCTTAAAGCCAAACTTTCACGCTTTGAAACATTTTTACAAACAAAAATAGTGTCTGTAGAAAACCCAGATCTCGGAGCTCTTGAATCTAGACTGAGCAGTATTTTGAGTCTAAACAGTGAATTCGATGATATTCAATTGAACATTGAGTCGTTAACCTCAAATAATGGAGAAGACGATTGCGAGATCGATAATGTATTGAGAACCGAATTTGAGGAAAGTTTCCATGAATTAGTTAGTAAAGCCAAACAGATCTTAGCTAAAGCCGAGGCGAAAATAGTACTTAATACTGATAAGAAAGGTGATGATAATTTCAATTATATCAAACTACCAGATATTAATTTACCCTCTTTTGATGGGGCCTATAAAGACTGGATATTTTTCAAAGAAACATTTGCGTCAGTTATTGGTAAACACCCTTCAATGCCTGATTCACAAAAATTGAATTATTTGCGAATGTCCCTAAAAGGCGAACCATTCCATATAATAGAATCCTTAGAAATTTCCGATACGAATTATACAATTGCATGGTCTTGTCTCACAGATAAATATGATAATATCGAAAAACTTTTGAACAATCACGTTAAAGAACTTTTTAATCTCCCAATTATAATAAAAGAAACTCACCAATCGTTAAGCCAATTATGTGATAGCACAAATCGCATTATAAAAGCTTTAAAATCTTTGGGAGAACCTGTAGATAAATGGGATACATTGTTAGTTTACTTACTTACAACAAAATTAAATAACACAGGTCGACAAGCCTGGGAAACAAAAAAAACTAAAAGAGAAAAGCCTTCACTTAAAAAATTCTTAGAATTTCTAGGAGATCGATGTGATACATTCGAATCAATAGAGGAAAACAAACCGAGTATCCAAACAGCTCCGACTAGTAATTTAAAACCTAAGTTAATCAAATCGTTCGCAACCAATAATAATGAATTTCGAAAATGCGTGATTTGCGAAAAGGATCATATCGTATATAACTGTAGTAAGTTCCTACAATTAGATACCCAAGCCCGATACAATGAAGCTAAACGTTTGAAATTGTGCCTAAATTGCTTGAGAAGGAATCATTCAGTGAAAGACTGTAACGCGAGTAAGTGCCGAAAATGTAGCCAGTCACATAACACTTTATTGCATTTCGAAGCGAGTCCAGATAATCCAAGAACCAGGTACTTTTTTTCTGCAATCTTCTACAGAATTAATATTCTTGTTGGAAAATGTTCGGGGGTGTCCCCTGAATGTAAATTCAAGTTGGCGGGACGTGGGGGGTTGAGCTTCAGCCGCCATCTTGGAAAACACGTTTTATCGAATATCTCGTGAACCGTGCATCGTACGACAAAAACAATAAGGATCGTTTTTGTAGATAATGAAATTCTCTGCAACTTTTATTTGAAACTTTTTTTTGTATAAAGCATAGGTTTTTATTTATGGCGCACCAAAATACTGCCATTTATACTGTTTCATCAACAGTTCACTATATATTTAGCAATAACCATGCTGGTAACAGTTTGGCGCGCTATAAATGAAAACCTATGCAATATACGGAAAAAAGTTCCGAATAAGAGTTGAAGAGAATTTCATTATCTACGAAAATGATCCCTACTGTTTTTGTCGTACGATGCACGGTTCACGAGATATTTGATAAAATGTGTTTTCCAAGACTTGTACATTATTATCAACGGCTGTGGTAAATATTTTGGATCGAAATGGTAGTGTTGTTTCTTGTAGAGCGTTATTAGATAGCGGATCTCAGTGCAACATTATTACTACGAATTTGTGTAATATATTAAACCTTGAAAAATCTAAAATTCAAATTTATCTGTCTGGAGTAAATGATGCTTCTTCGAAGGTACATTCAAAAACAAATATTCTCGTACACTCTCGAATAAATTCCTTTTCTGCGAGTCTCACGTGCTTAGTTATCGATAATATTACTAGCTCAATACCTTGTAAAACGTTTAGTAAAAATCAATTGAAAATACCGCAAACCCTGATATTAGCAGATCCTGAATTTGATATAAGCGCTCCTATAGAGTTGCTTATTGGCGCAGACACCTTTTGGGATCTATTGTGTGTAGGGCAACATAAATTAGGTACGAATGGGCCATACTTGCAGAAGACACAATTTGGATGGATTGCTTCTGGTCCAATCAACCTGAACCATGCTTATAGTAACATACTCTGTCACTTAAATGTCAATGAAGGTCTGGAAGAAAAGATTGAACGATTTTGGCAATTAGAAAGTGTTTCTAATAAAACCCATCTATCCCAAGAAGAGGTTTTTTGTGAGCAGCACTTCCAAAAACATATTACTAGAGATAGCAGCGGTAGGTTTATTGTAACTATTCCTCTGAAATCAAACTCTGAAAACTTGGGAGATTCTTTACAAATGGCTAAAAACAGATTTTATGCTCTGGAAAGAAAAATGCTTAAGAACGATTCCCTGAAAGTTCAATATATAAAATTTATTGAAGAATACATACAGTTAGGGCACATGTCTAAAGTAAATGATGAAACTTCTCCTGGTAAATTTTTCTTGCCCCACCATGCGGTTTTTGAACCCTCTAGTACCACCACGCAAATTCGAGTTGTATTCGACGGATCCGCGAAATCAACATCGGGGATATCATTGAATGACATCTTGATGGTTGGTCCCACCATACAAAATGATTTATTCTCCATAGCGATTCGTTTTAGGAAGCATAATGTAGTCATATGCGCTGACGTTGCCAAGATGTATCGTCAGGTATTATTAACGGAAAGTAACGCAACTTTCAGAGAATCATTTGGCGCTTTCATCCTACCGATCCTTTATCAGTTTATGAGCTGAACACCGTAACATACGGCCTAGCTTCTAGTTCATTTCTCGCAACTCGATGTATCCATCAAATAGGCGGGGACATACAATTTTCGAATCCCAAGCTCAAATTCGTAATACAGAATGATTTCTACGTGGACGATCTCCTGTCCGGCGCAGAAACTCTTCAGGAAGCGTTAGAGATTAAAAATTCACTTACAACTTTGTTTCAAGAATATGGTTTCGATCTTCGGAAATGGAACTCGAATATTTCCTCTGTTATCTCGGAGTCTGATATCTCAGATACAATCGATATAGGTGAACTTGGTTCAACACAGGCACTAGGATTGAAGTGGAATCCCAAATCGGATACACTGTCCTACTCTATCCCTGAACTAGGTAATAATACAACAATCTCTAAAAGATCCATATTGAGCTCGATATCTCAACTGTTCGATCCTTTGGGGCTGCTTTCCCCTGTCATAATTGTCGCTAAGGTTATGATACAGGCATTGTGGCAGTTGCATATTTCTTGGGACGAATCAGTACCAATGTCGGTTCAAACAAAGTGGCACCAATTTCAAAATAATATTCAATTTATCTCTAAAATAAAGATCCCCAGACTAGTTTTGTGTGAAAATTCTAGTTCTATTGAATTAGTAGGATTTGCTGATGCATCAGAAATTGCTTACGGTTGTTGTATTTACATTCGAAGTCTGGATCCTCAGGGTACATATTTTCCGCGCCTACTCTGCGCCAAGAGTCGTGTAGCGCCATTAAAAACTATAAGCATTCCGCGACTAGAGTTATGTGCCGCATTACTGCTCTCGGAGTTAATGTCTAAGGTAATGGCATCCATGTATCTTCCTATTAAACGTGTAACATACTACTCGGATTCAACGATAACCCTTTCGTGGATCAACAACTCTCCCCACCTTTTGAAAATATTTGTTGCGAATAGAGTTTCCCAAATACAGTCTCTGACTAAGGCATGTGATTGGAATTATGTAAATACTCGGGAAAACCCAGCAGACTTATTAACGCGAGGTGTTTCCACCATCGACTTGATTAACTCCAGTCTCTGGTGGAACGGACCTGAATTCATTTTATCGTCACAATTCTCTTCTAACTCCAAATTTGAGTTATGTCCTTTGGGGGAATTACCTGAAATTAAACCAAAGGTACTAACTATTACAGCAACCAGTACCACTACCTTTTTGGAGCTCCCTAAATTGAACGATTATTCATCATTCTTGAAACTAACTAGGATATTGGCCTATATGCTTCGTTTTATTAAAGCTTGTCGCCCTAACACAGTTAAAATAACAGAACCTTTATCGCCAGAGGAATTAGAAAATTCAATACATTATTTGACTCGAATCGTTCAACAAGAAACACTAATTTGCGAAATCGACTCACTAAACAAAAAGGGTTGTTTAGACTCAAAATCTCCTTTTCTGAGCCTTGCTCCTTTCATTGATCGTGACGGAATATTGAGAGTCGGTGGACGTTTACGTAATTCTCAATTTAATCATAGTAAGAAGCACCCCGCTCTACTTCCCAAAAACCATATGTTTGCGAGATTATACGCGGAATTCAAGCACATTGAATTGCTTCACGCCGGCCCTACACTTTTGCTGGCCACAATTCGTAATCGATTTTGGATTGTGGGTGGTAGAAATTTAGTAAAGAGCGTAGTTCATAATTGTATTCGGTGCTATCGTTTTAATGCCAATACTATTAAATACCTTATGTTTGATTTGCCAGCCGAAAGAGTACAACCTTCGCGTCCATTTCTTGTCTGTGGTACCGATTATGCAGGTCCATTTTTATTGCGTGACAGAAAAACGAGAAATTATAAGCTTTCAAAGGCATATATTTGCTTATTTGTTTGTTTTAGCACAAAGGCAGTGCACTTAGAATTAGTCAGTGATCTCACTACCGATTGTTTTATTGCATCACTTAGAAGATTTATTGCAAGACGTGGCATATGCAAAAAGATATTCTCCGATCACGGCACTAATTTTCAGGGCGCTAAGGCTGAAATAAACAAATTTTTTAAAACCAATGCAAGTGATATTCAAACTAAGCTATCCGTTGAAGGTATTTCTTGGAACTTTATTCCCCCCAATTCGCCGCATTTTGGCGGCCTCTGGGAAGCAGGTGTAAAATCAGTTAAACATCACTTACGTAGAACTATTGGAGAGACGCGTTTAACTTTCGAAGATTTCGGAACTCTTTTAGCGCAAATAGAATCCTGCTTGAACTCCCGACCTCTCTGCCCTCTCTCGAATGACCCAAACGATCCCAGTCCTTTGACGCCTGCGCACTTTTTAATTGGAGACAGTATGAAATCAATCCCCGACTTCGACTGGACAAACGAACCTGAAAACCGTTTGAAGAGATACCAACTCATCCAACAAAGGCAACAGCTGTTCTGGAGGAGGTGGTCTCTAGAGTATATTGCAGAATTACAAACACGCAGCAAATGGAGGCATCCGGCCAATCAGAAACTCGCGCCTGGCCTGTTAGTACTCGTCAAAGAAGACGCGCTTCCACCCTTGAAGTGGTCCCTTGGACGTATTCAAGAAGTCTGCCCTGGAACCGACGGCATCATAAGAAGTGTCAAACTCAAAACTTCGAAGGGTATTTTCCACCGTCCCATCGCCAAGTTATGCCTGCTGCCGCAGCAGTAGTCTTGAATTTCAAGGGAGGCGGCTATGTTGGATTTCTTACATCTGGCAACGCCGGGCCCTCTATCAGAGCCACTCCGTTTGTTCCTACCTGCCGTACGAGCCAAGATGACATCATCATCACCCCGCCAGTGACCACGACCGTTTTTAGCGGCGAAAGACATTCGATGTTACACTTTCAACACTGTACAAGCTATCTGTAGCGTAACGAATAAATTAGTTGTGTTAGTTATTTCGAGCTTCAATGCAAAATAAATAGGCCTTAGGTGGCAACAATACAGGTGCCATGGCAAAAATCCACGAAGTACGGTTTGAACTGATTGACCATCCGCCTTACTCACCAGATCTAGCCTCAAGTGACTATTTTAATTCCCTCAGCTGAAAATTTCACTCGGAACAAAGATTTTCCATCGAATGAAAAATTATTTTGCAGAGAAAAACACCGAGAACTATATGGACGGGTTACAGAGATGACAGCATCGCTGGTAGTAGTATGTAGAGTATGTAGAGACTATGTTGAAAAATAAAAAATCAGAAAAAATGTCTTCTATCTTTGTTGTTAGGTCGGAAACTTCTCAGAGCACCCTCGTACATATTTTACACCTATATACGAATGTTTCATCAAAAATTATTTGTTTTGCTCAAAAGTTACTCATTTCCTTTATAACTTCAGATATCAAAAACACGTAAAAAATGAAAACCTAATATTCAGCCAATGGGGGTACATCACTGCCGTATCTCTGAAAAACTGGAAAGACGGTGAAAGTAAATCTCAACTATTGGAAATATTCAAAGTTATCAACCTTCAAACATACAACAGTGCAGTCATATAAAGTCCCCTTCTCCCCTCAACCTTTGGAAGACACAAAATATATCTTGATATGACAAAGAGTACGTGAAAAGGCACCAATTTCAGTACTTTCTATTGAAAAAATCAATGATCAAATGATAGGTCTTTCAATTATTTTTGATATTTGTTCGTTTCTGAAAATTGGACAAGCCATTTTCGAGTCATTTTTGAATAATCTTGACAAATCATAATTTTCATGGAAATTCAGTAAAAACACACTAACTAGTGCGATTTCGACTACTGATAACCAGTAACGGCTAGACCAATTGTCTAGAATAAACCAGTGTTGAATAGAGAATTGCATTATGGTAAAAGCGGGCTTTTGTTGAGAATTAAATGTCCTACAAAACCAGGTATCACAAGCCCCCCTTTCCATTGGAAATGAAAACAATTCGTGATTCTCCCCTCACTGCGGGATCAGTGGCCCCTAGCCCCAAGAATTGTGAGTCTGAGCAGACGCAATCAACTGAGGAGCCGGCTTGAATTTCTAATCAACGTTTTTTTCGTAACAGGAATGAATGTCTATCCAACCCGGGTCAATCCATTCAGATCTTGATCGCGCGAATCTTTGGTTGACCTCAGACACTTAACGGAACTCGACTAAACCTACTTGTCACTTTCGTCTTACATATTTGCTGGATTCATTTGGAGATCTGCATTTAAGAACACCTCTCATTTGATAACTTTCACATATTTCATGTCGAATTTGGACCCACTATTATGGGGACTGGTCAGTTGGGTGTAACACCTACTCAAACACAAAATATGGAGTTTTTTTAGATGCAAATACGGAAAATCACCATAAGAATTACTTTCATACAAATTCAAAATACTCACACTGGGTAATTGAACCTTTCACAAAGATGTTTAATGCAATTCTGTTCGCCAACTTGATGCCAGAGTTCAATGGCAAATTACTACCTATTTCAATAACATGTTGAACACTGACATAAATAACATTTTCCAAGGGTACTGGGAACAATTAGTGGGGACGGGATAGAATCCAGAGTTGCAGGAAAAACATTTTTCGTCTCACTTTGAAGAGAAAATTTTCCTCAACGATTAACCGAGCAGCATGCAATGGGAGTATCGTGTCTCTAGAAAAACAATTCTACGAAAGCCACTGGAGAAGATAAAAATCTACTTCGACTTTTGAGTCGTAATTTCGACTTTTTTCGAAATTCTGACTTCAATCTCGATATTTCGACTTCAAAGTAGAAATTTCGACTAGAGTCGAAATATAAGTCACTTCATTTCATTGTCGATATTTCGACTTCTCGAATTTTCGAGATCGAAGGAAACAAAGTTGAAACAACTTCAGATGAGTCATCGATTACTCTTGGTGAATGATGAACACTCTTATTTTGTGGTAAATTGTTGACAAATGAAAGTAATGTATTTTTTTCATATACAGATTCACATGAAAGGAAAACCCTTCGATGTTCACCGCGTAATTCAAAGGACAGGAATTACGAATTAACATCAACTTTGGATTTTTGAAGTTTATAAAGCTCAGGAATAAATTTCCTTGACAAGAAGTATCTCACTTCCCTGAGCAAGAGAGTTCCGACATGTCGACAGGCTCACAACAAAAAATTGGGAATTCTGCGCATGTTGATACTGCCAAGGGTGAAACGATTGACGACAATTCAGAAGAGCACCGATCGTAAAAATATCTATAGAAGAGAGACAAGTCTCCGACCCTTCTAACACCCCGTTTCGACGATGCAATTTTGTCGCTGCAACTTCTCGCGGCGACTTGTCGCTGCGAGATATGTTATCTGGCTGTCAGTTAACATTACCAATATTAAAAAATAGCACTGAATGTTACCAAGATGAACGTCTACATTATCACAACTGATGTATAATTTCATTCATTTCTAATAATTGATATTGTGATTAAATCACCTTATACTCAACTTGATTCCTCGAGTCTCGAAAAATAATTGAAATGTTCAAAATCAATATTCTTCACAATGATGCCACCACATATTTGTAATTTGCGGCAACAAAATCACCATAGAAATAACTAAGTCGCTGCAACTTATCGCACCAAAAAAGATTCATGCAACTCGAAAAACTTGCATGAACACATGCAATTTTCTGGAGTTGCAGCGACAAACTTGCATCGTCGAAACAGGCTGTAACATGTACCAACGAAGTGGGCGAGTCTGTGAGCGAAAAATCACCAAGACCTTTCTCTGAACATAATCAAGTAGTTTCAGTGAATGTTTTGGTTTCAAGTCCCACACATAAAAAGCATATTTTATAACAGGCCGTATCTGTCCTTTTTAGATCACAATAAATTGACGAGAAGTGAAGTATTTCTTCGCAGAAAATAAAAATCCAAGCTTCTGGGAAGCAATGAATGAGTTGAATAAAACGTGCGTGATTCGAAGAATGTTCCAGAGAGATGCCAACCGCATTTGTTTACAAACCGAGAGGACTTTCGCAAAGGTTCCAGAAAGGCCGATGCCTGTTCGAATCCAGAACCACAGTAGAGATAGAAACCATGGACCTTTATACTTTATAAAGCAGCAACAGTTAGTTTATTAGAGACAGCGGTCAAGT
This sequence comes from Zygogramma bicolorata, assembly GCA_032362365.1. NCBI lineage: Eukaryota > Metazoa > Arthropoda > Insecta > Coleoptera > Chrysomelidae > Zygogramma > Zygogramma bicolorata. Next base: position 39,127 of record JAVJAQ010000838.1, read on the forward strand.
AAATGAATACGCGAAACAGTAATACCTATTCGAGTGGTTTATTGAGCTGTGAATGAGCTGTTTAGTGATTTGTGGAGTGTATTGCGATAAAAGTTGTTTGATTTTGCCATACCAATTGTCACTTATTTTCGAAACCATAGTTTAAACGTAACAATTGGTGTCAGAAAAGCGTGATAACTCACTGAAGAGGACCAAACATTTTATGGACCAAATACGACTACATGGAAGAAATCGCGAAAATGTTGTAGGGCACGGAATTGCAAGATATTTTACTTGTATTTTGAATTAATGTATCATTTTATAATCCAATCAGTGAATAACATGGATATGGAAAGTGGAAAAATTATATTTGCAAATTTGTCTTTTCAATTCCAAATGTTCACATAACACGGCTTTGAAGGGTGGTATTTTCAAATCTCAGTTAAATCTGTCCATTTTCCTAACTAGCACTTTGTTCCCACCATCAGGAGATGATTTATGAATTAATACCTTGATGAGGCAAACTTAGCATAATTGTCTGCTTTGGGATTTCTTCAGTTGGTGACATGAAGCGCATAGCGAAAAACTAATTTGAAGATGGAGAGGTTTATACACATATATATATATATATATATATATATATATATATATATAGGTAATCGAGATGAGACTGAGATCAGTTCAATGTTCGATTACTAACAGAAATTTTCCATGGAGGATCCACACTTATTTTATATGAGAATTGGGATACCTCGTTTGAAAGTTTACCTATCAATTCTTCTTTCCACTGTGTTACGCTCTTTTCACTTTTGAAACGATGAACTTTCGGTACGTCCAAATACTGCAACTACCGAAGAGAACATCGCCAAAGTTCACCAAATGGTGCTGGAAGATCGCCGAATTAAGGTGAGAAAGATAGCAGAGGTTCTGAAGGTGTCAAAAAAACGGGTTTGTCACATACTGATTCAATCAGCATTTAGGAATGAGAAAGCTGTACGCGCGTTGGGTGTTGCGTTTGCTCACGTTAGACCAAAAACGTGTTCGAATGAACATTTCCAACGCTCTGTTGGCGCAGTTTAGGCGCAATAAATCCGAGTTTTGGCGCCGATTATATCCTGTAGATGAATGGATACACCATTATACGCCCGAAACAAAAATACAGTCCAAAGAGTGTACCCCAAAGGGGAAGCTGGCTCCAAAAAAGCAAAAACTGTTTTTCGGCTGGGAAAGTGATGGCGACTGTTTTTTTTGGGATATCCATAGTGTTATTTTAATTGATTATCTTCAAAAAGGAAAAACCATTACAGGAGCATACTACGCTCTTTTCACTTTTGAAACTAATTGTGCATTTTGAGGCTATCACGGTGTTTTTCAACAAGGTGATCAACGGTCGAAGAATTTCGAAACAAGCGGTGAGTGTACTGATTAGCGGTAAATCAAATAATGTTATGAACAATACGTGTAGGACAGTCTTCACACTAGGTTTATGGGCGGACATCTATCAGAAATCAACTACTCTCTTGTTTTATAGTACAAAAGGATTTCAATTATAAGCCAGCGGTGCCAGCCCAGGGTTTTCCACAGAGGAAATGTTCGCATGTTCTTAGTGAATTGCCAGAATTGATATTTCGATAATTGGAACGGGCCCACTTCTGGCTTGTTGACCAGTCGTTTGTGCAAGGAAGTTCCCACCAAGACAAGTGCACCCGTTTCAGTAATTGAGAATCAATTCATGCATGGTTTTCGTTGTTAACTTGATTAATTAAGTATGAAGGTGCAAGACGAGTGCTATTAAACCTTGATCAGCGACAACACACTTCAATTTTAAAGTAGTACATTACGCTTCTAATTGGGGGAAAAACCAACTCAAAACATCAAGAAGTAACCGAGATGGGCGTTGTGGCATCGTAGAAGATAGTTTCCGAACAGGATTTGGATCGAGCTCTCCGAGTGTCCTTTTATTCAATAAGCGAGCAAATCGAACAAGCTCGGTGGCGCTCAAGCCACTCAATGTCGTTTATCCTGAATCGAGGATATCGAGCGCGCAGACCATTGAACATTGTTGTCTTTTATGCACAGAGCATGCATATCGAGCAGCTTAATTAGCTCAGAGCTCTGATTTCGAGGTGAGCGAGCGAGAAGATGTGACCTAACCTAACCTAACTGACGTATGATGCTGAATAAATTTGACATTGAACCATGAAGTGAGGTTATCTATTATGGGGGGAGAATCTCACTGTTTTCCGAATTCTTGCAGTTCTAATTATTTTTTTTATCTGAAAGTCCTACTGACGAACGGATCTCTCAAAGAACCTAATGCCTTTTATTCAGGAATCACGTTCATAATACAAAATTGTCCTTCGGCCAACTGGCTACATGAAGAGCATCTATTAAAATTTCTCTAACACCACGTATCAATTCTGAAGATGTAGCAATCTTGATATGCTCTATATTGGCGAATGGAGTTTCTTGCTAACTCTGAATGTGAGAATACTCATCTTGAATCAATCTCATCTCATACCTAAGAAAACATCATTGTTAAGATAACGTAAAAAGTCAACTCATCTACCTACTTTCTTATTCAAAAAGACGGATTCAAGAAAATTTTGTTTATCTGGTATCTGGTAAAAGGTGTAAATTATAATTAATATCGTCAACATCAGTCTGCGAGTTGGTGTTGTAGTTAAAGAACTCGTGAACATTCGGCGAGGAGTAACGGTGGTTCTGTAAGGCTGAAAATTTCTAAAGTGACGATTCATATAAGTATGTTGAGTACGGAAACGAATCAGCTTACACATCATCTAACAATGGAGGTTTGGAAAGTGTTGAACAAATTGTCGCTGTGGGGTTGATATTTTGCTAAGATACAGTTTATAGGGGATGAAGTGTAAAAAAAAAATGAGTCCAAACGTGTGTGAAATATGATCAAAAATTTACTTTGTTCAGTGAGCTGAAATTGATGTTTGAATAGACAAAGTAGAATCAACAGATTCAATGATAGGCACATCTGGCTTGGACAAGTCCTTGCCAGGCGAGAAGAAAGGTGCTATGTGCGCGCGAGTTTCACGACTTTTTAATATGAATTCAGCGGTAAAAATGACCTCATTTTGGGGGTAAAAAAATATTCGAGTATCTGAATCGGAATCATTCATACAGGGTTCACCTCGAGACAAAGGTGAATTGAGTTCATTGATGTACAGTTGAAGCATTTATATGAAAAGATATATTTTTTGGGCACAACTCGATACAAAAAGGTAATATCCTGTATGATTTCCGTCCTTTTTGAAAATAGAAATATCATAGCCTATTATGCATTTCCTTTCGAATATGCTGAACAAAAAAGAAAGATCGGTGCTAACGATCAAGAGCCTGATATAGAGACGAAGTGCCAAATCATAATTCTAGCTCTTTATAGAAGGATATTTCGAGTTAAAGTATTCCAACAAAATGCAGTTCCACACCATACTGGAGTTCAACAAAAGAGCTTTCGTTTAAACGGTTGGCCATTTAAAGGAGTTTTGGTCAGCTCCAAATTAAATTGCAAACAAAGTGAATTGAGTTACTTCTAGTGGTTAGCAAAAACAACTCAATTGATCAGTAATGTGATACCGGACAGCAAATTTGATATTTAGTCAACAGGATATTGCATTTGGTACGCATACAAATAATATTTACGAGCTATCATTTCTGAGCGTGAGCATTTCAAAATTACTGTCAGTTGAAATTTTGTAAATCATGGGCTGATTGACGTAACCTCGTAAAAATCGATCATTGCTTTTTTTTTCAATAAATTCGCACTGAGTTCAAATGAATAACTAACAGTATTTCTGAAATTCTGACCGGCCGACAAAAAAGTTGTTAAAAACTTCAATTGAGTTAATTTCTTATACGTAATCTTCATTGTCGCTGTAAAGGTCTATATTGTACAGGAAAAAACGAATTCCTGCATTTTATCCCAATTGGAAAATAATTCAAGAAAACGTCTTGAATATTCAAGGTGTGATGTCTATATGCAGTGGACTCTCCAAAGTGACATTCAAAATGACAAAGGGGTATAGACAGAATATAATGATTTCAAAAAAGGTGGAATATGCAATTGTAATAATGATGGTATATTGTATTATGTCCATTGAAACGATATCAACAACTGGACTGTGTAATCTCACCTGACTTGAGGCCTGTATATGAGCCCCTTGACGGGAAGGCTGGATCCGCCGTTGTCTCAGGGTTCAGAGTGACAAAATCTTTGGAAGTATTTTTTTTTTCATGAACGAAAACTTCAATGTTATGGAAGAAAACTCTAAATGTTGACTCAGGCAAAAGCCACCGCAGCAGCTACCTTCGCTTCTCGATATTTTCAGATATTCACAGCAATTTTGAAAAATAATTTTGTTCACTCCCACCCATGGATTTTCTGATTTCTTCACAGCCTACACGAAGTCAACGAGGTACAAGGTACGAAAAATTGTTTTTTTCGATTTAACTTCTAAGGTCGAGTTGTACGAAACAACGTTCATCTGTAGATCAACTGAACTGTTAGTTTATGGTGATCTCAGTTCAATAGAAAACGCGTTGTTCCAACTCATATTGACTTTAGTTCAACTGATCGTCGATGATATGATGTTTTTCTAATGTTGGTGGTTCTGTGAATCTTATTCGTGGTTGTTCTGTGATCATCTTTTATCTTTGCTTTGTCAAAATCGTGGTTAGGTTAGGAAAGTTAGGATTGCGATTATAAATTATAAACATGGGGGACGCCAAAACATTTGCTAGAACCACAAATTTCACTGCCAGAGAAGAAAATGTGTTGTTGAGTTTGGTGAAGAAATACAAGGAATTCATCGAATCTAAGAAAACAGGTACACACACTAACAAAATAAAGGCGATGCTTGGAAAACCCTAGGGAAAGAATATAATAGTATATGTCCAGAATATCACAGGGATGTTAAAACTCTGCGAAACAAATATGAGAATATAAAAAAAAGAACAAAGAAAAAGTTTGCAGCTTGTAAAATGTTGTATATATTTGTGCAATGAAATGTTGTGTTATGTTCAAATGAACTCATCTGCAAATCATATATTTATTATTAAGAAGTTACTTATAGTTCAATACCTCTCAAAATTATTCATTATCGTCAAATAAATGGAAATGAAATGCATAAAGTATTTTAATTTTTCATCTAAATTCTAATGGTAAGTTCATGTTTGAGACTGTGAACAACCATAAGAGTAGAGATGATAGTGAAAAGGAGAAAATACGAACACATTTTTCAAAAGTGTATAAGTATATTTTGTCAACATTCAACTGATTTCTACTGTAGGTTTTAACAAATTTAGTAGAATTGTATTAACTACATAAACTTGCCCTTCAATAGTAGTAAATAGTAAAGAAAATTAATAATTTGTAAAATACTGTGTTATCAGAGCACGTCGAATATTATTATTTAAACCATGATTATTGTCTCTATTGATCACACCATTATTCACATTGTTTGTGAATATTATAGCAGCTTCTACTTTGTCATCATCTATTATAGGATCTTCTTCATTCATTTGAATAGCAATATTGTGTAATACTGCACAAGCTACAATAACAGCTTCCACTTTTTCAATATTTAGGCGAATTCCAACAGCCAAAATAGGAAAACGTCTTTTCCATATTCAAAATAATCTTTCTATTGGATTTCGAGTTCTAATTTGAGCTTCGTTAAACAGATTTTCAGCTGGTGTCTGTGGATTTAACAGCGGGGTTATTAAATATGACTTTATTGCATAGCCACTATCACCAACCAGAAGGTTATCTTCAAATTGTCCAACTTCAAAATCTGATCTAAGTCTAGAATTTCTGAATATGTTAGAATCATGTGAGGATCCTGGCCATCTAGCGACAATATTTCTCATTGTACATTTCGAGACTCCTACAACTTGTAAATTCAAAGAAAAGAAACCTTTCCTATTTCTGAAGGTTTCTACATAAGGCCCACCAGGACTTTGCAATTTGATGTGTGTGCAGTCTATGGTTCCAATGCACTTTGGAAATCTTGCAATATTGTAAAATCCTTGCCTTGTCGCAATAAAATTACGCTTCATAGCAGCTATAGCTCTGGTAACTCTGCGCACAATCCTACTTGCAGTAGATTCATCTACACCACAAAAGTCGCCAGTAACTTGCAAAAAACATCCTGTTGCCAAAAATCTCAATGTTAAAAACTCCATATCTTCAGGGGATACAGCATGATTTCTGAAATAATATTGAGGTAAGTATACAGCAAATAATAGTATATTATGCAACGATCGTGTAATGATGGTTATTAATACATGAGCATAAACCGGGATACGAAACGAGCCGAAGGTGAGTTTCGTATGGTTTATGCGAGTGTATTAATAACCATTACATGAGAGTTGCATACGCTATTTTATCTTCACCCGATAAATAGTGAAGAACTACAAATATTATATTTATATTTGTATTGCACATAATAATACTAATTGAACGAATTTCTTTGAAAAATTCTACAGAATTGCAATTAATAGTATTACTTCGAGTAATAAAACGATGAGATATGAAAGGAAGATCAAAAATTAAAGAAAAAAAAGTTACTCGAGGCCGGATTCGAACCAATGGCTCTTCATTCTAGATTTTACAACGTCAGTGCTACAGACCGCCCGGCTACGGAGAGGTCACAAAAATTGATGAAAAAATAAGTGATAAATCATGCATTTGTTAAATGAAAAATTTAATCATCCTAACTGTATTTTTTTCGGTGAAGGTGTCGAAGGTGATTCTCCCATATCGCTGGTATCAGACATTTTGTTATAATTATCGAAGTTTGGCTATATTCTCAAAAAGTTCAATACCTATACCGACTTTGACTTGACAAATGTCAAATGCAGAGCATGCACACCATGCTTGATTGAAAAATAATGGGTTTCTATTGGTTGAAAATCTGTATCGTAATGAAAATCTGTATCGTAATGGATTTCATTATAAAACGGTTTGTGGGCATATAAGTGTATCATTAGAGTACGGGTGTAGATAAATAATGTTTCAATTTTAAAATAATTAAGATGCTTTTTTACCTATCTGTCTTAGAAATTATTTCTTCTCTAATCTCATCAATTACAATTTGTACAGCTTGTTTAGATAACCGGAATCGGAATTTGAAATCCCGATCATTCCACTTTGTAAAATGATTTGGGCGTTCTCTATACGTCTGTCTCAATCTCGGGTTTTGTATGTTATCAATTAACTCTAAAAAATCTTCATCATCAGTTAATTCTCCCAAAAAAAATTCATTTTATATAATATTTATATGCCAATGATGTCAAAAAAAAAAGGATCAAACTTGAACCACCTTTGAACCGACAAGATATCAACGTTCAACTGATCTCGGTGTTGAACTGTCGATCAACAATGAACGAGGTTGGTACAACTTAATTTTGTCATTGAACCATAGTCAACATTGAACTGTTGGTGAACTTGAAATGTACAACTGGCCCTTAAGGGTTGATTCCACGAGAAAAATGAAGAGTATGAAATTACAGTTTCTATATCGACATTTTTTTTTTATTAGTCTAACGGGTGGCGAGTTACAACGGTCGAAAAGTGAACTTCTTTCCAAAAATCGTCCAACTCACTCTTTTTACGGTAAATTTTGTTAAAATGAATTACATTGTATTATTGGGGTAAGCTATTTATATTATTTACTATATATAAGTTAGTGAACAACTACCCGCAAAGTTTTTTGCTCCGATGTGGACTTCGTCTGTCATTAAATAAATAATTGGAATGAGTAATAGTAATGGACAAAGTACATATCCGACCGAAAAACTCTCGATTTCCGGAGCAACCAGATGAAAAGTTATCGGATTGAGATTCCATCCACCGGATAGGAAAATTTTCGATGAAGACACGATTTTGAAAGCAGCTAACGAAGACTCTGATGAATGGGGACAGCAGATAGTAGGGCGCCTTCAACATGTGACGGACTTGGTTGCTGTGGATGCAAGGTACCATTCATCTTGCCACAAGCGGCTATATTCCCTAGTCACATCTGGATAGAAAAGAGAATATCGACTCGCTTCGAACATGATGACGCAATGGGGACCATCTTCACCAATCTCACCGAAAATTCCGAAGAATGTCAATTCCTCCTTGATGAACTCATGGACCAAATTGAAGATGAGTACTGTCCGAACATCACAGGATAGTGAAGTGTGGTCTCCTGAAGAACTATGAAGAGGATCTCTACATCGAGCGAAATAACCAGTCACCTGTTGTCTGCTTCCGCGACACAGGATACAAACTTCTCTGAGACAATTGATACAAGGCAAATGATCCAAATCCCAAAGAAGAAAGGCTCCCAGTTGTGAGGGAAGCAGCTGTACGTATTTCGGCGAATATTCGATCACAGAACTACGACATGTAAGAATATCCACCATCCGACCGTTTGTTGGATGGGGTACATTCTGTGATTCCACAACTTTGAAGGTATTCTTTCATGAGTTAATTGTTACTTGTATAAATGGAACAGGATATGCCAATCGTTATCGCATGATGTTAAATCTGCGGCGAGGCCTATATCTTCTCTGTCGTCGCTTTCAATCGGAGTCAGTTCATATTTGTACGAGTATTTCGGCTCCAAAAAACTCATAGACATACTCTCATCTTTGGGCTTTGCGGCATCTTACTCTGAACAACGGTTTTTGGAAAATTTGCCGTAGTGCGTCCTGAAATATCTATAGATCGAAATGCATTTTCTAAAATTATTATAACAGACCCGGACCGTCGGAGAAGAAATGAACGAATCAAACTCGAACAAGAACATCTATAGATTGGGCCCCCTGGGGATACCACAATTGAAAAGAACGCCCTGTTAGCTCTACCTCCTGTTGTTGGGAGGACTTTCCCGGTTTTTTTGGAAAAAAACGTTTTGTCCGTTGTAGATCGCCGCCCGTTGTCGTGGTATCAACCGTCAAGGAGTTAAAACGGAAAAACAATTTTTCGTACTTTTAATCGAAGATGGTGGATCACGCACACGGTCGAAAACTATCAGGGTCCCTAAACTAATAACATATCCCTGAATCTGTATTACTCCACCTTCTGCACGGCCAATATTTTCCTTATTCGTTACGTGCAACTTGATTCGAGACGGTAGGGTTAGGGATTATTTTTGCCTTGAGTTTTATAATTCATAACATGTAGTGCCTGCGAATGAATAATTAGTGCAGTTTCTGCAATGTATGACTCGCTTGAATCACTGATTCCAAAAAAGGTTTTCTTGAAAATTCTGACAATTTCCTCAACAGGAACGATGGTGCCGTTTCAGTAAGGTTGTCCTTGGTAACGAAATGTTTCGTTCTACCTGATTGGTTAAATGGTATGCTGACTAATTTTCTCATTGAATCGATTGAAACATCGATTAGAGAAACAGTGAAATTAGTTTATTCTAAAAATAAACAGGATATGAACGTTTGTAAATCGAAATCAATCAAAGAAAGTTAAAGTTATCTGTGACCTATCCCTTTCGCCATATATATCGTCCATACAGAATTTCGTTTTGGTAAAAAATGCAGAAAGTGAACATTTGGGCTATAATAACTCCTAGGTTTCACGTAAATCAGAAAATTCAGCATCAGTCAATATCACACATTGTATCGTTATGAAATTATATCGATTCAGTCCTGTGCAATCACCCACCTATACGTCATGTAGGTCGTAGGCTATAAAAAGAAATCATCATATTCAAGGGTGAGAATAGTAAAAACTGCTATTCCAAACTTAGCAATAATACTAGATGTGTAACTGAACTTGATTTCCTTTATCTTTTCCAGCGAACGATTGAGCGAACAAGAACTGGAACAGAAATTCAATATCTTAGCACTTGTATTTGGCACAGATGCAACAACAGTGAAAGATAGATGCAAGCGACAAAGACAATACAGGGATCAAAACGAAACGAACCTCTCGAAGGAAATTGAACGACTCAAAGAGAAACTTGAGCTCATGCAACCACTGTGCACAGATTGCGAGAAGGCCGAGTTACTTGCTTCAATCATGTCTAAGGTGAGGTTATTTGTAGTAGTATATGTAGTCTAACAGAATACTGCTGATACCACGTCTAGCCGGCTATAACACGTACGTGAATTTTCGTGAGACAAAACTCCAAACTGAAATTCTCATACCTATCGGAATGAACGTCACTTACAGGGTGTGATATTTATATATTATATGATCACTTCATTTGTGAAATACGTTCTGGAAGTATTTATTATTCCGCACTGAGGAATTCTGAAAAAAGTTTGAGAAACGGATTAAATTGTAAAATATTGGACTCGATACTCCAAGAGCAAAGTGAGAGGAAAATGGCCCATCAAATGACAGACCGAAATGTGTCTCAAAATTTGATATAGTGTGCGAGGGCTAATACTGATTCTCTGGAAGTATGGATTACATATTCTTTATTTTAACATTGAAATTTGTTTTTTTAGGCTGAATCTAAAATTTGTGTAATCTGCCACAAACCACATTCAATTTCGTTCTGGATTCTTACTGTAGCCATCCATTAACGGTTTATTACTTTGAATTATAGTTCAAACATTTATCTATCAGAGAAAATATATACCTATGCGTATTACGCCTATTCTCCCTCAAAATACTCAGGGTGAAACTGTTCAGTTAACAGGAAATACATTTGACGTCCTTTGATGGATGATGGATACTCGATGTATTGTTCGTTCGTTTCCGTTAACCAGCTGAACGCGAACCCTCGGAGGTCGAAACTTGTGCGAGCAATGGATCAACGAAGCCTTACCTTTCAACGTGCGATTACCCAGCACGATCCCACGAACATCCATGGGCCACTGACCAGGGCATGCACTGTACATCCATTTATTGACCATTGAAGGACTTATTAGGGCAACAAACTAAACTCTAATGGAGTTCTCTTGGACCTTCTGGGTGTCAATTGGAACTGTCAAGGCCTTGAGATATGCCGGATGTATGAAAAAAAATATTTTCCAGGCGCAATTATTTTATCAACTAGCTCCGGAAGGAGTCGAGCTCTCCAACCAGCTACTCCACGATAATTCTTACCTCTTTAGTACAAAAATATGGTATGGGCCAATGATTCCGAGAATTATTACAAATAGAACAAAAAATATGGCGGGAGAATATCCATCATATATTCGGCGAAGGAGAAAATCAACTAAAGTTTTTCTTGCTTATAGAAATATATCTATAATTCAATCTACAAGGGGAATATTTTGGATATCCTTTTCATGTCAACATCCATGAGTACTGGAGAATCTTGGATATCGTTCGAGCATCCTGAGCATTTTGTTTATTTCTAAACGGATCGGTAATAGACTTGAATAACTGTCCATTGGAGGTCCTTTTCATTTCCACGTCCTAAGAGATCAATGAAAGACTTTTTATAAATGCCCATTGGATGTCCCCTGTTTACAAAGTATTTTCTCCTATTCGGAATCAATGAAAATATCTATAAATACATATACTAAAAAATATACTAAAAAATATACAGAATTCCCATTTCTCATTATCATGATGATTATCATCATTTTTATAATTTTTCCATACTTTGGTAACAAGGAAACACATTCATTCATCGAAAATTCGAACTGAATTTCCACTTATACATTTGAATTATTCAATTGTTTGATTCTGTTGACAACTGATTATTTACATTGATTTGACGCATCTGCTAGAAGTGAGCTCGATATTATCCGAAATATGTGGTAAGAAAGTTATAAATAAAATCTGAAAAACACATTGACGTTTGCATGGGGAAGTGAACACTTCCAATATATTCAAAGCATTACCGGCAGTAATCCAAGAGTTAGCAGAAAATAGAAAAATTGGAAAAATTTTGAGAGGAAAGTTCGTAAAAATAATATCGTTGTCTTTGTTTTCGAACTTGAGAACAAAACAAATATCCTTGATGGAAGTCTACAGACTAGAAATGACCTATTAGGAACAGACAGAAATCGGATTACTAGGATGAATACTGAGTACTGCAATATTGCTCCTGCAACAAAACGTACTGGATTAGATTCGGAAATGGTTGTTGATATAGTAGTTTTCACAATAAATGGTATTGACTGAAGGATTATAATGAAACCAATTAGACCCTTGAGTTGTACACAATGGGATTTAAATCGGGTAGTTTATTGCAGTTGATAAGCCAATACCATTTACTGTGAAAAATACTAGTAGTTTTCACAATAAATTGTATTGACTGAAGGATTATAATGAAACCAATTAGACCCTTGAGTTGTACACAATGGGATTAAATCGGTTAGTTTATTGCAGTTAATAAGCCAATACCATTTACTGTGAAAAATACTATACATATAGATGTGATATTTGCAATTTTAACAATACCGTTACTACGAGTTGATGGACATATGAGATCCTCTCAACATAAAACCATTTTTATGTGCACCATTGAATAATGGAGTGGAAGTAATGAATACCTACTGCAATGAAGTGTTGAATTGGTGGTAGTCACAGGATTTGAAGAAATAATGTACATGTTGGATGTGCATCATTCTTTGTTGATTTAGTAAAACACCCTGTGAGGATATCAAAGTGAATATGGAATTGTTTGGGAGATTTATACTTCAAACACGGGAAGATGGTCATATCAAATCATCCAATACGAGAAATGAAATTGTTAATAAATCCAGTGATATGGATTGAATATTCGATAAATTCAGTGAGGCATTGAAGGCGAAATCTTCGGAATTCGCAGAACGTGATTCAGATATATACTTCATTATTTACACGAAAATGTGTTCAATTGAAAGCAGCATCTGTTTCAGGACGGAGTAGGGAAAAAGTAATGTTCCTAGAAGTGAACATCAACAAGTTTAGTCCTCTGAATGGAAGTTCATATATGAAACTTCCTAAATTCCTTGGGAAGAAAAAAGCTATCGTCAACGTGCACAATAACGACCAGTATTGTTTTGCTTGGAATAAAGAAATGAATAATAATGAGTGCTATTATACTCACACTACAGTCGTTTACTGAATGTAGGTATGAATTTTCCAATGAAACTTTTTGATATAGTATATTTCGAGGAAATTAATAACATATAATTCAATGTGTATGGTATAGAGAACGTATTCAAAAATGACAGATCAGAATATGAAGTTGTGGGCCATTACATCATACCATTGTTTATTGTCAATTTGGAAGTGGTTTGAAACCTAAACATACAACTGAACCAAACGCACAATTTTCATATTCATAAAAAAGCCGAACGTGCACCACATTCATTCGTCTACACTATCATAGTTCGTTACATATAATAGGGGACAGACGCCTTTGAAGTTTTCATGACAAAAATTGAGAAAGATTTGTTAAATTTATATATTTCATATCCCCATATTGCTGGTTTTACTGAACACAGTAAGCAATTTCGGAATGCTTTTACAGTGATATTAAACTCAAACTACTGATGATATTAGAACTGTTCGCCATGCTATCGGACATCTGTCAAAGGAACTATCAGCGATAACCGGTGTGACAAAAACCTATATCATTTTGAAATTAATCAAATCTTACTAGGTGGGAAAGCGATAGAGATTCATGGCTGTAGAATTCTCTTCGGGTAGTTGCTCAGTGCATGGAGCATTTTCTGAAAATGATGTGAATAAATATGAGTCCGACCTGCAGAGTGAATTTTTTTAATACCAAAAATTTTGAGAATTTACTCTCATGAAAAAATAATATAGGTACCCCATTTGTTTAGCCAGCTGATGGTCTTAGGAGCTTTGTCCAAGGAAATTCACATAGTGCGGTCTGGTGCTCTTATGACCGTGGGGAGATTAAAGCGGGTTTGTCACAAAAGTTTTGACTCAGTCACTTTTTGTACGGCACGTGAAACTTGATCCACGAGTCTCATAACTTTCTGGTAAAAAATATTGTCTAAAAATTTAAAAATTCAACACTGCTTGTCTCAAACTCATAATCTGTTTTCTATCACTCATTTTTCTTCTCTCCTTATACACTGCATTTTTCGTTACTTACATTCAAATAAGTACATCGCCATGATAAGAACTGACAAAAAGTGAGCATGGGTTGGACTTTACTCCAAATAACTTGAGAATATGCTTCGAGCGAAAGCTGTTACTGATTTTTGTTCACTTATATTTAGAGCGAATAATCACCATAGTAATTTTTCCGTTTTCATTCAACTGAAATTCTCGAAATTCAGCATTCACTCAGATTCATTCACTTTATTCAATATGGATCTTTTTTTATAATTTCACGACTGTAATCCTTGTCAAAATTTAAAACAATTTTGAGAAAATAATAATTTTGCAGTAATCTGAAAACCAATTTGAAATTCGTTCCCTGTTCCCTGTTCATTCGAAATTTTAACATAACCTGAAGCCTTACTCAACTCATTTCAAATTGGGAAAAGGATACTGGGACTACATGATCACTTCTGCAACAGTAGCGCCAGTAACTTTCCAGTCTCTAAGAAGGTGCCCCGAAAATTGCCGCGAAATCATTACCAGTAAATGTCAGTAAAATCGGAACGAGTGAATTAACTGGACAGTACTGTTCAGGATAATCGGAACATGAAGACAGACAGGCAGACAGACTTCATTTAATCATGTTAGGCATTCAATACATTTATGACCGGTCAAAAAGGAGTACATATGCACGCTAGCACTGAGGAGCTACAAAATAAAATAATGAACACATAAATCATCATTCGAGATGAAACTCAACTGCTAAGTAGAATAAAATCATAGTGGTACAGAGCACAGAAACATGTACAAAAAGTATTGAGTGAATAAATCATTCAGTGTGAGTACTATTCATATAATCATGTGTTGAGTGAAAACAGTTACTTAAAAGGAATGTTTCAACTCTCTTTTTGAATGATTGAGTATCAGACAGAGTAAAGTCAGCTGATAAATGGTTAGGCAACGTGAGATCCAAGAAATTTCGTATAGAATTTCTAGTTCATTCAATGGTTGTCTACGTTCATCTGCATTTCTGGTGGAATAATTTTGATAGTCTGATTGGGTGGAGAATATACTTTTTTTGTGGATCTCTAGCAATGATTTCAAGATTAATATACAAGGGAAAGGCATAATTTTGTAGAGGGTGAAGAGAGGTTGGAATGGTTCGTTGAATGAAGCTTCAGCTAAACTCTAAGTGTTTTTTGGAAAATCTTTTGAGCATGAGAGGATTCATCTCATTAAATAGCTTCATACATTAAATGGGAGTGAAATAGTGAGTAATACGAGGTTAGTAATATATTGCTACTTAAAAATATTTCCAGCTAGCGAAGAAGGTAGAGCCGAGTTCGATAATTTTTTTTCATTATTATACCTAACAATTCCACGTGCTTTTGCGAGGTAAACCTGATATTTGAAGAGATTATTGTTCGTTGAGTTTTGTCCCTATTTAGTTTCAAATTATTGGAAGTAAACCAGTTTACAGCCTTTCCTTCAAATTTAATGGTCTTGTCGAGCAGTTTCCACATGACGGAATTTCATTGGATCATTGTTGTATCATCTACAGAACAGATGATGCTAGGTGGTAAGCATTAAAAAATATCATTCACATATAATACACAACGAATAGGTCTGAGGATTGACCCCTGAGGTATGCCATGGGAAACTATTTTCTCCTCAGATAATCCCCTGTGTGTATAGACAGCTGGTTTCCTTCTGTTTGAGTGAAAATCAAAAAGGTTCAATGCTGTACCTGTTATTCCATAAACTTAAATTTTTCTGATGAGGATATTGTGGTCGACCCAGTCGAAGGCTTTACTCAAATCCCACAGTGTTAGCGAGGTCATCACCCTCCACATGTTCGATAACGTTTTTAATTACCTTCTCTTCTGCCTCTATTGTAAATATATTATTGGGGAATGATGAACATTAAGAAAAATTGATGGCCATGAAGAAGACTGTATTGATTGAAATATTCAGAGAGGCGCTCTTTAATTACTATTCTAGGATTTTTCCTAGGATGAGTATATTCGAGATAGGTCTTCAGTTGCCTGGTAAATTGGGATCACTTTTTTTCAAAGATAGGCACCAAGTACCAAAAATGCCTACCGTGAAGGAGCGATTTATCAAAAGGGTTGAGGGTTCATATGACTCAAATGATACATATAACACCGATAGATCCTCAAACTGATCAAGAGAAAAAAAATCTATGATGATAAGATTTGTGATAAACCTTTTGAAGAAAGTGATATAAACTATCGCGAACCAAATCAAATTCAGGGTCATAAAACCCACTCAGCCGTATATTCTCAGTGCAATTTGAATTAAGAATTACCATCTTCATTTCCTATAATTTGTAAAAATATAAGTTGCTATGATAGCCACCTATTCATTAGAGATTTATTCACATCCAATGATAAAGTTGATGCTATACCGCAAACGAACGAAAAGTATATATCATTTTTAAAAACAATCTTTACGCATACTTATAAAAAAGACAATGAGGTAAAACATTTCATAATTATGAGATTTATTGATAGTTTTAAGCTGATTTCTGCTCCATTTCAATGTTTGGGTGAGAATTCATCATCTAACCAATGTTATGAAACACGAAAACATGTACCAGAAAATGATAAATATGATTGGGTGAGACAGAGGGGTGCCTCTCCATATATTTTTGTAGATGATACGAGTGAATTGAATTATACCGATTCACCAACAAAAAAGCAATTCGACGATTAGTTGACTGAACAACATATATCAGATTCGGATTATGAACGAGCAAAACAAGTTTGGAATTCATTATATTTGAAATCTGATGTTGCACTTCTTTGTTGAAACATTATCAGTTGGATCTGACACAATATCATATAGCTCCCGATTTGTCATGGAATAGTTGAATTACACAGTACATTAAATAAGAACTTTTAAAAGATATCGATATAGCGAAATTATAACCCTGATCATATGGATTAGCGATGGGACAACTATTACCTTCAGGCGAATTCACGTGATTATCCCAACAGCAAATTGATTATTGTAAAAATGTTCGTGGCCACGTGGCCTAGTGTCAAGAGGGCACCATCAACTTTTTTTTATGTAAGGAGGGGTCACGTGGCTCCTGGTTTTGAAGGCCTACGGATACGAAATCTGTATTGCATCATTTCAAAGATGCAGCCAAGTAGTTGGTTTTCATTGAACAGGAGCAGAATCATATTATAGTCAATCAACAACAAATGAAATGTAATAAGCCAAAGGAATCAAAACATCAATGATTCAAGGGAGGACTACAAGAAAATAGTAAAGAAAGGTCATATTCAAAAAATTGAATACCTTCAGATTTTTTTTTGCATGATATGTACTCAGAAATGAGGAATGAAGTTGTTATCACAATGATAAACGTTTCTCTATTCCAAATACGTATAAAACATTGAGGTCATTGTGGTATTGAATTATATTCACCAAATCCCAAGAATAATCTTCCTTTTTTTTTGGAAATGCTATAGAATCTTTAACAGATGAATCAAACGATTCGAAAGCTATATTAGATTTACTTATAAGTTCAAGTGAATCAATATATCACCATTAGATATATTACTTTTTTGATATCAAAAATCATTTTAATCTCTTCATTTTTTACGTAACTCACTTTTTGCAATTTTATACATAATGAATGTATTGACAATAAGGAATATGTACTTTGAAGAATAAGATATGTGAGTGAAATATAAAAGTCATCATCTCAAACCTCAACAAAGCATGTTAAACACATAATGTAATGTAATGACATATTTTGTAGTAGGAAGATTGATACCTGGCATCAACCACTAGATCCAAATTTTCGAGATTATCAAACGAAACTATTTTTGGTCATAAACTTCCTACTCAAGAGGTGTATGTTGAAGTGTGAGCTTTCAAAATTCCATTGTTGTTGAGGAAAAAATGACTTCTAGACTTAGAGGAATAACAATCAACATGGGACAATTTTATTGTGATGAAATCTTGACGAGTGAAATTCTCAGAGAAGCAACACTATTTTTAATCGTATGAAACAAAACCTTCATCATGGTTTTATCCTACGTACAAATAAGTGGTTTTTCAATTTTCATGAGCCTGATGTTTTTTGTTACTCATAGTAATTTATGAACTGTATTTGGATGAATCACCTTGATTGAAATTGTATGGCTTCAGAATGAATGTATCCATACGTGTTAGTCAAAACTTATTATTGATTGGAAAAATCCACTCACCTATCGATTGTAGATATTTTTGGAATGCCGGCTTTCACCCCTGGGGTATGCCACCATTGGTACGGACTGTAAATATATGCTGTGTAGATTCCAAAACTGGGCAAACCATGACGTTCTAGTAGGGTCGGCTTCTGTGGGCACCTGAGAAAATATTAACATTGAAAGTTATTCTTGCCTCTCCTAACCGAATATTTATATTATTCAAATATTATAAATGATATGGTGAATTGCAGACAATTTCAAAAAAATGGTGCAGAGATTGATATGTACATTGAATAATTAACGATCACAGAGCTCCCAGCCATTAGGTGTCATATAGTTTGTAATAATTCCTCAATGAAGTGATAGAATTAATCACTGCCAACTGAGAATCTATACTGGAGCAAAGTCGTATCATACAAACCTTCGAATATTCTCGATAACTTCTTTGATGCATAGAAATAACAATTTATATATGAACTACTGTAATGCACGAATCCGAAAATAAAAAAAATAAAATCCTCAGTTTTTCCTTAACAATGTCCGTATGATCTGAACCGAACAGAGAACAGGACCTACATCGACGTATTCGTTGCGTGGGAAACCCAACCACTTTATGGAATATGTGACACTGGGAGCGTTCTATTTCTTTCCCTTTTCGCCCTAATTCGATTTCCCAGATACAAAACCACAACCTGTTTTAATGATTTGAAAAAATCATTGCAGTTGGTATCCTCAAAGCCGCATCAGTTTTTTTATACTTATCTGTGATGAAACGGTGGTTGATCCGCTAGATTCTCAACCTTGGTGAACCCCAACTGAAATACGCATTTGTCCACCACGTTATGATTAATTGAGGACAACGAATCTGTTTCTTGGTGTGTTACAAAACCTCGATACGCATTAGAGCTGGAAAGCACAGCTTATACTAGCGTCATACTGATTTTTACGGTAGCGCATTTGCTATTTCAACTACATGGAAATCCAGAAAAACCCACAGTGCTACCGGGTCGGTTGATGTATTCAATCCAGATATTCCTCCTACCAGGATTAGCATCTAGGTCATTAACAATTGTCTATAGCACCAAGCCAGCAAAAAATATTCTTTTTCGACCGCGAATTGAACCAATAGTGAAAAAGCCTATTTGAATATGAGTACGGCGTCTTAGACAGCTTGGCCACACCGACCGAACCAGAAATATATAAGAAAACAAGAAAAGAAAATACAAACTATAATGAGGTTTGATTTATGAGATAAATATTCATCATAATATACCGAAGCGCCGTCGCGTCGTCGGTTCAGTTTGTCAGGCCCAAGTGATCGCCGATTTCAACATCTCTATCTGTTTCAGTAACCGAGATATCACGTGTAAACAAAATTCTAGAATGCTCGGTATATCAGTTGATTAATAATATACTCATGTGCTAATTTCAGTGAATGTTATTGTATTATTATTTTATTTCAATACCTATCATTTTAATGAAATAATCCAAAAGTAATACGTGTGAGTAATAACAGACCATAAATATTTCTGTTTTATTCGGATCGAATCTCCTTTGAATATCGAGAGAATATTTCCAAAATGTGTTGCGCTATCGGAAAAGAAATATCATTTCATTGATTCATCAACCAATTAACAGAATCAACGTTTCTTTTTGTTCTTAACCGTAGGAGATATCAATTTCTCAATTGAACTCAGGTATGTTTCTTCGGGAAGTTAAAATTATAAAATTTCCACTTGACAAAATATCCCCCTTCAACCCTTTTCAACGAGTCGATTTTCAACAATGGCGTGAATAAACTACAAAAGATGCTGTTCATCGAATTCTAAAGTCTGTGCCAAATCTGGAACTCCCGCTCAGACAGATTTCAGGAGTGCCTACATCTTAAAAGGATTTGAAATGAGTTTTTCAGTTGAACATCTATCGTCCCCCTACGAATGTTTACTTTCAGGAGTCAAAAGTTGTGCGAGCTATAGGTCAACGAGGTCTAAACTTTCAGTGTATGATTTCGGGCACAATAAAAGTATTAGGAGTAAAAGTATACCCAAGTCCGGTCTATCAAAGATCGAAGTCTCACGTGGAACGTTGCTTGAACTGATATACCGACGGAATGTACCTACTCGACTAAACCGACTCTATGATCAATATATCTCCGTTGGATATTATAAACTTTCATACTTTTTCGTCATACCAAATTTTTTATTTTAATTTCATTATGTCCTCGTGACCATGTAACCTTTGGTAACACGTGACAGTTTTCTTTCCCATTAAAAAAATCCTCTCCATAATGTTAATATAAACTCAGCTAATGATGAACCTATATAGGTTCGAAACATGTACTGATCGATGGTTTTACCGTTCTGACATCTGATTTAATTTATTATGTATATAATTATATAATTATTATTTTTCTTTTATCTGTACATGTTCATAACTCTGGCGACAAACTTATTTTGAACGTTTATTACTCGCTTATTGTTATTTTAAAGTCGGTATTGGTTGGTAATTGCACTTTTCGTTTGTAAATAAATGGTTTTCTTTCAGAAGACGTCTTATGAAAAATGTTCTTGTTGATATTCCTTACGATTCATTCAACAATTTTTTTCACTTTTTTTATTGATCAATAATTATTCTAAAAACTGATACTATTCTCACTAGACGCGCGTTTTGCTGAAAGGTTAGAATCTTTGAGAGAAGAAAGCTTATACCATGTTAGCATAAATTTTCTTCTCCTGAAGATGCTAACCTTGTAGCGAAACGCACGTCGGGTTCAAATAATATCACTTTGGTTTTAGGATAATTATTGATCTTTACAAGAAGTGAATAAAATATGTTGAGTGAGTCATAAGAGATATCAAAAAGAACAATTTTCATAAGGCGTCTTCTAAAAACCGTTTTTTCTACAGACGAAAAGTGCAACTACCAACCAATACCGACTTTAAAATAACAATGAGCGTGTTATAAATGTTAAAAATAAGCTCGTCGCCAGATAAACAATTAATAATAACGATTTTATTCTTCATGCGAATATATATATATATATATATATATATATATATATATATATATACACACACACACTTCATTGTATCTGCATAATTTAGTTCTTTTATTAAACAGTCACAATTATAAACAGGAGCCATTATTTATTTATGTATCATCACTACAAAGTTAGTCAGCCTTGGTCCACAGCTATCCTTTTATGTTCCAGTTAGACGTACTCATGAAAGCCACCTCATTGGTTGCCATGGCTGCAGAACGATTCGGATCAGTACAACACGAAGAAAGACTCACTGAAACTGTTAGTTTGATGGTGAGGTACGTGAAAACTTTGAGGCAACAAAGAGATGCAGCGAGAAGGCAAT
Organism: Zygogramma bicolorata; assembly: GCA_032362365.1. NCBI lineage: Eukaryota > Metazoa > Arthropoda > Insecta > Coleoptera > Chrysomelidae > Zygogramma > Zygogramma bicolorata. The sequence goes on from JAVJAQ010000838.1 coordinate 60,702, forward strand.
TTCAATATACCAAGTGAGTTGGCAATGGTGAGTCACTTTGTGACGTACCTTTTATGACTGCTCTCCATTCGAAATTTTTAGGAAAGATTCCTCTTTTTCCCATTCTTCAGGTTTTTGGATTAAGGGTCTTATTCAGTCTATGTAATTTTTAATCAACGACGTTTCGACATTTTCTAGGTCATCTTCACTGGAGATCTCCAGAGATGATAGAGTGAGACAACTCAGACCTAGACGCAAGGTCACTCAGTCTTGAAAATGGCTCCGAAATGAGAGCCGAAACGTACACAAGAAATTCATTCCAGACGCGGATCAACCGAAAGTTCCAGCCAGCACATTTCTAACCGCGAAAGCGGTATATATATATATATATATATATATATATATATATATATATATATATATATATATATATATATTCTCACGGACAAAGTATGATGAGCTGTTTTCTCGGATTTCATTCCGTGTTCTGTTGTTTTGTCCTCTGAAGGATTATTATCACGTTTCGGCAAAGTCTCATTTGCCATCTTGTAGGTGATGTCTAGAGTTTCGACCTCCGAACTCGACTAATTCATTCGAGTTCTGCTTCTCAATATATAGGGGTGTTCATTGATGGTATCCCTGATCTAGGCCCCTCCTACTTTCTTCGTTGGTCGGACCGCATTTGTCATTATACCTGGGCAATAAGGTGGTAGGGTCCAACCTTGTTCTTGTGGTGTGGTCTGCTTGGTTTTGTTGAGTGATAGGATGGATTTCCACGTTCTTGGTAATCTTTGCTCGTCATCTCTTTTGTGCATACTACCCGGTCGTTTCTTGTTCCAGAGAAGTTTTCATCGCTCGCTAGTGTTTTTGTGTTCTCGAAATTGATGTTATGTCCCATCTCCAATACGTGTTGGAAGATGGAAGATGTGGTGACTTTTCCTTTCACTGATAGCTCATGTTCATCCTTGCGTACGTTGATCCGTCTGTTGGTCTGGCCGATGTAGGACTTGTTGCAGTCTCGACATGGTACTTCGTGAACTTCCTGGGACTCCAGTGGTATCTGGTCCTTCGGATTACGGAGTATCGATCTTATTGTGCGTTCTGGTACGAACGAAGTAGCTATGTCGTGTTGGCGGAGGATTCTGCTGATTTTATCTGAGATTCCTTTTATGAAGGGTAGACTGGTTGTTATGACCGGTGTTTCTAGGGTTTTCTGCTGTTTCGGTTAGGTCTTGGAAGCTGTTTTTATGATTCTCTCCGAGAAGTCATTCATTCTTAGAGTTTCCTCGATCGTGTTCCGCTCTTGTTTTTATGTTCGTTGTCTGCCAACCTGCTTGAATTTGCAATTAGTGTTCAGCGTGAACTTGTTTTGGATAGTGATGTGAATTTGCGTTCAGGTATTTGATGGTATGTGTTGTTTTGCGATATACCGTGTGGCCTAACGTACCGTCGGGCTTTTTCATGATCAAAACATCAAGAAATGCGAGCTGGTTATCTTCTTCAATTTCTTTGTTGATCCGTAGGTGGATTTCATTCAAGTGATTGCAAGTTCCTGATGTCCGTGTGACCAAATCACGAAAATGGCATCAATATATCTCAGCCAGAGTTTTGGTTTCACGTCTGAAGTTGCTATTGGTTCGGTTTCGATTTCTTCCATGAAGAGATTGGCAATAATGGGTGACAGTGGTGAGCCCATTGGTATCCCCTCAATTTGTTCGAATCGTTGATCGTTATAGATGAAATACGTGTTTTTTATGCAATGTTCAGCCAAGTCAATTATATGTTCTTCTGGTTTATATATTTTTTTGATTGCTTCTAGTGCCTCTCAGCTTCGATGTAACATTCTTATTCACCCAGGTACCCATCAAGATTTGATGGATCGCGCCTCAAAAGGGAGTTGCGCATAAGTCAAACCATATTACCATTGTTCTTGAAGACGTAGTTGAATAAATTAAATGAACGATGAGATTGGAACCTCTAATGTAAAAGTTGAAAATTTTTATAGAGATCAATTACCCTAGCACCAAACTGATATTTTTGCACTCGACGCTCTTTTCGCTATAACGTCAATCATCTTCAGGAGAAAAAAAAATGATACTAAATCTTAAGACTTGGGTTAGCTGTTTATATAAGTTTTTTGGTCCTGTATGGACTTTGTTCGTTACTGCTGATTATTTTTATTAATTTCTCGATAATAATCTAGTGCAGCCACTACATACAGAGTTTTGGGTCCGATATGGGTTTCGTCTGTTATTACTGATTATTCTGAATGATTTCTCAATAATAGATCAAAAAGCGGGCTGAAAGGAGTGGGCCCCTTGTCACCATTATTGCTGTTTTTACCTTCTGCTATTTCTAGACTCTCACATGCATCGAGTAGCCTTGTGTCATGCAAATTCTCAATCAGTTTCAAATTTCTTTCATCAAAATGTGACACTGGATTTTCCTACCCTTCCGCATTTCATGTGTGCAAAATGCTCCTCAAAAAGGGTTTTAATAGCTCCTCGGCTCTGGCCGTTGTTGCAATTTTGACGACGGATTTCGTGAATTGCCAAATTTTCACTGTTTTCTAATTCATCTTCTGGATTACCAAAAAGCTGTTGTAATTTATTAGAAGTTTCATATGCAACTTTCATATTTACTTTATCGAATATAATATGTTGAAGGCCTTTAGTATATTGAGGTTCATATGGGATCACTTTAAACTTTTCATTACTGTCATCTTTTTAAAAAGTCGAAGATTTAATAAGTGTTTCCCGAAATTTACATTTTCTAATTATCTTATCAACTATCTCTGGGTTAAAACCGTTCACTTCAGCTAAGTACTTGATCACTTTCCTATCATTGTCGTACGCATCTCTCTTCGAAGGCACGGGTATTAAACTATGTACAGAAAATGCAGTGCTGCCATTTTATGTTGTGGAAAATGACTCGATTCGTTGGAAATGTATCTGAACGTATTCGTGTCTTTCTTGTAAATGTCAAATTCCATTTCATTCTGTTCGTTCCTTATGACCAGTACATCTTAAAATGGCAATTTTTGTTCTCTTTCTACTTCGAACGTGAATTTTATACTCTCACACCTATTCAGTACTGAAAGCACTCTCAGCATTCAAGCATTCGAGTCGAGAAATATCGACATTAAAACGCTTTCAATGCTTTTTGCACAGGCTTTAACTAACTATCCCATTCCTCCATAAATGGTCTCTAGTACTATTATTTTGAATGATGGACATTGGAAACTTGGGTATTGTTGTGGAGAGAATGGAGTTCGAGGAATCATTTTTTGGCTTTCTTCTCCGATCCCCGATCAGAAAATAGAAATTACACTTCTATGAAAGAAGTCCAAGGAAAAATATATACGAAAACTCTGATGATAGGTACTTGTATAGCATTCTGGGACGTTCGATTCATTCACAATGAGAAAAAAAGAGTCCATCTGAAACAACTACTCTCCTGCCTATATGGCACGACGGACACTGATTACATAGAATTTACTTCTTCTTGCTCAATTTGTATACGAAGCAAATGGAAATTGAATCAAATAGATAACACATAGGACACATCTACACAATGAAGCAAAACTAGAGATCTCATTGTTGGAAAAAAATCTCACTTTGAACGGAAAAAGATCTTGTCTGAGCGTGAATTAAATGTTATTCTGATGAGTGAGATTCTTTCAACAAATAACTTTTTATTTTGCTTCATGTGTAGATTTTATACAATTTTCATATGCTTGGTATACAAATTGAACAAGAAAAAGTGATTTGTATGTAACTCAGTGCCCGTCGCGGTCGTGCCAAATAGGCAGAGACTCTTCCTTCCTTTTGTGAACGAATAAAACGAAGAAGAAGAGAACCAAAATAACATTTCTCATACAATAATCCCGTTTTTTAGTTCACTGATTTTTAATTTTTTTAAGGAGGGTTTTTTCGAACGATTCAGAGCACTCTATGACTAGTCCAATCAATTGCCTGAAATCTTCATCAATCAACGAAAATGTTAAAGTTATGGGAAAACGTCGTGCCAGTATTGCCACAATAACACAACAAATAATCGAAAATAAACCAACTGGTGATTTCAAGAAGGTTACCAGGAGAATATCGGATGTATCTTTACGTACATTACTCAACAAGAATACGAGACCAAATAGGCTAGAGTAAGTCAAATATCTGGAATAATCATTTTGTGTTAGAGTTTCTGGTATATTTTTTTTCAAATTAAAATGGAATAACTGGCGCCCAAGAACTGAATAATAATGTTTTTCTGAAGATCAATCTTTTTTTTTTGAAAATTGCACGAAAGTTCACACCCACATTAATATATAAAAAGAACAAAAGTAGCCAGTTCTAATGATAGAGGTGTCCTTTCGTTGAAGGCGCGAACAAAAATTTGAGTCAACTCTGTATGAAATTGAGCTCTGTTGAGACATATATCTGCTTCGCACCAAGAATTTCAAGTCTCCGATATCTATAAATCTTTTTTTTTTTCTCAGGATGGTAGGGGATCTAGTCGAAATAAAGGAAGGATGTGTGGAAACATCGACTGAGTATGAGCGAACCACTGAAATTAAAGAAGGGGTCAGCACTCCAGAATTAAAACTATCTAGTCCTAAAATTGAACAACCTTCAGTGGATTCATCAAAGATGTCCCCAAGGTAGGAACTTGGTAAAGCACACACTATGTACCTTCGCCCTTTTTTTCTCCCAGAATTAGAAATTTTAGGCGTGCTAAGTCTCCAGGAAGTCATTTTCCGTAACATTTAGATGACTTCTACCGTCCCAATAATAAGCTTATATATTCATTGAGCCTGCAGTCTCCTAATAAGAAGACTGATGGGGCATGGCCCAGCTCTCCAGGTTGACTGACAGTCATTCGATATCTGAAGTTAAGCAACGCCGAACGCGGTTAGTACTTGGATGGGTGACCATACAGGGAAATACTGTGTCGAAAGCCCGTACAGCTGCAGCGGAATAGCATATCATAGCTCGCAGACAATATATCAATGAGCACAAGATATATTGAGGATATGCCGTCCTTCGGAGGGGACGTAAAGCCGTCGGTCCCGAGTCCATGGATGTTGGGCTCGTTAAAGATCCCTACCTCTGGTTGGAATACCAGAGGGTTCGGCAAAATTTCCGGTTGGGGGAAGTGTGCTCACCGGCGTCGGTGATTGGCCTTGGTAGCGGAAATAGTCCGACGTTAAATAAATAATTTAAAAAAAAAAGGAGACTGATGTAATCTTTATTGCAGTTACAATTGAAAATGATTATTTTCATTAACCAGCTCACGTCTCTCTACGAACTTCAACTCTCAGAGAGTCGAGGCTTGTGCGAGCAGAAGGATCAACGATAAGTATCAACAACTTGCGAACCTCGCGCTGGGATAAAGATAAAACGTTTATCCGACACCAGAAAACCATCTTAGTTGCCACCCACGAGCCATTTCCGTGTATATGGTTAGGCTATGGTTGAACATTCCAGAAATCAGTCTATTACCTAATGGACTGTTTGCTGTAACTCTTTCTCAGGAATTCGATCCACGGGTGTATATATTTCCTTCAGACTCATCCATCATGACCCGTTACTTAGGAAAGTGTCAATCGATTTCGAGTGCATACCTCAGCGCTATGTGGCTGTTTCGATTGTTTCCCATTTCTAGTTGTGATAAATATAACGAGTTGTATTATAGTCACTAAATCTGTAATATAAAACCCTGGAACTTGGGCTACTTTATTCGGCCTCCCATTTTTTTAACTAATGTTTGAGCGCCTAACGATAATTCAGATTTTTGACGTCGTCATACTCGTCTTCATTCTCATTACTTGGTTAATTAGCTGCATTGGTTCTGATAAATCGCGAAATTAATTTCCTAAAACCTTGCAAAGGTGACTTGGAACTGCAAATAATCTCAGATAACTAACACTGATACATCGAGGTACTATGATGTGGATGTGGGTGCCAGACAAAAATAGGAGCCGAGGAACGAATTTATTGTCATATCCGACTTTCAACTTTTGGGTCAGGAAATAAGAACCAGATATTTCAATGTCCTATCCTCTCTTATTTTAGCATTCATTCTGCCAATCGGAATTAAGGAAGTGTTTTGATCCCTAATTATAGTAAACGAGCCAATCCTGTCAAGATATTACACACTTTCTCAGTAGCAAATGTACAGAAAAGATATAAATACTCACTTTCTTTCTTGGAAGTCTACAGCCTCTTCAAAAACTACGACCTCGCACCAGCTTCCAAAAATTAAACCACAGCAAACCACCACTTCCTTCTAGAGGTCCGTCTCGGAAGTTTAGGGCCAATCTATTTATTTAGGTATACGGTACTCACCCGAAGTAGACATTTTTCATTTATTTTTATTTGGTGGAGTGAATAAAAGTGAGCATGAGTTCAAACTATAGATCCGTCTTTCTCATACTTCATCAACCCGTATAGGTTTGTCCCAAAGAAATTGAGCAAATGCTCGCACTCGATCTTTATTCACTCTACCCATTGCCGCCGTTATATCAGTTGCTCATTTGTAGCAATCCTGCGTTCATTGAAACAAAGCTGTGAACAATTTCCAACCAATACAAAGATGAATGAATGTCTTTTACAAAGGATTACAATAATTATAACCTTTGTTTCGGGATCTTAATGAAATACGTTAATTTGCAATGCCTACTTATGGCATACCATTGTTTGATATCAACCTTGCAGTTATAATTTTCTTTTGTCCATTATGTAATATTTTCTTCAGATTATTGTGAACAAAATAATATACAAACCTTGGCAAAAGTTACATTTCTAGGCCTCGGTAAACAATATTTTTCTTTCAAGATAAATGTTGTACTTCCTCCTCGGTATAATTATAATGATACATTGTAATAGTTTATTTATGAAAAGATTATAATTCAAAATTTGAAAATGTTATTGATACATATTTTGGTGCATAAACTAAAAGACAAACCTTACGAAGAGAACTTGTTGTGAGGTGAACTGAAAGAAACACAAATTAAACAGATAATTTTCTACGTTACTTCAGATATATGTGATTGTTATAATTAATTTCATGAACCGTCTAAAAAATTGTCAAAACGAGTATTTCAATGAACTATTGAACAAAAGTGTTTTATCGATTTTCAGGGGAACAATAAATCACAAATTCCGAAGATTGGGAGAGCATTTGACCGATAAATACAAACAATGGATAGATGATGGTACATTTCATGAAGTTTGTTGTTTCTGTGCACTCATGTGTTTTTCGTTCAGCCTAATCATAATGGGAAATATATTAGTTGAATACGAATATTCGAAGAGAGGTATTGGTTCCGCGCACATATTCTGGTCATGGGCAGATGGAAACAGTAAAAAATTTGTTGATTCCAGATAGCATGACTTTATTAAATGTCTGATTGATAGTGAATTGTAATTTAAATTTGAATAAATGAATCAAAAGATGATTAGTGTACTCTTTTCTCGTGATCGTCGACCGAGTAAATCAAGGCATCAGAGAGGGATGCTCTTATACCTAATTTGGCATCCATATATGGAAGCATATATCATATTGTGTGACAGTGTAGCGCTTGACAATTTATGTATAGTTTGAAAACAAATACCAATAATGATAAATATAGGAAAAAATATATATTATTTCATCAAATTCAATATTCTGGGCAAATGCCACTAGCTCAGTGAAGACGGGGTCGATTAACAATAGGTGTTCACGGGCGCCACATGATTCTGAACTGCCCAGAATAAAAGATCGTCTTCAAGTTCCACACCAAACCATGAAATGTAAAACCTCGTTTGAAAAAAAGATGATACTGTAGGCTACTTCCAATATATTGACTTTTAGCACGATTAAAACAATCAAATAGACGATAAGCAAGCAATGAGTTGATCGATAAGAGTATATGAACAAATCAGAACATTTGCAGAAATTCATTCGAATGTTGTTCGATAAGTAGCGGAAATTCCCGAAAAAGCAGGGATTTGACCCCACTATAACCCAAAGTTTAAACTTGAACTCAGGCGCAGGAAATGAAAATATGGTACCAACCCCACGCAATGTACGTAATTTCCGCTTTCCACAAGTAACTAGTGGCGTCTTCCTCAGGTAGAGACGGATCCAGCTTACATCCAGAACTTTTTTAGCCTGATGTTGATCAAATCTCGAGCGTAACCCTTTTCAGAGGGTTTTTTTTGTTCCCCAGATAAAAAAATGATTCGAAAGAAATACTGTTCTGGGCCTTTGGTTTTTTATTCCAGATGTCCCCTAACCCTTGTTCAGAGCAAGAAATCTGACGGGGGTTGAAAATTTTCAATTTTCATTCACCACTCACTGAAGGGTGCACTTGGCGAGGAATTCTCCGAGTTGGGGAAATGATAGTCAAATTTCCCACCAGCGCTTAGTGGTTCTCAATAACAGCAATCGAATACGAGCAGCTCAGGTCATTCAAATCCCTGAAACGGTTTGTGATTGGCCACGACAACAACAAAATCAGTCATAAAGATCAAAAGGGCACTTCAATCACGAATTTTCCAGAAGTTCAATCCCCAATCTTGGGTAACAATAAAAATGATTGTAACACTGCCTGGAAGAATCAGACCTGTGATCCTGCTAGGTTCTAGACACACACGAAAAAATGGCTGATCGTCCCCCACGCATTAATATTCTTCATCCCAAAACTCGTTGAAGAAAACTTTTCGAAATCAGTAGCATTCAGACACAATTCCTGCGGTACCATTTTCAGCTAATACGGAATCCCACACTTAGGTCTCACATATAATAGGTAACAGAAATCCAAAACAATCTTGACATCGATAGTACCGATAGGTGCTGAATAATTTTGAAGAGAGTGCGGTTCCTTCTCCCGAGATGGCGATTCGAACTATAATTGAATTGAAATATACGAAGAGACGTATAAAAAAGTATCTGATGAAAAACAACTGCCAAACACGGTCAATATTCAAGGATTAGAATAACATATATAAAAGAAGGAGAAAAACTGTCACACAAGTACAAAGTATATGCATTCTTTTGATGTTTGCCTTTCGAAAGATTGGTACATTCTTATATCTAGTATTATTTTTATTATCGATATCGCCCTTTATATTCATTTTATATCAGTTGTCCATGAACGGCAAAAATGTATATTAACAGCACAAGGCGCGTATTCGTTTCAACAGACAAGTTAAACCTCAACCCTGATCTTGAAAATTGAAAAATACTACATGCTCTGTGACCCCATCTGTTGAAAAATAAGGAACTACGAGAACTACTATAATCCAGTTCTCTTTAACAAAATTAAATTGCGTATTCTTTCAGTTCAGAGTTGAAACATTCTCATCCGACATAATCTCAGTTCTCTCAACATTGCAATCACCACAATTTTCATATTTCCGAACGGGTCCTTCTCGATTATTGGATATTTCCGTGGCAGACTTCTGAAAGCACAGAAGGTATAAAATCTCATGTGTCACTAAAGTATATAACAGGAAGATGTGTGAAACATAAGCCACGCAGTGCGTATTTTATGTCAAGGGTTTTCAATATTTGATAAACGAAGAGGTAAATGAAATTAGTTTGATAACATTTGGTCCTTCAAGCAGGAACTACATCGTCCATTGAGAAAAAGAGGAAAAATTATGAAAAGGAGTAGAAATAATCCAGTATTCTCACTTTTAATACCACTATCGCTTGAAATATTTCTGGAATCTTTTTCGTGATCACTAATATTTTGAAAATTATCCCGAGCAGAGGGCTAGGGACATAATTGGTGACAAGATCAAACTGACTGCCCTGGAAGGAAAGAGGAATGATAATCTCACCTTTTGATCAAGATATCCACTAATTTTAAATCCGTATGATCAGAACGGATATCAAACTTCTCTCTGATTTGATGACTGTCGCACTACCTTATTGAAAAAATAATCCTTGCAGCTGAAAGATCCCTTATACAGGATGTGTGCAACGGGGGTTTCAAAAGAAAAAATTATCAGGATAGACTCTGATCAGATTTTCGTCGGCATGAACACAATTTGCATCGAAGAATGCGCGAATTATAGAGAAAATGTCAACTGCACAACCGACATACTCTCATCAATGGAAAAATATGTAGCTGGAATGGTCTGTGGAACTTTTTCGAGAGTTACAAGACAAGTTCCGCGGACGGCTTTATTGGGAACAAATGAAGAGATTTCAGAAATATTGTGGAGAAGAGAAATACTCGAAATACCCAGGACGACGATGCAGAGGAAAATGAATCGAGAACTGAGGTACCCTCACCTGTGTAATTATCACAACAGAAAATACAGCATCCGATACAATGGAGGAGATGACAAAGACAGAAGGAATACTATTCCCTACCAAACCAGGTACTAGCAAAATATATTCTGTCATTCAAGAACCCAAAGCCTATTTCCAGATAGTTATGGATACTAAGATATCAGGCAAAGAAAAGGGCCAAGGACAAATTTATTGTTATGGTAGTGGGGGTGTAATTACCATTCCTCCCCGACATTCAACTTATAAATCAAGAAACATTGTGGGTGCCAGGCAAAAAAAAGCCGAAGGACGAATTTATCGTGGTGGTAATAGAGTCTTAGGAGATAAGAACCAGATATTTGAATGTACCCTTTCACCGCTGATTCACACTTTTTCGATGTCCTATTCAAATACAGAAGGAATACTACCACTACCAAACATACCGGATCTGATTGAAGGGCACAAAGCAGGTACTAACAAACTATTTTCAGTCATTCATGTAGCCAAAGCCTATCATCAGATAGATATGGATTAGCAAGCAATACCGTTGACAGACAGGTTCCGACTTTCCAGCGGTTCATGAACATGACCCTCACAGGGTTGACCTCAGAGACATGAAGTGATATACTTGGATAGTATTATCATTCTCAATACTGAAGGTGAAACAGATCATATTGAAAAATAGATAGGATTTTTTATAGATTGGGTGAGGCTCATGAAGCTGAAACCAAAGAAATGTAATTTCATGCCGAAAAAGGTCAAATATTGGGTCATATCCTTTCCTACGAGGGTATAAATCTCAACCCTGAGACCGAAACAATTGTCAACTTACCACTCCCAAAGGATATTAAAGGAGTTAAGTCCTTTCTGGAGATAGTGAATTCGTACCGTTGATTCATATTACGGAGTAAACTTGAGGAAAAAAAGCGTCAAATTCAAAATAACGGAAGAAGTGCGTAAGAAGCCATGAGGAAACTCAACCCTTCATTTTGGCAATCGGTGCTTCAGGAATAGGAGCAGTGCTGAGCCAACTAAGAGATGGGTATGACATACCGCCCATAGCCTACGCGAGTCGGAAATTGAATTTACATGACGTCGGATGTAGAGTGACTCGAAGTGATGTATGGAATACAAACTTACGTTGTTATGTGTACGGAAAGAAATTAACGGTCGGACAGTAAAGTGGATAATATGCAAAATATTTATATATTTTCGTTTCTTCGGTATAGCAGAGCACAAAATCAGCACTGGGTTAATAGAAATTGGACTTTGAGAAATGTCATGATTCGAGGACAACATAAAGTAATTAACGCACCTTTGGTTGCTATTAAAAAAATCATATTGCCACCCTTTGCTTATCAAGTTGGGGCTTATGGAGCAACTTGTAAAGGCTTTGGATCAAGATGGACATCGTTATTCACTTGTCGCGTTAGATTCCTGGAATTAGCTATAAAAACTGAACGCCGGAATATTTGATGGACTACAGATTAGGCAGCTTATATAAAGATCCACAATTTACAGCATCAATAAACGACATTGAATCCAATACTTGGTATTCATTTGTTAAAGAAGTACAAAATTCTCTCGGAAATCATAAAGCAGAGAATTACATACAATTAATGAAAAATATGCTTTCCAACTTTAAAACTCTTGGTTGTAACATGAGCATAAAAATTTACTTCCTCCCCAGCCACTCAGATCGGTTCCCAGAAAACCTAGGTGATTTAAGTGAGAAACAGAAGAAGAGATTTCATCAGGACATTATCAAGGAAGATGGGATTGCCACATGGTGGCCTACTACTTTTGGAGTCTTCAGCGAGATTGTTCTGGTGACCGCATATGGTAGAATGTCGTATAAAATGAAATTCCTAAGTGATAAGTGATGAATGTGCTTTTCCATGTCTATATGTAATAAACATAATCACCTTTCTTATATTTTTGTTCTTTAATGGTAGTACCGTAGGAGTAAATAATAAAATAGTAATATTATCATTGATTAATTTATAATGATATTATCTCGGATTCTGCACACAAAAACTACCTAAAAACAACTGAAAAATTGCAGGCACCAAATTAGCTGTTGGGTTGTGTAATAAATTATGACCAATATATTTGGTCTCTCACCTGAGCTGCGTTCGAGTTAACTCCCGAAACGATTCGGGCGCGCCCAATAACCTTATCGCGTTTCTTTCGAAACTTGAGGCAATTTCTGTTCCATTGTTTTCAATGGAATTAAAAGCCCGGCTGAGGCACTGAATGCCCTGCTCGCTCGATCGAGCTACAACTAGAAAGTAACACATAATATAATTAGTATTGCAAATTCTTAAGATTTCTTAAAAAGTATATTCTCATGGTGAAATGAGAAATGTATTTCGCTTACTGTACCCTTACAAACTGACAATTGTTAAGGACTGAGAAATGCGAAATACCTTCTATATGCAAATAAACAGTTGGACGATTGAATTGTATGAATCAATATCTTAGAGCAGGGTTTCTTAACCTTTTTGCAGTCACGGACCACTTTCACAATATAAATACTTCCACGGACCCCTATCAAAGAATCTATCAAATCCTAATCTTAAGTAAAGAAAACAAGCCAATTTATATTGAAAAATCACTTTTATCAGTTGGTAGTGATAATGGCACTATTCTATTTTCTAAAGCTAATGAGAAGGCTGTTGCTGTTTGGCCTCGATGAGAACGTTAAATTGTGGGGTTGTCTTCGACAAAGCAAGGAGCATGTCATCGGCGACGTTCAAGCGATTTCGACTTTTTGTTTTTATCGACACTAAAACCGAGAACCCGGCCTCACAAAGATACGTAGTGGTATCAGAACGGACATAGCTCGCTTGACAAGAAGAGGGTATGCTTCACTCAAAGAACACCAAAACTCGCCAAAACCTTTTGGATGAAATTCAGCCTTCAAAACCGCCGTAGATCTCATGTCAGTTAAGTCATCTTTGATAAGATCTTCATCGCTGATGCTGTCAATTTCAATTCAAAATGGACTTCGCATCCATGTTTCTTTGGCGAGTTGTTCGGAGCTGCAATAACCTTCAAAAGACGTCTGCAATGTTTCCAGACGTTTAGACATTTAGTTTTGAATTTTTTATATAATTTTCGTCATGTTCCCGTCACCTTGTGTCACTAACTCTTTTTACATCGGAAACTTTGCGAAGTTATCGAATTCTGTCCTCCTTTTCCAAAGAGGCAGTTTACATAAAAAAAACCTTTCAATCGTTCAGATGCATCCGCGTTAGTCACTGCAGAACCCTGAAGAGACAGGTTAATTTCGTTCGAATGAGAAAAAATATCTGCCAAGTATGCTAGCCCTTGTAAAAAATCTTCGCTCTTGTGATATTCATAAGGTGTATTTGTTTAGAAAATAGTCCTTTCAGCTCTTATGCCAGAGTTATTATCAAGAACTGACAGACGTATCTCTATCAATAACGCAATCTTACCAATGAACCCTCTTCGGATTGACCAACCAAATCACAATAATGTCTTCTATTGCCTGATTGGTTAAATTTCGTTATTGATAGAGATATTTCTGTGATTTCTCCATTAATATGATGGCAAAAAATCAGATTGAAAACGAATCAATATGGTGGCGGAAGGGTGTGGAAACGAGGGCGCTACTAATGATTCCTCATGGTGGTAAAAGGGGGTGCTATACCGATAAGGCGTTGTGATTGGTTTCAGCGAGAAATGGAAGTGTTGGCCCTAGGCCTTTGTTCGTCAAGCCGAAGTTAGTTCATCTTTTGGATGAGTGGTTTGCACACATTCCGGATTTCATTAGATGATTTGTTTCATCTTCAAGTCTGGTTTCACCAACGACTTCAATCTGGATAATTTTGCTAACTGGATTTTCTGAATGCATAAATGCAGTAAGCAAGATCATCCAGATTAAATTCATTGGTGAAACCAGGCCTCAGTCTTCAAGAACGCTCAACACTTCGTGAAAAATACCGTGCTAGCTACACAATGCTCAATTGGGAATACGCGTCCCAGACAGCACCAGATATTCCATGAATATTCATAGAATATCATTTTTGAGATATTGAAATATTCCTAAAAATGTCAAGGATATACATACCTTTTTTGGAATATTCATGGAATGTGCTGGTGGGGAAAATTTTAGATATTCCAAGAATGTTCCAGGAGGAATATTTCTGGATTATGCAGAATATACCCAGAATATTCCAAGCATATTCTATTTAGATATTCCAAGAATGTTTCAGGGGAAATATTTCTGGAATATGCAGAATATACCCAGAATATTCTAAGCATATTCTATTTAGATATTCCAAGATTGTTTCAGGGGGAATATTTCTGGAATATACAGAATATACCAAGAACATTCCAAACTTATTCTAGAAAGAATATTCTCAGAATATTATCCTGTAATATATTCCTTGTAGGTATATTCTGAATATTCCCAGAATATTCCATGAACATCCTCCATGAATATTCAAAGAACATCAGGAATATGACATAAATATCTTAATGGGTTTTAAGACTATTTTCCCACATGAGTTACCTAAAATATAAAATCCTATATGTTATTTATGATTATGAACTTCTACAATTAGGTAAAATATGCCTGACAATTCAGGAAAGCATGTGTTAATAATATAAATAAAAATTTGCAAATAAAAACTATTCAGTAGATATGCTTTATTCGTATTCTAAATAGCCATTTCCAATAACTTTTCAGTCATAAAAGACTATCTTCAGGAAAATTATGAATAGTGGAAAAGGTTAAACGTAATATAGATGAAGATTCTCTGTCAAAAGTTTATTTCCAAACGGCACCCCCTTTCTACATAATACTGGTAATAAAAAAACATATATGCAGTGTACCATTTCAACCAATTTCTTCTGTGACTACAGGTACAGGGATATTTCTGAAAAAAAAAGAATTGCAAGATTGGTTGTATATGCCTAAATCTGCTCTTGAAATGAATTATGCTAACTTTAAAATATGTCAAAGACACCGAACCGTATATAACTATTAATCTAATGAGATTATTATGCGATTTATAATAATCGAGGATGTTGACAGGCGACTCAGTACTCTGCGCTCCCTGTGCAACCTCCGAGGCAAGGCCGTACCCAGAAAAAGTTTTCGGGGGGGGGGGTTGTGGCACCAGGCGGGGCTGAAGCCCCTTCCAAAAGATCGTTGAAACTAATTGTCAAATATCCCATTTTTACGCCATCTCAAGCTTCATTAACAAAAGTTAGGACAACACTAAATGATAAACATATAAATAATAACAACAAAATAATTTTCCCTGTTAATTTGTTAGATTGACTATGCGAATAGACTCAACACTGTTTAGTACAATACAGTACAAAATTACGTCTGTAGACAAAAACAGTTACATTACAAAACGAAATCCATTCTTCTTTTCTTTTTTCTTGCGAATTCATCGATCACTTTGTCTGTTGAAATGTTATGGCTTCTATGAACCGACATGAGAGCCAGTCCGCTTAGTCTGTCTTGTCACACGGATTTCTCAAGTACGTCTTCAATCGTTTGAGAGTGGTCCTCTCAGCAGTTGCAGTGGTCACTGGCAAAGAAGCAAATATTTTCAGGAGGGTGGATATGTTAGGAAAAAGTTCCCTATTACATTGGCTTGATGCCTCAATGGCACAAGGTGGCTTGTCGAGTTCCATTTGTTTTCTCCTAAACAATTTCCACAGTGAGTACCCACTAGATACTAGTTCTAGATCAACCATCTTTTCATAAAGTTTCAAAGATTCAACGTCTATTTTCTCGTTCGTTTAGTTTCGGAGTGAGCCCCCAGTACTGTACTGCCAACATATAAAAACGATTTTTTTCCGAAAGTATAGTCAAAGTCAGAGACTTGCGAAAGCGAATGGCGGTCTTTTTTTCGTGCTGCTACCTATCGTGAAAGCGCTCAACTATATGCTCTACGGCAACTTACGTAATGAAACGCTTCGGTCTACGCCACCGATCTTTAAATATAACTGGATGAGCATTGCCCATGGTACAATTATACAAGGTATGTTCTTGCGCAGGTAGGGGTATGGTGGGAGAATCAGGAAGAGTACTCTCTCTCTCTCTCTCTCACACACATACAGTTTTTCTCTCTCGCTCTTTCCACCCGAGGCCGCCATATTAGTTGTTTATGTGTACATCTCCACGTCTGTTGACATCTGTCAAATGCCTATGAGCCAGGTTAAGTGCAAAAGTTATTGCAAAAAAAGTCTGTGTGTCAAGTGGAAACGTATCATTTCTCCACTAAAAAGTATAATTCTATCATTACACAATATTTTTAGTCAATCTTTGTAGCGATTGAGCAGAACTCAACCAATTCAATTCAAAGTACATTTGAATTTACAAGCGGGAAAAAGTAAATATGGCGGCGACGGGTGGAATGCGCAGAACGAGCCTAAACTCGTCCGTCCGTGGAACATACCTTGTATAATTGTACCATGGCATTGCCATATAGTAAAATTACGCCAACTAGTGTATGACGTTTTGGAGCAAAGCACATGCGCATTAACGAAATGTCAATCATGGGCGTCTCCGTTGGGTTAGTAGGAAATATTTTCATCTCACTGAAAATGGTCTCGAAAATTAGGCGACTAATTAAAAAAAATATTTTTAAACGTGTGATCTGTATCTGGAGTCTCAAAAAATACCAGTTTTAAATAATTTATAGTTCAATACTTCATAGGAATTCTGAAGAGGAAATGTTTTCAGTAGAATCTGCAACTTAAATCATCAAGTAACAGTGAAGAAGTAGCAATTAACAATTATCAAGTAGAGTGTAATGAAAAAGAAGGCATTTATGCATCTAAATCTTACAATAATTCAAGCTTTCGGAAGTGTATCAACCTCTCAGATGAACTTTGACTAACATTTTTTATTTCTTTTATATTTCCTAGCTTCGTTTTGGAGAGTTGAGACTAAAATACCGTTGTTTTACTGAAGTGGTCCACCAGTATTGTATCTACACTCGTTTACTTTCAACGAACAGAAAAACAATCGCAAATAAAATATTTGAAAAAAAATTGGTTATGATCATATTCTCCGTCATAAACTGCACATTAGAGACGAATATTTTACAATAATTAAAGTAAGACATTTAAGAGTTGGCCAACTCTTACTTGTTACTTGATAATTTGGTTGCATGAATCAACTATTAGACGTTTCAACTAATCAATAATTGTTCCTTGACAATTGAACACTTCATTCTGTTTATAATGGAATAATGGAATCCACAGTATCTTTAAGTAAAATAGGCTTTGGTGAGAAAGTCAAAACTACAAGAAACGAATGAACCTTCTTTCACTATAACTTCGCAACAGTCACGTAGCCAAACACTTTCACTTGAAAACTGCAAAGACTAAAATGAAATTATGAAATAACAACTCAACTAATAACTTGAACAAACCGACCGCCCCTGATAAAATTGACGCTGTGACGTAATGACATTGACACTTTGGAGCAATGCACAGGCGCACTTTCGATTTGGCAGGGTTCAATTTGGCGTAATTTCAGCAAGGGTCGAAAGCAACACTGCTCATCCAGTTTATATTTAAGATCGGTGGTCTACGCCGTTAGCGGCGGATCACGCCCATTCACGAATTCCACGTAGGTGAATGGGTTAGTAAAATTATAATAAATTCGACAAATCATTTACGTACATTTTCAACTAGAAATTGGTTTGAACTCTTCCTTATTTACCTATGAAGAAGAAAAAGAACAATTATAACTTGAGTAATGCGTTTGAAAAATTGTTTTTTTGGAAAATTTCGGGGGGGTTTCAACCCCTCTGACACCCCCCTGGGTACGGCCTTGCTCCGAGGTTTATATTTAATTGCATAATAATTTAGTTTGATTCAGAGCTTTATTGTATCATTGACAGCAATGTTGTCAAATGAAATAATATTCCTTGAAGGCATAAAATTAAGTTTTAGACTAGAACTTTGCAACTAACTTAAATTATTACTTTTTCAGTATGCGATTATATTCTGAAATATTTATTCGATTCAATTATCAAAAATATGAATACTCCTGTAATACAAAAATAACATTACTGTTGTCGTTTCAGTCTATCATTGAACTCGGACAGATAGGCACTTCCAACCATTTCAATTTCTTTTAGGGTAACTTCTCTGTTACAGCGCTGTATTGCTTCTGAAAAAGTCATAATCACTTGAAAAAAATATTGTGAGATGCTTTCATTATAACCATTAGCACCATCGTTATAGGGTGTGACCCATTTAAGATGGTGTAGTCAAAGTTCTGATGAAAGCTTTTGAATTGAAGTGGTATATTTACAAAAAATAGAGGATTTTCAGAATTTTGTGAGTAAAATTACCGGATTTTGGTTCACGCTTTTCAGTATTATGTACAACTTCCATAGACAAAACTGAAAAGTGACTTGAAAACTTTCTTGTGCCTATACCCAACGAGACTATACTCTGCCGCCAATTTATCATCCAGAACTTTCTTTAGGAATCTCCAACAATACTCCCTATAATCCTTTCAACCAATTCTGGTAAGTACATCTATCTGAAATACAAATGATAAAGTTGTGTTAAGGAGACCATATCGTTAGTGCCATTGCCAAGTGTTATTGACATTGATAAATTTCTATACAAGTGAAAAATGAAAGCTTTCTTGCTTTCTATTGGAATTGAAAAAATTCTGTTATTCAACTGAGTGCAGTAAGTTTTATCAATGTTTAATAAAGGATTGGACATTTTTCCAGGATATATTGAGATATATTACAATTGTGCTACAATAAAACTCAAAAAAGTAAAAGTACCTGACGAAAAAACAGTCTGTATCTCAATGTTTTCCATTTCTGTACCTGTAACAAAATTTATTATTTGAAAAAAGTTACTTTCTGCTCGTATATATATATATATATATATATATATATATATATATATATATATATATGTTAGCATGAAGATTCTCACGGACGAAGTATGATGAATTGCGTTTTCGGGTTTCATTCCGTGTTCTGTGGTTTTGATCCTCTGAAGGATAATTGTCACAACGTTTTGGCAAAGTCTCATTTGCCATCTTCTAGGTGATGATTGAGTTTCGACCTCCGAACTCGACTCGACAGTCGAAATAGGGCACAACTAAGATGTCTAGAAGGATGGTGTACCGAGTTATACCTGGGCATGTTTGGGGTATACTTGGCGACACTTGCCTACTATGATAATAAGTATCATGGCTTTTCGACATCAAATTAGTTCAGATGGCATTTGCAGCGAAAAGAGTAACAAATTTCCTAGGAAATGTATAAACGGCCGACCTGGCGGCTGGCTATACTTTTACTTTTGGACGCTGACTGATCAACAACCTATATTATTTGTTTAGAATACTGGCCAAATTCCCTATAATTGTGTTCCTTTCATTTGATTTTGTTTTTTATTAGTATGACATTAGATTTTGCTCATTTTGTTGACTGCTCGAATCAAAGAATATAGTTTGTCGATCGATCGGTTGACTATGCACTTCCAATTAGCATCAACTAGCGATGAAATTGAGAAACACACCACGAAACGTGAAAATGACACTAATGACAGAAAAGTGTCGCCATGAAATTCTAAACAATATCGCATCAGTCCCAGCACCATATACTTCTAGACATCTTAGGCACAACCATTATATGACATATGATACTCCTTTTGACAATATTGTCAATCAAAATGGTATAAGAGCATTGAGAAAATCATGAAGTTGTGCAGAAATTGGTGAATAATTACCCTAACCCTAAAAGAATAATAACTTACCAGGTTCACCTGCTGATTTGGATGGATTTGATTTGTGTGTGGACTCCATTTGGGGTTGAGGTGCTGAAAAAATTGAATTCTTCCTAATATTTTGTGAAATCTGATATCTACCTAAACAGAAAACATTAATATCAATGGATTACAAATTGCCACTGATGAGTAGGTATAAGAAATATTTTTGTCTCAAATATTTATGATTGCAAATAAAGATCAAGTCTCACCAGAGTCTTCTTTGCTCTCTCCACCATTCTTTTTCGTCTGATTTTTTCCTGAAATGAAATATTTTTATATTGACAAGAAACTAATATATATAGAGAGTATGATACAAATATTCAACAGTTACAAATACAAATAACCATAACTTATTGTCTCTCCTATCTTTTGGTTCTGGGATATCCAGATCAGAGCTACTCTCTTCTTCTGAAGAAATGAACTTTTTTTTTGACTTTCTTTTTTCAGATAAATATTCGGGCTCTGATATCTCTGATGTCACGCAACACTTTGATGCTTTAGAGCAAGCTGTTCGGAAATTATCAAACAAATCTCTCATGAGGGTGACACTATATATTCTCGCCAATCATCATCTGGGTCCATTTCATTTTCAATAGCCCTCTCCATTCTATTTTTTGGGTAGGGAGGGTAAAAAATAGTTTTTCTTGAACTATTATACCAACAGGAGGGGACAGTTTCAATCTTCTCTGATTCCGTGAACTTCACAATAACCCAAGGCACCCTGGAAATATATAAAGCATAATAATAAAATTAAAAAAAAGAAACAAATAATTTTCCAAAGACGGTGAAAACAACAATATGTAACCGTTTTCCTAAATCCCAAATTATATAATGGTTATTTGGTGATATTTTAATATTTATAGATTCAACTTCAATTTTTATGTGCATGAATTGAAGGAAAAACTGTGAAAGCATCACCATTTGGTATTCTGACAAGTTTAGGAGAGATATCCCAGTCAACACACGGGCATTCTATGGATATCCAGTGGACATTCATTCGGGATATCGAAGATATCCAGTTGATATCCGGTGGATATTTTATGGACGTCCGATGGATTGCCCGAGTGGAACAAGCTGGATTTCCATAAGATATCCTTCCGGGATATCCATAAGATATCGTTCAGGGATATCTATGAGATATTGTTCACAGATATCCAGAGGACATTCTGTTGGTATCCGGTGGGTATCTTATAGATGTCCCGAGCGCAAGAAGCTGGACTTCCATAAGATATCCTTCCGGATATCCATAAGATATCGTTCAAGGATATCCATGAGTTATTGTTCACGGATATCTATAAGGTTTTTGGATATCGAAGATATCCAGAGGACATCTATTTGATATCCGGTGGATATTTATGGACGTCCGTGGATATAATTGGGAAATATCCATGGGATAGTATTCAGGGATATATCCATTCATTTATGAATATTCGCATAAGTTAATCTCAATATTGAACAACGCAGGTTTATAGTTTGATTCACAGTAGACAGGGTAACTACTGTACATACTCCATAAACTCTGTTGTGGTTTCAAAATAACCTTTGACTAGCTGATTATAATTCATTATTATTAATATAATGTGAGTGATACATAGAGCAGACTCCACTTTCGAACATCACCTCACTTATCAGGATAAGTTTGAAGTAGGCCATTCAAAATTGAGAATATTCAACAATATTGACATACAGTTTTGGATATCTTATGGGATATCCTGAATAGCTCCTCTGAAGATTATCCAGTTAATGTATATCTTATGGATGACCACTTTGGGATATCATGAGAATATTTACTTCAAGATATCTTATGATATTCAGTTCAGGATATCTTTAGGATATTCAGTATTGGATATCTGATGGATGTCCAGATAAGGTCTCCTAAGGATTATTCAGTTATTTGATATTTCATGGATATCCACTTTGGGATATCATGAGGATATTCATTTCAGTATATCTTATGGAAATTAAATTCAGGATATCTTTAGGATATTCAGTATTGGATATTTTATGGATGTCCAGAATAAGCCCAGAGGTAGATATTCGGTGGATGGATATCTTATGGATTTTCATTTCCGGATATCTTTTGGACATCCTGCTTTTGATATCTCATGGATGTCAAGAATAGGTTCAGGGATATTCCGACGTGAATTGGACATAAAGCAGTGGATATCCATAAGATATCTGGTGTTGACTGGGATCTTTCAGAGGCCGAAACTTAGTTTCACTTAAAGTATGAACACAGAAAATATTCAATGTTGATGATAATAATGGATAATCAAAGAAATTATATTTTTCCATGTATTCTTTTCCAACCACAATATATTCATTTAACTCTGATGAAAAAGCAAAATTTTCAATTTCAATAACTGTGTACCTACCATCCTTCAAAGCACAGCTTGAATCTCGTACATGTAGCTTGAATTCTGGAAAAACAACTGATTTGAACTCTGGACCAGAACACCCTGATATCAATGGCCCATCACAAAGTGGCTTGTTCAAATTGAAATCTGATAATTTTTCTGAAATATGTACTACTTTCCCACAATTAACTGACTCATAGTAACGGTACAATAATGGTTTATCATGCTTTCTAACTAACTTTCCTGAATATTGAAGAGAATTTTTACTCTCAAAATTACAAAAATTATCGAGGACTCCGAATTTTCTAACATCATCTGCTAAATGCAATAAATTATGGAAATTATGAGTTAACAAATGTGATCCATAAATATGCTTGGTAATTTTCACAAAACAAATTAGTAACTTTTTGGCATAATCAAGATATGTAGTACAAAATTTTTTACTCAAGAGAATTCTGATTGAAATTGAATCAGAAAATGTTGGTACTTTTTTTTTGGAAGAATATTCATCAGTACAACTGGTCCTGTGTATAGTAAAAATTGGCGGAATTCTGTTGCTCTCCACCTTTTTACCTCTTTGAGAGACCCACGCATTCTAGCAAAATCAGAAGGGACAGAAGGAACCATGTTCATCAAAAGTTCTGAAATTCTATTAAACTGCAAACTGGAAAATTTGTGAGGTGGTGGTCCATAACACCAGAGCCCACATAATAATTTTTTAACCACTCCTTATAAGACCAGATGCATATAGTCCAAAGGAACATCTGCTATGATATCAATATTTGGAATATCTAATAGGATGGATTGCCCAGAATGATGAAACGCATCTGTCTGCTGAACAAAACTCTCATGTGTTCTTTTTTCAAATGCCAATAATGGAAAACAAACACGGTCCTGAATGCTTTCTCCATACTGAGAACATTTAGTGCAAGAACTCAAATTCAAACAGGCTTGATAATATTTCAGATTATTTTTCAAAGTGGAATTCAAATAATTGAATAAATTTCAGCCGTTCAAACACCTCCATTTAGCGCGCTCTTTGGATGTTGTCAAAGCTGCGTTCGATTTGACGCCCAAAACGACCCGGGCACGCACTTAGTAACCTTATCGCATTTCTTTTGAAACTCGGGGCGAGTTCTGTTCTATTGTTTTCAACGGCATTGGAAGCCCCGGTAATGCACTGAATGCCCTGCTCGCTCGATCAGGCTTCAACTCGAACGTAGCATAAATGAGGTGTCCCGTGTCTGTTTACCGTAAGCCTTTCTAGTACGCAAGATCGTTCATTTCTTCAGTTTTTTCTGTCAGTATCACCTGAATCTAAAGCTGAAAAGTTGTTAATATCAGTAATATTAGATAAAACCATCGATAAGTTCAACAATAATTTGAATGGAAGTCTTTTTATAAGCTGCCTTGTTTCAAATGATCCAAGCAGGTGACAAACAACCTGCCCGAATGCAAAAAAATGTAATGTAAACTTACTTTTGACAAATATGTACATTGATGTACATTATAACTTGAACTAATTTCATCGAAAATCTGAGAGGCATACTCTCTGGAGGTATACATGTGCGAAGTGCGAATGTGCGTTCTATCAAAACCAAATCACAGGTTCGAATACTGAGTTTGACATGAAGTACTACGTAGTACGTAGCGCGTAATTTTTTTACAGATTATGATTCGTTTTAGCTTGCAGTATTTTCTATTTCAAAGTCAGACTATAAAAAATTGGTCCAAGTAAGCAAGATAGAATACTTCAAGCTTCAAGTATAACATCTAAGAGCCATCCTTCCTCAATGTAGCAGATAAAGAGATGTTGTGAAGGATAGAGTAATTCAAGTATTACATTATCATTCTGTCCTTAACAATATCTCCTCAAGTTGTATTTCCATTCTTCCTCTAATGTATTCCGCATCATGTTATGTGAAAAACTGTCATAAAGGCCAGTCCATTAGATGAAATGTCTATTTTCGACAGTTGACGTAGGAGATCAAAATAAAAGTTTGCACTTTCTTAGCGAGAAAATATGGCTATGGATCTGAATTAGGCATTCCACCAGATGGTTATATGGTTATGTCTGGGGGGCAAATAGCAGTTACCAATCACACACTTATAAAAAAGAAAACAAACGAAAGTTCCTGGGGGCAGATACCGCCGTATTGGTTCATTTAGATTAATTTGACATTTTTGACAAGTATCTGGAATGCCTGAATGTGAGGTTAACTTTTGACATTTGCATTGCAGAGTAAAATGCAAAATAATTCTAATTCTTGATAATCAGCCGAATTATTTATATTTTCTTGTTATATTCTGTTTAAAAAAAGTTGATATCGAATTATTATAATTTAAGGTGTTTTGTCAACATAAGATGGAGTTTATATTGGGACCAGAGTGGTTAGTGATAACTTTATTAAATTATACAGATATAATTCTCCATTTTCAGGCACATTTCTTCCGATGGAATCAGTTTAATAACCGATAATGGTAACGTGAAAGATAAACAGAAGATATTCAACTCTGCATTGAATGTAAGGATCAACATAAACCAAAATAGTATTTTTTCTTAGTTCAGGCTTTTCAGATTGACCTCAGAGAGATATGTAACCCAGTATTAACTAGTGAATTATCCAAAAGTAAAACTTCTAGAGTTGTTCTCCAAATACAGAAGATCAGGAATATTTCAGCGCCCAAAGCCAATGAAGAATCTCAAGCAGCTCCACGAATGTTGAAATTTAGCTTAACAGATGGTGATACCTATGTTCAAGCTCTAGAATTGGCTCCCATCAACTCCATTAGCCGAAACAACACATCCCCTGGCACTAAAATTCTGGTCAACAATGCCAGAATTGTGTCAGGGTATCTTTTACTGTCCCCTATGAACTGTACTGTATTAGGTGGTAAAGTTCCTCATCTTGTCGAAAGGTGGGAGATTGCAAAAAGTGTTCAAAGAAATCACAGATCAAATTGTAAGTATGAAAAATAGGAATATTCCATAACATAATATAAGTACAGGTTCGTTTATTGGAGAGTGCTCAGTGTTGAAAGAATGTTGGTCTTACATGTTTTGATGTGTAGTACACATATCAGTTTGGAAGTTATAACCCTTCAAAGTCTGGAGAAAGATATATCCCGCTGTTTTTTGCCCTTCACACTGCATTCCACCTTCAACCCTTTTCTCAATTCTCACTAGAAAAATCGAGTCAAAATGGTGAGTTATCTATTATATTGTTTTTGTCTATACCTACTATTTGTTCTCCTGACTGTCCACAAGGTGACATACCAAATAGTTCATGTTTTTCCCAGATATTGTTTTATTTATATTCAAGCTTTGTCAATAAGGTTGTATGACTTCAGACAATGAAGTATATTTATTATTATTATTATCTAATGAGTTGAATTGGGGAATATCATTTCATTGCCAATTTATATAACTTCAGAGGTTCCTCTCTTTCTTTTGTTGACTTGTTATCAATGATATTCCCCTAATTGTAAAGCATTCCAAATTCTTGTTGTTTGCTGGTATATATTGTTCGTGATGTGGGTATTACATTTGACTCGAAACTTACATTTTACCCCTGAGTCAGTGATATGATTTCTTGTACATTCAAAATATTGGAATTCATCATGCGCTGATCTGGAGAACATTCTGTTCAAATATCAAAAGAACTTTGCTGTGCTTTAGTCATCATTACTTGAATATAATGCTGCGGTGTGGTCTCATATATGTGTTAACCAAATAAATAACTGAAGAAATTTCAAAAATGTTTTGCAATGGATATGTTTCAATTGGGTCTGTTAGAGATATTATGCAATCTTTGAATTTATTAACCCTTGAGCAGAAAAGGATTAATTCAGATACTTGTTTTCTTCTTAAATTGTTGTCCGGTGATATTGACTGTCCCTGCATATTGTCCTAAATTTCCCCAAATATTTCAACTTTACAAAACATAATCCATACAAAAAGGATCACTAACCTTTCTCTGAATGCATCCTTTAATAAAATGACTTCCTATGCTTCTACAGTGAGGTCCATGAAGTGGAGATAATTATGTTTATTTACCATATATATATACTAACAAGTTGTACATCTTATATATAATTAAAAAAAACAATAAATAAACGAGGGTAAATAAACCTATTTACAAGTTGTGCATGGGTTTTGTAGAACTATTCGAAAATTACATCATGGATGTCCGACTCAGTGAGACAATATATCCTCTCAATTTTTTGCTAAGTATGAAAATAGAATTCGTTAGAAATAGATATGATTTATAGTTTTTCTATCATAGTGGTATTTGAACTGAATTATAAATTTCATTTTGAGTGGGGTAGTGATACCCTATTCTCTGATTTAATTCATTTTTATACAGGTGTATAGGAATATTATAAAAATACATTCCTCTCAAGTCCATCACATTACAAAATTTTGAACAAACTGTCTGTGGGAAAAGTTTGCCCTTCACTATGTTTATATTAGCTTCAACATTTTTTTGCAGTATATCTAGTTGGTTCAGGTGACTATTTACAACCCCACCCGGACTCAGTATGGCATATTGTACACGATTTTCTAGAAGAGAATGGTAAATTGTTATGAGCTGTGGAATATTCAAAATTCTCTGCAGATAATTGAATTTATATAATAAGCATCTCAAGGTTTCAGTTACTAGGGATATGCACACTTCATTTCAAATGGGAATCAACTGTGAAACCCAGTTATAATCTGAATCTTGATTCGCATTATGTATCTCGACTGTGTATGGTTGGTTGCTGACTGAAAGTTTTTTTCTAGCTTGGTAGGCTCGTGCTATTGCTGCGTAGCCACAAGTAAAAAGGTTTTTTAAAATTTCTAGTGAGTTACTTATGCCTAAACCAATTCGTTATTTGTACTAAATCATTTTCTACACAATTTTTCAAGTCTTAAGTTTTTGCTGGGAATAGGATGGCTCTATCGTCAGCAAAACATATAATGTTACCATAGTTTTTGTAGTGATTAGGTTATTCATATACAGGGTAAATAGTAGGGGTCCTAGCACTGTAACTTGTGGTACACCACATTTTACAACTTTCTCGTCTCTCATGTGTTTCCCAATTTTGACCACTTGCATCATATCTTCAAGGTAGTTTGCGAAGAGTATATTGCTAAGTCCTCTGATCCCTACATCCTTCAACATTTACGAGTGGTTCACTGTATCGAAAGCCATGGCTAGATCCAGGAAGAGCGTGCTGGTGCGCCACCATCCACCGACTTATACATCTCTCCTATAAGAGAGGAGATAGCATCATTGGCAGACATGCCTTCCCGAAATCCAAACTATCAATTTGATATCAGGTTATTTTTCTGAATGTATCTGTATCTGTAGAGTGGGGAGGGTGAGTATAGACCCAAGGCACTTAGGCCACAATATGGCCCATTGTACATCCTCCCAAGGAGTCGCCCTCCTAGGACATATTGTCCAACCTGCCTTATCTAGGAAGGAGGACAGGTCACCAGGGGACATCTCCTTAATATCGGCAGGTGTACACACTCTCTTATCGACGATAGCTCCAGACATTCACATAAGACATGCCTGACAGTTTCATCTTCCTGTTCACACATCCTGCATAGAGGTGTGTCCACTAGCCCCATAATATGGAGGTGTTTCCTTAGTTGACAGTGCCCAGTCAGAAATCCCACTGTTAAACGTAGGTTCTTCCTGGTCATCGCCAAATATTTATTCGGATCCAGCTTCTCAGGGTCGCCCAAGGTGATCCTGGCAAAACTGCATCCTTTGGTTTCATCCCATCTCTTAAGGGATTGAATATGGGTGTAACGTTTGGCTAGTTCCGCAATTGTCGAAGTCGTCAAGCCATGGGTGTCACCTTGTCCCAAAATTTTCAGTCCAGCGCCATCCTGGCCAAAGAGTCAGCAATGCGGTTACCTTTGCTCCTGTCTTGCCCTTTCACCCACCTTAGTACGATATTATTATCTACCGAGGCGTTAGCTAAATCTTGGTGGCACTCTAGTGCTAACCTTGAGATAATACGTTGTCTATTCAAGCTTAGTAGGACTTGTCTACTATCAGTGCAGATTATTATGTTTTTGCCAGAAATTCCTTTTCTGGTTAGCTCTTTTGTGGCGATTGAGATACCAGCCACTTCTGTTTGAACCACGCTGGTATTTTTTCCCATTCCCCACTTAATCCTTAGGCTAAGTGATCTGGAGTAAACTCCACATCCTGATCCTTCCTTGGTTTTTGAGTCGTCTGTGTATATGCGTATTGCATTTGCAGCATCCGCCTCAGTGTTCTGTTTTATTTGTATTTTGTAGGGCTTATTAAACACAAACCTGGGTTCAATTGCGTCACCGGCTGCCTGTAGCAGAGGCACCGCAGTGAGTGCCTCCCTCCACAGGCCCCTGCCTCAGTTGACCCATTCCTACCTCGAGGTTTACACCAGCCGTGCGGAATCGTAGCATGGCCATTAGCGCAACCTCCTTGACTTGCAGGTCCAGAGGTGTCAGACCAGTAACTAATTCCATTGCCGCGGTTGGTGTTGTTCTTATGGCTCATGTGATGTTCAGACAAGCCATTCGCTGTATTTGATATAGTTTTTGGATGGCCGTTGCTTGTAGAGTTTTCGGTCCCCATGCAATGGCTCCCTACGTTAGCATAGGTCTTATTATTGCAGTGTAGATCCAGGTGACTACACGGGGCGAGAGACCCCATGTGCGTCCCACTGTCCTCCGACACTGCTCATAGGCCACATATGCTCTTTTTTCTCTGCTCTGAATGTGCGAGTTCCATGTTAACTTCCTGTCGAAGGTAATACCGAGGTATTTCACCTCTTCAGAGAAGTTTAGTTTGCTTTTGAAGATTTCGGGGGGTTTCAAGCCCGATAAGCTTCTTTTCCTAGTGAAAAGGACCATCTCCGTCTTCTTGGCATTGATCGACAGTGAGTGTTCTTTACACCTTGTTTCTATTAATTTGAGACCATTCTGCGCTCTATCGCACAGTGTGTTCACAAATTTGTCGGTCTGCAAGATAACTATGTCATCTGCATATGCAATTGTGTAGAAACCATTATTGTTGAGGTGATTAATCAGGGTATCCAGGACTATGTTCCCTGCGGACATCCCCTCATGACCAGTCCTCTCACAGTAATGTCTTCTACATTTATACTTATTGCTCTACTAGAGAGCATCTTGAGTATCCATTCTCCTACTACCAGGGGTATATTCCTGGAGTTAAGTTGCTGGGTGATTGTTGGGAAGGTCGTTTTATCGAACGCTCCTTCGATATCTATGAACATACCCAGGGTGGATTCTTTATTATCCAATGATCTCTCGATTCTGCCAACCACTTGGTGAAGGGCCGAATCAGTGGACTTTCCCGGAGTATATGCATGCTGATATGGATGAAGTGGGTTGTGAACTAAGACTTCATCTCTTATATACCGCTCGCACAGCCTCTCCATTGTTTTCAAAAAGAACGATGTGAGACTAATTGGTCGGAATGCTTTTGGTAAGGTGTAGTCCATTCTTCCTGGTTTACGTATAAACACCACTCGTACTTCTCTCCACTTACTGGGAACATACCTCAGAGCGAGGCTCTGAATATTCCGACCAGGTGCGGCATAAGAATATCCAATCCCAATTGTAGTAGGGCTGGTCTTATACCGTCAGGTCCTGGTGCTTTGAAGGGGGAAAAGCCCGATATGGCCCACCTTATCTTGTCCTCATCAATTATAGTGCTAGCTAATTGCCAGTCGTATTGTGAGGGTGTTATTGGTACTTCCGTCCGGTTCATCGTTCCTGGGAAGACAGAACCTGGGAAGTGAGTTTCCATAAGAATCTCGGCGCTCTCTGGAGGTTGGCGGCTTTGTCGCCATTTTCCCTCGTCAGGATGCCGACACTTATGGTGGTCGCTTGAGAGTGCCTTCTGTAGCCTTGAGACTTGCGGGAAATCTTCGATTGCCTCACAATAGGCTCTCCAGGCTTCTCTTTGCTTTTGTCTGCAGACTTTTTTGAACTCACTGAGGTTGGCTTTATATATTTCCCAATCCTCTTCGAATTTGTTCGTTTTGCTTTGTTAAAGGTCGTTCTCGCTGTCTTTCTGAGGTGTTCCAGTTCAGGGCACCACCATTCATTGGTTGTGCCTTCTGTCTGTACCATCCTCATCGGACAGGAGTCCTTATAGGCAATGTCTATTTTGTTTTGGATAGATAACGTGTACCTTTCCAATTCTTCACTATTGCCAGGAGTCAGGGCCTCTGTCTCCCTCAGAGCTCCTTTTAAGAGTCGATTGTATAGAGCTACATCCGTCCTCTTCGGATCGCGTGATTTCACAGTGGTCCTGAGATCCTAGTTTACCGTATAAGTCAACCAGCGATGGTCTGACATAGAAATATGATCAGATACTTGCCAGTCTTGAATTTTATTTGATATTTTGGCTGTCGCCTGCGTAAGATTTATTAATGTTTGGCTACGGGCGTTAATGAATGTCGGCTCCGTGCCTCTGTTCAAGATTGCTAGGTCTTTCTTAATTATGTATTCGTAAAGAGACTTACCTCGGGCGTTGATATCCTTGCTGCCCCAGCCCAGGTGGTGAGAGTTTGAGTCGCAGCTCAAAATCAGCTCCATTCTCTGGTTTAGGCAGTGGTCCAATAGCACTTCCATCTCTCTTGTGGTTGCATCTGAGGGGAGGTACACCGATGCGAGTATCAACGCCGTATATTTGCCCTTTCCGTCTGGACATTCCACTTTAACCGCAGTTAGGTCTGAGGTGCAGAATTGTGCCATCAGAAAGGCTCTGTATTTCCTGGAAGCGTAAACGGCTGTCCTTGGTTGCTGATTGCTTGGTGAGCTAAAAATTTGGCCAGTCAAGTTACCGAAACCAGTAATTCTGGTCTTGATTATCCAGGGTTCCTGGATCGAAGCTATTGCATCCTCCAATACATCAAGGCGGCGACATAGTGTTGCCGTAGCCGTCCTGCTGTGTTGGAGCCTTGCCCATTGCGAGGTCGTTCGGGTTGAGACTCTATTCTAGGTCCATCTGCTCCTCCGGTAGGGGAGCGACGGCCTCTGTGTTGTCAGGTGGCTCTTTCGTCAGGTCGTCGTCTGTCATCTTTGCAGATGTTTCGACCTCCCTTTCGAGACCCTTGGTGACCTCGGTGCCAATATCCACTCTAGGTAGCTCGACTTCCAAGGACCTCGGGTCTTCAGAGGTATCTTTCTTTTTAGTTACCCTTATAGCCAATGAGGTAAACGCGTAGCTTATCCTCAATGACTTTTTCTTCAGGACAGCCATATCCTCGTCTCCGATTCCGAAGACGAAGAGGTGTCCTTGAGGGTTCACTTTCACCTCATGATGGAAAGTGCACCACCTCGGTATCCTCAGGCCTTCAGCCTACCCAGCACCCTCTCCTTTTCACCGGATGTCGTCTTGTGGACGTCCTCCGGGATCCAGAGCGAGGCTTTGGTAAGCTTTGGGAGCTCATCCACACCGACGACCGCCAGCGATGCTTCCTCCCACGGCTTGAGGTCCTTTGTGGCTTATTTCAGCCACTGTGGCGTCGCGTCGTCATCGCAGACCACTCTGATGATTTCACCGGAGTATGTCCACGATTTAAACGTAGGCGCTTTGGTGTTGCTGCTGGAGGCGGAGAAGATAAACTTGTCCAACTCCTCCAGCAGCTGAATTCTGATGAGGCTCTCCCGTTCTGCGGTATTGGATTATTGAATAATATATTTTCTTATATATTTTCAAAGTATCCGAATTTGATTTTTGATTCCATATAAAATTCCCGAAATTGGCTAAATTCCCTTTCTCAATACTTTTATGTGTTTTGTCCACGATAAGGACGTTGCCTATGGAACAGAGATACACTAACCCGAAAACTCATTTGAAAAACTTTTGATATATGGCTTGAATGTGTTTTAATTAGAGTTGGGGGGGAGTTCATTGGATTATTTCAAATAATACCACTTTTCAAATATACGAAGCGACTTCTAAACTCTCCATATGAGATTAAAGATCATTCAAGCATGTCCTACATTTGACAAACTGTATTTGGTGTAACTAGGATGTTATACATAATTACAGATTTTCTTTCACTGCATCATTTTTTCAGCTAGTGATGATGGTCCTCCTCCATGGGTGAATTTTGGTACCAAGATTCAGAACAATACCCAAGAATATAATTTCAAATCGCTAGGCCAAAGTAAAGACTCATCTAAAGAAAACTCTGAATTTGAACTGCAGCGACAAGGTGCAATTGCTGAAGCTTCATTGGGAGCAACTAAAAAAATTTTCAGTGGAAGAGTAAAGCAGAACATTCAACCTCCTAAAAGTATAGACAGTTGCAGAGAAAAAAAAGAACAAAGCAGGAGTAAAGGAAAGTTTGCACAGAAAGAAGAAATTTGTGAAAAACCTCAGAGACCTCCTGAAAAATTATCGCTGTTTTCTTTTCTGGAAGATAAACTACCAGTTAATGATACCCAACATGGAAATTTTACTATACCGGAAAATAGTAGATTATATAATTCACAGAAAGGGAATCAAAATTATGCTCAGCAGAAAAAAGAACTGGCTATGTCCTATAATAATCCATCAAACCAGCATATTCTCAGCCAATTCGAAAAGCCCTGCAATGATAGAAACAATACTTTTTACAAGGAAAAACAGAAATCGAGTGAAAATCATTCTCTGTATCCAACGTCAGAAGTCAAATCAAATTATGATAGATTTCATAATACTCAGAATGATTTCAACATACCAGAAAGACTACAACGAAAGCAAACAGATAAACTTAACACGTATGGCACTAAAAATAAGTCTGGTGATAATTTTAGCATATCTGACACCTCTCAGGTGAAACCTACAAATCCATCACAATTCTCAGGGAAAAGATCTACCACTGATCTTCACTACAACACAAGCCAAATTGATTTTGCCAATGAGGTTGAAGCTTCTGATAGATTACATCAGAAGCCAAGAGAAAGTAAAGATTTCAAGTCGAGTTTAAGCAATAATAATCAATATAACACATCAAATAAATCCTATCATAGGCAAAATGATAATCGAAATACATCAACAAGTAAAAACAACTACATAAATAAACAAGAATTTCCCCACCATAAAACATTTGAAAAAAAAGACATAATCGCAAGTCAGACTAAAAATGATGAACATAAAAGGTATAACAGTTCAAATACAAATTATGTCAATTATCAAGAAAGAAACCAACAAAAAGCCAATAACGTCAACAGTTTTGAAAATACTAATATTTTGCAAAATCATATTGATGATGTTGTAAATAATGTAGAGAGAATGTCTTTAAACAGTCAATTTGCCAGCCGTAGCTTGAAGCAACACTTAAACCTAGCGCCAACTAAAAAAAATGAAACATCTGGAAACAATGAAGGAATTGATACCAAGTGGCATGTTGGAGATGAATGCTTGGCCAAATATTGGGAAGATGGCAAGGTGAGCAGATTATTTTTTGTTTCTCTTGTTAAATATATATTTGCAGAAGTGAATAAAGAAGCTCAGTGAAAATTGAATATACCTCTATTTTGACAAAACATTCAATATGTAAAGCTGTCCAGATAAATATATATATATATATATATATAACTTGAGCTCCTTGATTATTACAAAAGAGAATAGTAGCTTCTCCATTTAGCATTTTCATTTTCTGGGTTCCCATGTCACAGCAGTGAGAATAACAACATTTTCTTTATATTATCTTCGATCTGTCAAATCTCCCCTATCAGCATCTACAAATCCTTCCAAAGAACAATTGTGAAAAAGTAAACCAAGCGTACTTGTACTCTGGAGGTATCGATAAACATGTTTTACTGTCAACCAATTTCATTTTCTGAAATAATCAATAAATTGACTCAGGGCGCTTACAGCTAGGTACAAGATTGATCCGATTACTTCTATGAATAGTATGAGTATCATTTCTTTCATATCTTTATATGACTGGGATTCCATTTCTTTTGACAACTGAATACTACATCAATCGGAGTTGAAACAAGTTCAAATTCTCTCATATTGAACTTTTTCAAAATATCCATAATATACTTGCTCTGGGACATAATAAATAGATTTTGTTTTCTTGTTTCGATGAAATTATGTACCCAAGCAATAATAGAGGTAGCCCAAATCTTTGATTTTGAAAGTTGTATCAGATTTTGCTTCAGTTTTACAGAGAACACTGCAAAATTCGTACCCAAAATAATTATATCATCAATATTGATGCATATAATTATCACTGAATTTTCTTGATTGGAGGTATAAATGCATTTATCAGTAAGTAATGGTTTCATTTCTATGGATTTCAGGTAGTGCTGTCTAACCATTCATACCACTGTCTTCCTGATTGTTTCAAACCGTATGTGAATTTTTTGTGTTCTCCAAGGACAGCAAAACCCCCCTGCTTGTTCCATATAAACAATTTCATCCAAATCATCATTTCCATATGCCATTAGTACATCCTTTCAGTATTCTGCTGCAGTCAGTATCAGTGTGAAAAATGAGAAATAAAACTTTCTATGTTATAATACCACTTCTAACGTTACTGCAGTTTCGTCCTATATGTCAAATTGAACAAAAGCTGTCTATATTTTGCTGTTTATTTTTTCAAATACAGACCTCTAGTTTTTTTTTTCATAGATTATTGTACCTATTTTCAAAACAAATTCAGCCATGTGTCTCGATGTTTTTCACCGAAAAAACATCATACAAAAAAACATATTTTTCTAATGACGAAAAAGTTTATATGCTTTTCGTATACGCGTCATAAATAGTCATCCAATCTTATAGATTGCATTTTGCTAACTCCAAAACCTCTTCTTGACTATTGAATAAAGCCTTTGTTGAATATTCGAATTGATACTATAGTATTTTAAGTGAAAGATACAGATGTGGTCCTGATGAGCTCAAAAATCCTATAAATGTTTTCTTGGCTATATTTACTTGGTTTTCGTAATAGTTTCAATATTTTATATCTTAAAAAAATATTTTAAATGTCTCTCAACGAATATCCTAGGTTTCTAGGAAACCCCTCGAGCTTTTGTGGATTGTGAATGAATGCTTATCATCATTCAGACATTTTGCAGTTTCTAAACTCTCCTCGTCAAGTCAAGTTTTTTTAGTATTGTAAAAGTAGTTTGGGGAATTTATTGTGAATAAGTTAGAAAGCTCCCTGCAACTCTGTTTGATGGTATAAAGGGCTGCCCTACGAGCAACATTATTTCTGAAGATATGGATTTTTTACCTTTTTTTTTGTTGATATAAAAAAATTGATGACTTTGTATGATCTGATATATCTGTATCAACTACATGTACGAAGAATTTTGAATTTTGCAAGTTTTACTGAATTTTTTTTATATTGGTGCGGCAGAGTTATTTTTTTCACATTATATACTCGCTGAAAATTATGGGCAAGTTTCTTGTCCAAGTGAGAGGAGAAAAGATCCACTTTCATAGCTCCTCGAAGTCACATAGCATGAGTAGCTTTTTATAAATGTCTTTCAAGAAGTCAGTACACTTGTTCTCAAAGAGTTTGAAATCAGAATTGAAAGGTTGATGCACATATTATATTTCGTCCTTTGTCTGCAAAATTAATTCATATGATAAATAACATATAGTGCAGTGGGGGCAAGCAGCCATTCGACATACACAGTCGATATCACTCCACACCGGGAGCGGGCCGAACTTCACTGGGACAGTTTTTTCCAATATACACACCCCTACATACAGTCAAATGTTTAACGAGAGTGTGGTACTCATCTTCTTTCATTTACATACAGTTATATCGACGTCATACTTGTTGACTAATATTTCTACACTGGGAATTCGTTCAAATAGTTCCTGTGTTGATGTTGTTTATACCAAAAGAGTTTTGGATCTGAGAGCCGTTTTTTTGCGAGTTTGTGATAAGAATAATATATCTTGATGGGATTTTTATTGAGAAAGGGGGCTGTTCTTAGTTGGATATTTTGTATTGCAGGGTTCTTAATTTTGAAATGTCACCTTTTGCTTGAATTGAACGTCTAGTCCCACTATAGACAGTTGGCTCTTGGTCCGGTTATTTCGATTTGCCAGCATTTTCACCGTTCCCTCTGGAATCTGAAAATCAAGAAATATCTTGACAGTGGTCCTAAAAATGTGATCTAGGGCTCAGATGTGCAAAAAGGTTTTATCCACTAGTAAACTAATACAATAGTTATTAACAAATTGAACTGTCAAAAAAAAAGGATTCAATCTTTCGTCAATAACTTGACATACGTTAGTTATTCAAATTCCTCAAACATATTTTTGATGAAAATGAAATTTTCAAAAGAAAAGTTTTAATGTGCAAAACTCCACCACTTGTATTAACCTTTTTGATTCCGTGGTGAAAATGGAGTTCTGCATGACGCTTGATGATTCGTTCACCACCGTGCAATGATCGTAATCGTCGTTGTTTTCCAGTAGCAAATATCGATTTGAAAATTCAAAATTCAGACACCTGAAGGAACAGTATGTCGTTGGAATTAAATATCATCTAGTTTTATTGAAATGACGTATTGGTAATGAACTTTTTTGTCAAGTGTCCATTGATACGTGAAATGAGATAACTCTAACGAAAGCCATCAAAAATATTTCCACTATCAAGAGATTTTTCGATTTTTATCCTTGTGAGCTGGACTAGTTCATTCCATACTATTTTGATGTAGTGTGTTGGTACAGATATCCTTCTAGCTGGAAACCAAATACCGAATTCGAAAACTTCTGGTACTCTAGGGATTCAAACCGAGTCGTCCGACTGAAATCAAATGCTTTTGTATCAAATACAGTTCCCGTGATAATTGCCTAATTACTATGAATATAAAAATAAGTTCACCAATAGTATCTGGTTGATTGATCACTGAATCTTGGGTACAGTATATTGTTCACTTTCACATGAATGATATTTTTTCAGTTTTATAATGCTTCAATAACAGCGATTACAGACAAAACATTCGCAGTCAAATTCAAAGGGTATGGAAACATTGAAGAAATCCTGAAGACTGACTGCCTGCCAGTAGTGAACAACAATAAGAATAATGACTATCAAAAACGGCGTTATGACCAGAATAGCAAGCAGCATTCAGGTAAGGAGTCGCTATTCAAATATCAATATTATTTCATATTCGAGAATTGATCAGATATTACTTCCTCCTTTTTTTTGCCTTAATAGAAAAAGCAAGATGAAAATCTCTACTTCTGCAACTTCATGAGTGATTCCTCAAGTGTAGAGAACTCATTGTGCTCCCTAGGTAGTATCCTGATAGATATCTGAATTTTTTTGGACAGTACGTACAATCTCCCTTCTGTAAAGGCACACAATGGACAAGTTTACTCTTGATTATATCTGTAAAACTAAAGATTAATGTTTTCACGGACGCTGGAATGTTGAATAGCAGATACACTTCAAAATTAATCAGTGAATTCCAAACTTTTACAGATACATTGAAAATAGTCATCTCGGGTATTATATTGTGTGCGAGTCGTTGAAATATTCGACGTTTCGACTCTCATGCTGGAGTCTTCATAAAGAACTTAAATACATGTCTCTATCAATACAGCAATTTAGCTAATCTACCCCCCTAGGATAGACCAGGAAAACTACAATTCAACTTCGACAGTAAGCCCTGCGTTTAAGTAAACTGGCATTTCAGTGTCCATGAAAACATTCATGGAACTGAGTCCAAACACAAGCTGTTTCACTTATTGAGATTCAATGTTATCAGCCAGGAGATCCACATTGAAGTCACGAGTATGAGAAAGTTTATGCTAATGATTAATATCAAATTCAAAAATTATTTTCTGTCCCTTATGACACATGAGAAATTTTGAAATATTTATTTTTGTTTGAGATAATCTGTTTTTTAAATTCTTTTCATGAGACTGAAACTGTATGCGCGAAACTGCGAACATATTTTGGGGGTGTTGAGTTGAAGGATGCAAAAGAGAAATCTACAAACTCATTCGATGTCTGAGCGATCATTATTCTTGTCTTGGTTTCGTCCATTTTGATATACTTAGTAATTATAATATTGCACAAGAAAGATTGACAACATCCAAGCTCCTCGTACTGGTACTATGTCTGCACCTGTGCCCAAGAAACTACTCCAGATGGCAGGTAGCGAATATCGCTAAACTTCAGCCAGCGGTTCTACTAGCATGCTGGGTAACTTCACCAAGGCACCGTCTGCCTCAATTGCCAAAACTAATGCTTACCTGACACCAGATTTGTACCAGAAGAATGTGACATGTTTTTCAAAGGAAAGCTCTTAGGCCAAGACGCTTGCCTTTTGCAAGGCAAGATAAAGCTTCATCTATCCTGAAGAACATGCTATATAAGGGTATTATATATTCTTCGTCTATACATAAGGGTCAATGATGGATCAACGAGATTCTTCGTGGATTATGGAAAGCCCAGAATAGACGACATCTTGAACGCCTTAGCTGAGTGCAAGTGGTTCTCAACGCTAGATTGGACGAGTGGATGCCGGCAATGTCTGGTTTCAGGTCAAGGTTATGCCTTTCAGATTGTGAAATCCTCCGGTGAAATTTGAACGTTCAATGGAACTGGTACTTAGAGGACTTACTTGAAAAACATGCCTCGTCTATCTCGATGACAAAAGTTTCGAAAAACAATTTTCAAACCTTAGGGGGATCAAGAGGCTTCGCAATCTACAAATTAACCCTAAGAGGTGTTGCCTATTCCAATTGAAGGTGGATTTCTTGGGGCATGTTCGTGTCCTCGAACGGAATTACAACCGATCCCGAAAAATAAAGGCAATTCAAGAGAGGTCGCAACCGAAAAACAAACATGATGTAAAAAGTATTTTGGGACTTTTTACCTACTTCTATCTTTTTTTGTTTAAGACTTCAGGAAAATTGTAGGCCATTGCATAATCCGACCAAGCCAGCAAGTACTCCAATACTGACGTACCCGAAAGAGAAACAGCCGAGATAAATAACTGGGTACCAGGAGCTTCTCGCGGTGGTTGATGCGGTCGATCATTTCCATATCATATCAACTCACTCAAACGACTGTGACGTAAAAACTACGCATCTTTAATAGCTAGAACTTTGATGAGTCAACACATGAACAACGGAATTAACTAGCTTTTATTAACGAGTGCTGAGGTCGGAAACTTGTCAGACCACCCTCGTATATATTCACTCGATTGTCTGTACCCCTGGGTATCGATCGAGTTGATAGGGCCACAGTGAAATAAAACCGAAATTTCTGCACTTTTACTATCATTCATTTTGCCAAAGTTGAGTAAATGATGAATTGTCCATTCGCCTGTAGAGTGAATTGGGCCGGCCGCCCTCTGAACTTGCCACTCCCCCCCAAGATCCTCTACTAAATAATATAAGAAGTATTCAAATTTTTTTTGAGTAGTTTGGTTGAGATCACCTTTTCGATTGCATAATCCTTATGAAAACGTGGAAAGTACATGATTTGGATATGTTTGGATTGATAGGGTATGACGCGGAATATTAGGAAGGCGATTTTGATAGGTGTGACGGTATTAAAAAGTTGTCTTTCATTTGATTTCCATGTTTCAATTCTGAAAAGCGCAAAAGTGATTGAAGTACCCATTACTGAACATAAAAAGACCTTCTGTTAAACAGAAGTCGCTAATTATTTAAAAGTGAATTAATACGCTTGTGACATTACCACATTATTACTGGTGACATCAATATAGATATCTTGAATGAAAATGAATATGCTATTGACTATCTGAATTTTTTGCATATAAATAATTTAATTTTAATGGTCAATAAGAAAAGTCGCATACAAGTTGGAAGTAAAACGTGTCTCGTTCATTTCTTGTGAGAAGCAAAGAATGCTTTGATAATGTCTCTAATCATTTTCAAGAATACCATATCAGACCACTATACAGTTTTACTCAAGTATAAGTTCGTATCTCAAATAAAAAATAAACAAAGAAATTTTTTAAACCTTCACCAACTATAATAAACAAAACCATATGCTCGCTGACAAAACTTTGTTAGAAGTATATGAATGTGACATCATAAACAGTGAATTGAAGCAATGTATTAACACATGTACCACAAATATCGAACTAAAAAAAAGCCCCTGGATTTCGGATGTGTCACACATAAAGTTCGCGACATATGGAAGTTTTTTTTTATTAATAGATATAATGAAAATTTGGCTTGGCAGTTAGTTTGTGCTTGAAAAATTAGTAAAAAACAGCCTCTTTCCTTTTGTCATGTGATACTCTAAACCTGTCAAATTTGACATTTTTTCGAAAATCCTCAAAAAATCAGTTTTTTTTTGGAAATTTCGAAAAATGCCAAAGAGAAGAAGTACTCAGTTTCCAATTTCATACCTTTGCTCGAAATTTGGACTCTTTACTGTCACTTCGACTTTTTTTCCAATTTTTTTAATTTTTCGAATCTTTCGCTCTATCGATTCGAACGAAACATGATTCAAATTTCATAATTTTGACCGAATCAGTTTAACAATGAAATGAAAAAACTAGATGAACTTTGCAACAACAAAGACGAATTTCTGGAGGTGTATTCATTTCTTTTTCTGGTAACAGGCCAATGCGGGTATTTTCTGGGCAAGATATGACATTGAAGTCTCGTATTCATCAAAATTATGAAATTTGAATCATGTTTCGTTCGAATCGATAGAGCGAAAGATTCGAAAAACAAAAAAATTGGAAAAAAGTCGAAGTGACAGTAAAGAGTCCAAATTTCGAGCAAAGGTATAAAATTGGAAACTGAGCACTTTTTCTCTTTGTCATTTTTCGAAATTTCAAATTTGACAGGTTTAGAGAATCACTTGACAAAAGGAAAGAGGCTGTTTTTTACTAAATTTTCGAGCACAAACTAACTGC
Organism: Zygogramma bicolorata; assembly: GCA_032362365.1. NCBI lineage: Eukaryota > Metazoa > Arthropoda > Insecta > Coleoptera > Chrysomelidae > Zygogramma > Zygogramma bicolorata. The sequence continues at coordinate 102,000 of JAVJAQ010000838.1, forward strand.
CAAGCCAAATTTTCATTATATCTATTAATAATTAATTTTAGAACAAAAACAATTTTTTAGAGCAATAAAAAAACTTCCATATGTCGCGAACTTTATGTGTGACACTGTATATATTTGCCATAATATATATATATATACATATATATATATATATATATATATATATATATATATATATATATATATATATATATATACAATATATACATATATGGGGAGAATTGGTGACTGGCTATAAGTCGATTGATTTTGTGAGGTTTTGTTATCTGCTTTCGCTAATTTTGTGGTTATTTTCCAAAGCATGTTGGGCTACACTGGATTTTTCTACTCTTCCATATCTCATATGTGCAAAATTCTTGTTGAAGCGGGTTCTAGTAGCTCGTCATCTCTGGCCAAATTATTTATTGTTACAATCTTGACAACTGATTTCGTGAAAGTTTCATAAAGATAAGTACGACAATAAAAAGAGAGTAATTTGGTAGGTAACTGAAGTGAATGGGCCCAAAAGATAAATTAGAAAACACAGAAAAAGTCGAGAATTTACGAGATCAGTTCTCATGATTGCAACAATAAATACTTTGGCCGGAGACGACGAGCTATTAGAACCCACTTCTAGGATCATTGCAAAACTGAAAATTGCAAAATATATAAATAGCCCTATTGTTTAGATTCGGTATAAATTTTCTTCTGGAGATGTTAAACCTTGTCACTGAAAAGCGGGTCGTGTGCAAATAATATCAGTTTGGTGTTAGAGTAATTGATCTCAATGAAAAGTTTCAACTATTACACCAAATGTTCCAATCTGATCGTTTATTTACCCATAAAAAAACAGATCACAGACCTTTTCCTTCATGAAAATAATTCAACAAATATTTCTCGTCGATAGGAACAGACTCATCTGAAATAATAATTGAGTACATCGTACAGGTATTGTCAGCCAGTGCGAATCTCTCTCACGATGACGTCAGTTACTGAAGATGAAATATCATTGGCGATCGACAAATTGAAATGTTCAACCTCACGTGCCTCCGACGAAATTTCCAAAATCCTGATTTAACATTGCAAAATCTCCAGTTTTGCTCAAGCAATCAACGATCTTGCCTCATGAAAACGGTAATGAACATGATTTCAAAAATTATAGACCAATTGAGCTACTCTCTTCATTTTCAAAAGTATACGAAATTAAAATAAATTTAATCTAATATATTTTTTTATATATTTTTCCTGACCAAACACTCTTATGAGTGCGTTCAGAAGGCTGAGTGGGCAAGGATCGCCTAATTATCTTGAGTTCCGAAGAGCTCTGGGGCGTCTTACTGATCATTACATTAGCTCATTTGCTATTGCATTCAGTAAGGAAACCCAACAAACCCCACGTATTGAATATTCATTGAAAAAACAAATAAGTGGATCTCAAGCATTATATAGATAAGGAATTACAAGACCAGCACACAATTATTAGATACACACTTTCTTGAAGGGTCGTCATCCAATAAGTGTAAAACAATCAGGAAAGCATAGTGGTAAAAAAAAAGGATCTCCACAGCATTGTAGTATTCATAGGAGTCCTTCAAGGATCAAAATTGGCTCCTCTTTTGTTCTCTGTTTATACTAAAATGACCTGATTTTGAAAATAAACAGAACCTAACATTTTCGTCCTTTTTACCGATAAAACAAATATTACCTATCTTTCACTTATAAATTATTTCACCTCAATAGCAAACTGAAATATTGTATCTCGCAGATTTCCCCTTATTCAGATGACGACTTTCCAGCATTAGCTTATAGATATGACATCATGTACCAAATAACTTTTACCTTTTTTTACTGTATTACTTCAAAACATTGTATTATAATTCACATTTTGTATGATTCGTTTGCTATGTTGATTTCAATAGACGATGAGATTAGAACTTTTGGTCGGAAAATTCGAACATTTTGTAGAGATCAATTATAGTATAGTTATGTAAAGTCAATGCGAAGAGAAATTGCCCTACATTTTTTTATACCTATTTTGTTTTTATGCCGTTCGAATTGACTTTTCACACTCTAGCACCAAACTGATATTATTCACACTCGACACGAGTTTGGCTAACAAGGTTTTCATCTTCAGGATATGAAAATAGCAAAATTTGTTATCAAAACGTCGAGTGCAAAAAATATCAGTTTGGTGTTAGGGTAATTGATCTCTACAAAGAGATTCAGTTGATTTCAAATTGAATACGACAAAATTATTTTGATATCTGTATATTTTCACCAGAGTGAGTTCTTGAAGTTGTAATTCTTCCTTCATAGTTGGGTGAGCTTTTCGCAATATGACTCATTTATCTACTTAGTACTATTATGAGAAGTCAAGTCTAAACAGTGAAAAATCGTGGAAAAACTAATATGCAAGCCTATATGCCATACCATAAAATTTGATTTATGATAATAATAATTCGAAACTGTTTTCATGAAGTTTTTCAATTTACATCCTCATATCCAATTCAACTCGCCACGGAAATTCATCCCACATTCTGTTACACGGTGAAATGCCTTTAAGGGTTTCAAGTGGTTGCTTGTTCCTGCAGTGTGCAGTGCGTCATCCTTGTACTGAGATGAAATGGATAAGCTATTCCAACAATGATTTGACAGCCAGAGATGAACGTTTTATAACTATGATAACACCCTAAAATAATGATAAATACTAGCGTTACTGCCCGTAAAGTTCGTAAATTTGAACTTCATAAATACTTTCAGCAGCCTAGCCCTAGCTTAAAATCCTACCCATGAAATTGCGGTTCTATGGGAATATGGCAAACAACCGTTTTCACTGCACTTCGGCAATAATGTGTTCCAAATAGGTTTTTTCGCTAACCAGCTGACATCCCCTTACGAACATAATCCCTCGGTCGAAACTTGTCGGAACAATTGATTAACAAGGCCTCACTTTTCAACTTGTGAATCCCAACGCGGTCGTTCCGTGGCGGGGCATTGGATCCCCGGTTGACTTGCCTCTACAGTACCGATACGCATAGGAATTTCGTTTAGACTTTTTTTATATATCATTTTTAATAATATTATCATTCTTGTGGAAGCTTCTCTATTGCAAACTTCATAAAGAAAAAACGCCAAAGATATGTCATAACGTTTTATCGTCGCTGTACCTTATATTTGTTATTGTGTTTTCAAGAGTTCAAAGACTTGCGTCTATGGTCGAATATCATGTGCTGCTAACACATAACTTATTTTTACAATTTCTATATAATCATACCTGTGGGTACTTGTCCATTACAAACTTCATGAAGATAAAAACCAAAGATATGTCATAACGTCATATCGTCGCTGTTTACTCTGAACAGTTTTGGTTTTTATCTGATTTGTCATCAGTTCTGTCGAGTTACTGCCGATAATGTCCATTACTTCATCTATATTCAACAAAAAATATCAATTTCCTGTGAGATTCTCACTCACAATGGGTTTACAAAACCGCGACATGTGTTTCGCTATATAATAGAGAATCGTACACGAAACTGTGATATTTTACTGTATTCAAGATGGAAACTTGTTTTGTCAAGTATGACTTTTGGGAATACGTTATGTTGTAATTGATTTTTTTTTTCAGGATCTATGGAATTCAGGAGAAGCTCAAGAAATTATAAATGAGGATGTCTTCGGTACTCACAATTATCAACGATAGTGTAATCATGTAAAAATAATGAAATAATTTGTTTTATACTAATTAATGAATTGAATTTATCCAAGTAGTATTGAAGTAATTTATAATAAAAAAAAATATTAATCGCAAATTGTGTTTATTTTCTTAAAAATAAATTGTATATAAAATATGATCTAATGAATAAAATAAAAATATCTTGATCTGATAGAGCTTGAGTTTCGTATTGATCAACACTTGTACACACACTCTCCAGCAATCCAAGTCGACACTATTTCGAATGTATCATCTAAAAATATAAAATCGGCATCTGCCCCAAAATTTAAGGTGCCTTTTATCTCCTCCATGCCGAGAACTTTAGCAGGATGCAAACTAGCAGCTTCTAAAGCGAACTCCGGACCACAACCTACAAAATAAAGTGATCAGAATTTTGATAAAGAAAATACATTTCTAGGATATATTTTCGATTTATTCAAGAATTTTTAAAATTTGACTAGAAAATAATCGGAAATCACAAAATCAATGACATTTGTTGAAATTATTAGTTCAAGAGCAGAAACGGGAGCGCTGAATACAGATCTATCTCTGCATTGAATCGAACTGGCAGAAACTTGATGATAATCCATATTAACAAAAACATCACAATTTCCTGAACGAATGTCAGTGATAATGGGTGTACAAAACCGAGTCACATGTTTCGCTGTGACATTTTTGCCAATCTCGGATATGAAATGAAATGAAAAATATGTGGGCGCTATTGTGACCCAGTGTGGAACACTAATATTTATGGATAGTTTTAATCACCCGATAGTAAACTTCGTAGCACAAAGAGGAAAGTAATGATATGAGGGCATTGCATAAGTTGTTTGTTTTCACATTACATTTGCATCTTTTACTTGATCATTTTCTAAACTGGGATTAAACCAGGCCTTTTATAGTAGATTGTAGTTGATCAGCCACTATTTAGAGTGAAACATAGTATATTAATATATTTTCACTTCTATTTTTGAAAATTCGTTCGGATCCAAAAATATTCCAATTTAGAAATGAAACTTTGTGAACTGAGGTCGAATCCTAAATTTAATATACGTGAACAAACTTTTCCCTGAAAACTAACAAACTATATTTTATTTACCCGTGGCATCCATGAAAAATCTAACACACTGAATCATCGTTGCAACGCTGCCGCAAAGAGTATTTGTTCCAGCCACATAGGCGTTGCCATGTCTGATTTCAATATCCAGTTGTCCTATTTTGTATTTTCCTTCTCCCAAACCTAGAGCCGATATTGCATCCGTCACCAACACCAGTCCTGAGGAAAGAACAATAAAACTCTGATAACATTCTCAACCCGAATAGATATAATTAGAGACTGTATTTCCGAAACAAGGGGGGACTCTATGTAAAAATAGGTGTGTTCCAAGAACATTCAGAAAATTTACAAGAATATTATAACTTAATTTCATCGAAAGATATTGTAATTGCATCCGATAACTCAATCAGAAAAATTTCAAAAGCTTCAGAGTTCGCGATAATACTGAAATTATAATATAGTAGTGATGGGACATGTATTGGGAGCAACACTTTGACAGCTTTGTAAAAAAACTGCCTTGACTGATTTTCGTAATATTGTGTTTTTTGATATTATTCAAATTATTAAATTCATTTCTTTCAATGTGTAACTGAATTTATAGAAATTCATAATGTGCATTCATTCTTGATTTTATAAAATAGATAGTTTTTTTAGATCTCACTATAGCAGAAACGAAATAGCTGAATTTTTTATCGTTTGATTAGCCTCGAAGTTGTCATAGTGAAATCATAGTGTATTTCTTTCCATTGTTGCTTTCACATTGACATAGGAATGAAGGAATAGTTTCTGGATTGCTGTCAAATTTTTCTAGGTTTTTTCACGGCATCATTGGTTCTTCGAGCAATAGTTACCAAAAATTTTCTCCCCTAAGAGCAATTAGAAAGTACGTTATTTCACGGCTTCTTTGGTTTTTCGAGCAATAGTCACCACTATCCATAGTTATGGGTGAGGACGAAAGTAACCCAAGAAATTATCGCCCGGCGAAATAATTAACATAAATTTATTGGACTGAGTTTAAGAGAGAGCATTGATCTTCAGACTGAAAAAACGGGTAATCTTCGGAAATACTCATCCGATTATGAATATTCTTACATAAAGCTAAGTTATTAAGGAGTGATTTAGGCTACATTTTATTATTATTGAACAAAATATACAGTGAAAAATAATAGTGTGTGTAAATCAAGTCGGAGGAAAGCGGGCGTGATGCTTTACTGGCATTCGCTGACTAAACGGTTCGGCTCGACTGCTACGCGGACGAAGTCGCTGGCAACAGCTAGTGACCTATATACCGGTAACATATCATTTCTGGCTTGAAAATGAATCGAATTTGAGAATTTTTTCGAGGAAGCGAACCTATTCGGATCATTGACTATTGAATTTATCTATAATCGGAATCAAATCTGACGATAGCGAAGATCTAAACACTTCCTATATTCCGGTGTGCATGATAATAAGCATAGTGATCTGCGAACCGAGAATCTATCCTTCACAGTATCTCTCATTAAGAGCCAACACTACCTTGATAAAACTGGAATCGGTTTTAAGCCTTCACTTTTTCTTGAATTTTTTTTTGTTTTTTTTTTTAATGATTCTATATGTATTCGTAAATTCGGGAACTTCAGTGATTTTTGGTAATGATGATTTTTAAAGAAAAAAAAATATATGATATGATTAATTGAAAAAATCAAGAAGTTCCCGAATTTTTATGGGACCACCGAGTCCATACAAAAAATATGGCTTCTATGAAATCATTGGTTTCTGCAAAAAACCGATTCTACGATCGCGAAATTGATGACTGATTGGCGCTGCCACCTACATAGTACTTGAACCATTGAACACAACTGGCAACATTGTAGAATCTTCATACCGCAATCATCGTGAAGATACGACAGTATTGGTAATTGCTGTCCTTTTCTCGTACGACAGTAAGGGTATTCCCTCCATTCTCCGTATTTAGTAGATTAGGTATTGATGTTAGGTACTTGGGAGACAATGCCATGATATGAATTGTGAATAAATACCATATGCGTACCTATACAAACAATTATTCTGGTGCATCCCTTGGAAACTGAAGTGTTGTGTTGAGTTCTTGTTTTAAAACTTTGAGATTGTTATAAGTGAGACTTGTTGAAAGAGCAATGGGTCGAATAAGTAAAAGAGAAAGTACTACCAAACATGAAAAATGTTTATTTTCTCGAAGAAAATCTCGACGGAAAGCAAGACGAAGCAAGACAAGAGCTTCGCCTAAAAAAAGGGTCCGCTCTTCCAGATGATGACTACGGAAATATTGACGAGTCCATCCCTGATATGAATGATGATGGGTATATAACAGAAGAAATTAATTTTCTGAATAAATTAAAAAAATCGCAAGAGGAGATCGATGATATTGAGAAGAAAACGAAGGACCAGAGCTCTTCCATCTTATAGATGGAAGAAAGACAAAAAAAGGATCACTGCATCTAATTTTGGAAAAATTTGTAAAATGAAATCGAACACTCGCAGCATCAATACGATTAAGGAATTATTATACAAGAAATTCAAAGGCAACAAGGCGACAGAATATGGAAAATTGAACGAACCGTTTGCGATCGAAGATTTTGAATCAAAACATAATGTGAAAGTTAGGAGGAGCGGATATTTTTCATTGATAAAACATTTTATTTTTTGGGGGCAAGTCCTGATGGATTGGTGGATGATAATGCTATTGTGGAGATAAAGTGTCCTTTCAACATCAAGGACATGTCTCCAGAAGAGGGAATAAGGACGAATAAGATCAAATTTGGCAAACTTGAGAACAATACATTTGTTCTGAATAGAAAACACAATTATTATTTCCAAGTTCAAGGACAATTAGCAATAACAAAAAGAGAAAAATGTTTTTTTGTAGTATGGAGTTCAAGAGGTTTTCTTGTAGAAGAGGTAAGTATTGATCAACCCCTCGCTTTTTCATTTGACCATGTATTTTTTTCAGATATCCAGAGATGAACACTTCTGGAAAAATGAAATGGTGCCCAAATTGAAGATATTTTATTTAAATTGTCTTCTGCCGGAACTAGTTGATCCGAGAGTGACGAGGGGCTTGGAAATCAGAGAAAATTGTAGAAAACACTAGAGGACTTCACAAAATTATGATATAGAATAAAACACTTTTATGTTCACGTTTATTATTGATTTGAATAACAGTTGGTACGGGTTATATTGATTACATTTGAGACATAAATCACTTTATCCATCGAATTCTCGAATTCATACATTTAATTCGTAATTTATTCCGATCACAAAAATTCCAAGATACCAATTTTGTATCGAATATGAATAAACCAATGTGGGGTTGGATCAGAATATCATGGTGTATGATACATATTGAAAAGTTAAACACCTCGTACTTGAATTTGATAAAAAAATAAAGCATAAATAGTAAATCAGCTCATTAGCAGGGGACTTTTTCATCATTTCCATCGATAGCTTTCTTTATAGACAAGAAAGAACAGATTCCTCGATAATTCAGTTTTTTTATTTCTGTGTCAACGTCTTTTGTTAACTTGTGCATGCATTTATATTATATGTCGATTTCATAGTTTCATCCATTTTGAACTCGGAGAACCACTCTAAATGTAGGTACTAATCAATATTGTTCTTCTGTATATTGTTTTCAACGATTGTTATTTCAGATAATTCATTTTTGTTTTTTCTGAACCCCGTTTAACAATTCCATTTTAATATGTATGTTTTTGTTCTTATACTTCAGAGCCCTGAAGATGAAAAATACAGTTTCGAAACGTCGACTATTTAACAACTAGTTTTTTCCAAATATTCCGACCGAATTCCCGTCATATCAACAATCAAAATTATATTCATCGGTCGCTATCCTATTCAAACATTACTATTAAAAACTTGGTTTTCATCATCCTCAAAAAATAACATTGAAAAACAATGTTGAAATAAATCGGCCGTACAGTTAGGGCGAATATTCGAGCGCGCCACTGCTATCATTCGTGCTACTGAAATCTAGAATCTATAGTACGGAAATCTAAATGATTATGGGTAATACACAACGGACAAGAGCTCTGTTGCCAATGTTCAACGAGTACATTATATTCACTCCCACTCTTGATAAATATATGCCTACAAACCTTTGCTGCGCGGGAGGGGGGAGGGATTCGGGTCTTTCGACCGACGCGCTGATGTTTACTCTTAATAAATTTCGCTCTGAGTGAAATGCATTCTTCATGGGAAAGCAGCGAGACCATTTATTTTATGAGGTCTATTGGCGATATATGTCCAGAGATGTACCTGGAGTGGAGAAAAAACAAAAATGACAACTTCATGCTGCACATATTCATTCTACATCATGGGACATACTTCAAAGGAAACGCAGTAAGAAATTCTCTCATTTACTTGTTATTTACTTGTTTGTTTAGCTGATGCTGACCCAGAATATAAACACACTCTGAATTGATCAGCAAATCCGATATATTTTTGAAATCCGTATCTGTTTCAAAAGAATGCTATTCTAAATCAAAAATATAGGTGCTATAAGTCGAAATATCAGTTATTCAAGAACATATTTTTCATCGCCAAGAAGAAAAGTAAAGTAATCTTGCAAAATATGAAGCGATACTCAATATTAGAGAAGCCATAGAGACCAGTAGGCGAGGTATCAGAATATTCGCGTGATTCGCATGTCGAAGAATGGGTAATTAGAACATGTAATATTCGATCGTCTCACATGAATAATAAAGCTGATTCATCTAGAAACAATACTGCAAGTTACTTCAAAGAGCTCAACAAAAAGTTATTGGCAATCATATAACAAATTTCGATGGTTCATCTTGCTTGAAGTGGAAAATTTTCTATTCAAAAAATTTATTTAATGAGACACCTCAAGAAATGTTTCAAGACTCAACTATAGCTTGGTTAGTTAAGCCAGAAAAACAGTTGAAATGATGCTCATTACAGCACAACATCCCGATGAGAGATAATCTTGAAAAAATATATGGACGACCCGAATCATAAATGAATTGTTATCACAAGTATGTCAATTTTCACTCATTGAAAGTTTGGAGGCTTTCATGAATTATAGTAGTGTTTGCTGACCCAATGGGGAAGTTATTGAATTGAGGACAAAATTGAAAATCAGAGTGAATCATTGAAGGATTGGTCTAGGTGGATTCAGAAAATGTCAGAGGCTTCATCGAGAATAGCATTAATTTCAAGAAATCAAGCCTTTCATTCAGTAAACAATAGCGTTACAATAGAGAAATTAATAAGTATGTCATAATACTACACGTGAGATTTGGTAAAATTTAGAAACAAGGGGAATATTCGTAGATAATGTAAATAAATATTTTCTATGTGAAACTGGTAAACAGCGCTGACAAACGGTTCAAAAAGTTATCCTTTGTTTCTGTTGCTTGAAACTCCATCATAATATATGTAAAATTCGAAAATATGCGAAATATTCTATAATCCATTTCTACATAAAAATCTTGAAAACCACTCTAATGCTACGGAAGTAACTACAACAAAAAATGACGTCAATACCGCCATTTCATTGAGAGTTGTCCCTGTGAATCTGATTGGATCAAATGGCATTTTCGACGAGGACGAGAGAAGCACTGCAATATTGTTAGATCCGCGAATACTTCAGAAGTGGGATCAACAGGTCCAAACACACTGTTATCTCGAAAATCATACGCTGCACCTTCCGAAATGATTATCAGTTCCGAATTATTGAAGCAGAAATTACGGGAACAATATGCAATTTCTATAAATCAAAGAATATTGTGTTCGCACCATTGAAAATCTCAAAATTCTAAATAAGACCCATGATTTCAAAGCATGGTGGAGAAATTTCCTGTTATCCAATGAATAACTCCCGACTTGGGTCCAAATGTACCAAAACCGAACAACGAAGTTCAACGTTTCTGATCGACCTTTTTGGAATTTATTATAGTTTTCACAATAAATGGTATTGACTGAAGGATTATAATAAAACCAATTAGACCCTTGAGTTGTAAAATCCGAGATGCACATCATAAATGTAAAAGGACCGGATTCAGGTAATTTTGTTTCTCAGAGAGGGATTGTAGAAGATTACAGCTTACACTTCTTGTTCATTTTAGTCTCTGTATTTCATTGGAAGTGTTCACTTGTGTTACGGCGTGCAATGATTTTATAACATTTATTTGTTATTACAGACATTAATAGCAAAGATTTTATACCCCAACGTACAGAATAGGCAGTATGTGGCGTCCGTGGATAAAAAGTAATAGTGCTTCTTCCAGTGGTTCGTTAAAGAAGAATCAATTATCTTGTGACGCGAAAATCATTATAAAAAATGTGTATAGTTCCTTACTTCAGCAAGGATATAACGCGGGTGCTGCAGCAAAAGTAACCAGTAATTTGACGAAGGTGCCTCTTACTTCAGTTAGACAAATTGTTGAAAATTCCATGGAATCAAGAAAAAAGCGTAAAGATTCCAGTGTCATAAAAAGTCTAGACGACTGGGAAAAAGATTTGATGAGGCGAAAAATCTACACTATGTACGAAGAGCAGCGTGTCCCTACAATCAAAAGTCTGAAACAGCGGCTCATCAATGACGAAACTCACATCAACTGTGGCCTCACTACTCTTTGGCGAGCTCTGTCTGCAATGGGCTTTAAATATCGCAAAATTGACAAGAGACAAGTTATAATGGAATCCACACGTTTAATAAACTGGCGTTCTGAATATATAACGTCAATAAGAAAATACCGGTCTGAAAATCTGCCAATACCCTACCTCGACGAGACGTGGTTTGACACGCATGACACCCCTTCCGAAGGATGGTCTTATTCCTCTGATAAGTGTAAAACAAAAGCACCATCAAATGAAGGGAAGAGAATCACAATATTACACGCAGGATCAGAAAATGGTTGGATCCCAAACGCTATGTGGCTTTCTGCGAAAAATATTAAGGACTCTTGTGTTGATTATCACGAAGATACGACAGCAGAGCTTTTTGAAGATTGGTTTAAAAATTGTCTGTTACCCAACATTCCGCCAAACAGCGTTATAGTAATGGACAACGCAAGCTATCATAGTCGACAATTGCAAAAAATTCCTGGCTCAAAGAATACGAAATTGGAGATTCAAAACTTCATGGCTGCAAATGACATATATTTTAAGGAAAATTATATAAAAAAAGAACTTTTACAAGTGCTGCAGTCATTTTCTTAAAAAAAACGTATGTTTGTGATACAATTGCAGAAGAATTGGGACATACAGTGTTACGACTACCTCCCTACTACTGCGTGTTCAATCCCATAGAGCTTATGTGGCACCAACTTAAATCGAGCGTGCGCGGAAAAAATACTTCTCCGACTTTAAGTGGTAGTGTGGTAGAATCAATTAGGAACTGTATGAATGACATTCCTACCGAGAGTTGGAAAAGTTCTGTTAGTCATGTTATAAATGTTGAAAACTCGCCAATTATAATTAATTTAGATGAGGATAGCGATAGCGACACTGAACTAAATATAGAATAGAATTGTAACATTTGAATAAATTACTTGTATATCTCCTACATTATGCAAAATTCAAATTTCTTAAGTTCGACCCTGTAGTACATTTGCATCTTTAACCAGATGATTTTCTACACAATGGGATTAAATCGGGTAGTTTATTGCAGTTAATAAGCCAATACCATTTGCTGTGAAAAATACTATACGACTTTATTAATCGCGTTCAATGATAATCTGAGTAAAAGTTTTCCACAGTTCTTTCAGAAATCACGTCGTGGCGTTCTGGTCTATTGTCACACTTAGACATTTTGATTTCCAACTTTCAATACGAAATTGTGATTTCTGATTTCAATAATGTCGAAGGATGCAATTATCATGGATAATATGCGAGTCTGTGTAAGTCAACCAACTTCGATGAGTGAAAAAACATTTTCAAATTTCGGAAGACACACAAACTTGTGAAGAATGACAGCTAATCTATTGTAATTTCAGTGTTGGGGGCAATAACAAGTTCCCAAGTATACCTAAACTATTTCCCTACATTGTTGCCTTGTATTGGTCCATCGACCTTAAAATGTCAATTGTTATGTGCACGTTGTTTTTATTGGGTGTTTTCAAATAATGGAATGATATCTTTCAGGTTTTAGTAAAAGCAAGATGGTGGCATGTTCATGCATGAAAAACTGCATGACGAACTGATATGATTATGTAGTGATTAAATCAGAACATGAATGTCATTGAGCACTCATTCATAGTGTTTTTTTGGGACCAGATATTAATTTTTTCAAAATTTCTTTCTCCTCTGCATTGAATGAAGGTCAGTGCGAATCCAGTTTTCAATGAGACTGAAAATACTAAGAAGGTGCGGTACCATACTTTCATAACTTGAAGACAAGGACTTAGACATATCACATGATCGGTATAATTGACAAAAACGTAAGTAGTATATGTTTCAACTCTTGATATATTTCATCAGATCGAATAAATATTTTGTAAAAAGTTTTTTTTTTCATTTCGGGCTGTTTTGAGCGCTTCGGTGCCAAAGATGATTAGCCCTTTCTTACCCGCGTAAGGCTCTGCCTTCTGGGCGCACTCGAAAGAGTGTTTGACAAAGGGAAGTATAAATAAATTCTATATCGCATACTGAACCAGATCTAGTTACTTAAATTTTCGGTACCTCGTTGAGATTCAGAATCTCCACAAATTGAAATTGGTGAAGATATTCATGAATTGTTTAATAGTCGATATTTCCTACATGCAATGTATTCTTTGGGGCCATGTGAATGAGAATTGTCCAGCGAAAAATTATAGGATAGTCGCAATGCTTTTAGGAACTACTTCGGCTCCCTTTTTTGGCTATCAGCGTCAAGCCACGTGAAAGTATTGATAATGGCCTCAAAGTTAGAGCCGAAACTAATCCCCCAGTCCTGGTTCACAATCACTCCGACAGTCACTGAATGTTTAGTACATAATCCTTTTTCTAAGGTACGTTGCACAAAGAAGTTAAAGGCGCTTCCAGGGCCTGATTAACCATATTAGGCTAATTAGGCAGTAGCCTAGGGCGCGAGGATCGCGCACTCCATTAACCTACCATCATTACATCTTCCCTACAGATTTCAACAAGACCGAGACAAATCACTTCAACTGAAAGCGCTGTGAAGGAAATAAAATGACTTTTTTGTAGTATTCAATGGGATCTACAAATTCGTGCTCTTGGTAATTTTCGATAAGTTGGGTAGATTTGGATATTTCTCTTTTTTTGAAATTCGGATTTTCCTATTTTTTGCGAATATTTTTGAAAGTTCTCAGTTATAATATAAAAAAATAGGACACTATGATATAAAATTTATTGAATTTCAATGATTTCAACTCAGTTCACATGGGCTATGTGTTATTGATGTTGACGTCCTGTTTTCGATTTTTCAAATTTTTCGTATTGAGGAGTCGTTTTTCGAAAAATTGTAAGTGAAACATTCCTCAATAATTTTTTCTATAGTTTCTGATGCCGCCTTTCTCCATTAGGAGGGTGATTTCCACTTTTTTTTTCATTCTTTCAGAATATATTTAAAAGAGAAAAGCTTGATTTTTGCATATTTTCTACTATTTAGAAAAAAATCACTTGACTTTTGGAGCTTGTTAGTCAAAAAAATTTCTACAGTCAGTGGGGGGGACGTGCTCAGATTAAAAATTAAAAAATCGATTTTTTTTATTAAAAATCTTCCGAAATATCGAGAGCCCCCAAATTCTTCCCCTCCCCCACGAGAAGTTCAAATATCTAAGGAAAAATTCATCTATACAGTCATGTAGTTAGTTTCGCTTGTAGATCGATCTGAAAACTTTTATATGTAGTATTTCACACTAGTAAACAGAGTCCACACTAATATACTACTTTTTAGGACGACCGTAATACACCTGACGGATGCGCGTCATCATAATTAGCCTAGGGCGGTTAGAACTCTTGATCAGGGCCTGGGCGCTTCCATAGGATCTCCACTCTCAGCATTCAGCAGCCCTGGCAAACCTTTTCATGAAAAACTTCGAAACCAAGGTCACAGACACGTTCAACCACAAACCATCGTAGATGACGTTGTTGTCATATGGCTCAGAAACTCTCCAAAATTCACTTAATCACCACAACGACCTCCATCCGAAAATATAAATCACAATAGAAATCGGAACCAATAACTCCCTTCCACTCTTAGATGCCCCTATCACAAAATCCTATGACTCCTTCAACCGCAAACACAAACCGAAAGCAAACTACCGCCATCACCCAGGTCCGACTGATTCCGATTTGAAATCTCTCACCTACAGATCCATCAACCTCATAGATCTCCATAACAAACACCACAGAAAATCAGCCCTTCTGAAAATAGTTATAGACTATCAAATGGACACATCTTTCCGTCATCAACAAACTGACCCATCCAATCCCAGGTATCCAGAAGACAACAACGTTTCCCGCAAAGCTCTCCTTCCCTACATTAAAGGTGTGAAATCACTGACAAAATAGGCGGAATTTCGAAAAAAAAACAGGTCATCAATACGATATTCACCGCCAATAATCAAATTTTCACATTCCTCCGTTCTGTCAAAGAACAAATTGTCAATGATTCCCAGAGTATATATGAAATTCCAGAACATAAGTGGGCCAGACTTACAGACGTGTGAACAGTAGAATATATGAACATCAACTTGCAAGTCGGACCCATTCTCAGCCCTGTTAGGCTGAAGGTTGAAGCTTGGAACTATTATTGCAAACAAACCGAAACTTATGATTTACGATTTCTTATTGAAAAATGTAAGCTATAAGAATTTGCAAGTCCTCAAATCTATTAAGTGCAAAGCATCACTTCTCCGAAATATCGAGAACAACTTTCTATTTCTAGAAATTTCTACTTTGCGTATTCACAAAACGTGGCCTCAATGGCCGACATGACAGTATATCCGGTTTTATTCATTGTTTTCGTATAAAAATATTTTAACGGTTCAAAAAGCGATCATTTCCTGAAATTTATTAACAACTAAATAATCTGATGCAGTGTGATCCTGAGCGAAATTCTTACCTTGTGGGTGCACCCGATAGGCAATCCTCAAAGCAGCTGGATGAGTATGTATTCCATCAGAAATTATTCCAAAATAAATGGTTTTGTTTTCTGGAATGTTATCAGAAGCTAAAAGTCCTACTAAACCAGGATCCCTGTGATGGAACTGAAAGCATTTGATAATATCTGCAAAGCTTTGTGTTACGCTACTTCAGATGAAAACAATGTAACAGAGATAAGTAACAAAAAGTCGATGCAACGGTAATGTAATGTGGATTCCTGAACAACAAGAATGGATAGAGGAAATATTAGTTCGGAATTTATCTTTTGACGTTTTTTACAAGGAATAGTTCAATGTCACAGATACTTCGGGCTGATAGTCAGGAATTCTCACAAAAAGATTGCGGGGTTTCTTGTGAACTGGCAGTTGATCGAATCAACGAAGGAAGCTCTTATGAATGCACCTCTTTCAAAATAATTCGATAGAAGGCTATTATTAACAATTTGCCTTTAGAAAAGATAATATCAGAATTTGACACCTTTTCACATCCAGTAGTGTGGATATTAGACACACTGAACAAAAATCAAGAAGTTTGAAAAATTAGTTTTGACGTAAGTTGAACAAAAACAGGTTTCATGGATTTTCTGGCACATTATTGATTTAGTAATTTCTAACCCATTTATACCATACCGCCAATATCACTTTGTACCTGCAGAGATAAAATGAACTCTTATTGGTTCAACTTGGAATGTCTAGTTATATTTGCTTGTATTTGTGTTATAAATAGCAATTCAACGTTATCTAAGCGATCAAAACAGTGCTAAACATAAATGTTTTCATGATGCCTTATAACCTATTCAGAATTTTTCTCGATTACGCAATAAATACACACTCAAAAAAATATGTATGAGGAAATATAAAAAGTTTATATAAGATTGGGTTATTACCAATTTTTTCCTGAAGGTGAAATGGTGGAATAAATCGAATATTTATGATATATTACAGAAATGGTTTGTGTACTTGATATAGTGCAAGGTATCTACCGTTAAATTCAAAGAAATTCAGGATAATTTTTCTAATCACCACGTACCAACTAATGATTTTTGTATTTGACAGAAGCAGATACATTTCAACTCCGATTCAATGTTCAGACACCATTCATGCAGATAAATGAAATTGAATTATGAAAGCCAATTCTGCCAATATATAATCTTTCAAATATGACATGCCAAAAAGTATTCTCTAATGAGTCTAATGTAAAAATTAACTTACTGGCAACATAGCATTGAATAAGTGGGTTATAAAAGTCGCACCGCTTCTCACAGCCTTTTCACCCTGCGCTAAGTTAGCTGTGGAATGTCCTGAAAAAATAAAGATCAGACAAGAAACTGGAATAATTCTCAAATACTTACCAAGTGATACAACAATTTTGTTTTCTGATAATTTTTTTATCACAGAGTCGGAATTAGGGAATTCGGGTGCTAAAGTTATTATCTTAATATTTTTTAAACTGCCATAAATTTCTTGGAGTCGATGCAGTGTCTGGAACAAAAAACAGGAATCAGAAAAACACTGTGCTGAAAGAATTGTTCTCAACTCAAATATGGACGATTGTATAGAACCGCTAACTATGGTGAGTTCTTCCGGGTGTGTTTGTCTTCTAATTGGGATTCGGCTGAACGATCAATAAATCCAATTAACGAGTTCCATGAAAGATTGTTATTTAAATTCAACGAAAATTTTTCACAACAAAAACTGAAAATGTTCAAAAAAAAAATTGGTTTTCAAAAGGCATTAGAACATCTACGAGAAACTTGAGACCCCTTATTATTAATATTTATTTCCTAAGACGCATTAAATGCATGGGAATCGTCAAATTACAATACGTAAAAATCGCACAAGCCAAAAATGTGTTAAAATAAAATCACAATAAGTGGAGTTGAGGAAGATACACATGATGTAAAAAATTTAGATGTATTCATGAAATAAACCAGATAATGAAAAATATATATGTAAAAATCGCTCGATCATTCTATAAAATAGCAAACTATACAATAATTGAGTATGGAGTGAATATACGCATAATAGTAAACCATTAACTCCTCAATAGTAACAAAATCGCGAAGATTACATATCACAAAGCAGTGCTTGGACAATTTGCTCAAAATAAAATCGATGTGATCAATCCAACATAATTGAGAATCTATACACAGGCCCAGGAATTTAGCAGATCGCTTTAGTTGAATTGACCCGTTGGTCCTCACCAGGAAACTGTAATTCATATCTCCGAGAGTGAAAACAATAGTATTCTTTTTTTGATAAATCCAGATTAAATCCATTTCTAGAGCAGCAACCTTGCATATTTTATACTGCAGTGTTAGCTAGTAGTGACATCCCTGCATTTGAAAGAAGTATCGTCAGCAAACTGAACTGTAGTAATATTATAGTTGTCAGAATAAAAAGTTCCGGATTCAAGCGAAGCTCTAAGTATTTGAGTCCTACTCGTCAATCTCTCGAATCCACCAACTCAGACCGGTACCTGGGTTACCCAAGTTAAAAAAAATTGCAGGAGTAGGATTAATAGTATCACAAGCTCGTGTCAGGTCGAAAAGAACACTCATTGTGTTCTCGCCCATGCAAAAATTCGATATACATAATTGACCAAAGATGGTATGGCGACTTTTGTTGACAATCCAACTCGAAAGCCGCATTGGCAACATGAAATTATATTATATATTATATTAGTCTTGTATGGTTAGCTTTCTCAAAAATATTTAAAAAAACTGACAATGCAATTCCTCTGTAGTCACAAAATTGATGTTTATCATCCTTTTAATGAATAGGTATAATAATTGCTTGGATACTTTCGAGGAAGGAAAGCTTATTCAAATAACTAACTGGTTGCCCAATACAATCAGCAACCTCAAACAGAACATTGCCTGATACTTTATCTACGAGACTGGAATTCTTTGATCAGACAGATTTAATTATGTCAAGTTCAGTTTCGTCCAGTGGGTGAAGAAAAAACGTATTGTTTTTATTGTCATTACTGTTCTCTCCTGAAGGCGACCAAGGAATTAATCGAGTGTATAAAGTATTTATTGAAGGCCTGGGAAATTTCAGGTCTACTGTCAATATTCGAATCATCATCTGTAATGAAATGTTTTGGTAGGTATTTCGAATGTCTAATCCTTCGAGTATTTGATCTTATTATATTCCAGGCAGCTTTGGACTTTTTCTCAGCCCCTTAATTTTGACGAATATGACAAAGAAAAAATTAATTTCTGTGTTATACAACAGGTAAACGCCTTTAATTGTAGAGGATTATTTCAATATGGTGAGATTGAAAGTAATCGTTATTTTTTTGACAACCAGTGACAGCACGAACATCCCAAGTAACAAGAGATTATTTGAAACATGAATAAAATATATGTTTTTTGGAGTATTCATCAACCAAAAGTATTGAATCTTCATTGAATATCAGTATCACTACTTTTGTTCGGGTTTGAAGGCCGTCGGTTTTTTTGGAATTTCTTCCTGAAGTTTCGTTGGCGCGAGTGGCTTGCTTCAGAGGCTCATACATCTTGAGTTAGATTCCGATGACTGGGTATTAGGATTTCGTAAAGCGTATTTATATGGATACAGGTAGCCTGGAGTGATAATTACTTTTTCTGGATTCGGAGAATTTTCATTAATATTGATTGCCGTAATTACTGGATTTGGAGAAGTATCATCAGCATTAATTGCCGCACCAAAAAATGGGATTCCATATTCGGTTGAGGTTCACAGCTTCTTCCTTTGTGTTGAAATCATCCGTGTGTGGATCTCTATTGCCTCCCGTATCAGTCGACTATGGTATCCCTGGTTGAGGGGCAATGTGTTTCGCGTTTTCAAAAAGAAACCTGTGGTTTCCCTCACTGGGTGCGTGTTCCGTCACAGCAGTTTACCCTAGTCTGTAGTTTCTTTCATGCTTTTTTAGCTTAGTTCCCATAGATCTTCTTCTGTTCCGTCACAGCTGACTGGTCAGTTTACCCTAGTCTGTAGTTTCTTTCATGCTTTTTTAGCTTAGTTCCCATAGATCTTCTTCTGGTGGTACCGATGTATACCTTCCCACAGGTGCACGGTATGCGATAAACCCCTGCTGCTCACAGTGGGTCTCTTTTGTCTTTAGCAGACCTGAGGCTTTGTTGTATCTTTCTGGCTTCAGCAACACTGTGACTCCGAATAATTCATCAAATTTAATCTTTCACATAAGTGGCGTATTAGGAAAATGAAAGTTAAATGTTATAATGAAATTGATTAAAATGAGGGAACAATGAAAAATGTATTATAGGGATATGAAATGAGTGTTTGAGCATCTGAAATCGAATATCTAGTTGTGTTGTCATCCTAAGCAATGTACGTCTGCAAGTTGTTATTATCTCCTTCAAACATATATGTGAAAAAGTTAGCTATTACGCACCGGATTCATACACCATTTTTAGGTAATAAGAAATTCTAAGAATTTCATCATTCTTCAATCAGAATGTTGCTGAAGTCGATAAAGATCGACGGCGCTTCGGTTGAAAGGTACAATTGAGTACTAAGACCATATGATAATGAATCCTTTCCTCCTAACACCTCCGTCACTCGAAAACCGCCGAAGGTTCTCGATTGAATAATAACAACTAACTATAGAATTTGAGATGAATGACTTCCGAAATTTGCGATGGAGAACTCAGGGTCTTCGATAGCTCAGTTGTAGAGAGCATCCGCCTAGAGAACGGATGGTCGTGGGTTCGAATCCCGCTCGAAGAAGTTTATTTTTCTCAAATTCTCATGATTTGCCTGAATGCCATTATCATTCCATTCACACACACACACACACACATAATATATATATATATATATATATATATATATATATATATATATATATATATATATATATATATATATATATATATATATATATATATATATATATATATATATATATATATATATATATATATATATATATATATATGCTGGCTAGAACTTCCGGTTGATCCGCGTCTGGAATGATTTACTTGTCTACGTTTCGGCTCCCATTTCGGAGCCATTTTCAAGACTTAATGACCTTGCGTCTAGGTCTGAGTTTTCTTACTAGCTGGCTATCATCACTGGAGATCTCCAATGACTGCGGAGATATCGCCATTTATATTATCCATAAGCGCAACGAGTAGGAGAGAGAAACTTTACTGGCGGGTCAATCCAATTCTCTCTCCCACTCATTGAGCTCATGGATAATATAAATGGCGATATCTCCGCAGTCATTGGAGATAACATCATCAAACCTGGTATCGTTGGATTCCTCATGATCATCCCTAGCCGATCGTGTAACAATATACAGGGTGTCCCATTCAACAATCGAAAGTTGATGTCATTTCCGGAAAAATTGGAAGTTGTTTTTTTCTTTCAGATATGTCGAGAAATGCTGTTCAGTGAGCTTATTCGATGTTCCGAATCTCAAAAATATAGCTAGAAAAACAAAGGAGAAAACGGGGGTGTACCATGAGTCTGTGACACACGGTATATATATATATATATATATATATATATATATATATATATATATATATATATATATATATATATATATATATATATCTTGCGCCTGTTGTTATAAGCAGGGCGTAAATGTGTGCAAGCAAATCTAAAACAGCTCAGAATGTTGGAAAGTATTTCCTTACTTTATTCACAAGATATAAGGCATGATAATAACAAGAAAGGTGTGTATATTAGAAGGATCCTAGTTCCTATATTTCAGGAATATTCAACCGATATAAATAATACAAATGAAGTATATACACTAAATACATGGTATGAAACAATGAATGTTTATATGGCCATTTTCACCACAGCGCTGCTAACGGTCGGTTTGCTGACGGTCCGTTCCGTTTGTTAACGGAGGTCAACTTGAGCCGTTTGGGCTCGTGTCTTTCACCACCCGTAAATGACAATTAGAACGGATGCGGTATGGTAACCGTGCAGAGTTGCCATTTATTCCAGAATTTATCGTTCCATGACCGCTAGAAGCCCTCAGGAGTTCGATAATATTGTATTGTAGTTTGAGTTCATCAGTTATTGCGTCTACATAACCTTCAAATTTTGATAGTTCATGAGGGCATATGGTGAATCTGAATTGAGATTCGGAAAAAATGGATAATGTTTTGGATGAATATGTTCCTAAAGCGAAACGTGTGAGAGCTCCAATTTTCACGAATGCTGAGAAAGAAATGATCACAGATTTATTGAAAAAGTACTCGAGGTTTATTGAATGTAAAAAACAGATGAGAGTAACTCAGAATGAACAAAAAAGTGTCTGAGAATGTGAAATCATTTTATTTCCAGATGTGCTGTTTACCAAACAGTTGTAAACTTGCAGTGTTCATCCGCTGTTTGTTGCAAAAACCCCAGAGTGCAATTGGGAAGAATTTCTATCGATGAAGGCGCTGATGTCTGTTCAAAAATGTCGGCAACAAACCGTAATCAGCTGATCGTAATCTGTCAAAAACATATGTTTACTATTGTTTACGTTGTATTTTGTATGGTACCTTATGTTTCTCGAATTTTGGCAAAATTATGTGTAAAACAAATGCGTAGACTAATCAGTGTGTGAATGTGTTAGAGAAATGTACCATAATTTTACATTCAGTTTGTTTTTGTTTCACGAGATGAAATAGTTCAAATATTTTCCGATAGAGGCGTATTTGGATGATGAACTTCCCAATACCACACTTGAAGGGAGACTGGACAAGAACATTATTATTTCTTTTCGCTGTATAAAATCTAAGTTCATTTGTTACTACTCCTTACTACATACATGTAATAATATGTATGTATCTGTTCTCAAACTTGTTTCTTTCTGCTTGAATATTTTAAAAATATATATATATATATATATATATTTCACCTGTACAGAGAAAATAAAAAGAGATTGTGCTAATGACATTTTAATTCAACATTGGGAAACTGAAACACCATAAATTTAAAAAAATTGTGAAATTCAGTTCCTATTAAAACTATTTCTGGTCACATCAAAGTGGAATTATAAAAATTTGTTTTCACAAAGGATATGCAGGCTATTAAAAGACATATATGAGGGCCTGCCCAAGATTTTGATTAATATTTTCACCCACTCAGCTATATATTCATCTATATTTATGTTCTGGTAATCTCAGTTGCTATTCTCGGAAGAAAGATATGTTCTCTATAGAGTGAGGCAATAGCTTCAAACACATTATGGATGATTCTGTGCGATGTATTCACTTGCGATAAGCTGAGAGCAAAGTGTGGCATGAAGTCTGAGGCAAAGGAGAAGATGATTCATAGATGACAGCATTGCTCCTGAAAACAATAATTTGTGATCCATATGGACAATTTGGCACTGATATATAAAAACTCACTTGTCGAAAGTAGGGAATTGGATGTCTATTAAATTTAATACAAGAAGAGCATATCCTATGCATAAACTGAATATTTAAATAAAATCAATATCATCATAAGATGTATAATGATCCTTTCTTTCTCTAATAACTCGCAGACTTCTGACCCCCTGAGCTTCATCTTCATCGTCGTTATCGAATTTTCATTCGAAGGCCACTTCTGTCACATTAATTTTCCAGCCACAGTAGAGTAAATCACCACCACAAGTGGTGAGTTTTGCTTATGGATATATATATATATATATATATATATATATATATATATATATATATATATATATATATATATATATTACACTCGTGTGTTGTGGTCAACAAAAGGGACAACAACACACTCAACAACCGATATCTATCTATCTTTCAGAATACTTTACTCCGTTATCAAAGACATCTAAAAAGTTTTTATAGTAAAACATATATTAAGTAGAAAAATATTTCCATATTTCATTTACATCGTGAGATAGAAAACTAAGGCATGCATCAACATAAAAAAAACGAGAAAATCTTGATATGAATGAAGAAAAAAACAAAAGTGAATTGACAGTAAATTATCAGTTTGACATCAATCAATCACGTTGTAATTACTAGTGAGTGATTACTTTTTACTTTTTTGGTATCATATAGGGTTATTAGAAAAAGCAGGGAATAAGTTAATGAAATGGCTTTATAGTTAAACTTCAAAACGACAGAGAACAATATCAACAAGCAAATAACACACGTATTAAGCCAACAAAATTTCTAAATCGATCCCCACTTCTGAAGAAGTACTAGTTTGATAGTTGCGAATAGATTCATAACCAGGTCGATCATAACTTGAACACGTTTTCGTTATTGCGCATGCTACTGACTGTTACCGAATGGTTATGGCACAGAACACCCTATCTACACAGAAGCGCAACTGAAGCGTTCCGACCGAATCGAAAGCTTGGCTTGTATATTGTCAACCTCACATTTGTGTTTTTAGGGTGTAATAAAATTTTCAAACAATTATCAATGTCCTTGGGTTATTACTACTGATAAATTTTATTAATATCGGATGAAAGCATGATCAGAGTAGTTTTAAACGTTCGTTCCTGCAGAATTAAGTTGATTACTCTAAAACTATTTGAACATTAAATAGCTGCCTATAACACTTTTCTACCTACTTTTTTTTGAAGGTGCAAAAAACAGTAAGCCTATTCACGGAAATCATTTTGGTAATTATCCAAATTCTCCGTTTATATTTGTTGAGAATAAGGGAATGTAGATTGCTGATCAACGAAGCATTTAGACGAAATTGATAGGGGAAATGTAAGTTCTAAATTATCAAGACCTTCCCAGGGTCGTATTTTCAAATGGAATTAACACTGCCCCAATTTCAGTTCAGAAGCAGAAATGCTCAGTCTAGAAAGTTTACAAAGGTCTATCACTTGAACTGTATATCAACCGACAGTTTGAATTTACCGCCAAGAAATGAAATTATACAAGCCAAGCTTTAAATCAAGGTTACGAAAAATTGACCCCAAAAGATCAAAGGGACCGCCTTCAAGTTGCGCTTCTGTGTAGATAGGGTGTTCTGTGGTTATGGCAAGAAGTGAATATGGAGTGACAGCGGAACACAGAGGTGAGAGAGGTCATTCTTCACAGCGACAGTTACGGATGCAAAGAACAGGGCCGGGATTATGAAAATCCGATACGAACCGAAACCGCCATGTTTTCGAGTAATCGGTATTCGAATCGTATCAAAGTTTCCGAAGTTCGGATGTGCCATTATATGTTCGTCTACAGCATTGCCGATTGGTGGTAATTGCCCAAATTACGGGTATTTTGAAGTTGTGTGGGTATTTTTGCTGGTATTTGGATTTTGCGGGTGAAATGAGGGCAATTTCAAGATCTCGACAAAATGTAAAAAAACGTTTTCATGAAAGGTTATAACGAAACAGCAACACTGTACTTTGCCTTTGGAAGAGGAATGGAATTACATTGGAAATTGGGATTTCAAAATAAGCGATACGACCTCTGGTGCTGGTGTAAAGTTATTAGTTGAAGAATTGGTTAAAATTGCGCCGCGATACTATTTTGAAATATGATTAAAATTATCACTAATGTTTTTAATTCATAGTTAACGTTCACATAAAAAGTAAAAAAACTCTAAAAACTAGTAGTCGCTCACAAAATTGTACGGTTTATCATTTTTAAACAATGCCAAAGTCCTAACTTGAGTTGAGGCTTATTAGAATCAACCTGACTGAAATAAGCGCAACTCTAAAGGATATA
Source organism: Zygogramma bicolorata (assembly GCA_032362365.1). Lineage (NCBI taxonomy): Eukaryota > Metazoa > Arthropoda > Insecta > Coleoptera > Chrysomelidae > Zygogramma > Zygogramma bicolorata. The sequence goes on from JAVJAQ010000838.1 coordinate 127,524, forward strand.
TCAAATGTCCTAAAACAAAAACACAATAAGGTACCATAGTGTATTCTTCACCAATTAACTACCTGTGATCGGACTTTCTTTTTTCCTAGTCTGTGATATAATATTTGTTATTTTACCAAAAGACTTGTTATTATAATATAGTTTACCATTATAAAGAGACAATATATTATATTGTTATAAATGATAATTGTAATATGAATATATATATATATATATATATAAAAGGGATATACTTTTTATCGTTGTTTACTATTTATGTTTTTGTAAGGATCTTCAAATGAGCTGGAAAAATTAAAATAAAGACTAATAACAAAATTAAAGTATTTTATTTCTCGACAAGTATCGCAAACTAACTAAAACTAAATATCAATAATTAAAATGACAAAAAAATTAAATTCTGAAATATCTGTCAACAACACTTTGTCTTGCTAACATGCATTCACGCACCATATTGTTTATATCTATGTTAGCAGGTGGCTGATCATCTATTGGTGCAACTTCAGCTGGTACAGGAATATTATTTTCTATACATATATTATGTAATATAGAACATGTTTTCATGAATTTTGTGACAGAATGTGGATCATATCTTGCTGTTCTTTCTTTTAAGATACTTCTGAAACGCATCTTCAGGACTCCTATTGATCTTTCAACAATATTCCTCGCTCTTATGTGAGCATTATTGTACCTGGATTCAGGACTTCCGTTGGGAAGGTTTCGAAACGGTGTCATCAAGATCCTGCTCTGAGGATATCCTGAGTCACCTATGAGCCAAGCCCGTTCTCCATATTCCAAATTGTTTCCCATGAATGTTTTTATTTGGGAATTACATATAAAAGAGTCATGGGTGACTCCGCCATAGTTTGCAAATAAATTTATTATCTTCATGTCGGCATTGACAATAATTTGACAGTTGACCGAATGAAAACCTGGAAAAAAAAAACACATTGTTAGGTAGTGTGTGAACTTATTGCTTATTAATATATTATTTGTAGGCATAGTGAGTTATGGAATATATATTTGGGCATATACTATGCTTTTGCAAACAACATACTTTTCCTTCAAAAATTTGATTTGAAGAAATAAATTCTGAACATCAAGCAAAATGAGTAAAGTTTTCAATTAATTACTTTTATCATCATCCCAAAATATATCACATAGAAAGTAAATATGCAAAAACCCTGAAAATTACCCTTTCTGTTGAAAAAATTATGTTTGTCCTCTACAGGTTTCAAAATTGCTACATGTGTCCCATCAATAGCCCCTATTGTTCCTGGAAATCCAAACTTTTCAAAACTTTATAAGTATTCCTTGTCTGTCTATCTGTTGGAAAGTCCTCGCCCCAGTAGCATAAAAACGCAAAGCAACAAGTAACTTTTGCATAATTGTGATTCCTCTTACATTACGGTGCTCTGTCAAATGAGGCTGTATTAATTGTACGAGTTCTTGCACTGAATCTTTATTCAATCGAAATAATTCGAGAAATCTTGAATCAGCAAGTAAGTCTCTCAAAACTCTCCTCATATCAATCAAATCTTGGTTCTGGCGACGTCTTTCATTATTTCGACGAACATCTCTTACAATGGGAAGCATTTTAGTTGCTTAACCTGGATAACCTTCTTTTCTCTGAAATAAAAAGTACAAATTATTTTTTAAAACACTTTCCATAACCCTGTTACGAATTTCACTTTTCCAAATTCTGTGATTGACAATAACGATGCGGGATATTACGAAAATACTTAGCAAATACTAATCACAGACAAAAGACTATGGTTGTGTAGTTTCCTCAAGTAGGTATAATTATCTACCATGGTAAGATATCTTATTTATATCCATACTGGATACGACGCCCCATGATACGAGCAATCACTGTCGGTCACACTAATTTAAAATCACCACTCAACCTGTAAACAATTGTTTCTGAAAGAAATTTCACAGTGCAAACCTAACCCCAAAATTGATCCGGAACACATTCGATAGCTCCCTAGGTCTCGGAAGTTTTCCCACTTTTTCAAGACGTATCGGATGAATTAACTTGAAAAACATGGCTGTTTCGTTTCGATTCGTAATCTCGCCGCTTGGTTTATAATGGTTACGACCTTACGAACCGTATTTCGGTTCGTATCGTATACTCGATACGAATCGGATTTTCATAATCCCGGCCCAGTTTCAAGCGATAGATAAGTAACAATGTTGCCAACCCAATTCATAACGAAAAATAAATAAATAAAAATATATTTCAATTTTCCATCAGATAAATCCATTTATAGGACAATAGAAAATAGATATGACCTACAGTTTTATATATTAAAAAGATATGAAAAAAATTATGATTCTAAATATTTTCATAATGAATATTCAACAGAATATCAAACAATTTGTGGAAGTGAATATCAGAATCAGCGCAATATATATTGTAGATAGTACACATCACCAATATCGGAGAGTTATCACCTAAGTTGGTTCTCCGGTAAGGTAAGTAAAATGTAACATGTCTTTATTATTGATTGCGGTACATTCAAATTAATTTTGTTTAAAATTTCAGAAACATCTAATGAACCATGTACTACCTTGTATAAAAGTGTAATGTTCTGGTTAATTCTTTGGACCAAAGACGGTATATTAAATGTGTCTGAAAGAAACGCCAGGTTAGTACCTCTGAGCGGATATCTGCCATTAACATTTTCCAGAGCAGTAATGTGCACATTATGTTATACCCAGAGTACAATATTCCAAATTGAACGAACTGAAGAACAATATTCAGTTTTGATGGCTGAAATACAATTACGAATGAGAAAACCTACATTTTTCAAAACCTGGTGACACTGTGCTATGTACATGAGATGCACACGTGAATTCTTTATCAGATAAGATCCGTAAATTCTTAGCTTCTACACAAACTGATAGAGGTATATTATCAAACGTATAAGAGAACTGCACTAGAGACATATTACGATTGAATTAACACACTTTGCATGCAGGAATTCGCAATCTTGCAATGACGTGCTGTAAGAGTAGATTTTAAGGTCATCTGCGAATAATAGATGACCACATTCCATATTATTATCTGAGTCGTTAATGAACAAAGTACACAAAAGTGGTACCAAATCCGACCCTTTGCGGAACTCCAGTCGTTGAGATGGATGAAATTGAAGAAAAACCTCAACGAAACGTAATTGACTATATGCTCAAGATATGGAAATAGAAGAGTCATAAGTGCGTGATTAAATCCAATATTGGTTAACAGTTAACACGTCTAATAAAATTGTATGATCGATTCTAGTTTGAGAAATATTTTTTGTTTAGTGAATAAATTCATTTTGTTTTCGTTATAACGAGTGTCATTTATTACCGAACCCACAGAAAAACGTAACAATATTGATGATGAATTCCAACTGCAGATTGTAAGGTGCAATATTGGTAATATTTGGGTTTGATGTATTACCGATATCAGAATTACTACATCAGGTTATACTGAATAATATCAATTCAACAATATGGAGATTTCAATATTTAATGTACTTTCCAAATTCAATTTAAAGACCTGCCCTATATTGCTTGAATAACGTATTCACACTAAAATAGGAATATTGAAATCGTTATGTTCGAATCACAATCTACGTAGAAATGTGTTAACAACAGTGATAGCATAACATTTTCCTTAACTTTTTGCACGGTACGTTTTAATTACTAATCCCTCTTCACTTGAAACAGTAATCCAGTATTCATCCAAATAGATCTGCTCTGGAACCAAGGTTTCATCTAGTTCCTTTCATACATGAAGAATAATGATATTTCACCAACAATGTGATGTTGCCTCAGACATAACTCTAAGTCACCATATCTATACACTAACTCCCTAATGCAAGTTGACACCTTGGGGAGAATTGGTAAACTCAGCAAACCTGAGATATTGAGTTCAAGCCTCGCAACAGAAAGCGTTTTTTTTTCAATGTGGGAGTGAAGGAGAATGTGATTGGCCATTTTTTCAAACGTCAAAAATGTATGACGTTTTGTGACATTAAACAATTAAACGATTTTTCCGTAGTTTTTCTGATTTTACCCAGTTTTTCCAACTTCCCGTACCTTGCTCTCAAGTGAGTGATCCTCGAGGTGTAAAAAATAATTTATTGTGATGTTAGGGAAAACCCATAAGACGTTGAAAATGCAAATATCCGGGAAATATTCATATCAATTAGACAGGACAGGAACGTCAACTCTATAGTTGACGTTCCTGACTCTTGATAAACAAAGTGTACCTACCCCATCGTGCTCGACGATACAGTTACTAGGATGTGCACCTTTTTTCTCTTTACTGATGAAAGGTCCCTCTGCGTGAACTCCCAGTATTGTCGCTCCATTTTTGTCCCCCTTTCTTCGTTCGATATTTCTCAGAATTTTGTGATAAACCTCTTTGGGAGAGGTTACAACAGTTGGACAAAAAGATGTGATTCCGTGTTTCAATAAATTTTTAGCGACAATATTTATCCCTTCCTCAGTATGCTTATGGTGGGAGAAATCAAATCCAAAACCCCCTGAAGAACAAATCACAGCAAATAAAAATAAATTATGATATTTTGTGTAGAAAAATAAAATTTAAAAATTAAGTTGTAAAGAAGATGGGTGAATAAAGGGTGCATCTTTGGTGTAGGTACTGATATGGATTCCATAACATCATGTTCCCAAGCTAATCCGAATACAGTTTTTCATTAATACCTACTGGAAAAAAATCTTCTCAACTCCAAGGATCAACCAGTTGGTTGGTTGGGTTGTGTAATTAATGAAACTGGGTTGACCATTGATAATATTTTGGTGAAAAAAAAATATTATTCTGAACAAGAAATAAAAGAAATGATTCAAAAAATGCAAGTAAAAGATAATCATTTCAAGAACTCATTGATCGAGGTTTCATGCGAAAATAAAGAAGTATTTTCCGATCAACCAGGACGAGAATAGAATTTAAATGAAAAATGATACTCCTTTTTGTTCGAAATCGTGTCCGATAACGAATTCCTATGAATTGGCGGTTAAAGAACAGATTGATGAAATGTTAGTGATAGATATTATATTGAGCCAGCAACAACCGAGTATGTTAGACCATTGGTGACCGTGATGAAAAGAAATAAATCTATCAGAAAATGCATCGACGAGCGTTATTTGAATAGTACAATAGTAAGGGAACATAATATGCCGACGAATCCGGAGGAGATGCTATTCAATTTCTAAGAGAAAACTTGTTTGAGTACAATCGATCTCAGTTCTTCCTATTGGCAAATACCTACCAAAAAATCTGATCGTTAATATACAGGTTTCCGTTATGAAGGGCTCACGTAGTTGAGTACATAAGTCAGTAGTTTCATAAGGGGATGAACGAAGTATTAGGTCCCGGCGTTTCTGATATTATCATACCATATGTCGACGACAGAACAAGGAACAACATGTTAAACATCTTTCTATTCTACTGCTTGAATTGAAAAGTCATGATTTTACCGTTAAATTGAGGAAATGTTAATTTGCGCGATCCTCTTGTTGAGTTTCTGGGACATATTATAATCGGTCATTGAAATGGATCCTGAAAAAATCAAGGCAATCGTAGATAGTGTTGAAACAGCCGTTTCGGTTATTTCAACAGGGGGGTAGTGCATGGACTTGGACTCTACGCCACTGGGGTAATTCCTGGAATAACTTTTGTTGGGGGGATTTGGCGAGAGTGTCGGCTCATAAATTGCCACAGAACAAATTGGTGAAATTTCCTAGTTTCAAGAGAAAACTTGTGACAGAGGCCTTGATGCTTATGTTAATATTATAATGTTACATCCTAGCGCCGGCCCTGACGAGATTGTGAACGCAGATGAGGAATCCCGTCGTCATGTTCCAAGAACTGTTGATTGCGCCTGGAGAATTCGAGACACATCATCGGGGCTTCTCTCGAGGATTCTCGAGAGATACGCAAGTATATAAGTAAACGGGACATCGCGGCGAAAGAAGTTTTTATTCGGAGAGTTAGTTATTCGGAAGTTTGTATTCAGAGCTAAGTGGAGTGAGTTTAGTAGAGCTAAGTGGGGAGAGTTTTGTTATTGCTAAGTGCAAGTAGTCGACGTGTAGAATTTGTACAACTGAGAATTTTTAGTACAGAGAGTTTAGTACCGAGCATTGGAAAGTTATCGGAGCGATTTAAGTGATTGTGTCGTATTGTATTATGATAGAGAGTTTTAATAAAAGAAGTTTAGTGTTGTTTGGTGTTTTAATCGACGAACCCAAGGAGTATCGTAACAGTGGTGTCAGAATTGAGATTGTCCAAGGGATAAATCGTAACAGTGGTGTCGGAAGTGGAATTTTGCTGATAAATAAAAACAATTTATGGTGAATACGAGAAGTACATCCTACGATACGATGGAGGATATGTTGAAATTTATCCGAAACAAATTTGCGGATTGGGAAAGACGACGACAGGAAGATGAAAAGCGACGGCTGAAGGAAAAAAATTAGAGGAGAAGCGACGACATGAAGATGAAAAGCGACGGCAGGAAGAAAAACAAGAACGAGAAGAATCGCTTAGGAAAATTCTCGAAAATGAAAAGAAAGAACGAGAAGAAGGACTCCAGAAAATTCTCGAAAATGAAAGGAAAGAACGAGAAGAAGGACTCCAGAAAATTCTCGAAAATGAAAAGAAAGAACGAGAAGATGAAAAGAGAGAACGAGAAGGTGAAAAGAAAGATCGAGAAGAATCGCTCAAGAAAATTCTCGAAAATGAAAAGAAAGAACTAGAATTAGAACGAGAGAATGAAAAGAAAGAACGAGAAGAAGTGCTCCAGAAAATTCTCGAAAATGAAAAGAAAGAACGAGAATTAGAACGAGAGAATGGAAAGAAAGAACGAGAATTAGAACGAGAGAATGAAAAGAAAGAACGGGAAGAAGCACTCCAGAAAATTCTCGAAGAAAAGAGAAAAGAACGAGAAGACCTCCAGAAAATTCTAGAACAACAAAAGAATGAAATAGAGCAGATAGGAAAACAACGGAAAGCAGACTTCCAGAAAGTTCTAGAAGATCAGAACAAGTTATTCGAGTATGTTTCACATGAAAACAAAGTACAAATGGAAGAACTAAAAGAAGACCTTAAGGAAGAAATGAAGGAAGACGACAAGAAAATCGACGATGAATTCAACAAGAAAGTGGAAACAGTGCGAGAGGAGATGAAAGGACTGGAAAAGAAAGTCGAAAAGCAGATAGCCCTTCTCAGGAACCAAGATCGACAAGACAGGGTTGCTACAACAGGGATTTCCGTAAAACCGCCGACTTTTGATGGACAGTCGTCTTAGTCCATGTATCGTCGACAATTTGAGGATGCGGCAGAAACCAATGGATGGGTCGAAGAAGAAAAAGCTAGGTGCTCATAGTAGCTTTGAGAGGGCCAGCTTTGGGTATATCACAAACGATACCCATAGAACAGCAGAAGCAATATCAGGACCTGATTTCTGCACTGGAGTTGAGGTATGGCGATCAACACCGAGAACAGCTGTACCGGGCCCAAATGAAGACTCGCACACAGAAATCAGGTGAGAGTCTGCAAGAATTTGAGGCAGATGTTCGACGCCTAATCCAGCTGGCATATCCAGAAGCACCCGGGGATTTCAAGGAGCAGTTGGCTGTGCAGATATTTATAAACGGACTGAGAGACCCAGAAATACAAAGAACTTTACGATTGACGAGTTTCAAGAGAAGTAGCGATGCTTTGGTTCGCTCTATAGAAGTGGAGGCGGCCTTCAACACCTCAAGGCCGAAAGTGCGGTAACAATTGACGATCCTGAACATAGATCTGGCGCAACGAGCGGTTCATTTGAAAAATTTCTGGAAGAAATTAAATTAATGATAAGTGGAATGAGCACCCACACACACACACCGAAGGTCATTCAAGGTGACAACTCATAGAAGTCATTCAAGGTTATCTCGTTTTCAAGGTCATCTCGTTCTTAAGGTCATCTCGTTGTCAAGGTCATATGAAGGCAAACGGACCGTCAAAGTCACCTCGTCGAGTTCACCGAAGCTTTTCGTTCTAGTAATCACGAGAGTACAGCTGATTTATTGTATCTGAGATAAGTGAGCTCTGAATTTATTTTGTCTGATTTAAGTATAATATTGTTAAATATTTTACAAGATTATTTGAAAAATATATAACTCGTTCCATGATCAACGAAATATTTCTTTTTAGATACAAAAAGTCATTTTTATCGTGTGGTCACTGTGGATTTCGCACAATCAGTCAATAAACATGTTTTCTGGGACATCTCACGGATTTCTTTATTTACGAACTCGCCTCAATCCACGGAGTTTCAGCTCAACATCAACGATCATCGAATTTGATTTCATGTGGATTCTGAAAACATTTTAAACTGTTCATACGACCACTGGTTTGAAAATTTCCTCGTAAGGAAATTGTGGAATTTCAAATATCATCTGGACTCATCCATACAGTTTTTCAAAAAAATGTTTGCCGCAAAGATAAATATTTCATTCCCAATAATCATATACCATTGTGATTGTTGTAGACATAAAGGAGTCCTTTTTTTTTCTGTGTTTGTGCAGTCAATGTGGTCTTGGTTTAGAATATAACTTTTATCCTTTCCTACGGTTTCTATGAGAAAAATCCCAATATAATTTTCCTTCCATAGGGCTTTTATTTCGGGTTCCCAACTTTATTCCGTTGGTGGAATAATAAGGTGACCCAAGCAAGAGAGATAAAGGGGTAACCAAAGTCGAGCTTTCATACAGCGTGGCTCACTCTTCCGATCTACAGGACGAGATCCTAGAAGTGTCAAATACAGATTTGTTCCATTTTGTATATTTTACATACTATTATTATGATCAATAAATTCCTCTGAGTCGTACTTGCGTGCTTTATTTTCAATTTTTGGTTAATAGAGTTGAGGAATATTTATCAAGTGTATTTGGCGAGGGAATATTTAACTGGCGCCATTTCAAAAACCAAAATATTCGTAGTGACTACTCAATGGACCCCCCCACCTGTACCTACCCTGAGGTAGGTACAATCTAGTGAGTCGTTGTACGGTCTCAACCCCTCCTGGAACATATCAGATGTCTATCAGATCATGTAGATTGTCATCAGGCTCATTGGCCGCTTTTAAAACGTATTTCAAATTCAAAATTCACTACAAACTCTTTCAAAAAAGCTCCTATAACTATAACTATTTGCTGCCAATTAACACTTTCTCAACTTGTTCCAGTTGATGTAAATGTTTTGTATTGCATCGTCATTACTTTCAGGATTTAGGATTCTGATTTCATACTTTTCATTCGAAATACATACATACCCGGTGAGAATTGAGCTGCTAACCGTACTTTTTCTGTCAAATCGTGATGTGAACTACTATTTGGTATGACTATTAAAACTGAGAGAAAAACATAAAAAAAAACGAGAAGTAACCCTGACTTTTAGTTGACCTTTTACGAGAAAACGACATCTGGTTAAATTATGAATAGAAAATGAAAAGATGCAATTTTCGAACATTTTAAATGGAAACATATTTTCATTCCAAGTGATTTATTTTGAGATGAAATTCTCATCATACTACCCTATACAGTATGTGTCAAATTCAGCTTCCATTAGAACCTTGAGGTGGAGTGAAATTAACGTAAACTGTTTCATATAAGTTTATTGTATCATGATTTCCGGCAACAGTACAAGTCTTATGGAAAAAGGTTAAATGTCAAAATTGTAAGTAAAGAAAAGATCTATAACTGTATCAACTCTTTTATGTAACCTCAAAATTCATTCGGAATATCAAAAAAACGAATTTTTGTTTTTTATTTTCATTTTCAACAACTTTTATTTTTATTCGATATAAAAAGCACCCTGATTTCCAATCGAACATTTTCACGTAGGAGCGAATTAAAATAAGTTAAGGTTCGTAATGCCGATTGTTATTGTGTCGAATTTCGATTTATTCATTATTGTTACGATATTTCCTTTGGAAAATCTCAATTCTGACACCACTGTTACGATACTCCTTGGGTTCGTCGATTGAAACACCAAACAACACTAAACTTCTTTTATTAAAACTCTCTACCACAATACAATACGACACAATCACTTAAATCGCTCCGATAACTTTCCAATGCTCGGTACTGAACTCTCTGTACTAAAAAAAATTGTTGTTCTAGGCCTACGTTGAACCCTGTACACCAAATCATTTATCCTGCGACGAGGGTTGTACAGCCACACCAGATCTCCATCTTGAAATCTGCCAGTATTTGCCTTCCGATAGTGCCACGCCTTCCTCCTGTCAATGCGCTGTAACATCTCTTGTCGCTCAGGGAATGGAACTCTTCTTGATGGTTGTTGAATCAAGCGGATTTGGCCACTGTTGACTTCTTGTTTGACCAAGTCAGCCCTTCCAGTTGTTTTCATATCGGAGATGTCACTTATACCTCCAACGCGACACCTGGCGGCTCTCACAAGGATGGCTTTTTCTGTCTTCACCCGGACTCGTCCTAAATCCGATGACTGGACGCTGCATTCAGGGACATTATCCTCTGTGACACGAGCTACTTCCTTCGATAGTGTAGAGATTCTCGCAGTTTTCAATAATCGCAGTTCGGCAGGTATCGTCCTTTCCGTTGGAGTTGTAAGGACAAATTCTTCTCCTCCGAACCTTATAATCTTTTGCTCATTGTCGATTGAAATTCCATGGTCACTGATTAAGTCCATTCCGAGTATGACTTCATCTTCTATATCTGCGACGTAAACTGTATCTGTGATGGTGAGTCGCCCAAGAATCAACGTAATTTCAGCCTCCCCTCGAATAGGTGCGTTTTCACCAGTGACTGTCCGAATCACGACGTTGGATGAAATAGGCTTTACGTTTCCAGGCCGAAGGATATCGCTGCGTACCAAGGAAAATCTATAACATTTACTCTGTGTCATTCTCTTCCAGCAGTCTTTTATAAAATGCCCCGGCCTTCTACAGCTATAGCAGATCCTTTGCGACATTTTCACCCAACAGTATTTTATAAGATGTCCTGGTTTTCCACATCTATAGCACGTTCTCTTCTTCTGGGTGCTCATTCCACTTATCATTAATTTAATTTCTTCCAGAAATTTTTCAAATGAACCGCTCGTTGCGCCAGATCTATGTTCAGGATCGTCAATTGTTACCGCACTTTCGGCCTTGAGGTGTTGAAGGCCGCCTCCACTTCTATAGAGCGAACCAAAGCATCGCTACTTCTCTTGAAACTCGTCAATCGTAAAGTTCTTTGTATTTCTGGGTCTCTCAGTCCGTTTATAAATATCTGCACAGCCAACTGCTCCTTGAAATCCCCGGGTGCTTCTGGATATGCCAGCTGGATTAGGCGTCGAACATCTGCCTCAAATTCTTGCAGACTCTCACCTGATTTCTGTGTGCGAGTCTTCATTTGGGCCCGGTACAGCTGTTCTCGGTGTTGATCGCCATACCTCAACTCCAGTGCAGAAATCAGGTCCTGATTGAGATGTTACAGCGCATTGACAGGAGGAAGGCGTGGCACTATCGGAAGGCAAATACTGGCAGATTTCAAGATGGAGATCTGGTGTGGCTGTACAACCCTCGTCGCAGGATAAATGATTTGGTGTACAGGGTTCAACGTAGGCCTAGAACAACAATTTTTTTTAGTACAGAGAGTTCAGTACCGAGCATTGGAAAGTTATCGGAGCGATTTAAGTGATTGTGTCGTATTGTATTGTGGTAGAGAGTTTTAATAAAAGAAGTTTAGTGTTGTTTGGTGTTTCAATCGACGAACCCAAGGAGTATCGTAACAGTGGTGTCAGAATTGAGATTTTCCAAAGGAAATATCGTAACAATAATGAATAAATCGAAATTCGACACAATAACAATCGGCATTACGAACCTTAACTTATTTTAATTCGCTCCTACGTGAAAATGTTCGATTGGAAATCAGGGTGCTTTTTATATCGAATAAAAATAAAAGTTGTTGAAAATGAAAATAAAAAACAAAAATTCGTTTTTTTGATATTCCGAATGAATTTTGAGGTTACATAAAAGAGTTGATACAGTTATAGATCTTTTCTTTACTTACAATTTTGACATTTAACCTTTTTCCATAAGACTTGTACTGTTGCCGGAAATCATGATACAATAAACTTATATGAAACAGTTTACGTTAATTTCACTCCACCTCAAGGTTCTAATGGAAGCTGAATTTGACACATACTGTATAGGGTAGTATGATGAGAATTTCATCTCAAAATAAATCACTTGGAATGAAAATATGTTTCCATTTAAAATGTTCGAAAATTGCATCTTTTCATTTTCTATTCATAATTTAACCAGATGTCGTTTTCTCGTAAAAGGTCAACTAAAAGTCAGGGTTACTTCTCGTTTTTTTTTATGTTTTTCTCTCAGTTTTAATAGTCATACCAAATAGTAGTTCACATCACGATTTGACAGAAAAAGTACGGTTAGCAGCTCAATTCTCACCGGGTATGTATGTATTTCGAATGAAAAGTATGAAATCAGAATCCTAAATCCTGAAAGTAATGACGATGCAATACAAAACATTTACATCAACTGGAACAAGTTGAGAAAGTGTTAATTGGCAGCAAATAGTTATAGTTATAGGAGCTTTTTTGAAAGAGTTTGTAGTGAATTTTGAATTTGAAATACGTTTTAAAAGCGGCCAATGAGCCTGATGACAATCTACATGATCTGATAGACATCTGATATGTTCCAGGAGGGGTTGAGACCGTACAACGACTCACTAGATTGTACCTACCTCAGGGTAGGTACAGGTGGGGGGGTCCATTGAGTAGTCACTACGAATATTTTGGTTTTTGAAATGGCGCCAGTTAAATATTCCCTCGCCAAATACACTTGATAAATATTCCTCAACTCTATTAACCAAAAATTGAAAATAAAGCACGCAAGTACGACTCAGAGGAATTTATTGATCATAATAATAGTATGTAAAATATACAAAATGGAACAAATCTGTATTTGACACTTCTAGGATCTCGTCCTGTAGATCGGAAGAGTGAGCCACGCTGTATGAAAGCTCGACTTTGGTTACCCCTTTATCTCTCTTGCTTGGGTCACCTTATTATTCCACCAACGGAATAAAGTTGGGAACCCGAAATAAAAGCCCTATGGAAGGAAAATTATATTGGGATTTTCCTCATAGAAACCGTAGGAAAGGATAAAAGTTATATTCTAAACCAAGACCACATTGACTGCACAAACACAGAAAAAAAAAGGACTCCTTTATGTCTACAACAATCACAATGGTATATGATTATTGGGAATGAAATATTTATCTTTGCGGCAAACATTTTTTTGAAAAACTGTATGGATGAGTCCAGATGATATTTGAAATTCCACAATTTCCTTACGAGGAAATTTTCAAACCAGTGGTCGTATGAACAGTTTAAAATGTTTTCAGAATCCACATGAAATCAAATTCGATGATCGTTGATGTTGAGCTGAAACTCCGTGGATTGAGGCGAGTTCGTAAATAAAGAAATCCGTGAGATGTCCCAGAAAACATGTTTATTGACTGATTGTGCGAAATCCACAGTGACCACACGATAAAAATGACTTTTTGTATCTAAAAAGAAATATTTCGTTGATCATGGAACGAGTTATATATTTTTCAAATAATCTTGTAAAATATTTAACAATATTATACTTAAATCAGACAAAATAAATTCAGAGCTCACTTATCTCAGATACAATAAATCAGCTGTACTCTCGTGATTACTAGAACGAAAAGCTTCGGTGAACTCGACGAGGTGACTTTGACGGTCCGTTTGCCTTCATATGACCTTGACAACGAGATGACCTTAAGAACGAGATGACCTTGAAAACGAGATAACCTTGAATGACTTCTATGAGTTGTCACCTTGAATGACCTTCGGTGTGTGTGTGTGCACCGTCTAGCCCTTGAGTGTTGGCATGGTCTAGCTTGAGCTGCATTACCCTTGAATGACATTGACATCGTCTCTGAGCTGGTTGCGATCGAACAACACCACACTGAATACTTTTCCAACATCGAATGACTTTGTGAAATGTCATATTGAGAAGGAGTACATAAGCCCTTGAATAACCTTGAGCATTTTCGATAATGGACTTCGGTCTCCAATGTGTATGTGCAGAGTGTTCAAACCCACACCCCACCCTTTTATCAATTTCTTTATAAGCTCAAAACATTCTATTTGGTGTCAGGATTCTCGAATCTCGAATCCTCGATCTCCAGTGATGATAGCCAGCTAGTAAGACAACTCAGACCTAGACGCAAGGTCACTCAGTCTTGATATATATATATATATATATATATATATATATATATATATATATATATATATATATATATATATATATATTGTATATAAGACTATAAATAAACTATAAAGTAATCATATTTGTCCGTATTCATTTGTTAATGATGGAAATGAAAGACAGAATTGCTATTAAAATATTCTATTCATTGATCAAAAAAACATTCTACAGTGGATAATGATTTATATGTCATTCTTATGATAACCCAATATGAAAAGATCCAGTAAGAGCACTATTAGCTCTATAATTTGTTACTCGATAGAAACTTCAATGTACGTGTTTTAAACTCTATTTTGATGTCAACGGTGTATGATTTCATGGCATCTGGTTGGTGTGAGCAGTCAATCACAAATAAGGGGTTACTGCGGAAGCTGCTAATATTCATCATCGGTTCACTCATTGCTCTATCATAGTAGCTACGTTGAAAAATCCCATCTGCATAGTATGCAGATAAGTCTAACTTCTTTTCGAAATCCAAATTCCAACGTTCATTCATTTCTTTCACCCTACAGTAGCAACAAAAAAATTTCTGTGGGGATGGGCCATCATTAACATCAGAGTTACTGCTATCATCATCATTATAATGTTCTCCACAATATTGATACTTCAATACATCGATATCATTCTGATGATGTGCGGGTAGCTTATCCCACACTGATGCAATCTCATGAGCAGCGCACCCGATTAATACTTCTTTCGGCATATGCGCAAGCTGCTGTTTGGTTATTTTTCGTAATCTGCGTAATCTGGAATAGGCAATCAGAGGATGGCCCATCCTCTTGATAATTTCCCGATCCTGGGAAGGAGTAGTACTCATTGTGCGTTATCACGGAGAAACTTCAGAATTAATGACCGCACCAAGCTGTGTTAAATTTCTGCTAACGTTCATAGTTATAGAGGATTTCATCGACCGCTTTCGGGCCCGTACAAAAATAGTAAATCAATTATTTGGGAAGGGGGTAAATCTCCGAAACTGTCGAAATAGCTTACTGAGTTATTGCTCTTCTTATATGCTACCCAATGCATCCCCGAGCCGCGTTGACTGTCCAAATTGACTATGGCTGATTGACGGTAGACTGTCACGCATGAATAAACCACAAAAATGAGGAATTGGAGGAGGATTTTTGGAATTGGTATTATTCGAGGGGTGCGAGGGGTGCGAATCTCATTCTTCCCACCTGCTGCCTTTGTAAACTTGCGTGCCGCTTTCAGTGCAATATCACCCGCTTTCTTAGTATTATTTATAACCAAGTCACGCCCCCAGCCTTATGTAGAACATCACGAACCTTTCTAACAACGCCAGAACCAAAGGCCACGGCCCTCTTTCCAACATTTGATGGTTTTGCACCTTTCTTCCTCTTCATAACTCGCTTTCTTGTTATCTGTCGCAGTTTGGATGATGACTCACAACCCATGCCAAACCGACGTTTCCCCTTCATGATTGTTGTGATTAGCCAAGCGGCCCCTTTTTCTGCTACGGTTGCGTCTCTAGCCTTGAATCTTTGCCAAGCGGCCTCCTCAAGTTGTTGGTCTGCCCTGTGTCTAAATATCAAATCGTTCGGATTTTGTAGGTATGCAATATCGTGTTTTCTACAGGCGATATCGATCTGATTTATACCGGAATCTCCTCTCGTTAATCTCTTCTGGTAACCAATACTGGTAACCGCCAGGTAAATGCAGTTCAAATGGTAACTTATTTATAACTGAATTGACTATTCCTCCACCAGTTTTATCAGATAGAAAACTCGTACGTCTGTACCCGTCAGGCATCATCAATTAAATAGAGAGTATACCGACTGACTTCATTTGTATAGTCTTCAACCGCCATACAATGCGCATTGTTAAGCAGAATCAAGAGTTCTCTATCGATAATTTGGTTAGTAGGGTTGGAGGCGGATTAGAAAATGACGTTAAATAGCGGCATGGGTCTCTCCTCCCAAAATCTGTTCGCGGCCTCATCATTGGACCTTCGAGTTGTGGAAAGACAAATGTGATGATTTCCCTGCTGACTCACCAGCTGGGGTTACGTTTCGCGAATGTATATCTTTATTCAAAATCTCTGTATCAACCCAAATATGAGTAGTTACGTGAAGTGTAAGCGCCAATCAAAGGGTTGGAATTCTATACTTTTGGTAATGGTGCAGCTGAAATAGTGGAGCCATCAAACGCCAAATCTGACTCTATATTCATTTTCGACTATGTTATGTGCGAGAAACAGGAAGTTATCAGATCGTATTTCAGCATGGGGCGCCATGAGAATGTGGATTGGTTCTATCTAGCCCAAACATACTCTCCGATTACCGAAACAACTAATTCGAGATAATTCAAACTTCATTGTGACATTCGAGCAGGATGATATGAATCTCAATCACATTTTTTCCGACCATGTGTCACCGGACGTAACCTTTAAGCAATTCCAAGATATGTGTGCAAATTGTTGGAGTGATAAATACGGATTTTTTGTTATCGATAAGGATAGGGAGGTGCAGGATGGTCGATATCGAAAAGAGTTTAACGCATTCATATATCCCTGATGTTACCAACCCATTCAAGTCAATTGAGTAGTGGACAGCACAACGATACTTCAGTATTCTCACCACCAGATCATTATGGGTAGTGAAAGTAATGATGAGATTTGTTTGAAACGAAAGCTTATCGAAACAACTGATGCAGTTCGGAAAAAAATCAATTATATCAAGAGTAGCCGCATTGGTAATCGAGTGGCGCTCGGAAAATTGTATGAACCGATCACAGTGCCATTGAAAGAAATATCAGCCAATACTGAAAAGCTTCTAATGAATCAAACAACAACAGTACCAAAATCTTCTGGACCAAAAACCACACTATTCACACCAAATACAATGAGGACTAGTGAATGGCTTCCCAAATTGATGAAATTCGATGAATTGGATGGTGAGAGAGTCGAATATAGTACCCCTGCCGATAAATCAATTTTGGTGGATACGCCATCCACCTCAATGGTGATAACAGATTCGGATACTTCAAAAATGGTCACTGATGAGGAGGCACAAAAACATAATCAAAAGTTGTTATCGGGTGTTTCTTCGTACGATACAGTATTTGGCGTTCGTGTGAACCGCCAAAATAAAATACTCCAGATGGGTATTGCCGATGTAGAGTTCATCGAAGGAAAAATTAATTTTAGAGAGAACGGCAAAGTAATCGGTAGTTACCAAGGTTCACCAGTATTGTATAAACTGATATTCATGAAAGTACCCTCAGGAAATATTTCCACTTCCGACCTGGAAATATATGGTGATATACTTGAAATAACAAGAGCCGCTTATAAAAACTATGACCGAGAACAGGGTCTTATATCGAATAATTGGAGGAAATAACAAGACGTAATCCTACCACTACCGAACCTAGGAAATGTGCGGGAGAGCTCTGGGATAGAAGGTGAGGGAATGATGAAATTACCCACCCAGAAAGTTCATAGCGGAAATCAGAATATCAATTATATTTACTGGAATAAAATGGATGAATTACTAGATCGAATCAGATTACTGTGGAGTTCAAAAATGGCTGGACATACTGGACATGAAAATGAAATTTTACCCCTGATAGAAGAATTGCGCGAAGGTGTAGTTTACTGACATCATCATTATATATCTGATCGAAATCGATCAGCCGTAAGCTGATTCTCCAACAATGCATACAACAATTGATAAATTCGGTCGAAGAAGAGGTGGAGTTGATAGAGCGGTTCCTGGTAAACCAGGTGTGGGATTCATTCTGACACCGGATGGAAATTATAATATTCGAAATAAAAAGAATGCAGAATGTTGGTGAACCTTCTGAGTTGAAAGACTCGGTCACCAAAGGGTATGTTAATGATTACATAAGAGAAACTTAAGAAGTAACTCTGAACGCTGTTCAAAACTCTATTATTGCAGTGCTTCGTGATGCACGATCATTCTTTGATGAACGAATAACCGAACTCAGATTCGTTATTGGCAAAAAAATGACACATTGTCTGAAGAGATCATAAAATTAGCTAAAGAAATCGATACCTTGAGGGATCGACTCCATCATTCGGCAAACAATGTCGATACTTCAACTGAGCGAGTTACCAATGTGGAACAGTCAATTCCCAAACCCAAACACTGGAGGACTGGACAACTAGCTGTACCACTTGCGTGGGAACCCACTTCCGTCATAGAAAGTTGAGATGAGTGCTGCTAAAAGCCAAGTTGTTAATGAGGCACGAGCCGGCGCGACGAAATTTTCCTCGGAGAAAGGCCATAATAAGGGGATTTTCCGATTTGTGGCAGATGGATTTGATGGAGATGCAGCCATATTCTAGAGAGACTAAAGGCTATAGATATATTCTCGTCGTGATCAACTGTTATTCGGAGTTTGTATGGGTAAAACCGCTGAAAGATAAAACAGGTAATTCAGTGACGGATGGCGAGTGTACTGAAAGATGCCCAATACCATCCAAAAAACTTACAATCTGATCAAGGAACCGAATTTCATAACTCAAAGTTCTTGTCTCTCATCTCGAAGCATAATACCAATAATTATTCGACATTCAGTACAAAAAAGCCGCAATCGCAGAGAGAGTCATCAGAACGTTGAAGACATATCTTCATAAAGAGTTTTCGGTCCAAGGCCATTATAAATGGTTACATATTCTCCCTACCATTACACATCAGTATAACAACAGAGTTCATCGCATCATCGGTATGAAGCCTGCAGATGTAAGACTGAGCAAAAAATTGATGATATATGCGAAACCTGAAAAAGAGAATGTGAAGTGCAAAAAAAGAAAATTCAAAATAGGGGATATGGTTCGAATCAACAAATATAAAACTGTTTTCGATAAAGGATATACGGCAAATTTTACGACAAAAATGTTCAAGGTCGTTAAAGTCAACAGTTCAGAACCCACAACGTAAGCACTCGAAGATGTAAATGGTCAACCAATCAGAGGTTGCTTTTATGAAATGGAGTTGAATAAAACACATTCCCCCGATACGTATCTGGTGAAAAAGGTTTTGAAGAAGAAAGGAAGACGTCTCTATGTGAAATGGCTTGGTTTTCCAGCAGATCACAACTCTTGGATCGATAAAACTGCATTGAAGTAATTTTTAATTTGTAAAATTGAGAATCAATATATATTCAACATTCAATCTGTCTTCAATTGACGACACCTTTACGCAATCCTAGTAATTCTACCCAATTTACTCTATGATTCTATGATAATACAAGTGGATTATGTTCAATGCTTTTATTCATCATAAACTCCAACTATTATTATAGACAATCAGCGAATTGTATCGGCAAGCCTTTCTGGTCCGATCTCCGTATAGGTTGGAATACGGCGTCCTCGAATTTTAAATCTTTCGATCTGCTCTTCACGAGTCAGGCACCAACATTCTCGAAAATGAATTCTCCCGTTGGAGTGGGGTTGACCGACTTTCTCACATAGCTGCTAGTTACTTCTGCATGCGGCGCACAGGCGGTTCCAACAATCCGACGTGTATTCATCGCATTGCAAGCAGCGTTGTTCGGGTGAAGTTTGATATTCTGCCGCCGCACAGGTCGAACAGATATTTCTGCAAATACCGATTTCGCTGCACGTAATCTTCCCGAAACATTCAGGCATTTGGGGTAGTTTCCTTGTTCTGGAGTTAAACACAAATTCAACCGCTTAGGTGGCAGCACCGGATTCCGTGACACACATTCGACGCACAAGCCGGTGCAAGGGTTGATGTGGGACTCAGGCCGACTAACTTGACAATTGTGGCACACCACACATCCAGCAACTAGTATTGGATAGACACACACTTTTGGCTTAGCGTCCCATTCCTTTGGAAAAGGCATATTGTTACTCATTGCTGAAAATCACAGGACTCAACCGACGGAATTGACTAGAACATCATGTCACCCCTTTCCTATTAATATCCACTTCGGTATCGAGTTGATGAAGGGGGCCACCCCTGCCACTTTTGACGTCACCGAGCTATATAAAAGGCGGGTTACAATATCAAACTTCACTCAGTGCTCGAGGACACCACCGAGATAGCTGAAGAGAGAGTTGCGATGTTGGACATACTCGCACGCGCCGATCCGAACAACGATTGAGATGATGACGAATGGGTTGATTTGGCAGGAGCAGAGTTGGCTGATATCGAACAGCAGATCGCAGATGAGGATATCGTCGAAGAAGAGGTGGTGACCGACTCTGATGATGAAGGCATCGAGTGTGATGCACATGGTGATCAACCTAGCGATATAGATGGCGGCATGGTTATATGTAGTCAAGCCGCTGAATATGACCGATACCTTGGCAGATCAGGTGCAGCTATGTTTTATTACAGAAACGTTCGTGAAAATTGTGACAGAGGGAGGACGAGTAGAAAAACTTTGCCTCATCTGTTACAGATTTTATGCCCACCGATCGAACAATGGTGCGTGGTACGAGCATGTTGATGAGCATAGGACAGAACCATTCAATAATATATCAGCGACGTGGTGTGAAGCTTGTAGCATGCATGATCTGCAACAAAGCCATACATCACTAACCGTGGACCCTTTGGTCAAAAAACAATCAGCCTTTTTCAGGGCTACATTATCCACACACAAAGTAGATATCTGACACTGAGATTCAGTAACTGATGAGGGTTCCATAGGACATGGAAAACGTTTTACTCTCCAAGAATATATGCTAAAATATGGTGAAGGCGACTGCGGCAGCGAAATGAATAGCGAAAACTTTCAATTCATGAAATGAATCGAAGTTCGCGTAATATGAATGAAAAATGTTTAAGGACCGCGGATCAAACTTTTCAGCGAACACCATTGAAATAATTACATTTGGTCAATTACACCATGTCTCGAAGTAATCGCAATCCGCGGAACAAAATTCGCGGCTGCCAGTCAAATAATAATGCGGTTGCAACCGCGGATCAGCGACCGCTGGAGATGAGAGAGTTAATCAACGAATTCGCCGTGGTCACCTCAATGATCTGCGAAATGAATGAAAGTTCGCGGGATATAGGTGGAGAATTGAATACACTCTACCTAATAGTTGCCACGTGGGTGTAGCCGCGGACCAGCGACCGCGATGGAATGATAATGCGCAGGGTGTGGTCCGCTTCGCTCCGCTTCAAACGTTTTTCGACAGGTGAATTGAATTACTTCGTGGCCGCCATTGAAATTATCCCGCGGATTCGCGAATTCGTCACCTTCAGCGGAATATGCGCGAATCTAGCGGGTCAACCGCTAGATTGTAATTGCATTAGGAGTTGGGGATATAAAGAATACTACAAACAACTTCAGATCACTACACAGATTTTACCATCACCCATTAGTATTATTACTATCAACTATCAATTATCCGTCACATATATATGAGCTTAAATGGACCATAATTTTGAGAATCATCGATTGGTGCTCTTTGCGGGCAACTCAGGAGAATCGTCTTACTCTGATCAGCTAGCCGCATATTGAGATTACCTGAAAACTGGTATTGCGAATTCGATATTATATGTTTGACTAACTAACCTAAAGAGTAACCACGCGGGATGACCTTGACGCAGCCTTTATTGTTATTTGCTCAAATTTGAATGTCAGATGTTATTTTCTTAATCTCACTGTGTCTGAGATACCCATAACCAAGTAAGTATACACATTGTGAACGCCTAATAATTCATAGATATGCATTATTTATTTATTTTTATTTATTGTACTCATTACAAACACCAACTAGGGTAAATACACGAAATGGAAAATGAAATAAGAACAACATATGCAATAAGGGTACTAAAACTGAACTAACCTAACCTACACAATCTATTATCATACAATATGCTTCATGTTCCTAATTAACCCACTTTTTGTCATATTAAATATATCAATGTCGATTTGCTTGAGGATCTGATTACAAATCAATAACATTTTGTTTATTGGAGATGTTGTGTTGCCTGGATCTATACTAAATAAATCAAAACTTAGGATTCTTAGGGACAATTATACTTATATACTTAACTGAATCACAGTCTTTGTATTTGATATTATTGAGGATTTGGTAAATAAACAGCATTGCTTGTTGATTTCTTCGATCGGACAGACTTTCAATATTAAAATTATTCAACCTACTCCTATATGAGACCATAAATGGATATGTGTTGTTTTGTTTTAGGAAAAGGTATCTCAGAAATCGCTTTTGAACTTTTTCGATGCATATTCAAGTGCGGTCTCACTATAGTATTATAAATTCTAATAACTGTGTCAACTTCATAGCTTTCACTATTCCTAATAAGGGAACCAAGTGATTTGTATGCTTTATTGACTATAGAAATATAGTGCGAGTTGAATCTCATATCACTCTGATACACTACTCCCAAGTCCTTGATCTCACTAACTTTGTGGACTAGTCATCATCAGTACCAGACGAGATACTGATGGCTGATGGCCAGCTCATGGTGGATGATAAACTGATAGAATCGATATCAGAACCCTTCACCTGCATCCTATCATGGTGCCCTTCTGGGAAACCATAATGTTGATGTAAAAACTCGAAGTAATTGACGTTTCTCCGAGTATTCACACCATCGGTTGAAGAACTAACTTCTTCAACTTGGGTGGGACCCGTCGCTGGTTCCGAAGGCGGTACACCCCTGGGCTCTGTTGTCAAGTCAGGACTCGTCGACATGGTGCAGAGAATGATATAGAACTCTAGTCTCACATCGTATTTATATAAAAAAATGGGTAGGGAGAAACAGATTACGAACGTGGTCATCCATCCTGCTCACCTCCAAGCGAGATTCCCTTTGACTCGTCCTCCAGCCGACAATCCTCGTCACAACCGGTGATCTGTAGCTCGGTCTCGACGAGGCTCTGGTATAACTCCGCCAACTCAGCCGCCAACCGCATTCTCAGCTCTACCATCTGCGCGCGCTTGACCTCCAGCCGCCGTTTGCACGCAGTGATCTCATCCTTCCTCGCGTCGCTGCCCTCGATGTCCTTCAACCTGGTCCTCCTGATCCTGCCGAGAGTCTGGAAATGCTCGACCAGATTCTCAGACCGCTGAGACAATAGCATTTCGTCGCCGTTGGCGTGGCTGGTGGCGAAGGTACTGTCAAGGTTGGTTCAATGACAGCCGAAGTAGATGGCTGGTGAGTTGGTGTCACTTTCCGCACAACGGCGGTCTTCTGCGGGGTGGCTGGTGGCGGAGGTAACGTGAAGGCTGGTTCAATAGCAGCCGAAGTAGATGGCTGCTCCGGAATTGGTGGCACAACGGAGGGATCGGGGGTCTTCTGCGGGGTGGCCGATGGCGGGGGTGCCGTGAAGGACGACACGGCAGTTACTGGAATGGTCGGCTGCTTCGAATCGGTGGCCGCATTCCGGTGGCGATCTTCGGAGGTGCTTTCGTGGTCGGCTTCCTGGTGACCGACCTCGGAGACGGGGTGACGACGGGTGGTTTGGTCTTTGGCGGGGTCGGCTTGGTGGTTGCGGATTTCTGCCACGTCCAGCTGCTGATGCGATGGGGGTTATTTGCATCCCACATCTCCATAGCTTTCTGCAGCTCGGTCTTCGGCTTCTTGGCGGTCGTCGGCTTCTTATTGGTCGGCTTCGTGAGTGCCATCGGCTTCTGGGGCGCCCATGTCCTTTTGGTGGGGTTGGGTTCGACAAAATCGTCCTCGCTGTCATAACCCGCGTCTCCTCCGCCGGCTCCAGCATTGAACCCTTTTTGCTGCTTGGGCGGTTGGGTTTTTTCACCAACTCCACCCGGCTCGAGTGATCTGGAGCCCTTTTAACACCTCCAAGAGTGGTTTCGGGCAGGTGATCCGCCGGCGCAGTTCCGATCATCGGAGCGTCGTCGACTCCACTAGGCCCAGGCGTTGGAGCGACATACACCACCTCTCTCTTCATGATAGGGCTGGCCGGAATTATCAGACGGTACTCCTTCAGCATCTGGAAAACGTCGTCATAGTACGACAAATCCATCGGCTGGAGGGCCACATCCTGCAGGACGTTCACCTTGCTGCTTCCAGGTTGAGGGCCGTTTCCTTCGAAAGACATAAAATTAACATCACTGACGATCATACTCACAATCTCGATTTAATCGATTAAGACACTTAAGGACTAGTAGAGACCTAGGAGGCGCTTGATATTCGAAGGCTAGACGAAGCTGTTCGGATGAAGAAAAATCGCAACCTGCCTCCCTTTTGAAACCGAAGCTCCTCTTCCTAACTCCTTCAACGTACCACCTCTACTTTACCTAACACGAATATTTTATCGTAACTCCGGCAACACTGTCGATCCACAGATCATACGGTGAATATCAGCGTGTACCAGTACAACACATACAATTTCAACATCATGTAATGTAATTGAGTAAATTGCATATGCTTCATTGATTTATTTCACAACCCTTTTGTATAACCACTTTGAAGTAATGACCTTGTGAAATGAATGGAACAAAACGAGAATAAGAGTTTGATGTATTTTATTTTGTATTACAAAATAGTTTCTATCACTATTTCAATTCAGGTATGTATCAACCAGCTTCAATTAACTGATCATCAGACTGTTCATTCAATAATTTTACGTGGAGATCCAATTTACTATTCGGGATTAATCATAGATCTATGGGCATCCATGACGAATTTGAAATTTTGCTCCGGACTCGTCCGGTAAAACGCGATGTCCCTATGACCCCACGGTAGACTTTTAGTAGTGTTGGGGATAATGAATCTTTTATCATCCTTATAAGAAAGAGCAACTTTATTACACATAAGGGTATAGACATCATGTAAATCACTTCGGAAAGTGCTCATCTTACGTAATATGACACCACCCGATTCGACTATTTTCCGATAGTCTTCAAGCGACATTTGATTTTGTATGACCGATTTTGTTTACCCCTTTGGCCTTCTAAAGTTCATCACTAACAAATTTGCTTTTGCTCCAGTACCGTAAAAACTGATGATCGGATCAATGGGGAATTCATCTTTCCCAAAATTGGCTCAGTTATGGGCATATCAAACTGATTACCAATCTTGTAATTGGATGTGTCAAAATTGTGCACATTTTCCTTCATGAAATCATAAAAATTATCTGTGAAGATTTTGAGGATGAGGGAATCAGTATCGGTATAAAGGAGTGAAGCCTTCGAACCGTAATGTCTTTTTATGAAATTATAAAAAAATCATAAATTAACGT
Organism: Zygogramma bicolorata; assembly: GCA_032362365.1. NCBI lineage: Eukaryota > Metazoa > Arthropoda > Insecta > Coleoptera > Chrysomelidae > Zygogramma > Zygogramma bicolorata. Next base: position 153,065 of record JAVJAQ010000838.1, read on the forward strand.
TTTTGATAAATCGAGGATGCTGAATCCGAGATAAAGATGCTTGTTATAATTGATTTCAACTGTACCCATATGAATTGCGACAAAGTCTTCTGAAAAAATAGAGAGTGTTTTAAAATTGGTCGAGCTATGAGGGCATTCGCACCAGTCGCACGCCTTATAGATTCCCAATGGGTTACGAGTCGTATGTCATTCCTATTATCAACGTTCTCCATTGTTTTCTCAAAAACTGCATTGGTTCTGGTTTTGAATATGTTTTTATGGTACACATTTGTCGCTTGATTTCTGTTGAGTATGCAAATCGACATATTTCTTCAACCACGGGGATTGATTGAAGGAGAGGATTCAGTGTGTTCTCATTACTAATAAGCCATTCTCGATTGCCTGTTTCGAGGCCCTATAATGAACAATATATTTTTTTTATCCTTCAGGTTGGGTATCAGTTTAGGTATTTTGGAATTCGATATTCGGGATAATGAACATCTACTTCCAAGACGTAGCCTTTCGAACCTTCATTAGGAACATTCATGATATCCAACTGAATAATTTCTTGTTCGGATAGCCATGAAAAACCACCTGTTGGTAATGATTTCGACATGCTATGCCCAAAACGATTGGTGGCATCCAAATAAGTGACGAATGATGAAGGCTCATTTGTATCATGATCAGGCAGAAGGCAATTATTGACGATAAGCTCCCTTTCACAGCACTGAGCACTGGCTGATACCGCCTCGTATTCCTTTTTTGAAGAAGTTTATCATCTGTGAGCAATTCCAACTCTTTACCTGTATATTCAAGCATAGCGTCCCAAGAATGATGTGAAATAGTGGGCAGGGTCCAATTGATATTTATCGAGACATATATTACGAAAGTTTTCAAATATGTCGCATAAAAGTAGCACATCCGATTCCAAATACAAATCTGAATAGTCCCCCAATGTCTCACAATTGAATAAGGTCCATACACGCTTGGCTCTTTCATAATCATCGTCGGATATATGTCTCTCATTCAGTTGGTCATAAAAATCTGATTTTAATGGCAGCTCAGTAAAATCTAATTTTTCTATATCTTTCACAAAATTGTAAGGAAAAACGCCTTTTTGCCGCATTAGAGGGAATTTTTCATAATCCGGAAAAAACTTTCGTGTTTCACTACATTGCTCATCTGATAAACTATCACCCAATTGCAAATTCGAGAATTGCTTCTTCACTCTACCTTAACTTATCAATTGTAGTTAGTGCCCATCAATAGATGTTTAGAGAAAGAAATATAATTTTACTTTGTTAGGGCAATGACATCTACTCTATATTTATTTGTGCACATCTCTTTTATGAATAAGTGGCAGTCATATCCACTTAGATTATGAAAAATTATCGGAATAAATTTTGGTAACTTGAAGTTCAAATTACATCGAGAATGTGCTGCCCCGAATCTTTTTTTTTTTCCGTCAAGTGGCAATGATCTCTTACCCTTACATCACCCACTCCGAAGGGTTTTTCACAAATACCGCACTTATCGGCAGTTGAGAATTCAATCTCCTCCGAAACCGTTAATGGCTTCATCGGTACAATACGATTCAAATATTTATAATATATCGAGCTCAGGTCAGATTCCAGTCTGGTAACTCGCCCCTCGATATAGTACAAATTTGGAGATCGATTCATCAAAAGAGCAGTGAATTCGGTATGAAAATGAACAATTTATTCGTGAAAGAGCGTGTAGGATCCGGTTCATTTGTCTGTATAGGTTTCAGAATAGATTCGAAATCGGCGTACACTTCCTCGTTTACTCCATCGCTTTCCTACATAAATCTATTTGGAGGAACGCCTTTGGTGCTAGGTGCTTCTTTCTGATCTCCGCAATGTGATATGCTCTCCTTTCGGTGCGTTTGGCTCACTGTTCATTGAAGAATCTGCATTTTCCACCTCTGATTCTTGCCTTGAAGAGAGAAGACTTTCATTGGACTCATCCTGAACAGCTTTATTTTTGAAAGGATATTCTAGGACGTCATTTTCAGGAACACACTGGTGCTTTACGTAAGTAGGAGTATTTTGATCGATGAATCTGACATCTCTACTGACAGTTAAACTCATTGTTTTTTCATGAACTAGACGATATCCATTAATATGTTCAACATATCTCACAAAAATAATTTTTTGAGATTTATGATCCAGCTTCCTTCTCAATTCTTGGGAACAAAAAACATATGTTTTCGATCCAAATACCTGACTTATTTCCATTCCATAACTCATATGGACTCATATGGAGTTTTTGTGATTGATCTGGATGGTAAACGATTTTGCATGAAGTTTGCTGTTACTGCTGCTTCTCCCCAGAGTGGATTTGGTAGGTTCGCCTCAATAAGCATGCATTGAGCCATTTCCATTAGCCATCTGTTCTTACGTTCTGTTAAGTTATTGAATTATTTGAAAAAACTACCCCCCACCACATCCCTTTTGAGGCCGAACGAACTTTGAAACACATATTTTTGAGTTGTTTCGTTTAATTAATTCATATATCCGAAATAAAATGAGGCACTTTTCCATTGGAAGAAGTAATTGAATTATTTGAAAAAACTACCCCCACCACATCCCTTTCGAGGCCGCACAAACCTTGAAACAAAGTTTATTTGAGTTGTTTCACATGATTAATTCATATACTCGAATTAGAATCAGACACTATTCCATTAAAAGAAGTTATTGAATTATTTGAGAAAACTACCCCCACTACATCCCTTTCGAGGCCGCACAAACTTTGAAACAAAGTTTTTTGGGTTATTTCACATGATTAATTCATATAGTCGGTTCAGAATGAGACACTATTCCATAAAAAGGAGTTATTGAATTAAAAAAAACTAGCCCCCACTACATCCATTTCGAGGCCACACAAACTTTGAAACAAAGTTTGTTCGAGTTGTTTCACATGATTAATTCGTACACCCGAAATAAAATCAGGCACTTTTCCATTGAAAGAAGTAATTGAATTATTTGAATAAACTATCCCCCAATACACCCCTCCACACATATTATGGAACAAAGTATTTTTGGGTTTTTCCACATGCTTCTTTCATATACTCGAATTAGAATGAGGTACTATTCTATGGAAAGAAGTTATTGAATTATTTGATAAGAATGTTAATTCGTATAGCCTGCCCCTTGATTCACGCGGTGTTCTTTGAACATTACAGGGCTTCCCTTTCGTGTGAATCTGCATATTAAAAAAACTATTCAACACACCCCTCTAGGGACACATCAAATGCCTATCAGATCATGAATATTGTGTCATCAGGTTTATTTGTCGCTAATAAAATCAAATTGAAAATTCGCTACAAACTCTTTTAACAAAGGTCCTAACTTTTTACGTCGAGTTAATGTGTGGAAGTGAATTACTTCAGGCCGGTCTTGAGGTAGCCATATCGGGTTAATCTGAACCAAACTCTCCCTCCCCCCCTCTGTATCAACGTTCATATTCGGTACTTTGATGTGATTACGAAAGCGCATCCAATTTTCATATATTAAATTATATTTTTTTCAATTACTATTCGGTATAGAATTGCCTTTCCAATGATATATTATTATCACACTCCCAATTCACAGTCTGCTGTTATGAGATTTCATGAAAAATTACTTTTTGTATTCCCCTCGTAACCGAACACGGTCATTACAATGGAATATTGAACAAAATCATGTATTTAACAATAATGCATGGCCAAACTTTTTGCAAAATATTGTAGACTATTTAATTTTTCATGAAATCTCAATTTTATCAGCAGATTTATAATTGAAAGTATTATTGTGATATACATCATTGGAAAAGTATTTCTATACCGAATCGTATTTTTGAATATATATATATATATATATATATATATATATATATATATATATATATATATATATATATATATATATATATATATATATATATATATATATACATACAGAGGAGTAAATTCGTCCTGGGTCACCCGTTACCCGTTATGTTATATGGCGAAACACGTGTTGCGGTTTTGCAAACCCTTTGTAAATGATAATTTGTTATATATGGATTTTCACCGAGTATCGGCCAGTTCGATTCAAAAAATATTAGTAGTGTTTCATTTGAAAAAAATAATTAAAATTTAAATTTTTAGAACACCCTGTACATTGGTAATGATTTTTGGAAGCTGGCACTCATTGCTCCCTACAACTTTTCCATTTCCATTTCGTTTTTCTCATGTGTTGTTTATATTTTTCATATTTCCATGTACATTTTGCCTCCTCAAACACTCTTACGATTGCGCCTAAAGACAGAGCCTTGTGCGAGTAAGGGTCGGCTGATTATCTTGGGTGCCCAGACATAAATCCTGATAGGTGTGATCCCTCAATCGAATAGACCAACCGGCCCGTTAGCACTGTTGGTTTTTCTGATATTCCCTACAGTTTAAATAGCGAATGTGCTACCGTAAAATCAGTAAGACGCCTCAAAGATAATTAACCTGTCCTTGCCCGCACGAAGGTCTGTCGGCTTGGGCGCACTCATAGTATTTTTTGAGAAGGAAAAACAAAAAATGTATGAGCGGTGATGAATAGTCGTTCTGTCGGTGAGGGTGGAGTAGAGCAAATGTTTTAGGAAAATTCATAACATTTTCAGAACACTTCGAGATTCAGAGTATAAAAAAACAAAGTGATTCGAAGTAATACGATAATGCTTGTCAAAACGAAAATGATCTTATTGAAATTACAAAAATGATGAAATAAAATGAAATATATACAACATTTATTTTGGTTGAAGTCAGGTATCCAGTCACTGGAGCCTTTTGAAAAACTGTTTGGTCCTACTTATGTGTTTTGAGACCCTGAACATGAATCCGAAGTCGAAAAAGGGTGCTCTCTTTTTGATTGTAAGTTATGGACCTTCAATCTCCAGAAAAGGACACACATTTCTTCATTCTTCAGAATGCCCTCCACAACACATTGCACCTTTTCCAGCACTCTTATCTGAATTACAAACATTTTTCATTATAAAACTTGAATAAAAACTTCTGACACGATGTGATTGTCTGTTCAATAGTTTCATTAGTTTCATGATGAGAAATGTTTTCAATTCTGAATAAAACTGCGTGTGTCCTGATCGCAATATTGTGCAAAAAAAAGGCATAACTCAAACGAAGGGAGAAGGTCGCGATTTGACTTTGAATTCGTATGGGTGGTTTGTAATAAATAAGTTGGTCCAAAGATTTTTTCAAAACTATGTGATGTAGTACAAGCAAACCTTTATCTAAATAAATATCGAAAACAGAACTGTTAGGTTAAAATCTAAGAAAATTTTGGGTTACAAAATTTCAATTGAACTGGAAAATAAGGATGTCAATTGAAGTTTCTGAAAGAGCTGTAGTAAAACAATCAAAACTTGTTTAATATTCTGTTCATTTTATTCAAGTCAACGTGGCAACATTGTATTCTGAAAGTGTAGTGTAGTAGAACAGTCAGAGTTTTGCAACACGTTGCCATGTGAAACATGTAAACAGTTGTTGTTTTGTCTTTTTCATTATTAAAAAAACTGGTAATACTTCGGTCGCTATGAGCACCTTTTTTTCGAAATTTTTTTTTGTGGAACTTACGTAACTTGGCCTCCTCTACAATAAATGTAAATGAAATAATCGGCGGTCTCTTATATTTTCGGAGATACAGGGCCTTTTTGGTGTAAAACTTCACAATTTTCCGCATCAAATTTCTGTTGTTTGAACACACAAAATTCCTCCTTCTTCTGATCAGACGTTAGTCACTCTCTTATTCACTCGTTTTCAACATTTTTAAGCAGAAAAAAACATTATTTTCTCAAAAAATCCAACTTTCTCCAAAAGTCAACATTAATGCATTCAGTTCTCAACAATAACAATGAGAGCGGCAACACTGCAAATACATCACTTTCGACTGTCATTGCACTATGACATCACAACAAATTGGTTATGGTTTGAAATTAATTGCATTTTTTGGAAAACTAATGGTTTTTTATGCTTGAAAATGTTAAAAACGAGTAAATAAGAGAGTGTGTGGTGTTTGATCAGAAGAAGGAGGAATTTTGTGTGTTCAAACAACAGAAATTTGATGCGGAAAATTGTGAAGTTTTACACCAAAAAGGCCCTGTATCTCCGAAAATATAAGAGACCGCCGATTATTTCATTTACATTTATTGTAGAGGAGACCGAGTTACGTAAGTTCCACAAAAAAAAATTTCGAAAAAAAGGTGCTCATAGCGACCGAAGTATTACCAAAAAACTGTTATTTTTTCTCAACCTGAAGTGTTTAAATATTACTACCACAACTCCCCCACAAAAGGTTATGGGCCCAGCTGGTTCCCTGTGGTAGTAATCAGGCGTTTTTTTAATAAAAAAGTCTCTTATCGGGGTGACTTTGTTGAGAAAAGTACAAGATGGAGGTGGCTTCAGCAGTGACAAAATTAAACAACTCCAACTGGAATGTGTGGAAGTTTCAAGTAAAGGTGGTACTGATGGCAAAGGGACTGTTTGAGATTACTTGTGGCAATGAGACTGCCCCCGCGGATGACCAGCAAGAAAGGTTACGTAAATGGCAGCTACAAGATGCCAAGGCTCAAGAAGCGCTCATTATTCGGATGGAAGAACAGATCATAACGCATGTAATGCAGTGCAAAACTGCCAGGGAGATGTGGCTAAAGCTAGAAGGTATTTTTGAGCGACAATCCGATGTCAGTATCCATTTGTTAAACGAGCAGTTTTACAATTTAAAGTTTGATAACGATAGCATAAATAGCTTTATTACGAAAGTCACAAACTTGCAAGCCAAGCTGAGGCAACAAGGTTTAGAAATCCCAGATAAAATGATAATCACTAAAATCATTATGGCACTTCCTGAGAAATTTAAACATTTTCGTTCTGCATGGGAGAGTGTGAGCTCCGAAAATCAAACTCTTAATCATTTAACAGCCCGCCTTTTAATTGAAGAAGAGAGGTTAGGTAATGAAGAAATGTCAACACTAGCGCTGGTAGCAGTTAACCAGCAGCAGGCCAGTCAACGGTACCCAAAAAGTTTTGGTGGTAACAGCTCTGGGCAGAGGGCTAGATGTCAGCGACCCTTCAACAATTTTTCGGGGTCATCAAACCAGTTCCGCTCAAACAGTCAGCAGTATGGAACGCAACAACCAAAGAAATGTTTTTCTTGTGGTAAATTAGGGCACCTGAAGTTTGAATGCCGGAATATGGAGTGCAACTACTGTAGAAAAAGAGAACATATGGTGAAGGATTGTTTTTTGAAGAAGAGAAAGGATGAAAGGGATAGAGGCAACCAATCTGGAGGAAATGGGAACTTTGCGTTAATTGCAGTGGATGATGCTGTCTTGTCAAGGGTTAATGTCGAGTGGTTTATGGATAGTGGAGCTTCGCAACACATGTGCAAGGACAGAAGTCTGTTCTGTATTTTTGCTGAGCAGGATGGATCTAAGACGGTAAAAATAGGTGACGGTACAACACTAAATGTTCTTGGACAAGGTAATATTTGTATTTTAGCATATAATGGTAAAGATTTTCATTGTGTAACTTTAACTGATGTTCTTTTTGTCCCTGAATTAAAGGTGAATTTGTTTTCACAGGGAAAAGCCTTAGATAAAGGTTTGTCATCAATTTCTGATGCAGAAAAAGCGAATTTTGTTAATAAAGATAATGTTATTGTAGCTGTGGCCGTTAGAACAGCTAAACTTTTCAAAATGATGTTTCAATCTTTACAGCCTTTTAGTGATGAGCATATTTGCCAGAGAGAAAATTGTTATTTTACTAAAAATAACAAAGATTTTATGTGGTGGCACAAGGCACTGGCGCACCAGAATGTTAGGTATATTCAAAACATCTTAGATAGAAACAATATGGGCATTAAGCAAACTCAAGAACATTTCTGCGCCTCTTGCATCCAAGGTAAGCACTGCAGAGAACCTTTTAGGGCAAATGAAAATAGGGCTAAGGGAATAGGTGACCTATTGCACTTAGACCTATCTGGTATGATTGAAGAGCCTTCTTTAAACAATTCTCTTTATGCTTTTTTAATCAAAGATGATTATAGTAATTATAGGTTTGTTTATTTTATTAAAAATAAATCAGATGTTTACGAAAAATTAAGAGATTTTTTGATTTATTTCAAAAATCAAACAGGTAAATCGGTGAAAGTTATAAGAAGTGACAATGGCTCTGAGTTTCAAAATTTTGCAGTGGGTAGGTTATTAAAACAACATGGTATAAAGCATGAATTTACAGTTCCCTATACCCCACAACAGAATTCACGTGCAGAGAGGGAGTTTCGTACTATTTTTGAGGCAGTTCGAGCAATGTTAGCTGAAAGCAAGTTGAGTAAGAAATTTTGGGCTGAAGCGGCGAATACAGCCGTGTTTTTAATAAATAGAACAGGTGTTAGTCCGGTTCCAGGTAAAACTCCATATGAGTTGATGTTTGATAAGTTTTTTGATTTAAAAATGGTTAAAGGTATTTTTGGTAGGAAAACCTGGGCATATGTACCTAAAGAAAAGCGGAGAAAATTGGATATGAAAAGTAAAGAGGGAATTTTTGTAGGGTATTCTGAGAACGTAAAAGGATATAGGGTATATTACGAGAAGGGAAATAAGGTGGATATAGAAAGGGAAATAATATTTGATTTAGAAAATAGTATGCAGGAAAAGATAGTATTTTTAAATATAGATAAAAGTGAGGAAACTGTAAAGGAAAATAGGGAAGAGGAAGGCATAATAGAGATTGAACCAGAAGTAGTCGAGGAAAATAGGCAGCAGACACTCGAAACACCTGTAAGAGAAAGAAATGAGCGTCTGAGACCTGCTAGCTCATTAAGGCTTCCACAAAATTTAAATGAGTATGATTTAAGTTTTTTTAGTTTAGATATAGATGAGCCTACAACTTTTGAGGAAGCCATGAATAGTAAGTATGCAACTCAGTGGAAAAATGCTATGAATGAGGAAATAGCTTCTTTAAAAGATAATTGCACCTGGGAAGAAGTTGAAAAGCCTAACAACTGTGAGATTATTGATAGTAAGTGGGTGTTTAAGGTAAAATATGATCAGGATGGTATGATTGATAAATTTAAATGCCGATTGGTGGCCAGAGGTTTCAAACAGAATGTTCTTGAAGATGTCTATAGCCCAGTGATTAGATTGAATACTATAAGATCAATTTTAGCTATCTGTGTTCAGAAAAAATGGCTTGTTTATCAGATGGACGTTTGTAGTGCCTTTTTACACGGTGAACTGAAAGAGGATGTATATATGTACTTACCTGTAGGGGTTGATATTCAGCAGGGAAAAGTTTGTAAACTACTCAAAGCAATCTATGGGTTAAAAAAGGCTCCTCTTTATTGGTATGAAAAATTTAATAATTTTATGATTGATCAGGGTTTTTATAAAAATAAATGTGACAACTGTTTGTATATTAAAATTACTGAGAGTGTGGTTTTATATGTAATTATATTTGTAGATGATATATTAATTACAGGTTCATGCCAAAAAGAAATTGAGAATTTAAAAGAGAATTTGAATCAGAATTTTAAAATGAAAAATCTAGGGTTACTTACTTTTTTTCTGGGTATATCCGTTAATCAGGATGTTAGCAATGGTGTAATTACTTTGAATCAAAAACAATATTTAATAAATTTGCTAAAAAAGTTTGATATGTCAGAGTGTAAAGCAGTAGGCACACCTATGGATTGTAATTTTGACTATGAGGATTTAAAATTTGATAGTTCTGAAAGTCAGGAAATAGAAACTAAATGTAGGCAGATTATAGGGAGTATTATGTATGCCATGTTAGGTACAAGGCCTGACTTATGCTCAAGTGTAAGCTTATTGTCAAGATATCAGCATTGTGCAAGTGAGAAATTAGTAACCGCTCTAAAAAGAATTTTAAGATATATTAAAGGTACACTTGAACTCAAGTTGGTTTATAAAAATAACAGTGATCTAGTTATTTCAGGGTACGCAGATGCGGATTGGGGTGGCGACACTATTGACCGCAAGTCAGCTAGTGGGTTTTGTGTATTCGTTTATGGAAATTTAGTGTCTTGGAATTCGAAAAAGCAGAGTACTGTCGCTATCTCAACCACAAAGGCTGAACTTATAGCACTAAGTTCTTGTGTAAGTGAGGTCTGTTGGCTTCGAAACTTGTTTTTGGAATTGAAACTATTAGATTCAATTAAGGTAATTATTTATGAGGATAATCAGTCTGCGATTCGTTCTTGTAATTCACATGAGCAGTTAAAACGAATCAAGCATTTGGATATCAAGTATCATTTTGTAAAAGATAAAATTCAAGAAGGTATTATTGAAATAAAATATGTCAAAAGCAATGAGCAAATCGCAGATATCTTAACAAAGCCTTTAAATAAGGTACTATTTGAAAATTTAAGAAAATGTATGCTGTGTTAAGCTCTGTCTTTTTTGATTAAGTTTTTTCTTTATATTTGAAACTTAGTAGTTTCCTTATTTGTTGATTTTTGAATAGCGTTAGAAAGTTTTGATTGAGGGAGGGTGTAGTAAAACAATCAAAACTTGTTTAATATTCTGTTCATTTTATTCAAGTCAACGTGGCAACATTGTATTCTGAAAGTGTAGTGTAGTAGAACAGTCAGAGTATTGCAACACGTTGCCATGTGAAACATGTAAACAGTTGTTGTTTTGTCTTTTTCATTATTAAAAAAACTGTTATTTTTTCTCAACCTGAAGTGTTTCAATATTACTACCACAACTCCCCCACAAAAAGAGCGGATTCAAGCAAGCAAACTTAACTTATAAATAACTCAACTATTCTTGAGCGAAAGATAAACCATGGTAGGTTCCAAATTGAGTTGAGTGCTTGTCTGAACACCCTCATTCAATCCTGATGATTTATGATTAATAAGTTAAGTTAAATTCGAGGTTACGTTATTCACTCGGTTATTCATAACGTTTGCTTGTAAGTGGTTGACAATGTTCCTTGCTGAATGGTAATGGTTCGGACTTCCATTGTCTATATTATTAACTCTATTGAAACCTATTGCTAAGAACGGAAGGATTAAAATACAAATCAAGTGAGAAAATCAAATCAAAATCAAATGTATCGGTCAATAATTAAATTAGGGATTGATTGATAAAAAAAATACTATTGTTAAAAAATTGAGATATCGAATATGAAATATTAGTCAAATTGAGTCATTATTCAATCAATTTGACTCATATTTCATATTCGATATCTCGATTTGTTAACAATAGTATTTTTTTTGATCAATCAATCCCTGATTTCATTATTGACCAAAAAAAATACCGGTGTGAAGTTATCCACATCCACACATATACTCGTCGAAAAAAATTAGGACACCCCACCAACTCGTTTCAATGAACTAGTACCGCATTCTAATTTTAGTACATGCTTTTAGAGAGTAAAAGAACCACGATGGCATATAAAATATAGTTTGTGCGGCCTCGAGGGGGGAATGGTGGGGGGTAAATACTCTAAATTATCGAATAACTCGTTTCAATGAACTAGTACCACATTCTAATTTTAGTATATGTTTCTAGAGAGAAAAAGAACCCTGATGGCATATAACATATAGTTTGTGCGGCCTCGAGGGGGGAATGGTGGGGGGTAAATACTCTAAATTATTGAATAACTCGTTTCAATGAACTAGTACCGCATTCTAATTTCAGTTCATGCTTTTAGAGAGTAAAAAAACCGCGATGGCATATAAAATATAGTTTGTGCGGCCTCGAGGGGGGAATGGTGGGGGGTAAATACTCTAAATTATTGAATAACTCGTTTCAATGAACTAGTACCGCATTCTAATTTCAGTACATGTTTTTAGAGAGAAAAAGAACCCCGATGGCATATAACATATAGTTTGTGCGGCCTAGAGGGGGGAATGGTGGGGGGTAAATACTCTAAATTATTGAATAACTCGTTTCAATGAACTAGTACCACATTCTAATTTTAGTACATGTTTTTAGAGAGAAAAAGAACCCCGATGGCATATAACATATAGTTTGTGCGGCCTCGAGGGGGAAATGGTGGGGGGTAAATACTCTAAATTATTGAATAACTCGTTTCAATGAACTAGTGCCACATTCTAATTTTAGTATATGTTGGAAAATGCGAGAAATTGATAACATGCATATTCCTTGAAAAATTTCATTAAATCATCTCAAGATGAAAAATAAAAACTATTATCAGAATTTTTGCTTTCCCCCCATTATATTCAGAAAAATTGTGAATTTAAACACGATATTCTGCTGATCGTGAACCTTCCCTCAATTCAGCCATCATCGTAATTATGGTTTCAGATATACCGATGATGAGAGTTTTTTTCTTTGTGAACACAATCTTTATTTTTCATAATGAAACATACACATTTCACATCACTTAAAGTTAGGACAGTTTATATGTAGTATTTTATATCACACAATCCCGAATCAGCAGAAGCTGGTCTTGGGATCAATTTCTAAAATGATTCAAACGGTGAAAGTATCCTAACAACAATAACATACATAAAAGATGTGGATTAATATTATATTTCCATTAGTCTGCTTATTTGCTCCAGTTAGACCGGGCGGTAGTGACAGATTTTTTCATCCAATTTTTCCATCCAATTTTTTACAGTCTGTCTTTGGAAAGGGAAGTATTTGAACATAAAACGAATCGTAATCCGCAAAAAAATTTACGCGCTGCGTGGTATTTCATGTAAAACCCAGAATTTGCGTTCGATAAGTTCAACAAGAATTCGAATGAAAGCCTTTTTTACAGACTGCTTTACATTTGTTACACATAGAAACATCGATTAAAGTACAAAAATCATGACGATATACTGTTTTAAATGATACAGGGTGATTTTCAAATTGCCCGAATGTATTGCAGAAAAAATTGATGAAAAGCAACTTTTTTCAGTACGCCTTTCACAACCGAATCTAGTCTCGCCGTGAGAATAACGAAGATTAATGAGGCATACTCTTTGGAAGTATACAGTGCGTTCCATCAAGAACTTATAGGGAGCAAAAAAAATTTTGCACCTTTTTTTACGTTCTATAAGTTCCCTCCAAGGCAGACTAAAAAATGGTCAAAAAAACTCTGCCCCGGCGTCCCCCCCCTGTTTATGCCACATCATATCGAAATTCCTCAACCCCTTCGGCAAGTTATTCGATGCAATACCGATTTTCCGAGATTTCCCAGGAATTTTCACCATTTTTCATAGGTACTCGCGTGCAGAACAATTTTTCCTTGAAGTGCCCTCCAAATACTACCCGTGTACCAAAAATCATTTCTATTGGATTTAGTCGAGGATTTAGTGTAAGGTTCAAACCCCTGGTGATTGGACCAATAGGCTGTTGAGGATTATGTAATCCCAATTACGAAAATAATTTCCTGGTATCAGCCAGATCATTTAATACATCATTATTAAAAGGGAGTTGCGAAAATACACACATACTACATTTTGCCAAAGTGTATACTTTGAGTTAAGTAAAGCTATGCATGGAATTATATGAAATTTAAATGTACAGATTTTTTTAAACTATTGAACTTCGTCGTGAAGTAATTGAAATTTTAGCCAAAAATACAATAACCCAGCACAAATCAAACTTGTGGTGGAAAGAGAGAAAAACACGTGTGACTTCTTCAAGTTTCGGACCGATATGTAAGGCGAAACCGGTCAAGAAGTTATTGTACTCTGACAATATTTCATTACCACACCTATGAAGCATATCCATCAATTTGAAAATGAAGCTTTGAGGCTGTATAAAACGAACAACACGGATAAAACAGTCTCATGAATAGGATTATTAGTCGAAGAGAGACTGTTTTTTTTCAGGCGCCCCTCCAGATGCACTTGTAGACAGCTCAGGGATTATTGAAATCAAATGTCCCTACCCTGTGAGTGAAAGAGGGAAATTGAGACTACTTCATTCAAATTCAAGGCATTATGGCGATAACTAAAAGAAAATGGTTTAATTTTTTGATCTACACCCACCGCGGATTAAATGTCCAAAGAATAATCAGAGATGATTGTCTATGGGAAACCATGGTGGAAAAAATTGAAAACATTTTATTTCGAATATCTCCTTCCTTAACTGGTAGATCCCGCTAACCCAGATGATATAAAAAGAAGAATATGGCGAAAAAAGGAAAATGAATATAATGATGATAAGGAGGAAAATCGTTTTGAAAATGGACTTTTGAACAATACTAAGTATTGTACAAAGAGTAGTCTCTTGGGCACGGGTGTGAAAACAGCGACGGTTTTTCTATCAACAGTTTTTTTCTTATTTTTTCCCATAATTTTTTTCCTGGTGCTTTTTTATGTGAATTCACTATTCTGCAGATGTTGAAAAGACTTCTAACGGTAAAATGTTTTGTGAAACAGAAACAAAGTACCCATTAACCACCCCCCGAATTAAAAAAATCATGAAACGGTGTAAATACCCGTTGCTCGAGGTTTTTTGGCGGAAATGAATCATTTTGGACCTGCTAATAGGTGAAATATTTTGTGCACCATAAACTACCCCTCAACAACTCCCTAAATTTGTAAAAACTATATGTTATATGCCATCAGGGTTCTGTTTCTTTCTAGAAACATATACTAAAATTAGAATGTGGTACTAGTTCATTGAAACGAGTTATTCAATAATTTAGAGTATTTACCCCCCACCATTCCCCCCTCGAGGCCGCACAAACTATATTTTATATGCCATCGGGGTTCTTTTTCTCTCTAAAAACATGTACTACAATTAGAATGCGGTACTAGTTCATTGAAACGAGTTATTCAATAATTAAGAGTATTTACCCCCCACCATGACCCCCTCGAGGCCGCACAAAATATATGTTATATGCCATCAGGGTTCTTTTTCTCTCTAGAAACATATACTAAAATTAGAATGTGGTACTAGTTCATTGAAACGAGTTATTCAATAATTTAGAGTATTTACCCCCCACCATTCCCCCCTCGAGGCCGCACAAACTATATTTTATATGCCATCGCGGTTCTTTCACTCTCAAAAAGCATGAACTGAAATTAGAATGCGGTACTAGTTCATTGAAACGAGTTATTCAATAATTTAGAGTATTTACCCCCCACCATTCCCCCCTCGAGGCCGCACAAACTATATTTTATATGCCGTCGGCGTTCTTTTTCTCTCTAAAAACATGTACTACAATTAGAATGCGGTACTAGTTCATTGAAACGAGTTATTCAATAATTTAGAGTATTTACCCCCCACCATTCCCCCCTCGAGGCCGCACAAACTATATGTTATATGCCATCAGGGTTCTTTTTCTCTCTAGAAACATATACTAAAATTAGAATGTGGTACTAGTTCATTGAAACGAGTTATTCAATAATTTAGAGTATTTACCCCCCACCATTCCCCCCTCGAGGCCGCACAAACTATATTTTATATGCCATCGCGGTTCTTTTACTCTCAAAAAGCACGAACTGAAATTATAATGCGGTACTAGTTCATTGAAACGAGTTATTCAATAATTTAGAGTATTTACCCCCCACCATTCCCCCCTCGAGGCCACACAAACTATATGTTATATGCCATCGGGGTTCTATTTCTCTCTAGAAACATATACTAAAATTAGAATGTGGTACCAGTTCATTGAAACGAGTTATTATATAATTCAGAGTATTTACCCCCCACCATTACCCCCTCGAGGCCGCACAAACTATATTTTATATGCCATCGCGGTTCTTTTACTCTCTAAAAGCATGAACTGAAATTATAATGAGGTACTAGTTCAGTGAAACGAGTTATTCAATAATTTAGAGTATTTACCCCCCACAATTCCCCCCTCGAGGCCGCACAAACTATATGTTATATGCCATCGGGGTTCTTTATCTCTCTAAAAACATGTTTTTTTTTTCTCTCTAGGAACATATACTAATTTTAGGATGTGATACTAGTTCATTGAAACGAGTTATTCAATAATTTAGAGTATTTACCCCCCACCATTCCCCCCTCGAGGCCGCACAAACTATATTTTATATGCCATCGCGGTTCTTTTACTCTCTAAAAGCATGAACTGAAATTATAATGCGGTACTAGTTCAGTGAAACGAGTTATTCAATGATTTAGAGTATTTACCCCCCACCATTCCCCCCTCGAGGCCGCACAAACTATATGTTATATGCCATCGGGGTTCTTTTTCTCTCTAAAAACATGTACTAAAATTATAATGCGGTACTAGTTCATTGAAACGAGTTGGTGGGATGTCCTAATTTTTTTCGTCGAGTATATGTGTGGATGTGGATAACTGCACACCGGTCAAAAAATTGATTTTGATTTGATTTTCTCACTTGATTTCTATTTTAATCCTTCCGTTCTTAGCAACAGGTTTTGATAGAGTTAATAATATAGACAAAGGAAGTCCGAACCATTACCAATCAAGTTATTCATAAGTTAAGTTGGCCTGCAAAGAAACCTCATTGATTTGAAATTGATATCAACAATTGTTTTTTTTCTGAATTAAACATTTTTTCATGTTCTGTAATATAATTCAACACTATACTTATCACACAATGACAATAGGTCTTGACAGAATACTGTGCATATTGTGAAGAATGTATTTTTCCAAAAACAATGAAATTGTGGAAAACTAGTTTCAAAAAAATAAATGAGACAATTCAATAGTTTTTCTAGGAAGTGATTAGAGGAGAAAAACCTCTGTCGCCTTTGTGATTATCCAGAAATGATGTGCATTTGCACAATCAAAAATTTGCTAGAAATTTGGAGACTCACCATTTATCTGTAATTCAATAAAACCTGGTGCAATTAGATTTCCATTGCAGTTCACCACTTCATCTGCTTGAATTTTTTCATCGAAAAATAACTTTTCTGGGTCAACAATTTTTCCATTTCTGACCCATATGTCCTCAGAAGTAATAATATGATTTCTTAAAATTTTGCAGTTCACAAACTGCGTCAGTATCGTGGACATTTCGATATTATTCAGCAATAATGTTTATAAACGTATTTGTTATCTGCCAAACATATCAGATAGATTCATCTGTGAAAATAAAAAGATTAATCTGCTACTACAGGATACCATTGACCAGAAATAAGGCCATTGTTTGAGGTTGAGGGTTGAGGCAGTTGAGGTTAAGTTGAAAGTTGACTGGTTGACGCTTGTGCTAACAGATGTCACGAGTTTATCGGCGGTCGGATGGCGGTCGGTAGGATGGCCAGTTCCCTATATTGCAATGTTATCCTGTCAACTGACGTCACCACGATTCCTTCCGTAGTTTATATGTACATTTCGTGATGCAGTGGAACTAATATGATGAAGTTTGAGACTACTGGTACCATCAGTCGTTAACTTTCATAGCGACTTGTTTTAGTTTTAGTTGCAGATGATGTGAAATTGATTGTCTCTTCTTCCGGTGTTTCTACCCAATGTAGACATATGAAATTAATTTTATTTAGGATAGGTGTCTGATGAGTATTTGAAAAGGATAATAATTACTTTATACAAAAGTTTACTGTCCAGGTGGATAAATTCAATTGACAACGATAATTCATGCTTCCATCGTCAGCTGTTATACCGCAGTTGGATTTCAAATTATCAATCAACTTGAGTTGTTCAATTTAAGGCATATCCGAAATCCGATCGTACGACGATCCGATATCTTTCTGATTGGTTTAAATTCGAATTCAGACCAATCAGAAAGCTATCGGATCGTCGTACGATCGGATTTCGGATCTGTCTGAATCCAGCCTAAAGCTTAATTCAGACTTTCAGACATATCCGAAATCCGATGGTACGACGATCCGACAGCTTTCTGTCCGCATCGAAATTTCCAAATCTCAATACGAAAGACTCTGTTTACCTCTGTATGCATTTCAAGTCATCAGGAATCAGGATCAATTATATTGGGATTACACTGTGAAGGAAGCATTCTTCATGGAAAAGAAGAGATTTTTCCCCGAAAACCAACTGCCCCTTCAATATAGAATGCCTAAAATTGAACAACTCAAGTTGATTGATAATTTGAAATCCAACTGCGATATAACAGCTGAGGATGGAAGCATGAATTTTCGTTGTCAATTGAATTTATCCACCTGGACAGTAAACTTTTGTATAAAGTAATTATTATCCTTTTCAAGTACTCATCAGACACCTATCCTAAATAAAATTCATTTCATATGTCTATATTGGGTAGAAACACCGGAAGAAGAGACAATCAATTTCACATCATCTGCAACTAAAACAAGTCGCTATGAAAGTTAACGACTGATGGTACCAGTAGTCTCAAACTTCATCATATTACTTCCACTACATCACGAAATGTACATATAAACTACGGAAGGAATCGTGGTGACGTCAGTTGACAGGATAACATTGCAGTATAGCGAACTGGCCATCCTCTATAATAGTTTACTGTCCTTGTGATGCACCAACTCGTTAGGTGGTGCAACAAGCACAATATGAAAGGTGTTCCGTAGTGATATATTCTGTGTCAAGGATCAGTGTTCCTTTTAGAGTAACTCTTATCTGTTCTAATGCTACCGCCTCAGCCTCACTCAAGTCTGTAATTAAAAGGAATACGCCTTTTGCGATTAACACATTTCGTAACACCCACAATGCGTTATACCCATATTTTGATTTTCGATACACCTACATATCACATTATCCCCACATTTCGATACACCCACAGTCTCCGAACATACCCGAATGATGCACTGTTGCTAAAGTACGCAACGAATACACCGCGGGCACATCTGACAGACGACAGTAAATGACAGTTGTCAATCCAGCCTGCTGGACACCACTGATTTCCTTCTGGTTTTTTTCTCTTTCTCTATCCTCTTTTGTGCGTTGTGCTGTGGAGAGAAGCCGTCCCCTCCCCCTCGACCCTCGGCGGGCGGCGGTTTTCTGTTAACCCAATCTAACCTAACCTGAAAAAGGATGAATTTGGCAGCAGCGGTACTTCTTTCGGGTATGAGAGAGAGAGAGAGAGAGAATATGTGTTTATTGCAGTGTTGCCAATGAGGGGATAATTGTCCGATTTGCGGATAATTTCGAGTACTTGGGGATCCTGAAATTTTGCGGATAATTTTCGGACATTTTGGCAGTCGCGGAACTAATCCAGGGGCCTGATTTTCAAATCGGGTGAACTCTCATACCAATAGAAAGTGAAATGTCATTCGACGGAGCTATGCATTTTGAAATCGAGGGAACATTCCAATCGACCGTCTGCTTGCCCCTCGGTTGATTCCGAGAGAAACACAAATATCGAGAGAGATTTACAAACTTGTAGACTCTGTGTATCAAACCTTCGGCATTCTCTTTCTGAATAATGGTAGCAAATGGTTCAACCACTTCAAAACTGCCTACTTCCAGACTCATTAGCCAGCATGAAACATCATTTTCTTCGTTGTTGGCTCTGGGATGACACCAACAAAATTACTAGTGTATCTTCTTCTTCTGTATGCAAAGAATAATCAATTCCCTTATCTTGAGGGGCACCTACCATGATGGTACCTTCCTAGGCTTCCATCTGTTACACTCTGATGATGTGATTACTACACATCTTCATTCGATAAAACACTCCAACATGACTACAACACTCCCCCATCCACTACCAATCACAATGAGCTTATATTCCCATCCTTTTTCTTTACCCTGGGTTGAGTGGTGGCAAATTCAGCCTTGTGAGTGCATCACCTGAAAAAAAAAAAGGGTCCAGTACCCTCTCCTGGGAAAAAAAAAAAACACCCCCCCCCCCCCGCGCGCCCTGCTTCAAATGCATAAGTTAAAGAATTCTTCTGGGCAATAATCACCCCCCCCCCCCCTGATGACAGCTTTGTGGTTGTGTTCGTATCTCAGCCGAGGCCATATACCCAGGTTTGTCGTTCGTATCGATTTTTGTTGGCGGTACATATTCATTCATTGCTGTATTATCTGTTGTGTTGACGGATGTGTTTGTTGTTGTCTAATGAGAAACTGAAATAGAGGGCCAAGCAATTGCCGGTGTGAATTTTCTGTAGAAGTTTTTTCGAAATGCGACCCTGACCACCCCCCTCCTGGCCGTGCCTCCTGGTTGCTCGTCCCCCCCCCTGGAAGAAGCATTGGTCATTAATTTAATATTCAATGACTTGGTGTGCGAGCAGTCTGTCGTATAATGGAACCATTTCTTCTATGTCATCTATCCCCGGCCCGGTGGGCTAGGAATTAGAAGAGAACCCTCCCAGGACTGGTTTACGAGCGGAAAAAACGCTTTTGAGTTGAGTGAGAAGCATTTGAACCAAGTTAAAGGGTGTATGTTACCCACAATGTCTTTTTCTCAAAGCTCACAATGGAGTGAAAAATGAAAAACAACCCTAAAATCTATGAGCATCTTCTCGCTCTTTCTCCTTTCTTCTTTCCTTGGTCTTCGCCTATGATGTGTCTTGCGATTGTTGTGTGTGGTTGTGTGGAGTAAAATCCCATATTTAAATATATGCTATCCTAGAAGAATATCAAAAAAAAAAACCTTCTTTTTATATCGGTGCCTGATAGGTCCTTATTACTACCAACCATTCATTTTGTCTAATCGATCTTATTTTTTGGTCTAGTCCTTTTGACTTTTTGTTCATTTTGTTTGGGTGTTCAACAATATCATATTTGTATAAACCTTGTTGGCTCGATTTTCTGAATGGGAATTGGCATGATCTTTGTGTTTTTGTAATAACCCTATATGTGCCTATCTATGTAATATATGTTCTGTCATTTTGCTCATTCATTCCATCTCTGTTTTGTCTTGTCTCCTCTTTTCTTCTCTGTTTTTGGGTTTTGGTTCCTTGATCCTTGAACCTTCTTTTTCGGTCCCCTTTCTTTTTTGTCTTTTTCTTCTCCCTGCCTTCTTTCTCCCTTCGTCCCCCCCGCCCCTTAAAGCTATTTCGCTTATCGCAAAATATAACTACACAATTAATAGCCATTATAAATGCTCATCACATTTCACATTCCATTAGGTCCTATCTTTTTCTTTTTTTTTTCCAGGACTGGGGTTCTTTCTCTCTGCCCCCCCGCCCCACGTCTTCCCACGCCATTCCAAAATACGGAATGATCACGTAATTAGGAGAAAAACACTGGGAGGGGAACGTTCATCTCTCTCGAGTGAGTGTCTTCAAATCAATTATAACGGCATTTTTACCATTTTCTTTATCGTTTTTTTACCTCTCTTTGGCCTTTTTACTTCTTATCAGTCTTGTGGTTCAGCCGTGTTGGCTCTCTCTTTGAGTTGTTTGTCTTCTTCTGTGTGTTTGGGTGTGGATGCGGGGTGGTGTCTGTCATGTGCATCATCATCATTTGTTTCCATCTCCTCTACTGTTTGAAAATCAGGCCGGGATGTCACCTTTTCTCCTGTGTGGTGTGCCTTTTTTTTCTCTTCTCTTTTTTTTTTTGTTTGTTTTGTTTCTTTTTTTTTTCCCTTTGTTCTGGTGTTTCTTTTTTTGGCCCTGTTCCTGGGGGCCCCTTTTCTTCCCCCCTGAACGCATTCAGAATTCAGAGCAACTTCACATGCGCGCATGCGCTCTTTAAAATTTGTCTAGCGCGCCGAGGAGCACCGTGAAAATTACTAAAGCTGTTTTTTTTTGAAGAACCGTGTTCAATGCGTTTTGAAACCAAACATTTTGTTGTTGAATCAGTGACGTCAAAAATGAATACGGTTCATTATGTTTTGAAAGCTTCTATAAGAACGGTTCGGTTTATTTTGACACTTTTATCATTTAGTTTCAAAATGGTATGTTTTCTTGAGTACATGAATGTTTACGTCACGATTGAAAGCGGTTCGAAATCAAACTCGAATGCGGTTAAACAAGAAAAAACAGCTTAAATGTTCTGTGTTTTACGTATTTCGTACACTTTCATTTACATGAATATACGGTTCTTTCGATTGCATCGAAGTGTACTAAGTGTAGCACTTTCCTACACGTGGTATAAATTACACTCGATTGTGGTATTCGTATGCTGATTGGATTCAACGAGTATGCACTAGAAAGGATGGTCCATTTTTCTATGATGGTACTAGAAAAGCATTGAACGGAAAGTCAAATTATTCACCAAATACAGGCACGACAAAAAATTTCACCAACAGGAAGAAAAACCGCTGTCAAAAAGTATAGACAGGCCTGGTGACAGGTTACAGTGGTGACGTCAAATGATCGCTAAATTTGTCCAATATACCATGAGCCATCCTTTGTTGTATCTGCACTAATCTGCAGTTGATTCAAAATCTGGTGTGAATTACACTACACCTCACCACAGAACACCTCAGGTTACCACACTACACCTTGAAGCAATCAAAAGAACCAATAGATAGGCACAATTTTCGAAATTGGCGCGTTTTATTTGGGAAAAGGAAGGGGATATTTGCGGATAATGTCATTCTACTAGGGGGAGAATTGCGGATAATTTCATGATACTAGTGGGATAATTTTTATATTTGACATTGGTAACACTGGTTTATTGTCCAAGATACAAAATCTTATTGACAAACACTGGTAAAAGGAAAGCATGTAAATAATTTACATGCTTTACTGTAAATAACTACATTCAGATAACTATACAATTACATGAAAACAATACACTTAAATACTCACTCAGACTCGGAGACTGTGGGTTTATCGAAATGTGGGGATAATGTAATGTAGTTGTATGGAAATATGAAAATGTGGGTATAACGCATTGTGGGTCACAGACCACATGGTCTGTGTTGTGGGTTGTGGGTGCAAGGAGATGCTCCCCTTCCCCTTCAAATAAACACCGTTGAGTCTTGAGTCAACAATATGCGATGCGTGAAGATCAGGCTTTACAAAAAGGAATGTGTTGCATGTTGCATCATGGTTGGCCTGTTGTCAACAAATAACATGATTTTGTCTTGTTTTTCATAATTTTATTATACAATATCTGCTGATTTTTCGATTTTTCCGTATTTTCCACTTTTTTTCGCGGTAAGTGTATCAATACCTAAGTTTACCTCTTTGACATAATCATCAAACTCATAAACTGTATATGCATTCATACACAAACTGATGTGATATTTAGATTTTTACTGGATTCAGAGTTTAGAAAAATTGATATCACAGTTTCATGGCGAATAATTATTCCTGATATAGCTGATCAATCTGAAAGCGTTTATGATTGTTGGATTCGAAGTATTTTCTTATTGTATTCTACGATAAAGGTGAATTTTGAACATTCTTATTTTCCCGGGTCCTGCGGATGTTTGACGTTCCCCCTCTGCCAATATTCAATAACCCATTGCCCTTGCGCTTAGACGCAATACGCGCCATTTGCTAAACTTTATTTCGTCATGGCAAAGGTGAGTTTTAACAGTTAATTTATTTATTTGAACTATTTTTGAGATTAAATTACTGAGAAAATATATCATTACTCCATTTAAAAATTATTGTATAATTGTTATGTGTGTACCGTCCCCTGAACGAGATATCTTCGGTGGAAAATGATAAGTTTTCTGTAGTAAATAATGTGCTAGCTTGACTGTTCAAAAATACTTGAATACTTCTGGTTTCAGAATATATTTTCACGGGATTGAAACTTCGTGGTTACGAGGCCTACTTATTACAAGAATTTTGTGTTGTGGTACACAGTAATACTTTGGTGTAACTATGGGTACAAATGTTGAGGAAGACATTTCAGATTCAAAGGATTTCATTGCGATTACAGAGGAGTTTGATGATATAGCCGAAAATATGTTCGATGAAATTGAGAAAAAACCTTTGGGAGATGCCTTATTGGCAGATCCAGATAACTGTGGCATGTGTGGGTGAGTGCATTATTGACATTTCTTTCTTTCTGACACATAACCCAATGTATGTTTCAGTGGTTCCCTTGTGATTCCTAGGATGCTTCATTGTTTACACGTATTTTGCGAAGAATGTTTGGATAAAAAACTTGTGAGCAATGCTGGTGATGCTGGGTCTATGGATACTTCTATTGTTTGCCCGACATGCAGCCATATAACAATGGTTAGCACTATAATTTGAATGTTTATTTATGGCACATTGCTAAAAAAACTCTTGTAATTGAGCAAGGTATTGTATCACTTGAAGTCAGCATCTTTTATGTGGCAGACAGTTCTACATAAAAGAAATAATACCTATATGGAATATTAATTTGAATATTCAACTGGATACTCATAGAATTCATTTGTTTTTCATATCCCAGTTGAATCAATAAGTTGGTCATTTGACTAGCTCAGTAAATTCAAATAATGCTCAGATGACAGTTTGTTCTTGAGTTTTGATTTGTGTATGTTGATTGTTCTTGAAAATTCTCCACAATTATGATTGCAACAAAGGTATGAATTTGAAAAGAAACTCGAGGGTTTTGTTGGCGATGTGTGGGATATATTTAAGATTGGTATGAATCTGTTCAGGTGGTGGCAGTTAATTATTCAACAAACTGCTAACACATCCACATCAAGTACATGGTCTTTACAAATATACTCCATGAATCAATATATTATTAAAACTTTTTCCTGAGAAAGACAGGAAAAATGGAATATTCTGCCCTCTTGCACAATATTTACATTGAACATATTTTTTTTATTCGTCAGATGTCCTTCACCTTATTAGACCTTCGATCCTTTTTTTTTTTATTTATAACCATTTTTCATTATGTTACCAGGAATTTTGGTTTGACTTCCATAATTTAAAATGTTCATAATCCGAAAATAGTTATTGAAAGTTGAATAAGATGTAATGAGCATATAACATTATATAAACGTGTGTACTCTGATCTTTTTTTACTGTAAAAAAGTAGGCAGGATATCCATTTTTTTTGAACTTTGAAGGGCCATAACTACCTAACAAAGGGAGAGTTCTGTCTTTTTACATCAGATTCCTAAGTAAAATCGGAGTTGTTTCAAAAGGCTCTGGTATTATGATAACAGATTTTTACTATTTTTTTGCCACCAGAAAGGTTCTCAAACATTTAGCGAGTTATAGACTTTGATCTGGCTAATCCTCATTTGACTATCGATAGAAAAATGTATCAATAGCACATGAAATAGACATTTTCTATATGCTCAATTTTACTGATCATCAATAGATGAGTGAATATGTAATTATTCTATTTAAAATATTTTAAAACGCCGACTACAATTTATCAGGTCGTGAATTAAAATTATTAATTATGGAATTTTTTTTTTGTTAAATTACTTTTGAAGAAAATACAAGGTTCCTAGAAAACCTCTACGAAGCTCAACTGGAAAGCAAATACCAGATTTGAAAAATTTCGGTTTCACGTGGATCGAACTCGGAACGCCCTTCAACTCGGTAAATAAATACAAATTTGAAAAATTTTGGTACTGCTGGGAAGCAAACCCAGGATGTTTCCCAAGAATTCCCGAAAAAATTGATAATTATCCAAATAATGTTATCAGTTTTCGAAAGCACGTTATTTGGCAACAGCTCAACACTAAAAGCGGAGAGCTGTTGCCTATAATAACATGATTGAGGAAGATGTGATGAAATTATGAGTTATACCCTGTTTTGATGATGAAATTTATCGCTGCAACTGAAGAAAGTTGCATGTATTCATCAAAGTTTTTCAAGTTGCATGATATTTTTTGGTGTGATAAGTTGCTGCAACTCAGTTATGTCTGTGGTAAATTTGTTGCTGCAAACAACCAATATGTGGTGGCATCATTGTGAAGAATGTTAATTTTTGAAAATTTCAATTATTTTTTAAAACTGAAGGAAACAAGAAATGTAAGGTGAATTTTTTACAATCACAAAAATTTAAAATGAATGAAATTGTATATTAGTTGTGATAAAGCGTTCACCTTGGTACCAGTCTGCTGTTTTTCAATATTGGCAATGAAAACTGACAATTCGATGACAATTTGTCGCGAGAAATTGAAGCAACAACTTGCATCGTAGAAACAGGGATTTATGTAGCAATGTTCGAGGGACATTCAGTGAGAAAATTTTTTTCTGACAGTGACATACCTATTACATAGGGATTAAATTGGTGAAATGTAAAGGTGTAATAGGTACGTCATCAATTCCGTGCCAAGATGAAATAGACAAGCTGTAGTTTATTTTTGCTTAAAATATTCCAAAGAACCGCACCTCAGTTGTCACAGACTATTCTGGACATGCTCAATATGACATTTATTGAATGAATTATCAAAATATCTTTGAAAATTCTGAGTAGTACATCAGAAAACAAGTTGCTCAGTTTTCAATTTGCATAGTTTTCAATTTCAATTTGCATATCAAGTTAAATATTTTTCAAAATAATATCGGATCATTTCCATAGTGACTTGAGTTAATTGTAAATATGCCTGTACAATTAGTAAAAGTTTATGGGGGCAGTTTTTTCACATCTAAAGGTATCCGAAGCTACATCTGATGCAAGCTCCAGCAGCCACCCTGCTCACACTCTAGTTTTTGAATACTTCATGAGTTTTCTTAGATTAACGCGTCAAGTGATTTCCAAGAAACAGTTCGCAAAATAATTACAGCAAAGGGTAAACTTATCAGATGGATTCAAAATATAGTCATAAATTGAACTGTTTGCAAGCAGTTTTGAAAAGAAAATTTCTGTACTTTTGTCAAAATTTGCAAAAATTCATGAAATGATGCTTTGATAGATACTAGTTGACATGGCTGTGCTAGCTTATTAGTATAGCTATGTATGGCCATATATGAATGAAAGGAAAGAGAGGCTTATTTCTTTCACCCATTGGAAGACCAATACACATCCTTAAGGTATGTCAAAGGAATCTATTTGACATTCATTGATGGAAGACTGATATACAATGAATATCTATAGATCACTGGCTAGGACATCAAAAACCAAATGTAAGAAAAAAGTTTTAATGTACATGAGGGTTCATTAAGAGTGTTGTTACTCAACCACTACTCCACTTTACTTTTAAGCAAAGAAATCTGTCAACTAATTGAGCTGCAAAAAAAACACTTCATGTTGAAAGAGTTCTAGGAATTTTCCAATGAAAAAAGTTTTCACAAACAGCACCTCTAATATTCACAATTTTGATTCTGTGTGAAAAGGAGAGCTCCTTATAGCTTTTACTGAATTGTCACAACACTGCCCAACTGATCTTTATTTATTGATTTACGGATGAAACCCAATTTTGGTTTGGTATAAATTATGTAACAAAGGAAGCTTTTATACTATTTAACTACTATAATTATTATAAATGCCTTTATGGGCACAACAAATGACAATAAAAACAATGACAATATTAACTGATAAAATACATTTAGTTATGACTAATACATACTGTAAGTATTATACTTCTGGTGTCTGCAGTATAATGCCATATTTAATTCCCATTGGAAATGATGGCGAGGGATTAATAGTCCATGCCTTTATTCCCTTGTGTAGTCCTATCACAAAATTTCCCAAATTTAATATTACCATGGAAACGATACAACCAAACGCCAAAGTGTCAGTGTCAAACGCGTTGGTAGTGTTTGTGTATTTGTATTGAGATGAATGAAACTGAAGAATCATTCATTTAGGGTGAATAAATTAGTTGTAAATAAAGTAGAGTATACTACTCGCAATAATGACTATTGGTCTCTCGGAATATTACTCCCTCGCCGCTGGTAAATAAAGTAGAGTATACTACTCGCAATAATGACTATTGGTCTCTCGGAATATTACTCCCTCGCCGCTGGCGCGGCTCGGTTCGTGAAAATTCCTCGGGAATAATGGGTATTATTTTTGACTTGTGGTATAATCTACTATTATTTGTTAAGTGGATCTCTGTGGAACGTTGAAATTAATAAGAGATATAATTTCCGGACAGTCAATGAGACCAGATATAATTTTGAATAGATAAACCAATTATGCAGTTATCCTTCCATTCTCAAGACTCGAAAAAGATAATATACACTAAAGTCGAGCATTTTTAAAGCTCTTATGGAAACTGAATTCACATGGTTGTTGAAACAATGCTTGGCATCTAACTATATACCCAAATTTTTAAACTCTTTTTTACATTACAAAATCTCATTATTCAAAAAGTTGAATTGAAAAATTGAATGTGATTGGTGATCAAATTAGTTGAAGGCAGTTTGCTCTTCACCAATCAGAAATTGAATTTAAATCACTCTGAAGGCATCATGGACACTCTCTACAACCTTGAAAATTTTCAAGTTTTCGGCAAATAACAAGAATTTTGAATTAGTAATATTTGAGCTAATATCATTAGTAAAAAGTCAGAACAACAAAAGGACCACAATGTGATCCCTGTTGTACACCCGATTTTACAAAGAGAGGTTCTGAAACTGTACTATTTACTGTAACTGATTGAGAACGTTCAGAGAACTGCTTATCCATTCTAGCATATTACCGGAAAAACCAATGGCAGATGATTTTTTTATCAATATTTTATGGCTGACCCTATCAAAATCTTTTGAGAAATCAGTGAAGATAGCATCTACCTGCACAGACCTCTCATGTGCTTGGGTTATAGAGCGCCGATAATACAATTAATTTGATATTCAAAAAATGAACAATTTGTTCAGGCCAGCCTCAACTCACCTACACTGTAGGTTGACGGACTAACACCTATTAGAAAACAACTACTCCCCTGGCTAATACCACGAAGGGCATTGAATTACATCCAACAGGTGTCAGTGCGGAATTCTTCACAGAAGAAATTCCACATATGCTCGTGGCGATACAACTACCAGAATTGATTTTCAATTACTGGGACGGGACACACTTGCAGACCGGTTGATTTAAAGCCAGTCTTCAAGCATCCCCATGAATTTTTGTGAAATTCGTATTTTCCTTGTACAAGGAATTGGGGCCATGCGGATATGCTCTTGGTTAGTACCTAGTCTACGGGCAGATGGCGCAACAACGGCTATTTTGCTAGTTGTTTGTATCAGCCCAGGTCT
Source organism: Zygogramma bicolorata (assembly GCA_032362365.1). Classification (NCBI taxonomy): domain Eukaryota; kingdom Metazoa; phylum Arthropoda; class Insecta; order Coleoptera; family Chrysomelidae; genus Zygogramma; species Zygogramma bicolorata. The sequence continues at coordinate 181,979 of JAVJAQ010000838.1, forward strand.
AGGGAAGATACTCTGCTCGAGTATGATTTTCAATTATGGGAAGTCATCGACTTATGTTGATGATGGCACTGCCTTGCACTGATGAGGGGCCAAATAGCCCGAAACCGGTTAAAACAACCGGTCTGCAAGTGTGTCCCGTCCCAGTAATTGAAAATCAATTCTGGTAGTTGTATCGCCACGAGCATATGTGGAATTTCTTCTGTGAAGAATTCCGCACTGACACCTGTTGGATGTAATTCAATGCCCTTCGTGGTATTAGCCAGGGGAGTAGTTGTTTTCTAATAGGTGTTAGTCCGTCAACCTACAGTGTAGGTGAGTTGAGGCTGGCCTGAACAAATTGTTCATTTTTTGAATATTTGATTTAAAGCCAGTCTTCAAGCATCCCCATGAATTTTTGTGAAATTAATTTGATGCTGTGGAACGTCCGGATGTAAATCCATTTTGCTCTTGTAAAATCAAGGCTCTACAGACATTCGTTAATATTTTGGCAACAAGCTTATCTAAAACTTTTGGAATAGGTGATTGAATAAGTAACTCCTATAGTTTTCAACTTTTTCTTTGGAACCACTTTAATGAATAGGACAGATGAAGCTTCGTTTCCAAAGATCAGGCAACGTGACACTGGTCAGTGATTTATTGAATAAAATGAAAAGAGGAGAAATCTTAATACCTAATAATTACCATTTATTGCCCAACAGGATCTTGTAATTTTTGTGAATTCGCTTTTTCTCTATGATCATCTGTTTCAGTTCTGATGAGAACAATTTAGGGAAATTAGACGGTTTGAATAGTTTCAATGGGACAAATATGTCAATAGCTTGTTGAATAATTTCATAAAATTCATGTGTTGTTGGCATCTAAGTTTGCAAAAGCACTATTCCATTATATTGTCACCTAGACACCTGGAAAATCAATGTGCCGTTGAAGAAACATTTTCTCACCTATTTTTCATATAAATATTTAATTGTCAATTATTAAATCAAGAAAAAAGATTAAAAATCCTTTAAAACGTTTTTATTGATGCTACACGCCCTTAGGTATTCAAAAAAGCTATGCTATTACATAGTTTTTAGATTTTTGGTGAAATTCATTTAAAAGGGTAGACATATTTAAGTTAAAATTTTTTGTTATATCATTTGTTAATAAATATAAAAAATGGTTCCAGAAAAAACAATTTTTAAAGAAACATTTCGAAAAAAGTTCGTTTTTGGAATTGATGATTTTCAATTATTCATAAAATGCAGGAAAACATCTTTTTAGTGTTTCAATCTAATTCGTACAAAAAATTGTCCATTTTAAGTTATCATAACTTAACTTCTGAACTATCTGAGATACAACTATAATCATTCGGGACTTTTTATGTACGATTCAATGCTTTTCAAAATGAGTGGGTATATGCACGAATCTTAAAATATATTTCTCAATATTTTTTTTTGGAATTTTTCGCATTTCTTGATATTTTGATTATCCATCCGCATGTCCTTTGTTAATTAGGATAGACCTAGTTCATGGTATCGATAATGGTCATTTTATATTAAACAAAATAGGGATAGTCAAACAAAATGTATAAATGTTTACAAAACAAACACAGTAACAGGAATAACACACATCTACAACTAAGTGAAGGAATATTATCCAAATAACATATTCTGAGCAGCATATAGCTATAATTTAGTATTCAAATATATAGAACTATGCTCAGCTATCTAATCCATCCTAGCAGAGAAATAATGACGTATGTGCTCGGCAATTGGTGTTAAGTATACTCCAAGACAAAAATATCTGTTATATGGGCTTTATTTGTTGTAAGTGCTTTTGCTGTTGTCATGGTCTGTACTACTATCGGGCAACTGGAAAAAGCTAAGCTGCACATCTTGTTGATGGTCTTGCGAAAGTTTTGGTAGTTGGTACTTTGATAATGTTTGACCACATATTCAAACTTGGGTGCCAAAGTTGACTTTGAAAAAAATACTGTAAACTGTCTTTTACATCTGAGATGAGACTTTCCTCAAAAAAAATATTCAAATGAATTGTTGGTCAGGGCAATATTTGAATATTTACAGTATATAGCTTTAACCAAGGGGTTAACAATTCTTGTAAAATTTGTACACCATACTGAAATATCAAGTACTGAATTAATATAAGGGAGTACTGAAAGACAAACATGAACTGAAACGAGGACTGAATTTCAAAAACAGGTATTGAAATACTAGATCGAAATAATGAAACAAGTACTGAATATAAATATGACTGTACTGGAATACTGACAATTCGAAGATGTACACCTACTGAAAGAGTTGTTACCCTTCGGCGTTAACGAAACGCCGAGATTTCTCGAGATGTATCCAAAGCATTCGACAAAAGCATTGTTGTAACGGATGAGAGTTTCAGGTGTGGGTTATTCTCCAGCCACATAAAGGAGTTGTATCAAACAATTTAATATGAATCCACTTAAATGCACAAATAGCTAGAACTAGAAGATGAAACTTTATACAGAAAACCATGTCTACTGAATGATGTATCCCTTATTATATTATGAGTGATTTGCCGCTACATTCAAATTTTATGTCGGAAGCGTTTTATCGAAACGGCATCAAAGATATTCAACTTAACTGTTTACGTGTTTTATAATATAAAATATTAATATTTAGGAAGAATATTTCCATCGTATGTATTTAGGAAGAATATTTCCATCGTATGTTAAAAATCCCATATGAAGCGGGACATTTTCGATCAATTACAGCGATAAATTCCCGGCGGGACATTTTCGGGCTGGTAAATAGTAGGTATCGAAAAATACCCGCTCGGTCCGTGTATCTATAGTAACGATTGTTGAAATGTACATTTTTCATCTTGACAGGCATAAATACTGAATTTTAAACGTCGTTGTTTTAACTCCGGAAATATTCCACCGAATTACACTCGTGCATCAAAATAAACCTGATAATTTTCTATTCAAGCATGTTGTCAGTAAAAGAACTGCATTCGGTTATTTTTCGGTTATATATATATATATATATATATATATATCGTTGAATTGATGAAATAATATCACCCGGGACACCTGAGTTTTCTGGCGTCCTTTTATATACTTGAATTTTTTTCAATATTTTTCGAGTCCTAAGAGTGAAAAAAAAAACTAAACAAGGGAAATGTAATATTTTTCACCCTCAGACCTGGGTAACATCTTTCACAGGTCAAATCATAATTTCGTGTTTAAGGGCATTTCGACTACATTAACCGAGGAGACCCTTTAATAAAAAGTTTAATTAAAATTCAATGATCTTTCAGACAATGTCGGTGGTGTTTTTGTTGGGATATTCGGGTCAAATTTCCATCAGTTTTTAATAAAAAATTGACACGGTTAGTGGATTTAGTAAAATTGTTGTGAAAAACCTAATATTTCTATATCAATTGTTGAACCTGATGCATTTTCTTGCTACCTTAAATATGCTTTAACTCCTGAATATATAGCAAATATTAAAAACCCTACTTACTTGCAGGTTGGCACACAAAAACTGGCTGTTCTTCCTCTCGATGTGACGAAAACTAATATATCTGATGTTTCCAATTCATCCAATTTACATTGTACCTCTTGCACAGCAAAGGAAGTAGCAAAGTCCAGATGTAGCACTTGCCACAATCTGCTTTGTAATAATTGCGATACTGCTCATCACTATATGCGCTGTTTCGAGGCACATAAAGTTGTTGCCCTTGATGATATGCGAAAAGATGGTACAAAAATAACCGTTCACAAACCTCTGGAATGTGATGTGCATGCAGGAGAGAATATAATATTTTATTGTACTGCTTGCAATGTTACCGTTTGTGCAGAATGCTGTAAGAATGATCATAAAGGTCATCAATGCGAGGGCATATTGGATAGTGAAACCAGAGTAAGACAGGAAATAGAATCACTGCTTGTTAGAAGCAAGGAAAAAATCGATCAGCTCATGAAAGCTTCTGCTGCTTTCAACAATAATATGGAGGAGCTAGCCCATCAACGATCAAATGCAAGAGATCTTATCAAAGAATCATATCAAAGCTATAAGGCTGTTCTAGAAAAATGCAGGGATGAGGCATTGGAAGAATTGAATAAGTTGTACCATGACCGAGAATTGAGAATCATGAAAGAAACTGACGAACTAGAAAAGACTATTGATAATATGGAAGATGCCTGCAAGTACACTACTCGTTTGTTGGATACTGGTACAGTACCGGAAATGATGTACTTGAGAAAGATCGTAGCTTCAAGACTATTGGCATTGAACTCAAAATCTCCAAAAGTCGAAAATTATTTCAGTATCGAATTCAAATCTGATTTTTCCGTATTTGAACAAGTAACCAAAGATCAGTTTGGAAGGTTTGTAACAGAGAGTGACATCAGGTCAAAAGTGTCTAGTCCAGTTTCAGTTAAGCCAGAATTGACCCCTCTCTCTTTGAATGGAGTCACAACCACTCCCACTATTATAACAAATGGTTGTAGTATTCCCTCAGTGGCAAACAGCCCAATATCCTTAACATCGATGCAATCTTCTTTTGATGGTGATATAAGCAACAATTTACAAAATTTTACCATAGCTCAAAGCCCTCCGTTACCTCATGTCAATTCAACCGCTCTGCAAGGATTTTCTAGTATTGCTGAATATAATTTGGCACAACTTGCAACTCTGGCAGAAACGACCAACAGTGCTGCCACATCGCCCTCACCAACAACTTTCAACTTGGCAGACTTATTGACCAATGATACTGCCTATAAAAACCTTGCTTCCCTCGCCAAACTTGGACTCACTGCAGCTGGTAAGTTGGTATTCGTGAGATTTATAAAAATCAATTTGACTATAACTAAATGATTCATATAAACATTCGAACACTTTCATCAAGTAGAATATTCTAGTGAAATTTCGAATTATTTTAACAACCCAAATTAAATTGGTGCAATGCGATTGAATTCTTATTTACTTCATCTCAGCATTATGTGAGAACGTACCTGTGAATTATTTTCAATTTTCCCTTGTAGAACACAGAGTGCGATCAGCAAGCAAACCTTTGTGCGGGCAAGGGTCGGCTGATTATCTTGGGTCCGAATCGCTCTGGGACGTCTTACTGATTTTACGGTAGCGCATGTGCTATTCCAATTACTGTAAGGAAACCCATAAAAACTCAGTGCTACTGGGGTGGTTGGTGTATTTGATCACCATTCAGCACCCGATAGTTGGTATATTGAACCAATTAAAATTTTATTAGATTATCAGGTTTCAGAAAAGTCCTTTTCCACCACCTTTCAAAAAGTTGATATAGAAAGTTAGTCACAAAATGAATAAAGATATGAGATATGTAATCAAAAAGTGTTTGATGCATATTTGTATTAGAATAGTTTACTTTGATGCAGACGCGGATACAGAACATCATATACGATGAGAGGTCAATTTCTCGTAATTTCCCATTATCACACCCAGATATAATTGCCTGCTCTTAGTGCCCACTTCCGTATCCGCGCCTGCTTAGATGATGAATGATTGATGTTTTTCTAATTTTAAATTTGAATTTTCTCATACAGATAGCGTTCCCAATGGAAATAACATGCTTGCCCGTTCCACATCGGTTGCCTCACTGAATATATCAAATAATCTCATGAATGGCTTTAACGGTGTATCCACAACAACTTCCCCTTTACTTTCCACACCTGATGATATTATTCCTGATCCTCTGACCAATATTCTCCCCTCCACAGGAACCAACTCGAATCCTTCAGTACCCCGCACAAATAAAGTCAGTCCAATGCAGATTCGTTGCAAATTTGGCCAACTGGGACCCAGCAAAGGACAGTTCAATTCCCCTCATGGATTTTGCTTGGGACTGGAAGAAGATATAATCGTGGCTGATACAAATAATCATAGAATTCAGGTAAATCGCTTTTTATCAAATATCTTATCTACATCCTAGTATACAGGGGATACACTGTTTCAGTGCCTTATTTCACATGCGGGATATGGGGGCTTGAGATATAAAAAACTACTATCTGTATCTGTAGGGTAGGGAGGGTGAGTGTAGACCGAGAGCGCTTATGCCACAATATGGCCCATTGTACATCCTCCCAAGGAGTCGCCCTCCTAGGACATTGTCCATCCTGCCTTATCCAGGAAGGAGGACAGGTCACCAGGGGACATCTCCTTAATATCGGCAGGTGTAGGCCAAGACTCACCGAACACACACTCTCTTATCGACGATAGCTCCAGACATTCACATAAGACATGCCTGACAGTTTCATCTTCCTGTTCACACATCCTGCATAGAGGTGTGTCCACTAGCCCCATAATATGGAGGTGTTTCCTTAGTTGACAGTGTCCGGTCAGAAATCCCACTGTTAAACGTAGATTCTTCCTGGTCATCGCCAAGTATTTATTCGGATCCAGCTTCCCAGGGTCGTCTAGGGTGATCCTGGCAAAACTGCATCCTTTGGTTTCATCCCATCTATCAAGGGATTGAGTATGGGTGTAACGTTTGGCTATTTCCGCAATTGTCGAAGTCGTCAAGCCATGGGTGTCACCTGGTCCCAAAATTTTCAGTCCAGCCGCCATCCTGGCCAAAGAGTCAGCAATGCGGTTACCTTTGCTCCTGTCGTGCCCTTTCACCCACCTTAGTACGATATTATTATCTACCGAGGCGTTAGCTAAATCTTGGTGGCACTCTAGTGCTAACCCTGAGATAATACGTTGTCTATTCAAGGTTAATAGGGCTTGTCTACTATCAGTGTAGATTATTATGGTTTTGCCAGAAACTCCTTTTCTGGTTAGCTCTTTTGTGGCGATTGAGATACCAACCAGTTCTGTTTGAACCACGCTCGTATTTTTTCTCATTCCCTACTTAATCCTCAGGCTAAGTGATCTGGAATAAACTCCACATCATGATCCTTCCTTGGTTTTTGAGCCGTCTGTGTATATGCGTATTGCATTTGCAGCATCCGCCTCAGTGTTCTGTTTTATTTGTATTTTGTAGGGTTTATTAAACACAAACCTGGGTTCAATTGCGTCACCGGCTACCTGTAGCAGAGGCACCGCAGTGAGTGCCTCCCTCCACAGGCGCAGCCTCAGTTGACCCATTCCTACCTCGGGGTTTACACCAGCCGTGCGCAATCGTAGCATGGCCATTAGCGCAACCTCCTTGACGTGCAGGTCCAGAGGTGTCAGACCAGTAACTAATTCCATTGCCGCGGTTGGTGTTGTTCTCATGGCTCCTGTGATGTTCAGACAAGCCATTCGCTGTATTTGATATAGTTTTTGGATGGCCATTGCTTGTAGAGTTTTCGGTCCCCATGCAATGGCTCCGTACGTTAGCATAGGTCTTATTATTGCAGTGTAGATCCAGGTGACTACACGGGGCGAGAGACCCCATGTGCGTCCCACTGTCCTCCGACACTGCTCATAGGCCACATATGCTCTTTTTGCTCTGCTCTGAATGTGCGAGTTCCATGTTAACTTCCTGTCGAGGGTAATACCGACGTATTTCACCTCTTCAGAGAAGTTTAGTTTGCTTTTGAAGATTTCGGGGGGTTTCAAGCCCGATAAGCTTCTTTTCCTAGTGAAAAAAACCATCTCCGTCTTCTTGGGATTGATCGACAGTGAGTGTTCTTCACACCATGTTCTAAAAATTGTTCTAAAATTGTTCGTTTCCGTTAACCAGCTGACGAACGTCAACCCTCAGAAGTCGAAACTTGTGCGAGCAATGGATCAACGAGGCCTTACCATGTTTCTGTTAATTTGAGACCATCCTGCGCTCTATCCCACAGTGTGTTCACAAATTTGCCGGTCTGCAAGATAACTATGTCATCTGCATATGCAATTGTGTAGAAACCATTATTGTTGAGGTGATTAATCAGGGTATCCAGGACTATGTTCCCTGCGGACATCCCCTCATGACCAGTCCTCTCACAGTAATGTCTTCTACATTTATACTTATTGCTCTACTAGAGAGCATCTTGAGTATCCATTCTCCTACTACCAGGGGTATATTCCTGGAGTTAAGTTGCTGGGTGATTGTTGGGAAGGTCGTTTTATCGAACGCTCCTTCGATATCTATGAACATACCCAGGGTGGATTCTTTATTATCCAATGATCTCTCGATTCTGCCAACCACTTGGTGAAGGGCCGAATCAGTGGACTTTCCCGGAGTATATGCATGCTCATTTGGATGAAGTGGATTGTGAACTAAGACTTCATCTCTTATATACCGCTCGCACAGCCTCTCCATTGTATTCAGAAAGAACGATGTGAGACTAATTGGTCGGAATGCTTTTGGTAAGGTGTAGTCCATCCTTCCTGTTTTTTTTTAAGTACTTTATTCATATATAATGCGTTCTTAACAAGAATGAATATACAATTTAAAGTCTTTGGTAGTTTGCACTACATTGAATAATGAATTTCCAAAGCAGCAAAAGTGCTGGTCTCGGAAAAGTGTCTACAAAAACATACACAATTCATCTACATTTTTCATCTTGGAGAACATATCTGAATACAAAGTATAAACACCACTCGTACTTCTCTTCACTTACTGGGAACATACCTCAGAGCTAATGAGGCTCTGAGTATTCCGTCCAGGTGCGGCATAAGAATATCCCATCCCCATTGTAGTAGGGCTGGTCTTATACCGTCAGGTCCTGGTGCTTTGAAGGGGGAAAAGCCCGATATGGCCCACCTTATCTTGTCCTCATCAATTATAGTGCTAGCAAATTGCCAGTCCTATTTTGAGGGTGTTATTGGTAGTTCCCTCCGGTTCGTCGTTCCTGGGAAAACAGAACCTGGTGAGTTTCCATAATAATCTCAGCGCTCTCCTGGAGGTTGGCGGCTTTGTCGCCATTTTCCCTCGTCAGGATGCCGATACTCTTTTTTGAATAGGGATGGTTTTTACCCTCTCTCCAAAAAAAGCAACCCTCGGCACAGGGTAGATTTTGAAATAGAGGGTAAATAGAACCTATATCCAAATTTTCATACGAATCGGTGCTGTATGGGATAAATACACAGTTTACACTTTTTTTACCGTCGTAGACTGGAGTATGTGAAAAAAGGATATGGAGTGTTCTTGTTACGCCATTTACAGCATAATGTCGTATTTCCGTTTACCTGATAATGCACGACGGAGTTTCTTACTCTGGAGAGAAGGATAGGTGCAGAGTTCTGTTTGTCAGTTTGACTAAAATATTGAAAAAAAGATAATGAAGCTTCAAAGTAGAGTTGACGATAGAACTTCATGGAGGAAATGAAAGTTCAGGCATTAAAATAATCTTCAAAACATGAATGATCTACGACATTGAAAAAAAAATCCAATTCTGTTTCTGAATTGATTGCCATCTTTTGGTGTTATGTCTGAGTGATCAGGAAAATATGAGATTCAGGCTACGACGCCCGTAAGAAAAACGAAAGAAAAGACATGACTTGGAAACGAAATCACTAGTGCCATCTACTCGTAGTATCCACCCCTTCAAACGATATTTTCATATGGTTTAATAAGTATATTTGTCTGCAGACTTTTTTGAACTCTCTGAGATTGGCTTTATATATTTCCCAGTCCTCTTCGAGTTTTGTTCGTTTTGCTTTGTTAAAGGTCGTTCTGAGGTGTTCCAGTTCAGGGCACCACCATTTATTGGTTGTGCCTTCTGTCTGTACCCTCCTCATCGGACAGGATTCCTTATAGGCAATGTCTATTTTGTTTTGGATAGATAACGTGTACCTTTCCAATTCTTCACTATTGCCAGGAGTCAGGGCCTCTGTCTCCCTCAGAGCTCCTTTTAAGAGTCGATTGTATAGAGCTACATCCGTCCTCTTCGGATTGCAGGATTTCACAGTGGTCCTGAGATCCTGGTTTACCGTATAAGTCAACCAGCGATGGTCTGACATAGAAATATGATCAGACACTTGCCAGTCTTGAATTTTATTTGATGTTTTGGCTGTCGCCAGCGTAATATCTATTAATGTTTGGCTACGGGCGTTAATGAATGTCGGCTCCGTACCTCTGTTCAAGATTGCTAGGTCTTTCTTAATTATGTATTCGTAAAGAGACTTACCTCGGGCTGATATCCTTGCTACTTACTATTTTTCTGTACAATGCAATTTTCTTTTGCAAAAATCTCCAGAATGTTTGCTGCGACAAAGAACCTGTAACAAAAAAACGTGAATGTAATGAGCATTCAAATCAAAAATCGTATCATGAAATATGGTAGTTTATATTATCTGAAACATTGAGATTGTGTAATGGTTGAGTGCTTAGCTAACTCCTTAATTTGATAAACGGATTTTTCAATTTTTTTTGAAGTTCATTAGTAAAGTGACAATGTGTGTCTGTATAAAGATAAGGTTTCTTGTATGATTATTTTTTTCACTTGTCAAAATGTGACGTTTTTGGCATTTCAACCAATAGTAGCGGGTTATTCTATGGTTATTCTAGCCAATCATTGGGTATTATACTGATAAAACTGCCTGGTCCTTTCGATAAAACGTTGTTTACCTTTGAACTGTCAAAACTATACGGTTTACCCCGTCGATTCTATTGAACTGGCTCATATTTATATAAATTATCATGAATGAAGAGTTACCTTATAATTAATAGTCTTTCACTTTTTCAGCATAATAATAACAAAACACATTTCAATGAACACTCAAACACGTAAATAGCTCACAACCCAACTTTATGACAGATATAGCGAACGACCGATTCAAATATTTAAGGTTTCCTTAACTCAAATGAAGATGGCGTACAATTAGTTTTTATTAAATACAATTCATTTTTTGTTGTATGAGAAGAAACCGTTGTATGAAGATTTTGATACGACATAACGAATGATTTTATGTTTCTTCTGGCGCGATTTTCATTTCATAAGAAATTTTCAATTATCAACCTTGTACAATGGGAGGTGTGACGCCATTTCTTGGTATCGTCGGCAAGCATTATCATATTCACTGCGTAAGCATCATATCTCTTCTGGATCATAGAGGGCATACATCGTTGTTTGACATTTCAAATTTGTAAAATTTTCACCTATTCTCCCTTCCTTCTTATGTAAATGGAATACTGATCAATTGAATTGTTCTTCCTTCTATTTGTTCAAAAAATAATCTCTCCAAATACAACTCGTTCTTCAAATTTAATAAGATAAATTTTAATTTTCGACACTCAAACTTTTTTATTTTGAGGCAAAAGCATTCAAACAAACCGAATTTTATCAATCGGTTTGTTTTTATACTTTTGCCAAATAAAAAAGTTTTTGTGGAAAATGAAAATTTATCAATTAAATTTGAAGGACTCGTGGTATTTCCTTTCATAATTTTTGCAATAGAAAAAAAAATGAATTTACCTTTTTTATTTTCTATCCTCCACAAGTTATCTGCCTCACCCCTTCATTCACAGTACCCATTATTATTATCTCAAAACTAATTATTTCATTACTTAGATATTTGAGAAAACTGGAACATTTAAATTCCAATTCGGAATCCCTGGTAAAGAAGAAGGACAACTTTGGTATCCTCGTAAAGTAGCTGTTATGAGAACAACTGGCAAATACGTTGTCTGCGATCGTGGAAATGAACGCTCTCGCATGCAGATCTTCACGAAAAATGGTCATTTCTTAAAGAAGATTGCCATTCGCTACATCGATATCGTAGCCGGCCTAGCTGTGACCAGTCACAGTGAAATTGTTGCTGTGGACAGCGTTAGTCCTACCGTCTTCATAATTGGGGAAGGTGGCGATCTTATCAGGTGGTTTGATTGCAGTGATTACATGAGAGAACCGTCCGATATTGCTATTCATGGTGAGTTATATTCATTAATTCTTGTCGGATATCGCCGAATTTTGATATTAAAAAAAAATACATTTTTTTTTCTGCAATTTTTTGCATTTCCAACCCAAGGAGGGTCTGAAAAAATTATGAAATGATATTGCAATCTATACAAGAGTTAAAGGTTAGATTCTAGCCCAAAAAGATGATGCGTTAGTCAAAAAAACAGTCCCTTTTGGGTGATGAAACGTCTAATTAGTTTGCAACTTCAAGTATAAGTCAAATTTGCCTATAATAAAAATAAAAGAACTGATATTATTTATAATAATATTTGTCTGTGTTAACGTTTTGGAAATCGAACCCATTTTCTTTCTGGAAATTTATTCACAAATTCTTTTTTTATTATTCTTTGTCAACATTCTGTCGAAGATCTGTGGTTTTGACATAACATTTAATCTTTCAAGTGGGATAACGAGGTGCGATTAACATCATGTGGTTAGTAGTCGGGATCAACAGTTGCCACAGGGATATGGCGTAATAGTTTTTTATACACACAAGTATGCTGTTACTTATCTAAACTTGTTTCTGCCATCTATGCATGTTTATTTATTTATACGGGTTACCCCCATTACATAATATACATAGAGTTAAGTTGTAATACAAATACAGTTAATTGACAGACTAGAGATAATTAAATCCAAGAACAATAATAGTATATATAAGTAAATGTTATATTTCTGACCACAGACTACTTTTCAATGTGGAGAGCGTAATACCAGTAACCTCCACTTTTCTATCATTAATCCTTTTGAGCGTGCGATCGATAGGAGAATGTATGCCATAGTTGGTGGTATGGAAAGGAATGTGAAAGAGATCAGTATTCCTGAGAGCTCTAGTAGGCACCTGTAGATGGATTTTAGCTAGGACTTCATTGCATATAACAAAGCCATTAATTAATTTGTATATGAATATTATATCAGAATTTTCCCTTCTCTTCTTCAGTGAACTGAGGTTGAGAGCATTTGCTACAAAGTTGTAATTATGGTTCTCTATATGGATGTTCATTTTATAACCACAAAATCTTTAAGAATTTATTCTGAACCCTTTCCAATGTAGTGCAGTGATTCTCATAAAATGGTGGCCTTATAATTGACCCATATCTAACCGAGAGATTATCAATGCGAAGTAAATTGTTCTTATGGATGTAACAGATAGATGATTACAGTTTCGTAAAATGAAACCTAATAGTTTCAAAGTGTTAACTGCAATATAATTCACATGTTCTATAAAACGTAACTGCTCATCCATAATAACACCTAAGTCCATGTTAATTGGGTTTAATTAATAGAGTATGAGGTGTTAAATTTCTTATTTGATTTGTAAAAACTGATATAACTACATTTATCAATGTTCATGTGCAAATTGTTTTCATTACACCATCTAACCAAGATGTTCACATCTTGTTGAATTAATTCAGCATCATCTAATGACCTTATTGGTCTGAAGAGCTTTAGGTCATCTGCAAACATTAAAAAGTCTGTGTTTTCAAAACATTTCGCTACATCATTAACAAAAATGTTGAACAGGAGAGGTGCACAGTGAGATCCCTGTGGTACTCCTGATGGAACCTGAATTATATGAGATGTAGCATACCCTATCTTGACTTGCTGTGTACGGCCAATTAGGAAACTCTGAAACCGTGAAAGACGTTGGTCGGAAATTCCAAATGGTTTCAACTTGTGCATTAAAATTTTGTGGTCTACACCATAGCTGTCCAACATGCGGCCCGCGAACTCCTTTCTTGCGGCCCCCGCTTCACGGGTCATGTATACATCACTTGTATAAATTACTCTCAAATACCGAATATACATCACATGTACAAATCACTCTCAAATACCGAATATGAACAATTCTTACATTACCGATAAAATACAATAACATGTGACGCCACTGGCGACCGACACCAGGCCGCAAAGCATTTACTGGAAATTGGACCGATCATCCCCGAATATTCGAGAAGCCAACATGAAATTCATCAAGTCAAAGTATAGATGTTCCCTCTCTGATGAGTCACTTACTTACTTCGTTTATCAACAACAAATATTAATGTTAATATTGATGCATTAGTATTAGGAAACCAACATCCTCAAATATCCCACTGATTTTTTCATATTTTTTATTTTCTGAATAAATAAAAATAATAGAAAAACTATTTTTGTATACCATATTCACATAGTATTATAGTATATACCTATTAAAACTCAGTAATAATGTTGTATAGAAAGATTTTATAATGCGGCCCTCCAAACTACATTTTTTTTTTAAGTGGTCCTTGGGCCACTTGAAGTTGGACAGGCCTGGTCTACACGATCAAATGCCTTGGAAAAATCAGTGTATACATCATCCATTTGATCTCTACTTTCCAAGACATTTAATGTTTTTTCTTCAAACACGTTGGTTGCTTATCAGATGCTCTTTACAATAAAAATTCATTTGGTCACTCACCATACTATCCAATAATTTAGGGAGGGAACTTTGATTACATACACTACGGTAATTTTTTATATGTTGTTTGTTTCCTGATTTGAATAAAGGGCGAATACAACAACTGTTTCCAAACTTCTGGGACAATACCCTTATCTAATGAACATTTAAAAATGAGGAATATAGGGCGAAACAATTTGCAATCTGTTCACAGTTATTTCCTACCATATCATCTTAATACATAGTATTGGGTAAATCATTAGATGACCTTTTACTATTTACATACCTCCAGAACAATTTTGGGTTAGTATACAAATCCTGATCTAATTGATTAATATATTCACTGAAGCATAGTCTAGATAAATTTCTACATAACTACCTCAGTTCACAGAAGATATGGTAGTCATGTATATTTTGAGTAGTTTTGTATTGTTTATGAGCAATTTTCTTTTGTTTTATGAGTTGTCTTAATAATTCTGCACTAAATCACTATGGAAAATTAGATGTTCTGAAACGTTTTAATGGCACAAAGAAAGATATTGCCATATTTATTATGTGATAAAAACTTTCCACTGCCTCATGAATATCTGACAGGTGTAAATGATTCTTCCAATTCACTCCAACTAAATAATTATTGAGACCTGCAAAGTCGGCATTTTTGATATAATAATAAAATTCATTGTATTTTAGTGATTGTTGTGCTTTACTTATTCCAATTTCAAATGAATAACTTATGTGATGATTACTATTTTCAAAAATAGCGTCTATAGCTGAATTAATTAATAAGTCCGATACATTTGTAAAACACAGGTCTAGAAATACATTTCTTTTATTTGGGATGTTAATATTCTGAAAAAAATTCAAATAACCGTAACATTCAGCTAACTGCATCACTTTGGAATCATAACAACCATTAACTGTTACACCTAGTACTTTGTTAGCCCACATCAGGTACGTTAAAGTCACCGAATATATAAATATGGTGCTGCTGAAAATTATGAACTAGATTTTCTACAGATAGACAATGTTCCTCATAAATTCTTTCAGGGGCTTGTGGTGGAATATATACTCCTCCAATTATAAACACATTTTTCCCACTTGAACATCTAAGAAATAATTGTTCAACAGTTTTGTGTAAAGGGTTGATCACAGATACTTCAATTGAGTTCTTAACAAAAATTAGTATTCCGCCTCCTCTTGATTTTTCACTTGTTTCACTATTTCTATCATATCGAAAAACATGGTAGGAAGGTATTTGAATTATTTTGAATGTAGAAACACATTCAACAAATCTAAAACCTTTTTGCACTGTATCTTATCAAATGAAATTATTTCAGAGAAGTCTTGGGAAGGAGATTCCTCAACATTGTATATAATTATATTTTTGGATCTATTGGCTCTTTCTTGAATCTCTTTGTATAAATCTTCGCCTTCTAATTGTGCCAGCTTTTTATTTCTAATGATTTCATTGTCGGTTTGTTTATTTGCTGAAATTATTTTTTCCATGTTTGCAATCCTCTCTAGAAGTTTATTTGACTCCAGTAATTGTTCTACCTTAATTATTCTTTGTTCCATAGTTATGAGTTTTCCATTGAAATTAGATGAAAAATCTTGCATTCCGTCTTCAAGCTTATTGATTCTTTGAGCTAGATTGCTAATAGTATTCACTCTACACGGCGGACAATAAAAAGGCATTACCCTAGTAGGAATGACCACTGCTCTCACCTCTGTTGCGGACAACCCAGCACATACTTTTCAAATGATTTGTTTACACTGATCCCAAGGGTATATTATGTAAATGAATGTTTAACGCTCTCAAATTTCAGGTAAGGAATTCTACGTTTGTGACTTTAAGGGTCATAATGTTGTGGTCTTCAATGAAGATGGACAGTATTTACGCAGGATCGGATGTGAGAATTTGACCAATTTTCCAAATGGGATTGATATATCTGATGCCGGAGATGTCTTGATTGGTGATTCGCATGGTAACAGGTTCCATGTGGCTGTTTTTTCACGGGATGGATCACTCATTTCAGAATTCGAGTGCCCATATGTGAAGGTTAGTGATAAATATTTTATATTTGCTATTAAGATTTTTCATCTTCTTGATTCTTCGATTTTGTGTGCAGGTGTATTTTTCTATTTACACAGGAAGAGCAATATGAAACAGTACAGTCTGTGCGCTCCTTCGATGCCAGTTTTATCACCTCTATTCGAGCAGTAATTGACAATGACAATCAGTTGACTACTTGTTATAGCCAAGTCTAACAAACAGTAGTTGATTATTTAAATTTTTGAAAAATATGCTTTTTTGCTACATCATCGTACATTTCCAACAATTTTTTCTAATTTCGACTTCATTTAATATGGAGATGAAGAGATTTTGAGTTTTGTTGGGTTTGCAATAAATATATTTATTAACTAACTAATACTTCTAGGCGATTATAAAACTGTCTACTTGTTTCAACTAAAAGTTGATGTTGACCACACTCACTTTAAATTTCACTCGATTAATAGGATGATTAAACCGGTGCTTAGACAGTCAGTTTTAGAATATTTTCCACAGTATTAAGTTTAATACCATGGCAACCTTTCAGCAAGCGCCCTCGTTTTGATGTTTCACAAATTGGAAGTCAAAACATGAATGGCTACAACTGTTTGTCGAGCAGGTAATTCAAATTGAATTCAATTGACTATTTGTGAACCTCCACCCTATAATAGATTATGGATAAAGTTTTATTTTGTAGACTGGTAGCTGGACAGATCCAGCCCTACATTGAATCAGGCAACTATTATATTATTTGTTTTTTTGAAAATCTTGATAGAAAGTCAAGATTATAACTTGTAGAAGGTGCATGCTAGTCGAATATCTGAAGTTAAATGCGATTCAGGCCAAATACTCACTTTTCTTTCCTACTGGATAGTTTGGGGAATCTCGAATTATATGCCGGATGCTTTGGAGAGGGGTTTACAAGTTGACTCTGTGCACACTGATTTTTCAAAAGCGTTCGACAAAGTTAACCATGAGCTCTTGATTTATAAACTTTGATGGAGTCGATGGGCTACTATATTGAAGTGGATCGAGAGCTATCTTACGGAAAGAACGCAAATTGTCAGGGTAAATCATTACTATTCTCATACCATTGCAGTTACCTCAGGTGTTCCGCAAGGATCTCACTTGGGGCCAATTTTGTTCAACTTGTTCATCAATGATCTAATACGCTGTTTCCAAGAGAGTGAATCTTTGTTATTCGCTGACGATTTGAAATGTTTCAAAATAATCAAAAGCAAGGCTGATACATTGAGTCTTCGAAATGATATCGATCGCCTATCTAACTGGTGTAAGCTAAATGGTATGCGTCTGAATGCATCCAAATGCCATATTCTTCGTTTTCATCGAACTCATCATCCAATCATCTTCGAATGTAATATAAATAAATATAAATAATGTAAATATAATATATTATATAACAAAATATAATATAAATAAATAAATGAATAACTTGACCTTACTGTGTATCAGCCCCGTGATTCTCTCCAAAATATCCTTATTTGTCCCCAGTCGTTCAACTAGGCATGTCCAAACCTTTTATATCTCTTTTCACAGATTCAATTACTCATACAATAGCTTTATTCCCAGAACTCTTCAATTAGCTAACTCATTTAGTAACTAGTATAACTACTGCTCTTCGAGCTTGAAGGCCGTCGTATTTTGGAATTTCTTCCTGACGTTTCGCTAGCGCGAGTGGCCAGCTTCTTCAGAGGCTTACTCATCTCCGATGACTAAACAGTTCGATTTCTCAAGGCGTATTTATATTGATGCAGGTAGTCTGGAGTGTTAATTACTTCTGTCGGGTTCGGGGAATAATCATCATTATTAGTTGCCGCACTACCTGCTGTGATTTCATTAGTTATTCTTGATTTCTTTAGAATCGGATTCCAAATTCTGTTTAGAGTCAACGTTTCTTCCTTTCTGTTAAAATTGTCCGCATGTTTTTGGATCTCTATTGCCTCCCGTACCAGTCGGCTATGGTAACCCTGGTTGGAGGCAATCAGTGTTGCATTTTCGAACAGAATCTTGTGGTCGCCCTCGCTCAATGCGTGTTCCGCCACCGCCGATTTGTCGGTTTGCCCCAGGCTGCAGTTCCTTTGATGCTCTTTGAGCCTTGTACCCATGGATCTTTTCGTGGTACCGATGTAAACCTTCCCACAGGTGCACGGTATGCGATAAACCCCTGCCGCTGACAGTGGGTCTCTTTTGTCTTTAACCGACCTGAGGCTTTGCTGGATCTTCTTGGTCGGCTTGAAAACTGTTTTTATGTTATATTTCCCCAAGAGTTTTCCAATTCTGTCAGTGACTCTCGGGATATATGGCAGATATGCATTCGCAACTACCTGAGAGTCATCCCTGTTATGAACCGTGGGACTCTTCGGTTTCATGGCCCTGTTGATCTCAGATACACTGTACCCATTCGACCTCAAGGTTACTTGAAGATGTTTCAGTTCCTGCTCTAGATAGATTGTGACAGCGAACATTCTGAGCAAGGCACGGCCACCAAAATGCAATATCACAAAAAGAGAGATTGCAGCCTTGAAGAGCTTGAATTCTGATGAGGGTATCACGATACTTCCAGCGGACAAAGGAAACGCCACGGTCATTCTAAAAACGGAGGAATATAATAACAAAATTGAAGAACTCCTAGAACCCACGAACTACCGCATACTTAGAAGGGACCCGACACAATCAAGGTTGAGGAATGTAAATAAACTCATCAAGTCGTCCTCACTGTCGGAAACCATACAGAAAACCGTTATCAGAACTGAAGCCGTTCCACCCAGACTCTACGGTCTCCCAAAGGTGCACAAACCCAACATGCCACTGAGACCTATAGTCAGTGCCCCAGGCTCACCTACCTATCACTTGGCAAAACATCTGGCCTCACTCCTCCAGCCTCATGTCGGAAGAACAAATTCCTACGTCAAGGATTCAACAGACTTCGTTGGTAAAATTAAAGGCTTGACCTTGGAACCGACCGACATCATGGTCAGCTTCGATGTTGTGTCCTTGTTTACCAACGTCCCACTGGAAGACTCTCTGAGGGAGATAGCCTGCCTGTTCCCAAGTGATATTGTCGGACTTTTTAGAGCATGCCTTACGGGAAGCTACTTTCAATGGAGGGGAAACTTCTATGAGCAATTGGATGGAGTGGCGATGGGAAGTCCACTGAGCCCAGTGATAGCCAACTTCTTTATGGAACGGTTTGAAGAGAAGGCAATCGACGCCTTTGATTTGAAGCCGACCTTGTGGCTATGCTACGTGGATGACACCTTCGTCGTCTGGAAACATGGAAGGGACGCTCTGAACCTTTTTCTGGACCACCTAAACGCTCAACACCCCAGCATCAAGTTCACCATGGAAACCGAACAGAACCAGCAGATAGCCTTCTTAGATGTTCTGATTGAACGATGTGGCGCTAGACTAACCCACAAAGTATACCGAAAACCCACGCACACGGATAGGTACCTGCACGCACTATCGAACCACCATCCTAGTCAAAAGAGAGGAGTCATATCTACCCTAACTGAACGTGCTCGAAGGATTTGTGAACCAGAACATCTAGAGCAGGAACTGGAACATCTTCAAGTAACCTTGAGGTCGAATGGGTACAGTGTATCTGAGATCAACAGGGCCATGAAACCGAAGAGTCCCACGGTTCATAACAGGGATGACTCTCAGGTAGTTGCGAATGCATATCTGCCAGAGTCATATCTACCCTAACTGAACGTGCTCGAAGGATTTGTGAACCAGAACATCTAGAGCAGGAACTGGAACATCTTCAAGTAACCTTGAGGTCGAATGGGTACAGTGTATCTGAGATCAACAGGGCCATGAAACCGAAGAGTCCCACGGTTCATAACAGGGATGACTCTCAGGTAGTTGCGAATGCATATCTGCCATATATCCCGAGAGTCACTGACAGAATTGGAAAACTCTTGGGGAAATATAACATAAAAACAGTTTTCAAGCCGACCAAGAAGATCCAGCAAAGCCTCAGGTCGGTTAAAGACAAAAGAGACCCACTGTCAGCGGCAGGGGTTTATCGCATACCGTGCACCTGTGGGAAGGTTTACATCGGTACCACGAAAAGATCCATGGGTACAAGGCTCAAAGAGCATCAAAGGAACTGCAGCCTGGGGCAAACCGACAAATCGGCGGTGGCGGAACACGCATTGAGCGAGGGCGACCACAAGATTCTGTTCGAAAATGCAACACTGATTGCCTCCAACCAGGGTTACCATAGCCGACTGGTACGGGAGGCAATAGAGATCCAAAAACATGCGGACAATTTTAACAGAAAGGAAGAAACGTTGACTCTAAACAGAATTTGGAATCCGGCAACTAATAATGATGATTATTCCCCGAACCCGACAGAAGTAATTAACACTCCAGACTACCTGCATCAATATAAATACGCCTTGAGAAATCGAACTGTTTAGTCATCGGAGATGAATAAGCCTCTGAAGAAGCTGGCCACTCGCGCTAGCGAAACGTCAGGAAGAAATTCCAAAATACGACGGCCTTCAAGCCCGAAGAGCAGTAGTTATACTAATAACCTCGGCCGCGAAAGCCTCAACCATTTTGTCATTTAGTAACCTCCAAATTTTCAATTTAACAGTCTCCCGCTTCAAAAATCATTTACTTGACCTAGCTTTGTGATACCTTCCGCTTGAGTTTTTGTATTGTGTTTAGTGCTACATGACCTGCATATCTATTGCATATCAATTTTTCTAAATGGATATCAATGTTTTTTAAAGTTATTAGTAATTGTACTATTCATATAACCTACTTACAAATCACTTCATTGTATTATCTACTTTTAAAGCACTGTAATATTCTTATCTGAAAAGGGCCTGCCCGTGAATAAATAAATAAATGAATCAGAAATATCCAACACAAGTATATTTCTTGATTTTTTTTTTCTTTGACTTTCCCTGCCCTTCAATTCAATACTGCGATTTTTAATAGGTCAAGGATATATTTATTTTATGCTGACATCAAAGGACTTACATTATTTTTACAATATGGCAAACACATATGAAAAATCATTGCGCTTATCAATCAACAGTAGGGCAGTATCACTATTTTGGTTTGGGTATGAAGGCCGTCGTTTTTTTGGAATATTTTCCTGACGTTTCGCTGGCGCGAGTGGCTAGCTTCTTCAGAGGCTCATGCAAAACCCCAATTTGGAGACGAGATCTGAGTATGTTAACGCAAGAAATAGGTGCAATGCAACAATTGAAGCTGCTAAAGAAGCACATAATAGTCCAGTAAATGAAGTGGCGAACCTGTGAATAAGTGGCTCACTTGTGGCTCAATTTGTAGGTCGTCACAGATGTTTTCAAAGGACCCAAAACTTAACACGATTGCGTTCATGGAAATGGCCGAAAATGGCCCCCCAAACCCAGAAAAATGGGTTTCCCGCCAATATCTCGCTAAATATACGAATTAGAGAATTTTCGTTCATTGAAAAATTAAAGATTGTCTCATTATCTACAAAAATGACCCTTATCATTTTTTCCCGAAAACTCAACAGTTTTCGAGATAAAGGGACCCAAAACTCTCCTCATTTCAGCTGCCGCTTTCTCTATAGGAATTCAGTTGTCTATGCATTCGCTTGGAGGCGGGCGGACGAATTGTTTCATAACTCAGGCAAAAACTGACATTCTTCAATGATTCAAAGTTCAAAAAGACTATTTATGAAAAAAAAAATGTAAACAAATTAATGAAACAATGTCGAAATGGTGCGGAAAAAACTTACAGCTTATTAAATCTTTTTGCCAAATAAGAAAGAACTTCGAAATACATGGAATGATAGCTACGGGTTTCCTCATTATCTTGAACTTCGAATCATTGAAAAATGTCAGTTTTTGCCTGAGTTATGAAACAATTCGTCCGCCCCCCTCCAAGCGAATGCATAGAATTCCTATAGAGAAAGCGGCAGCTGAAATGAGGAGAGTTTTAGGTCCCTTTATCTCGAAAACTGTTGAGTTTTCGGAAAAAATGATGAGGGTCATTTTTGTAGATAATGAGACGATCTTTAATTTTTGTATGAACGAAAATTCTCTAATTCGTATATTTAGCCAGATATTGGCGAGAAACCCATTTTTCTGGGTTTGGGGCCATTTCCATGAACGCAATCGTGTTAAGTTTTGGGTCCTTTGAAAACATCTGTGACGACCTACAAATTGAGCTACAAGTGAAGAACGCATATACTTGTTCACAACTTTCCCTAGGTTCGGATCTTCAGTTACTGGACTAATAATCAGAAAATTCATTCAAAACTTGTTGAATGTCCAAACGGTTATCGTACTTGTAGTAGAGCTATATGTAAAAATTGCAAAAAGGAAATGCAAGCACTTATCTGAAGATTGAAAGACCATCGTGTAAGAACGCTGGAACAAGTAACAAAGAAGTTGATTTAACAATTGAAGGTATGTACTATGTACACATATTATGTCTGAAGTAGTATGGTAATGATATATAGTAGACACAGAAACTGAAAAAATTATTATTTCATTATTGATTGTTATCTTCATACAAAGAAAAAGTGTTAGATTTTAATAAGCGGTATGATTTGATACAATGCAAGGATCGCTGAAATATTACTTTTTCCATATATTTTATTTTAATAATTATTGAATCAATAGGTTATTTGATCATTTATAACTAAATAATTTCTCGCATTTTTACAGAACATGAAGGATCAGATCTTGATTCAGATAAATTCAATTCAACCACCAGTTTTCAACATCGACCGCCAAGTTCAGCTTCGTCAAGTTTGTCTGTTTTTGGTTTGTCAGTGCCATCAACATCGTCATTATCACTTTCTAATGAAAGTGAAACTTATGATTCAGTCTAAAAAACGAAAAACGGACATTCCAGGTCCCGCTAATTTAATGAACTTTGTTATGCGAGCAGGTGTAAATAAAAGAAGAAATAGACCAACTAATACTGTTCACATGTTAGACAATCCGCATGTGAAAAAGGCGATCGAAATATTAAAACCTGGTTATAAGCCCCCGCCAGGAAAAAACATTTCGACGACACTTCTAGAATAAATTAACGAGGAAGTGAAAGTGAAGTGTTCTTTAAGTCTTTCTGGTCAGAGTGTAAACATATTGTTACGATATATCGCTGGGTTCGATGATTAAAACACCAAACAACACTAAACTTCTTTATTTATAACTCTCTATCACAATACAATACAACACAATCACTTGAATCGCTCCGATAACTTTCCAATGCTCGGTACTAAACTCTCTCTTATACAAATTCTACACGTCGACTACTTGCACTTAGCAATAACAAAACTCTCTCCAGTTAGCTCTACTAAACTCGCTCCACTTAGCTCTGAATACAAACTTCCGAATAGCTATCTCTTCAAATAACTAACTCTCCGAATAAAAACTTCTCTCCGCCGCGATGTCCCGTTTGCTTATATACTAGCGTATCTATCGAGAATCCTCGAGAGACGCCCCGATGACGTGTCTCGAATTCTCCAGGCGGCAATCAACAGTTCTTGGAAAATGACGACGCGATCCCTCATCTGCGTTTACGATCTCGTCAGGGCCGGCGCTAGGAGAGCGCTAGGAGATTCGTAACAATATCTATTGATGGTGGGTCTAATGTCCACAATAAGCCTGTAGTTCGTGACACAATAACCACTGCAAATCGACAATCAATTTTGTTTGAAACGATTAATACATCAGGAAATCCACACACAGGCGATTACTTAACTGAGATTGCTTGCAATTTGATTTTATCTTGTACATCTGAATACAATCTGACGTAAAATCTTTCATAACACATAATGCAGCAGACATGGCACTTTGAGAAGATATATTGAATGATGTTTATTTCCCAAGAAACGTACAAGTTTATAAAAGGGAAAATTAGATTATAAATTATATCAGATAAACTGAAAGTGGACTTTAAAATCATAACTTATGGATGCTCAGCTCACCTTTCAAACTTATTATGGAAAGATTCAGAAATAAATAATATCAATGAACATGTTCCACAAATTATTAAGTACTTCTAAAATAATCATCTGGTCAATGGGAGAAATTATTAAAAGTATGCGAGGAGAATGAAAAGAAATAGTCTCAACAATATACAAAAAAGTTTCAAACATTGGTCTTGAATGATCAACTGAAGATTACCTAAACCTCTTGAAGCCTATAGCTGTGGGACTTGATAATTGAAAAAAAAAGATTTCCTATCTGGAGTAGTAGAAGTATGGAAGAAATTACAAAAAGCATTCCAGGACGAATTAGAATTATCTTTGGCTCAAATGCAAATTTTTGAACACTGATATAGAAAGGCACTAACGCCCTATCATTTTGTGGATACAATCAAAACCAAATTCAAATTGATTAGTGCAGAAAAAAAATCAACATTGAATATAATACAAGAAATGTATGGAAACAGTGGATTCCTACCACTCATTATAAAACTTGAAGCCAAAACTAAACCATTTTCAACAGTTATGTCTTCTGAAGAAGTATTATCAATTGTTAGTGCCTTACAGTGATTGTTTTCACAAAAGAAAATTCCTGAAGTTGCTTAAATTGTTCCTATTCTGAAACAATTTTTATGTACTGTCTCCTCGTTCGCTTCGGATAGATAGTATTTTCTACATATGGGGTGGTTCACTCCTAATTTATTTCATAAATTGGAGAATTTATGAAATAAATTAGGAGTGGAGAAAACGGGAAAATTGGTATTTCTGTGCAGATGCTATAATGAAAATGAAAATTGCCGTTACATTTTTTTGAAAATATGTATTATTCTTCTAAATAATAAGAATGTAGTTTTATTCACAGTTTATATCAGTTCAATTTGTAGTTTGAGTATATTGTTCCGATATTTCCTTGGGTTCGTTGATTGAAACTCCAAACAACACTTCACTACTTTCATTTCAACTCTTTATCACAACGCAATACCTTTCACTTAAATTGCTCCGCTAACTTTTCAACGCTCGGTACTAAAACTTTCTGTAATAGAAATTCTCTACTTTCACTTCTGCACAACAAATACCAAATCTCTCTCCGCTAAAAACTCTGTGACACTCTCCGCCTCTCCTCTAAGCTCGAAACTCTGATAACTATCCGAATAACTCTCTCTGCGAATAAAACTCTCTTCCGCGATGAAATATTTCCTTGTATACTTCCGTACTCCTATGGAGAATCTTCGAGTCAAATCTAGGTGATCGAATATTCCACGCATGACGAAGAATTACTGGAAAAATGACATTCGCTCTTTGACCCCTCATATGATTTTGCGTTTATGAGCGACAGGGCCGGCGCTAGGACATTTCGTAACATTATCCTCCTCTCAATTTTGATCGTCCCGATTAAACAATATCTTGTTATTGTCATTGTAACATTTGAGTCTCGTTAGGTGTACGACTTTCATTTTTGAACCCTGTTCACCACATCATTCATCCTACGACGAGGGTTCTACAGCCACTCTCGGTCTCCTTCTTGAAATCCGCCAGTATTTGCCTTCCGATAATACCGAGCCTTAATCCTGTCAATACGCTCTACCATCCCTTGTTTAGTAATGGAACTATTCTTGATTGCTGCCGTATCGGTTGGACTTGGCCAGTATTGACTTTTTGTCAATACTGTCGAAGTCTGCTTTTTGTTGGTTTTCTATTAGCTCCAATTCACTGTTTTGCTCTTCTAGAATTCTCTGGAGATCTTCCCTCTCTTCTGTTCTTCTAGAATTTTCTGGAGAGTTTCTTCTCGTTCTTCCTTTTCATTTTCGAAAATTTACTGGAGCACTTCTCATTCTTTTTTTTTTCATTTTCGAGAATTTTCTGGAGTCCATCTTCCCGTTCTTTCCTTTTATTTTCTCGTTCTAATTCTCGTTCTTTCTTTTCCTCTACTTCTTTCTCCTCCAGCCGTCGCTTGTCATCATCCTATCGTCGTCTCTCCAAATCCTCAAATTGATTTTGGATAAATTTCAACATGTGTTCCATCGTATCGTAAGATGTACTTTCTCGTATTCACCATAAATTGTTTTTATTTATCAGCCAAATTCCACTTCCGACACCACTGTTATGATATTTCCTTGGGTTCAATGATTTGAACTCCGAACAACACTTCACTACTTTTATTACAAGTCTTTATCACAACACAATACAATCACTTAAATTGCACCGCTAATTTTCCAACGCTCGGTACTAAAACCCTCTGTAGTAAAATACCCTACTTCAACTTCTGCACAAGTAATATCAAAGCTCTCTCCGATAAAAACACTGTAAAACTCTCCGCCTCCCCACTAAGCCCGAAACTCTGATAACTATCTGAATGACTCTCTCTCTCTCTGCGAGGAAGTGTCTCCTTACACACTTGCGTACACCTATGGAGAATCTTCGAGTCAAATCTCGGTGATCGAATATTCCACGCATGACGAGAGTTCCTGGAAAAAATGACGTTCGCTCTTCGACCCCTCATATTATTCTGCGTTTATGAGCGACAGGGCCGGCGTTAGGACATTTCGTAACAATATTTTATAAAATAAATGAATGTTAGTTCTGATATCACAATTTTTATTTCATTCATTGAATAAAATAAAAAAATCAATTCAACCCTGAAACAAACAGAATATCACTAAATGCTGCTCTACAGCAAAACCAGGAGGCTTGCACTTATGCTTGCCATGGTAGGGGTTTTGAAATTTGCCAGTCATTAAAGAACTACTATTTGAGCATTATAAAAGGTCCCTATAAGTGCTAATCAAGCATTTGAAACCCTGATATCAGAATTGGGCTTAATTTTTTTACACACTCTGATGTGAAAGTAATCATCAAGCTGTATTGCAGGTCAGACATTACTGGTAAATGGAGCTAGAAAAGAAATTGCCCAACTGAAAAGTAATTTGGCCTAGAAACGTAATTGATTTTTTTCCACATACAAGTTTCTAGATGAAAAGTGAAGTTAAAATATATAGTGGCAGTGATATTGTCGGATAGTTCGTGGAAGTATGGCTACTGAATTTCATAAAATAAGTAAACCCAGTGTTTTCAGTGTCTTTTGAAAAGTGTCCTGGGCCTTTCACTGAGTAATTGAAGATATTTCACTTGACGGATTTGAAAAGAGAACCCGGATGAGGTTCAGAAAACAATGGACGTATTGATTCAAAAGGGATAAATAGATTGTGATAAAGGTATAGAATCTTAAACAAATTTTCGTGAATTTCTAATAAACACCTTTTAATAGTGCACATATGCACCAGCAAAAAAGTATTTTTATTGAACAAATTGTGGCTGTTTGCAAAAACCCAATTATAGGCTTTTTAAAAATATGTCAAAAATAATCATTTCATTTGAAATCATAATAGCTGTATTAAAATACATATAAAAATAACTGTCATTTATGTATTTCATAACAAACAATTTGTAAATGATTCTTTTTTGATAAATAGAATCCCTTGAAAAAATTTGTTTCACTGCTATTCATAAAAGATTTCCGAAAAATATGGATGTTCCATAAGTAGGTTATGATTTATATGCTTTACTTCTATGTTATATAACAGATGAGTAGTTGGTTGGTTGGTTGGTTGGTTGGTTACTGGCTTAATGGGTGCGTCCTTGGACATTTACCCAACGTCACGTAATAATTATATAAGCTAGGAGCGAGTGCGCTAACCAAACGCGTCTGGGATGTCCCATGCTCGCTCCCGTTATTACTTGTCAAGTAAAAAATTCACAAAAAAATTTAGACTGTTCACACTCTAACCCTCCCTCCGCCACATCCGGTGGCATCGAGCCTGGTTACTCGCGTGAAGAGAAGAGGGTATATAATTACGTTATTAATTAAAACAAGTAAAATCAGTAGTAAAATCACGACTATCACAAACACAAAATGGAGTCCCGACTCCACGCGGTATCCTCGTACCATCTATGTGAGCAGACACGTCTGCTCACTACCACGACGGAAACGGAACTAGATGAGTAGTTGTTTTAAACATACTCCTTTCATTTGGTGTATGATATACACATATCGTCAAGTGTTTATAAGTATTAAGCTTATTTATTTATGAAAATTCTGCTCTCATATCGATTTAGAGAAGAAAAAAGTCTCAGAATTATATACTTTCCATAGAAATAATAATAATTCAAGTTAACCATATTCCGGATGACACACTTGTGTCCCCGGTTTTTATTTATTTCTTTACCTATTTTTACGAAATCCAGAACAATGAATGTATTCATGAAGAGGAACGTTTTGACTTATTGAGAGATTTTTCTCAACTTCCGATTTTTCCGGAAATCATATTTTAAAATAAAACGACCTGTATGTTATTACACTTCCGAAAAAAACATAATTTTCTGAATATAATGATCTTGCCGGTGTTCTGATCCGGTGTACAAATGTCAAGTATGGGGTTTCGTTGGCTTCAGATTATTGATTTCAATAATGGAATAACATATACAGGGTGATTCATTTGAGAATCGAACGTTGGGACGATTTCAAGAAGATGGAAAAATCTCAATGCATCCCTCTAAGCAAATTCATTGTTTATTTTCTTAGAAATAGCTGACGAAATTTAAAAAAAACGTATCACCTAGTGTTCAAATCTTAGCAGCTATTATATCTTGGTATCCAATTCAACTTTGTAGGGAATGTTGTTTCACAACAGGTTGCAAAGTAATCTGCATGTATAAGTTTTGAAGAGCTGCTTGTCCTACAGGGCACAATACGTCATTAATTCTGTGACAAGATGAAATGGACAGGCTGTAATTAAACCTTTTTTCAAAAAGTAAATGGTTTGGCTACATTTGAATATTTATGAACCACTTTCAAGTCACAGCTCAAAGTTTCTTCTATTTTCTAACAAAAATAAAGTAGAAAAACGATATGTGTTTGAAGTTATTAAAGAAAATGTACTTTTTTTTCAGTGAAATTCTCTGCCAGCCACAATGCTGTGGGAACGTAGTTTTTTTAGTTTGAATTTTAATAATTAGCATGGATAATGTCCATAACAACTTCAGAAATAATGAAACATTACTTTTAAAAAAATGGTTAGTAGGTACTTGAGATATATAATTATCAGTTGGAAACAAGAACGATTTCGAACGTTTCATAAAATGCGTGAAAAAGCACGACTTTTTAGAAAATGATAACTAGATGATTATCCGATCGAACGAAAAGTCGGAAAAAATTGAAAATTATTGTATATGGTGTAACTTGACGTAATGACTCTCAAGCCAGAAAACACCCTGAAAACCAGGAAAAATTGGAAATTGATATTGAGATGGTTTCACTCTATTTATTTATGTATTAGTAGGAAACTAGAGAGGGTGTCTCCTAGATATTTTCACAGAATACATGTTCTGAGCTTTTTAAAAAAATTGTAAAATTTCAAGAACAGACGGAAAACTACAAAGAATTGGAAATTTAATTAATGGTTTCACTTGTTTATTTATTTGCCCTTAAGTCAAGAACTAAAGAGAAATTCTCACAATACGTGAAATGTTAAGGGCTTCTTGAAAAAATAGTGCAAATATATGAATGTGTTACCATCAATAATAAGTTCCTATTTTTGTCCTGACTTTCCGTCCGATCTGAAAAACTCGTTCCCACTATTCTTTTGTGAAAAAACCCATATCCTTTTATATATGGCTGAAAATTCCGTACTACCTTTTTTACTTGCCCTTGCCATAAAGACATCTGTGTTCCCAGTCATCACATAACCTCAGTTTTACTAATACCTCTCGACAGTAGTAGTAGTAGTAGTTTTTATGGAAAGTAAACGATCCAATGGGATGAAAAAGTGAGGATTTGGCTGGAATCGCGATTTTAACTCTTTGCTGCTCCGTACCTACTTCATTAAACGATATTACATCAGTTCCAACACCAGAGTTTTCAGACATCTCAGCTGGGATGAACCTTACCTCTTGAGAACTTAAAGCATTAAACTGGAAAAAGTTTGTTTTTTCGGTTATATTTTCAAGGTGGTGGGAAATACAGAGTGGTGGGGGGGAGAAAACGTCACTTTCACTCTCTAACCGTCCCAAACGACATAAAAAATTAGAACTACTCGATTATGTGGGGTTTAACCCCTTTTTCTATTAACTACAAAATCAAAATAAGGTGTATTCAAACATGAATTTGCATTAATTTTTCTAATCAAATAGCTATTCTAAAAATTAATCAAATATAGAAGTAAATGATGATGATGATAGTTTCATCATGTAGTGAATATATGTTTTGAGCTATGTCTATAGGAATAGGAAAAGTCATTTGTTCTTTTCTTCTAGGTATCAAGGTGCTGCGGATTAAAGATCACTTCTGAAGGCTATGTAGTAACCCTTGCCAAAAATAATCATCACGTGCTGGTCCTGAATACGCTGTATATCCTTTGAAGTTCCGAGCAAGTTGATTTGATCTCGCACTGTACACAGTACTGAACTGATTTTATTTTACATAAGTAGTCTTAAATCTTTTTTAATTTCGTTTAAAAAGGTTATTTTGAATATTTTATTGATCATTTCGCAAAGATTTACGAATTGGTCCGATATTCACTTATAAATGAGTAGTGGTACACATACTTATTAATATACATTTATTATTTTAAGTTTTTTCAGAAAAAAGTTTCAGTTTTTTCCACTCATTCAAATTCGATTATTTGAAGCGACAGACGTCATGAGGTTCCTAATTTTTATTTTTCATTTTAAGATGTCAATTGAGTACTATTTTATTAATTGAATGTTTGGAACGCTGTATGTGCCAAGTGAATTTTTATTTTTTTTTATACTAAGCGCAATTGTTGATTTTTAGTTTTGTTTTTGTGTGTCTGATTTGGATTGTGTAGATGTGTGAGTGACTTGTATTCTTTTTCATCATATGGTCTTGAAAATTGTAAAGCAATCGTTAAGGACACTGAAACTTCAGGTTGACCTTTATGCATTGTATCTTGGTGCTCTTTGGTGATTTCGTGAGATGGCGGAACTCTTGAGTAGTTTTTTTTTCAGTGAAATCATAGATGTATTTACTTGGCATCAAATACATCAATTCATTCCGTAGTTCCTTGGGATTTCTAAGAGATCACCCCAAGTTTCAACTTCACATATTTCATACCCAACTTGTATGGTTACTAATGGTAGAAAATACTTTGTATAAAATTCATAGGAGGCACAGAGAACTGATGATTCACATGTATGTTAATATCATTAAGGGGCATTATTCTATGATTTTTCGTGAATTTCCTGTCTCTAAGGGTTGCTGGTGTATTATAGGGAACAACATATGAAAATATTCAGTTTCGCTATTTTTTAAAAATTCCGAAAACCGATTGAATATTGTAGTAAAGTTTTTAATAGTTCTTATTGCTGCCAAGAAATAATGTTCTCAGTCGAATCCATAGTTCAAACCTGTTTTAGTTTGAACTGTAGCTTTAAATCTGCCCCTAAAGTTGGTGAAAACCAAAGGCCAAATTATGTGAGTTCCTCCAATAAAAATCCTCTTCAAGAAGACACTTGTCCTAAGAGTCTGTTTTTTTTTCAATATAATATTCAGCTGCCCATTATTGATTACCTGGGAAACAATGAACGTCGATTTAACTCGAATTGAAAAAATTGAAGCAACCTTTATTTGCTAAGATTTCGCCTGGCATGGCGCCAGTAGGGAGCAACATGGGGCCGTTCATAAAATACGTCACACTAAAATCAGCTTTTTTCGACCCCTCCCCCCCCCCATTGTCACGCTGTGCCACACTTTTTGTGACCCCCCCCCTAGAAATATTTCGTCACAAAAACTAAGACCCCCACTGCTGAGTATGATAAATTCTAAATGATAGTACACAAATTCTGAAAATTAAAAATATTTATTTGGTTATTATAATAAAATTTAAATGATTTAATAAATATCTTTCATAACGAACATATAAATAATATTTCTATTATTCAGAAGTCCAAGGATTTTCTAAATGGGCCGAAATATCTACAATCGGTATTGGTAATAATAAACGGCGAAAGTCACGTTGCCGTATACCCCCCATCCCCCCTCGTCACATCTTGTCACACTCAGCCAGACCCCTCCCCTCCCCTTGTATGCGAACGTATTTTATGAACTGTCCCCATGGCGAGAAAGCTAAAACCGGTTGTGCATCATTTCTCACTGGTGCAAATCCGTGCGAAAGTAGACTGTTTCGGGTCAAAAAACTTCACGAACCGTGTAGCAGCTTAACTATTCACCTAATGCAAATTCTTTTTTTTTTCTTTTTTTTTTTTCGAAAAATATACGTATCTCCTGCAAATTCCAATTAGATTTTTTCCTCCAAATATTTGCAGTTTTCCATTCATTAGAAATGAAAAAGTCATTCAATTTCAACTCCTTTGTAAACAGGACGTTAATAATTTTACAGGTAATCGATAATGGGCTACTGGACTTGTATAAAAACAGCTTTTCCGGACACACGCTTATTTTGAAAATGAAATCGACATGACTGAGTGAAGCCATCATAGTCGAACTACACTTGACCGTTACATTTTTCAAGGCCTATATGAACGTACTCAGGTTGGATAGCGTTTTATCGAGGTGTTTCTTTGCACCTCGAACCGTGCCATGTAGGTTAGGACTCAAGGTTGCAGCCTAAACAGCTAGCTTTTTGTGATTCTGCAACGATCTGAAGGTTGCCTCCGAAATTCCAGTTACGAGTGTGTGTGTTCTGAAAAAAAAAATAACCGATGCGAGCCTAATAATAGGTTGTGCTCGCGCGGTAAACCATGCCTGTGATAATAGTATCTTCAGGATAAGTTGTGACCTTAGTCTCTTGTTGTTATTTTGTGCGCTACGATACGACCGCTTGTTTTTCGGCGGCGCCGTGTCTACCACAAATCGTTTTTAAAATTATATGTATATAATTATATAAAGAAAAAAATACCCAAAAAAAATTGCTCGAATTTATGGCAGATTGTTTATGTATTTGAAAATAATCGTATCTTATACACTATTTATTGGTTCGGCAGAGAAACTGTCCGCTCAAGTTTTTAGGTTTCGTGCCGTTTTAGGTACATATTTACGCGAAATCTCGGGTTACGTGTTTCGTCGATGGGGAAAATTTTCTTATGCCACGATCCCTCGCGATGTGCATGGGATTATAAACTGTAGACATTCCCACGAACGCGGGTTCGGAGTTGTCCAATGGTTCAACTAAATGTACTTGCTTCTCAAATTCATTTGTTCGTTGCTTATTAACAAACAATATTATTTTGACAACTTCTGTTGTTGAATTCCCACTGACGAATCGATTTCTGCTGAATAGATCTTGAAGAAAATGTATTTTATTCAACTTCATCGATTCTACGTGGGAGAGTACATATATTTCAAATGCAGTGACCTTTAAAAACTATCCATCATGCCAATTGATCTAATTCAAAGTGAATGCCAGATTAAAACAAATATTGTTCACTGTGGGAAAAACAATGACACTCGAAGATTTGAACTGAAAGCGGCATTTTTTTTAAATGTGAATATTTGTTTATTCCACATCATAATTTTGATGTTGAGAGCTTTTTTGCTTTTCTCTTATTTAACGCGTTTGTTAACTTTATTTTATTACAGAGATATATTTTTATTTTGTGTACATATATATTTTGTTCTATGATTTTTCAAAGAAAGATTTTTTATTCTTAGAGCGGGCAGTTTCTCATCGCGAATTTCGTTCTTCAAAATTACATGTGATGTCAGTAATCTCACAATTTATGAAATATTTGGCTTAGTCCTATATTTACTACTTTTTTTATTTATTTACCAAATATTAATTTACTTTCGATATAATAAGTTTTCAGTTTACTTTCGTTGGATAATATAGCTATGATAGTGATACTTCATATATTGCATTTGCTCACTTTAAGAACTTGCATTGTATGTAGTTCTTCTACGATTATCAAACGATAAAATCATCTATATATCGGGAAGAAGTATGTGCGTGCCATTTTGAAATAAAAAGTGGTTGATTTCAATTGAAAATTAATATATATATATTATCAATGTGATAGATTTTTCGATGATTTTTACAATCACAAGTCTTAGTGTATTTACCAAGTGTTTTTTAGATACTCGTATACCAGTAATTTTTGCCATAATATTTATACATGACTAAAAGCTGACTTTTTCTCAGTTTTGTGTTGAGTATCATAATATACATATTATATATTATTAACATGTACTATCTCACCAATATTCATTAGCAATAAGTATTTTCAGTCAGTATTGGAGTGAGGAATTCAATCATTCCATTTCTGCGGCGTATTTTTCAACGCTGTTCTGTTTTATTTGTTTACTGGTATTATTTTTTTACTAGGTTATAGATAGTTTAGTTAATTATAGAGTTGCGCAGTTTTTCAGGCAATGAGAGTTCAAAAATACCAAATCATCAGAGTATCTGTAAATGTCATTTGGACTCTTAAGAGTCACTGGAATCAATGTGCCAAATCTTTCGCATATTTGGATCACTGAAACTATTCACTTTCATTTCATTGAGAATAAATTCTGTAGAATATCCGAAAAATCGATAAAAATCAATAAAGTCCCACCTTAATTAAATAAATATCTAATATTTTCAATCCATCAGTATGAACTGACTATGCAAAAGATTCGATATTCCAACTTTTGCTAGGCGAAATAACTTTTTTCCAGAATTGATATTTTGTTGAAAAAATTCATTTTGTACTTTATACATAAAAAAGTTATTTGAGGGAGAATACACAAGGGTATTGCTGCTTATAGTTATTTTAACGATCATGTTAATGTCTTTGATTACTTATACAATCGCGGGATGGAAAGCGATTTATTACTTCACGTCATCTGAACAAATACGGCCATTACCTGAAGTAGTTTGAGGAAAATGAAAAGTACAAATAAACATTCATTCCATTGATCAACTATTTTGTTTTGATGTGGAACAAGTAGATAATATCACAGATATAAGAACTGGGTGTAAAAAAATATTTAGAATGAACTAAGAGTTCGGAAACTCATCATGGCATTTATTCCATTTCCAGGTTTGTTACATGCAGCCCAAATTCAAATTAGTAACATCGACTTATCACAAACAATTTTTGATAATTAACAGCATTATTTTATGTGGCAAAATCTATTGCAGGGGCTGTTGAACCCAACTCTACAACAACATTGCATGAATTACGAGAAAACTAAAAACATACAAGTGCAAAATATTGTATTATTCAAGTAGGTGAATTTTTAATACTTCGATCGATATAACAAACAATAAAATCTTATTTCCGCCCATGATTACAATACACCTTTCGTAGGAAAAATACTTTTCTTCAGAATATAAATATGTCGTCAAAATCCTAGGGGGACTTATATTAGACTCATATTATTATCTTTAATCTCAGTCTCAATAAAATACCATCAGCTCCTTCAAATTTTTTGTGGAAAAACTGATGTTACAATTACAATAGTGGACCATCCTAGTAACGGTTTGTGCATAAAGTTAGAAATGTATAGTGATGAGTCGTAGCATGCTAAGTATGGTAACCATCAGCTGGCAAGCATCAGCCCTACACGTTATCAACCCCTATATTTTCGAAATTGTGGCCAAACTTGAAGGGGTGATTCTGAGTAATTCTAAGACAAAAATTTAACACAAACATAGGTCCGGTAATGCTTCGTTTTCTAGATACAGGGTGTCAACATTTGAATAAAAAATCGTTTTTCCCTGGATATCTCAATAATCCTTTAGCCGATTTTCCTAAAATTTAGGGTGAGGCGCTGATGAAACTTTCTTGTATCTCGCTGTTTTTGAGAAAAAATTTAATATCACTTTATTGCATGTCCTTGGAACAACAACATTAAAACGGTTTTCTCACAGGATGTTAATATAAAACAATCACCCCTTTGGCCACATACTTAATTAACACCCTTATATCTCACACTTTTCGTTTCACCTGGCAGGTACTTGTGCTCATCGCAAACGCCTGTCAATTTTTTTAAACTCTACAATGAATTAACGGAATCGTATAAAAATTTCAGGCTCACACTGAAAAGTTTTTTTTTTATTTTTTGTAAATTTTCAAAACGTTTTGGCGTGTAGGACTGATGCGTACCAGGTGATGGTTACTATACTTATCACCCATTACTACAAGAATTTTCAGCCTTACAGACAAACTGTTACTAATATGGTCCTCTAGATTCAACTATCTGTGGCAATAAAATTGAATCAAGATTAGAGCTGTATGAGTCTACTTTCCTAGCTATGCTAATGATAATTTCAGTTCAGACTGCATGTAACGACTAGTATATATGTGAATGAAAGCTTTCGATTGTAATGTTCAATTCACATTCTCAGATTCAAAGCTCAATGTCATTACTGATAGACACGAGACTATCATCATGAAATCGGTTTGTTTTTAATTTGATCG
This sequence comes from Zygogramma bicolorata, assembly GCA_032362365.1. Classification (NCBI taxonomy): domain Eukaryota; kingdom Metazoa; phylum Arthropoda; class Insecta; order Coleoptera; family Chrysomelidae; genus Zygogramma; species Zygogramma bicolorata. Next base: position 218,694 of record JAVJAQ010000838.1, read on the forward strand.
CAGTTTCATGTCTCAGTTCCATGTCTCAGTTCCAAACAATTCAGGCTATACGAAAAGATATTCATATTCGTATAGTTGATATAGTTTTTCTAGAGCAAAACAATTGAATGGTCTCAAGGGCGGGTTCGGGAGGGAAAGTTTTCCTCATCCGACGTTTATTATCTCTTTGTTAAACACTCACGAGTGCGCCCACACGAGTGCGCCCAGAAGCCAGAGCCTTGTGCAGGCAAGGGTTGGCTAATTATCTCAGGTAGCGAAGCGATCTATGGCGTCTTACTGATTATTACGGTAGCGCATTTGCCATTTCAACTGGATAAACCCAGAAAAATCCACAGTGCTACCGGGTCGGTCGGTGTATTAGATCAAGATATTACAGCCTATAGCACCGAGCCAGCGAGAAAGACTCTACCCCGACCGCGGTTTGAACCAGCGGCTCAATTTTTGACGGTCTTCGTTATGATAACGTTTACGCTATTGCTATGGTATAAACCAATCAGATACTTTGTACCTTAATGATAGCGTATTCGCTGAATAACGAAAGGTGTCAAAAAGGCCCAGCAGTGTAATAGCCTCATCTTATATACGACAACGCAACAATGAAATACCATTAATTTTTGTAATCCAAATATAATCTGTCCTGTCTGGACTCCGACTATGAGCCTGTCTGATCCGGAGGACTTTTTTAATCAAAATCAATTGTATTCAAACTGCAGTCTGTACTGGCTGGACCTCTGCTATATGACTCTCCTTGTCCGAAGGCTGCATGCAACATCTAAACGGACGCGAAGGTTAGATCCGCCCTTGAATCATGCAGACTCTACAAAGTATGATGACTCTGAGTGGAATATATAATCAGAATAAAAATAAACCACGTACGTTTTCTGGGAACTAAAAAAACTACAAAATGAACATGTTCCTGATATTTGCGACGTTTTTGAATTCTTACTGATGAAATTTCACATATTTGCACCCGACATTTACATGTGTTTAGTGCATGTTGGTAGTTACTTAATAATAATATACAAACGAAAAAATATTCATTGATGTACCGTAGGGAGTTTTCAAGGCTTAACAATCACTATTTCGGATTTTGAAAAGTTGTGAGATCATTTTAATGAGCCAGATTATGGTACCTCAAATGTTATGTTGACACAATAATAATTTCTATGTAGCTAATTGCTGAACATCTGACTAATTGATAATCATCGCACTATACAGGGTTATTACGCTATATGGTTGAAACATCCTAAATTTGTAAGAGCTCCTATAATGAATAATTTTTCAATCACTTTCCGAGAGACTTATTTTTCATCTATTCAGGTTCCTCCCCTCTTCATCCCATTATATTTTTTTATCAAACGTCTTGACATGTTCTGCTATAATTATTATTAAAGAAATTTGGCAGAAATATTTGAGTACAGTGTTGTGAATTTATAATTTCCTTCCACATTTCGTCTTTCTTCGAACGTTTTTCTAGGGAAATCTTCTCAATTATTCCAACCTCAAACTTGAAAATTTATATTCCACACTTGTTTTGATATTTAGGTGTCATTTTCCTCTCCTGGCGAAAGGCACGTGTAGTGCTTTCAGTTTGGTGCTAGAGAGCTGGAACTAAGCTAATCGTTAAGGTTTTTCTGGTGGTAATATTTTTGTACTCAAATTCAAATTGCCTGTATAGTGCTTGAAAATATTCAACCATCCTTAAGTCGGACTTTGAAAATGTTTTTCTACGTACTATTGGGAAAGGTTTTGGATTTCTATTTTGTTGGTTTGATGGATCATTATTAACATTTTGATAGCAAGTACAATCATTTGATGACTTACGTATCATAAATTTTAAACAATTCCATACTATTCAAGATATTGGATATAAATCATATTGAAATGTCAGCTTCATTTTTATGTAGCTTAAAACTCCAATAATGATCTATATACCAATTTTGTAAGTTTCCACATTTTGTCGGTGTGTTTATTTTAATTTCTACGCTGAAGATGGCTTGCAGAGTCAAAGTCTTCAACTTGCACGTAGCCTATGAAATTTAACGTTAGTGTCAATTGTTTGTGTCTTTATGTATTCAAATGCAGATTTTCGTTTACATGTAGATATTGTTCAGTGCTTGTGTTGCCCACTATATTTTTGTTTCAAAATATTCCTCGGTTATCATATGTGATGGATTTTGCAATTCAGTCATCACAAATGGTACGCTAAAGCCATGAATTTCAAAGAAACGCCTAGATTTTCATTAGCTTGCAAATTCCACTGTCCCATATGTGATGTACTTTCGTTTCATCCTAATGATACCTACATGTAACTTATACAACCTATAAGTTTGAATATTTTTTATGCAGAATATATTTACCTATTTAAGCAATAAGATATTAAAAGGTATAAAGTGTACTTGCCATATATATAATATATAAATATATTTTTTATTCCAATTTTATTTTTTTGAAACATTTTAATGCTGTGTGGGTTGATATATTATAAAACAAAATAAAAATCCTGTAATATCCCAGTTGTGGCTTCGATTAGACACTTATTATATAGTCATTTAAAGTACAAATTATTTTTTTGAGGTATGGATGGATAACATATCATATTTTGGTCCCTCTTTATCTGCAGAGTTCTGAACACAGGGATTTTATTTATTTTAAAAACTCAAAGTTTGTTTTGTTGTGCAATTGTAAGATTAGGTGACTAACAAGACATTTTGTTCAATCAATGCTTATTGCTGAAATATTATTGATCATTTAGATATGAATCCGTGATAAAAAGTGTATTTTTGCAACTTGCACTCTTACAATTCAGGAGAGTTATCTGCTTTATTGATATGTAGTGAAATCATCTACATTACTATATTTTAACACATTGGACATTTTTGGAAACTTATCTGTTGCATTTTTTATATCACGTTTGATCCGTGTAGTATTATTCATCCATAATAATTGAACCTTGGAAATAAAAATTGATATGTGTTTCTTATTCTTTGCTACTCCCTTTCTAAGGAGTTTTTACATACTATGAATGTCTGTTGATCACAATAGTCTTATAATAATCGAATAAATTCACTGTGTCTTAGTCCTGTCATATTAAACGAATTAAGGAAGAAAAAAATGTATACATTTTTGACTATTAACAATTGTTATCTCGTTCCAAAGATTTTGTAGTGATAAGGTTATAACAATAATAATATTTGCTAAGCTCTATAATCAGCTAAGCACATAGAATATATCTGATATTATTATATGGTGTGTTTTAAATAGAATGTGTTCGTTTGTCAAAGAAAAGACGGGAATGCCTTAAGCACCCATATGCTTGATAATAACATTTTGAATTTTTATTGTAGATGTTGAGATCTTCGTGCCCCTTTAATCGTTAAGCATCTGCAGTGTTTTCCGCCTGTTTCAATAAATGCAGTTGAGCTGCGGCACTTGACAGGTTTTTGATAGAAAATATTTTTCGATGTGTGCTGGTCCTTGCAGATCGTATCTGAAATCCTTGGTTTATGCACAAAAGAATGTACCAGATCAGTGGAACAAAATGAAGAATTCTAGTACGTTCTGTGTGGATCCCAAATCTTCTATAACAATCACTTGTAATAATGTTTTAACTCGTCTGGCTTGACCAGATTTGTGTACCTATCACGAATAGCACTCTTGTTCCTCTGCTTAACCTTTTAGTGTAAATGTATCAGTTTTGGAAATTACTTGGTTTGCTATCCTATAATATTCAAGTACTAATATACACATAGTTTATCACATATTATATATGTATTATATTTACATTTGTGACAAGTTTTTTCAACTTGCGAATCTTTCATAAGGACATTTGGTTCTGTTTTTTTACAAAAGCATGGAACACTGATGATTCTATATTATAGAATATACATGGTTTTGAACGGTACTGCAGATGAAATGTTTATACTGGCGTTTTTCAATATTTACTTTTGTGTAATTCCACTTGTTCGTTTTTCTAATTATAAAAATGTTTGTCCTTTTGATTTTCTAAACAGTTGCATTTTTCATTGTATATCCCAGATATTGAGACGATTTTCAATTGAATTCTGAATGATTTTTTTAGTAACAAAACTTGCAAAAATTTTACACAATTTACTTATTGCTTATGAGTAGATTGTAAATAGTACCCAATGTTTTACATATGGTTATTCAGGGTGGCAAGAGCTTGTGTATTTTTGGAACTGTTTTTTATTTAAATTGTACTGAAGGTTGTTTTTAATTTGTAAGTTATATTATTGGTTTTTGAATAAATATAATTGTGAAAATCACTTATATTTTTTTATTGCAGAATAGTTACTATCATTCTAGTGAATATATATTTTTCATCCAGAGAAAAGAGGTTTTTGAACAACTCAAGTCTTTTTTTTTTGTAAAATGATTCATGAGCTCATTCTGAGTGTACTTTTGAATTATAAATCAACATTGAATGCTGCTCAAAATTAGGAATTTTTGTTTTCATGTGTTACACAACCTTTTTTCTTTTTTCTTCAAATCGATCGATTACTTGCCAAGAAATTTCAAAGTTTAAAGATTGATAAAAGGTCAAAATGATTGAAACTAACTTATGTATTGCTGGAAATAACTTCCATAAAAGAGTACAATTTTAAGAAAGCCATCTCTTTCATTTCTCAGCACCTCAGGAGTTATTCTTCGGAAGTGGGTGATAATTATTCCTTGTTGCGCTTCTCAAAGAAACGTTAGACGTCTTTTTAATCAAAATTGTATGGAAGAAGTCATTCGGGTTTTATTAATTTTGAAATTTCATGATGCGATTTCTTGGTAAGTAATCTCGATAAAAAATAAGAAAGAAGGTTGTGTAAGTTATGAAAACCCCTTCCAATTCCAATTCATTTGACCCTTCGCACCATTTAAAAATTTGTGGGGGGTATCCCCTAAAAACTGTTCCCCCCGATATTAAAATGACATTTGAAAATTCAAAACTAAGTATTAAATAAGCGATTATAATTATTTCAGCATGTTTAACATGATCTGAATTTTTATCATGAATATTGGGCTTGATAAACTTTCAGTTGAATTTTAATAATATTCCTAATTTTCTAACAGCGCGGTGCCACGTTGGTCATGAAATCCCTACAGCTGCATTTCAATTTTTGTTTGTGTGTTTTGAGGCCAGAACTCGAAAACAACTAATAAACAACGTAAACTTGAGTTAGGTTTTTTAAAAATCACGATCAGCTGATTACCAATTAGAGCCCAATGACTGATTACTCCTAATCCCTAGAGCTGCAATTCAATTTTCGTTTGTGTCTTTAAGGGCCAAAACTGGAAAACAACGTAAATTTAAGTTAGACTTTTGACAAATCACGATCAGCTGATAGAATTAGAGCCCAATGACTGATTTCTTCTAAAAGAAGTTAAGGACCATTTGCACCGCTCTATTTAATAAAGGTTTAAACTGAGCTAGGTTTATTCACTAGGAACAAGGAATCTTATTGGCAAATCCATAGCAACAAAACCTAGTTAAGATAAACCACAATTAGAGCCAAGCGGTGCAATTGGCCTATAAGTCTTCAATTGGATATAACATTTTTGAACGCTGATATTTTAAAACAAGTTGCTAGCGCCAATAAGGTGGCGATATTGTCGGGAAGGAAGGTAGGCATTTTGGGTCCTTCCTTGGAGTTAAATTAGCTCAGATGGTCTTTGTAATAACCAGGATGAAATCAGTTGGTAAAAACACAAATACAAACTTTATTAAAAACATTTGACATAGTCAGTGGGCATACTTGAAGACTGGCGTTAAATCAAATCATCTTTCGAACAATCCGTTCAGGCCAGTCTCAAATAACCTACACGGTAGGTTTCGGCTGGCACCTGTCAGAAAACAACTAATCCCTTGGCTAATACTACAAAGGGCATTGAATTACATCCGACCGGTGCTATGGTGCAGGTTTCTTCACAGAAGAAAATCCTGAATTTGTTTTCGTTGATACAAATGAAGGAATTGATTTTCAATAATAGGGACGGACACACTTGCAGACCGGTTTCGGGCTATTTGGCCACTCGTTATTACAAGGCAGTGCCATCATCAATATAAAGTCGATGACTTCCCATAATTAAAAATCAAAATCCTTTGTCATCTCCAGCCTTAGGTAGGATTGTATAAAATTTATGAAGAAATTTATATTTTAATATTTTACAATAATAATTTACCATATTCTTGAAATAATTGATAAATTCAACGCGAAACGCGAATAACTTAGGGTTCCGCCCACTTTCGCCCGCTCCGCCAATCGGCGCGCGCGAGCGGTTATTTAAGCGCGGCGATTTCTCGCCTCGGTAGATTCGCATCCGAGCTATTCTAGCATTCACATCCGAGCAAACAGAGCAACAGAGCTTCAGTAGCAAAGTACTCAGAGCGTCTCTTGGAGACTACAAGATTATTATTTTCAGTATTAGGATAGCGAATGAATCGAGCATAGTGCTCATTTTCTCTTTTAGGCAATTATTCTAGAAGTTTAACAGAAGAGTTCAAATCGAATATTATTGAGAACGCCTTCTATCATTCTCATACCAGAATAGGAATATATAGAGGATCAGCTGGAGATCTTTTGAAATTGTAAATTTTCCTTGACAAATGGCCACTGCCGAAGTTGGAAGCACAAATTGCTTCCAATAATGAATTCGTAGCTCTCGTTCTGAGCCTAAAAAGAACAAACGTTCCAGTGTGCAGCTTCGGCTCGCATAGATCCAGTTTGCTGTTAAATAAATTCGTTCCTGTCTCCCGAGCCTCTGTCCGGTCGAGAGTTTCCTACAATTTGAATTCGTATAATCTACGGCCCGCTCGCAGGGCAAAGAAGAAGCCATCCTCGTAGTTTCCAAGAGCTTTTTGGAACTACACGGCTGTCTGAGTCTGGGCAGCGGCTACGAGGAACCGCCGGAAACCGTCGTCGAGCCACCCTCATAAAACAGGGTTTCTCGAAGATTGGATGCCTACCGTAATTCTCAGGAGTTCTGTTCCGTGACGGAATTCATTGCACTGAAGGTTCGCGGCTGAAAACGCCACCTCCAGCGCCCGGAGAGCTGGACACGGGTTCCGCGAGCAGGGCAGGCAGGTAAAGTCGCGAAGTGTGTCGTATAGGGCTCCAGGGATCGATAGGGCACTTCTGGTCCGGCCTAGCGCCATCGTGGTGGCCAGTCGTAACCGCGATTCGAAACTTAGCTATTTTTTAGGGCTAACTTAGGGCTAACGATAACGTCGTCACTTTGCTGAGTAGGTCTTCTTCTACCCCGAATTTTGTTGCGAGTTTTAGGAACGTATTTTGTATTCCTCCAGGTAGTTTCCTACCCGGAGAAGCGACCCTCCATCGGTTTCCCTTCGGGAGGAGATCGGTGGCTCTGGTCGTGTCGACTGCGCTGTACTAGAGTTTGACACCGAACTAAGGTGGCTATATACTGGTGTTTTCACTCCATATAAAAGATTGTCAGCAAATCAGACGACCGATATGGCCAACTTGATGAAAAATTTGATGATGTAGGCGTAATAGTACTGCAAAAAATCCGCCAGGTACCGGCACTCTTGCAGTGGAGATAACAGTCCTGTGTTGCCAAGTGGCCATGTCGTTGCGAATTCTGGTCCAGATCAGTAGAAACACAATGCAAATTCATTCCAACTGAGAAATTATTTTCAAACTACATGGAATAAATAACGCATAAAGTTAAACACAAATTGGAGCGTTTTGGTGTTTTCAATAACCTCACATATATCCAGTCCCTATAAATTCTCTATCCTTTAACAAAAACATCAGAATTGGCAACAGCGTGTTCCATGGATCGAGTGATCACGAAAATTAATAGAAATTTTTGATTACCAGCGCCCCTCATGGCCACTGATGAACTATCACGCCTTGTCCACAGGTTTGTCTGAAACAATATCGCAACATTAAAAGCACCAGTATATAGACATCTTACACCGAACCCACGAGTTAGCCGGCATAAAAGAAAATGGAACATAACGCTCTCTCTCGAAGCGAGCTTGACTTAAGTTCGCAAACTACAAATTCTAGAACACGGAGTAGTGGTCACCTACCTATCAAGTCCCGACCAAAGCTGACGCGAACAACGAAGTTATTGCGCCATCTACCAATGGACGAGGTATTCCAAAAGCAAACCGAATTCGCCCATTCCTCCTGCGAGGAAAATGTAAAAACATTTGACAGTCTGTAACTATGTCATAGTTTTTTGTGTTTGTAACCTACCACAATCTGAAAAAATAAGAATTAATATTTGAATCTATACAAGTGTAGAAGGGCAGATTTTCAATCTACCCCGAAATTATTGAAAACAGTTCTTTCTGGATAGAACAAGTCCAATTAGTCAGCAACTTCTCGTATAACTCAAATTTAATGAGAACTGATATATATATATATATATATATGAAAATACTTATCTGTTAACGTTTCAGAAACTGAATCTGTTTCCGTTCTCAAAACTTCTAGGCGAATTCCTATCCAGAAAGAACTGTTTTTCAATAGACACAACAACTTTTTGGGGTAGATTGAGAATCTGCCCTTCTACACTTGTATAGATTCCAATATTAATTCTTATTTTTTCAGATTGTGGTAGGTTACAAACCCAAAAAACTACGGAACAAATAATTGAGTTATAACACCAAAAAAATTCATTTTATTCTGTTTTAAAAAAAAGTTTTTGTTTAGCATTATTATAGATACTTGAGAAATTTCACATTTATTTCAAACCTTATTGTATACAAAATATTCTTTTTAACATGCAAAATGACATGACTACCGTTCACTATCTCGTAAATTTGAATTTACCGCCAAAACATGACATTATATACCCCGAACTGTCAAATTGACATTCGAATGTCCTTACTGTATGGCTATGGTATACTGGGATAATATTGTAGACATTATGAAATTTTGTATCTTCTATGCATCAAGATGCGTTTTCTTATGTACAAGAATTTTCATTTTTGAAGAAATTCGAACTCTAGGCTCTTCTTTGTCCGACACACGGTTTTCGATTGAAAAATTATAATTGTAACACTTCAGGATTGAGTCTATAAACATATTGTGCATCGTCTGACGGAAAATTATGAGATCAGATTTGTTTCAAAGAGAAAGATAATTCAGAAAATAGTTGATGGTGTTACAAACATTTCATTTTTCAAGCTTCCTTGAATATTAGCATGTCTTTTCGGGACACCCTGTATATACAGGGTGTTTGGTAGCTGGGTGCAAACCTTTAAGGGGGTGATACACTAGCCCATGTAGAACATATTAATACAAACATTTTTATTTTCTAGCGCGTTTTTGATTTTTAAGGGAACTTTTACCCAAAATTGGTCAATTAAATGCTAATAACTTCTAATCTTAACAGAAATGTCCGGTTTTTTTCATTTATTTTAGTAGTCTTATGTGTCCCCAATCTTACTAAAGTAGTTTGAAGCACCATTGTATCCAAAAAAGTTATGTACAGAGCATTTAAACTTCACAAAAAAAGAAAATAAAATCTGACCTTTGATGCCAATTAAAAAAATAAAATACATACAGGTGTTCAGACACTTTCAAAAACATGCGTAGTTATTGCTCTTTCATTGAGGTATCATTTATCTAGCTAAGTCCTAAACTTTTTTAATTAGGGTACCTGAACCAGTTTAAGGTTGTACATATGGATTTTTTTGGAATTAAAGAAATAAATGTTTTGTACTGTAAAAATTTATTGTTGGTGTTCAAAATGTCTTCCACCATTGCGTATACACTTTCTACAACGATTTCGTACTTCAGTTGTTACTTTCATTTGCATTTCCTGTTTCATAATTTCAAACGCTGCCTCTATTCGCTGAAGTAATTCTTCTCTCTGGTGATTTCTGTTTTGTATACGAGTTCTTTCGCCCGACCCCACACAAAATAATCCAACGGAGTCAGGTCGGGCGATCTGGCAGGCCAGGGGATGGGTCCGTCTCTCCCGATCCAGTTGCCAGGAAAACAGCGGTTCAGGTGTTCGCGGACGCTTACACCCCAATGTGCTGGGCATCCATCTTGCTGAAATGTGATCGGCCTGTCCATGTCCAATATTGGCACTTCGGCATCATAGAGTAACATTGGCAAGTCGTTTATCATGAATTCGAGGTAATTTTGTCCATTCAAAATGTATGGGCCAACCAATGTGCGTCCGATGACCCCAGCCCAAAAAAAAAATTTTCGTCTATTTTCAAGTCGAATCGGCATATCGTCTAGTTGAATAAAAATCCGTTAGATAGCGTTGTGCCAAACGGAAGTCAAATATCACATGCGATAAGTCCTCTAGTGAAAAACATGCATTTTGCAGATATGTCGGTTTCATTTCACAGCGAGATTTCTGTAGTCAGTTGTATGCAATCGAGACTTCAAGTGAAACCCGTCTAGAGTGTTGCGTTTTACTTTTCAGACTCAATTTTGGAACCATTTTCAAAGGATGATGATGTGACTCCAAGCTGAGGTCTCAATCTGCATACTCGTTGAATTGAACTGAGGGATTGAAGGGTGTTCAGTTACATTTACCCTGATAATTTTTTTCACTTGTCAAAATGTGACGTTTTTGGCATTTCAACCAATAGTAGCGGGTTATTCTAGCCAATCATTGGGTATTATACTGATAAAACTGCCTGGTCCTTTCGATCAAACGTTGTTTACCTTTGAACTGTCAAAACTATACGGTTTACCGCGTCGATTTTATTGAACTGGCTCATATTTATATAAATTATCATGAATGAAGAGTTACCTTATTATTAATAGTCATTCACTTTTCCAGCATAATAATAACATAACACATTCCAATGAACACTCAAACACGTAAATAGCTCATAACCCCAACTTTATGACAGATATAGCGAACGACCGATTCAAATATTTAAGGTTTCCTTAACTCAAATGAAGATGGCGTACAATTAGTTTTTATTAAATACAATTCATTTTTTGTTGTATGAGAAGAAACCGTTGTATGAAGATTTTGATACAACGAATGATTTTATGTTCCTTCTGGCGCGATTTTCATTTAATAAGAAATTTTCAATTATCAACCTTGTACAATGAGAGGTGTGACGCCATTTCTTGGTATCGTCGGCAAGCATTATCATATTCACTGCATAAGCATCATATCTCTTCTGGATCATAGAGGGCATACATCGTTGTTTGACATTTCAAATTTGTAAAATTTTCACCTATCCTCCTTTCCTTCTTATGTAAATGAAATACTGATCAATTAAATTGTTCTTCTATTTGTTCAAAAAATAAACTCTCCAAATACAACTCGTTCTTCAAATTTAATAAGATAAATTTTAATTTTCGAAACACTCAAAACTTTTTTATTCTGAGGCAAAATCATTCAAACAAACCGAATTAGATAAAATCACTCGTCCTACGGACTCGTGATTTTATAAATCGGTTTATTTTCATACTTTGGCTAAATAAAAACGTTTTTGTGGAAAATGAAAATTTATCGATTAAATTTGGACTCGTGGTATTACCTTTGATAAAATTTAGGCCGAGGATGAATCTGATTTACAAAAAAGTTGATGTTCATATATTGAACGAGTTCAAACAAACGAAAACGTGGAATTTCATATATACCCAAGGACTTGACAATTTTGTCTTTTAGGGAACAGATTAAACACAAAATACTCGTTTCCAAAATAACAAATTGTTACTTGCAACTAGTATTCAGTGTTATTTTATTTTGATCAAGAGCCTTCCATTGAAATTTTGCTCATTCTTTTCCATTTAAATTTTCTGGAAGTTTGAACCATCACCATATTGTGAACCACAATCAAACAAAGTTCGATACACCACTTATAAAGTCTTTGTTACATTCACTATACCTGCGTGAGTAGAGACAAGAATAAAACAGCGAAAATTAATGAAACTTTTATTATTTTTTTTAGTTATCCCTATCAGATATAAAAACAAACATTGCTTTCTATTTTTCTCCCTAAAATAATACAGAGCAATTCGTTATGAGGTGAAATGTTTTCTCCATATGATGGAAATAATTCGACTGTTACGAATGACAAAACTTCTTGTTAATAACTTGAAACTACCGAAATCAGCATTTCACATCACATCTGATAAACACCAAATACTTAAGAATTATACACTGGATACTATGGATTCGCCGAGTTTTTCAACCTATGGGTACTAGAAAACTAGATCAAATAACATACACAACTAATAATCAAACTGAAAATGTGAATAAGGGGCCGTTCATAAAATACGTTCACATACAAGGGTGGGGAGGGGTCTGGCTGAGTGTGACAAGGGGGGACGGGGGGTATACGGCAACGTGACGTTCGCCGTTCATTATTTATTGACATGAGCACTAGCCAGCGTGACCACTTTTGGTAGAAATCTACTTTTTGAGTAGATTTCTGACGAAAATTGGCCCGTTTAGAAAATCCTTGGACTTCTGAATGATAGAAATATTATTTATATGTTCGTTATGAAAGATATTTATTGATTTATTTGAATTTTATTATAATAACTGAACAAATATTTTTAATTTTCAGAATTTGTGTACTATCCTTTAGAAATTATCATACTCAGCAGGGGGGGGGGGTCTTAGTTTTTGTGACGAAATATTTCTAGGGGGGTCACAAAAAGTGTGACACAGCGTGACAATGGGGGGGGGAGGGGGTCAAAAAAAGCTAATTTTAGTGTGACGTATTTTATGAACAGCCCCTAACATTCGGTAATACTCGGGATTTCGCGTTACCAGACACCCCAGAAATGCTCTCGGCTCTTACATAACATTTTCAAGAACACACATTGATTCAACTCGAGTAATGAACCGTCTTCGAATGTACATCTGGAGAAAATAATGCTTTAACCATTATCTTTCCGCGCTTCGGTTTGAACCATTTACTATCAACAATGGAAATGATTTAATAAAATAGACTGCTCTGCTTATACTGTAGGGGCAAACAGGGTACAATTATATGCTAAGTGATACTTACAAATAAGAATTTGTTTCACAAATAAATAAACTGGCACCCACAGATGTGAACCATTCGTGAATGAACTGTACACATACTGGCTGGATAAAATACTAGTGTTCGATAAACTAACAGTTAAAGTGAACGAGAAATGAAGCCCGAAGGTTTTTGAAATGAAACGCAAATATTTTTGAATCCATTACATGAAAATATCGAATTTACCTCAGAAACTAAGTTATTTAGAAAATCATATTTAAATTTCGGAAACCATCAACTATCTATCGTAAAGCTCATTTAAAATTAGCCCAAAGAAAATGGCAATATTCAATAGGTTACTAGATGAAATCTGTAGGTTGTATGATTTGAACCCTTTGCTCAATTCAGGATGACAAAGCTCACGGCAGAATCAAAATATAAAAACACAACACACTTAAAAACTGAAACGAATCACGAGATAAGAACAAAGCGCTCACTCATACTGTGTCCAGTTTGTAAGTACACACGATTGGGTAAAAAAGAAAAAGAGAACGAGATAATACACTGCTAATATGTATATTTACAATAGAGGAATGAGAAGGCGACTTATCGAGTTGATCTTACACTTTACTCATCTTCATCATCGTCTATTTCTTCTTCGTCCTCCTCGGGTTCTTCTACTTCAGGTACAGGTTGAGCTGGCTGTGAGGTAGTATTGATCTTCTTTTTGTAAGCAGTCATCTCCTAGAACGCACAACAACGAAATGACAGTGTTTACTTGGTTAAAGAAACAAAAAATCTCGGGTTATGGGTTGAAGAGGACCTCAGATTTACAAGACATGTAAGTTATCTCTGCCAGAGCTCATATTATATGCTGAGACAGTTGTATCCCAATCGTGACATTATGTCATCTAAAATAAAACTTGAACTGTGCGAATCTCTAATTATGTCAAAACTATCATATTGTGACAGCATTTATGATCCAGCAATCTTACAGACTGATGCTTCGCAACTGCAAAAAATTCAGAATTCTTGTATTCGATTCGCTTACGGTATTCGAAAATATGAGCACATCAGTTCTAAATTTAAAGATTCTGGGTGGCTAAACTTAGAAAATATGCGCAAAGTTCATCTATTGACACTGACTCATAAGGTTTTACAGTCAGGTGAACCAACATATCTTCACGATAAACTAGTCACCTTCATGAACAGAAACCAAGTAAACACGAGAAAAAATAATTTACTAGTGATCCCTAGACACTCCACAGCCCTATTTACGCGTAGCTTTTCTTACAGTGCATCCAAACATTATAATCTGCTCCCCAAAGAATTCTGGAATTTTTCTTTGAACAATTTTAAGAAGAGATTGAAGGTAACACTTAAATGTGCTCAGGACTGAACTATTGCTGTTGAACAAGACCTGTCTATTATTCATTTCTTAATATTCTCTCGGAATACCAGAAAAAATGTATAACATTATTATTATAAGTATTATTATAATCTTTTCCTTCTTTACATTCGATACAGTATAATTCTATACAGCATCATGTACTTGTAATGGTTAAGATAAAAAACAGCTTCAGCTGATTCTTCGCCTATTCACCTTTCCTTTTTCCAATGTACAAACTTGTATCTCATTCATTGGTGAATAAAGTCGATTATTATTATTATTATTACTTGACCCAGATGATGAAAATATGTTGAGGCCCTCTGATTCCATTCACGATTTATAGAAATTTCAATCAATAGTTCATCATATAGTCAGCTGTGTATATAACGTAGTAATCAGTTTTGTAGAACGCTATGACCTGTTAACGCTTTCTCAACATGGTTTTAGGAAAAATAAATCGACTGAATCAGCCACATATCATTCATTAAACTATGTTTACACGTCCTCAGATAAAGTAAAATATGTTGTGTCTCTTATGTTCGATTTCTCAAAAGCCTTCGCCTGCCTAAACATAAATTTCATATTGGAAAAACTTAGTTATCTGGGTATAAGAAGTATCTTGTTAAAATGGTTCGAGTCTTATCTTTCCCATAGAAGTATTTTCATCAAAGTAGAACAACAATTATCAAATGAATGCACTACTTCTCTTGGTGTTCCCCAAGGATCTGTCTTGGGACCCTTAATTTTTCTCCTTTTTGTAAACGATATTCCCAATCATATTACCGCTGGACAAGTAACAATGTTTGCCGATGACACAACAGTTACAGTCTGTGGAGAAACCCTTGAAGAATTGCGCAGTAATATAAAAAAAGCTTTTATTGAAATGAAACAATGGTGCCAAAAAAATCGACTCATTTTAAACACTGATAAGACAACCTGCATAAATTTCCATATGAGAAAGCCAGTAACAAAAATCTTCTATAAAAATCTAATATTTAGCGACAGCATCAGATTACTTGAGACATGGATTCACTCTGACCTTAGTTTCTCCTCCCACATACAGTTTGTTTGTAAACAAATGAATAAAGCATACTATGCAATCCTTCAAATGAAACCAATTTTGGACCAGGGAGGGTTATTGAACTTATACTATGCGTTTGCATTTAGCCATACATCAAATAATATTGCAACATGGGGAGTGGCTACTGAATGTAAAAGAGTTTTCACTTCCCAAAAAAAAAAAATCAGACTGTTATTCAATCTAGAATACAAGGAGTCATGCAGGGCTGTCTTCAAGAAGCACTTCATTCTACCCTTCCATCCTATATTCATTTTAAAATGTGCAACTTTCGTTAAAAGCAACATTTCTGACTTTAATGTGTTAGGAAGTCATCATAACTACCCATCAAGAAGTACTATTTTGGAAATACCAAAACATAAAACTGCAACATTTAAAAAGTCTGCATTTTATAATGGCATAATTCTTTATAACAACTTACCAAAATATATAAAGGATATCAATAGCTATAACGGTTTTAAAAATGCAACAAAAAATTATCTCTTGGAAAAAAGCTTCTATTCAATAGAGGAATTCCTGGCATTTGAATCCAAACAGTGAATGTTCACTGAGTAAGTTTTGTTGAATGTGTAAATACGTATAATATAGTATATTTTTCTGTATTACATATATTTTTAAAATTTTTAAATTTTTATCTAGGTGTAACGTGATCATGATGCTTTTTCTTCTTGACCTGCCAATTGTACTCTGTATGTAAATATGGCCAATAAATACTACTACTACTACTACTATTCAAGTGGTATTCCTCCTTTCAAAGTATTTCCAACACTATTTGTGCGAATTGTAATGACGTGTCTGAAAACTGTATGTTTCTAAAGACTAATAAATAGATTATTACTAAAGGAAGTTTGGAAGAACTATTTTTTGCCTTTTCTCCTTCATATCAATATAAAAACATTACAAAACAGCTATAGAAGTAAAATAATTAGCAAACACTCTGTTGATATGCGTATATCCAAAGATGTTCAATTCATTCACAAAAATCAAGAAAGAGTGAGAATGCAGATATGCCTATTATATGGTGCAACGGGCCAAGGGCCAAGTCACTTTTTCTTGCCCCAAATCCAATACCAAGCACACAAAATTTGAAATAAATAAATAGTTCAACACACGTATTACAATCATACACTTATATGCCTATAATCTTTTTCATAATAAGATTCATTATGAAACAGATTGAAAATCTGTATCGCAAAGAGAAATCTGTATCATAGTTCATTATGAAACAGATTTTTTATTACGATACAGAACTTTAATCAATTGGAAATACAATTCAGTGGCAGAAGACTACATTAAAAATTTAGTTCAGAATATAATCAACATTTCCAATACAATATTGAACTCTTATTGAAACTAGCAATGATGAAATAAATGTGAATATTCCTTCCATTTTTTTTTTTCGTTTATTCAAACTAAAAACAAGTATATTTGTTACATAGGGCAGGTCTATTGCTAGGTGTTATGATGTAGGTAAGTATATTATATAAATAGAATAATAGAAATATTCATAAATATTACAGCAAGAACAATAAAGTTATGGGCAAAATAATTTTTTTTCAAAAATTTTTAATGCCAATTTTTTAGCGCCATATGGGCTAAGGTGCTTGGAAAAAAATCCTTTGGTGAAAAGTCAGAACACTTCGTCCTAAATATGTCCAGCCATTTTTGGCCCTATCAGGTAATTATTGTTTATGTTTTGGCCTGCTAAAGTTGGGTAAAATCGTGTATTTTTTAAAACATTTTCAGTTTTTGGCCAGCAGCGTGAACATTATTTATTTTAAATAGCCAAATTTTTCAGAATATATTCCAGGATAGTTGTATTTAAATTTTTTGTTATAATTTTTCATCTGTAAACAAATTTGTCCGTTTAAAATTGCCTATTTTATGTTTATAACGGTAAATGCTCTTTTTTGTCGGGCGAAATAAAAAAAAATTGGCCCATCCAATTCAAATGTTGCATATGACACGAAATTTCGGCGATAACATGGTTCCTGGTACATCTCGTTATCATTAGCCAAAAAAAAGTTATGGCCAAAAAACCTTTTTTTTCCATCAATCACATAAAATGTTCATAGTTAATCCATTGGGACCCTCTATTTATAAGTTTTATGCACATTTTTCGTGCAGTACTGTATGTTTAGATCATAAGCCAATCAAATTCTGCTGTCAAATTTCAAATCAAAATATTTAAAAAAAAAACTAAAAAAGGGTAGTTTTTACGGTTTACAGGGTGTTTCAGAAATTTCTGACATTAAAATCGATCAGTGACCCAAAAAACCCCCCGGTACCTATTTCCACGAAAATTCATTTAATATTGCCCGAGATATTAAATATTTATTAATTTTGGGCCAAAAAAAACAGTTTGGCCAAGTTTTACAGCGTTTTGGAGCTTTGCCCAGTAACTTTGTTTACTCGGATACTTGACACCTTTTTTTTGAGAAATTCCAAAAAAAAATTAAGTTGATCTGAATGGTCTCGAATTAGTCCTTCATTTTACTAAAAAATTTACTTCCTTTACTGGAGTATTTCATTCCCAAGTTAGGCAATATATACAAAACATTTTCAACAGTTTCTATTTTGAATTTATTTGTTCTGAATAAATTGATATTTCGATTACTTCATTATCAATGAGCAAGTTATGGAAATGACCATTTATTCCAAGCAGATCATCTCAAAATCGACCTTTTCAAAAATGTTTGTTGTATTTAGTGAAAAGATTTTATAAATTCATCCATATTCCCACCCTTTTCTTGATCTACATAAATTCACTGACAAACTTAGAAATAACAGGGGAAGTTCGATTGTATGCAGATGACACAACAATTGTATATTTTGATGACTCATGTGATGCAATCGCTCTGAACATCAAGAAGGACCTCAGATGTTTGGCCAAGTGGCTGTCATCCCATAAGTTGACACTTAATATTAAGAAATCATCCTTCATGTGGATTAATAAATGTAGGATAAATGCTGATATCCAAAATGAAGTTCCATTTGAAAACAGTTGCTTGCAGTATAGTAGTGAAACTAAGTTTCTTGGTATTATCATAGACGAAAACCTAAACTGGTGTAAACATATTGAACATGTTAGGAAAAAAATTGTAGGTCCTGTGGGTATCCTTCGAGGATTAAGACATTTGATACCAAAATATCTATTAAGATCCGTATATTTTTCACTGATTCACTCACATCTTGAATACTTGAATATTATATGGGGCTCAGCATATGAGTCACATAAAACCTCTCAAAACGCTTCAAAACAAAGCCATCAAGAATCTGTATAACTTACCGTTCAGATACAATACACCTGATCTGTACAATGAATTCAACATTAGATCTTTAGAGAGTATTTATGTTGTGAAAGTGAATGAATTCATTCATCAAGTTTTGAATCGGACAAGGCACTCACAAATACAGTTTCCTCTGAGACGAGAATTTCACTCCTATGAAACTAGATACTGCAAAAACATATATCTACCGCAAGTGCATTCACGCCAGGGTCTAACTTCAATTTTTTTCAAAGGTGTATCAGAGTACAATAAACTACCTAGTGACATCAAGAATTTGAACTTGGCAAAATTCAATGTGAAAATGAGAAAACATGTTCCTCCCCCTACATCTTTCATGAAAAACCAAAATTTAAACTGTCATACATATTTAACTGTGATTAACGACTGTGATTTTTACACTTATATTTTATATTATTCTAGTCTGTAATTTATAGATGTTTAACTACTGCGAAATTTTTATTCGAACTGACAAGCCCTTCAAGAAAGGCTTCTTACTGTGATATTTAGGAATATATCTATTATTTTATTTATAATATACCTACATCATAAGACCTAGCGATAGAGGTACCCTATGTAACAAATATACTTTGTTTTTGGGTTAATTAAACGTTAAAAAAAAAAGAAATCCCACCGAAAGCTCGAGGAATAGTTTCTTCTGAGCAAAGCAAGCTTGTCTGGGTTTGGAAATATTTTTCTGGTAATGTTATTTAAAACAAACTACCATCCATTTTCAATTCAGGTATAGCAGAAAAATCCTGTAAATGATATATGCTGAATCAATTTACTTGTCCTTAGTATACAAATCAAGCAAGGAAAAGTGACTTGTGATTCAGTGCAATTTGAGCTATATACCTAAGAAGTAGCTGTTTTAGTTGGGGTTCTTTCTTTTTTTGAATTAATAAACGCCACGGCACCCAAGATAATCAGCTGAATTGTGCCTGCAGGCAGCTTTGCCTCCTGGGCGCACTTGTAAGTGTGTTTTACAAAGGGAAAATACAAAAAAATGGAATAAAATATCAAAAGAGACTTTAATAAAAGTTGTGTGTTCTTTTTATGTCAAATAAATGAAACTGTAATGATTGAATTGAAGGAAAGGTGAGGTTTGCGCTTTGGAACCAAGTCTTCCGAAAAGATGACACGAAATATATCGAAACGTCAATCACTTTGACAAACGAAAAAGACATTTCAACTCACTTTCTCATATCTGGCTTTGTCTTTATCGGCAAGTGCTTCATATCTGCTTTTCTCCACTGGGTCAGCATCGGCCCACCTCCGCCCTAACTCTTTGGCGATATCACCAACTCCATATTCAGGATTTTGAGCCTTCACCTTACCACGTTCATCATTACTGAACCAAAAGAAGGCAGACCTGGAATAAATTTTGATCTCATTGCTAGTGAACTCTGAAAACTCCCTCTAAAATTTATTGAAATTATTATCGCAATCAATAACACTTCGTGTGAAATTCACTATACAGTTTAAAAAACTGTTAGGAGTGTTCAACAATACGAAAGATTCTTCGGACGTGTTATATAAAGTACTACAATGAATGGAGATTGACAAACTACTAGTGGCAATAATAATGATAATTTCAAAGCATTCCAATAAAAAAATTCAAAGGTAATTCCTCCTTAAAACGCTTGCTTGCTCTATTTCGAGCACTCCGGCTGGCGCCGTCGTACTCGAAAAATCGAGCGTGTCCTATAGGCCCAAAAATGTCTAACCCATTTATTTTCAATCGGGTTATAGATATGCGAGTAGTGATCTGCGAGAAAATAGTAAGTACTTTGATTTTAGTCAAAATATCCATTGCTTGCACAAGTTTCGACTTCTGAGGATTGACGTTCAGCTGGTTATCGAAACGAACAATTTTAGAGAAAAAACAATGAATTACAAATAACATGCTTTTCGAAGTATGTGGGGGAGAGGTGCGACAGAGGCCCCAATATCCACTTATATTTCAATATACTATTATTCAAGACTGTAGGAAAGCTCTTTGAATTTAAACAATTGCAATTTTTTTAAAACTTTTTTTACACTTCCCAGTGATTGATATAGCACAGTGATATAACCAAGCAGCTATGATGATGAACTGATGATTGATCAAACTATGCATAGAATACTTTTATTGGGTTCCCAAAACTGTTAATGTGTTAAAATCTGCACATCTGTTATAACTAGAACTCGACATTTGGATATTCTTCAGTGGGAATCAAGGGCAAACTGCACTGATCATGTGCTATTTATTCTAACTACAGAAAAAAATCTGCAATACTTGGTTGGTAGGTTTATTGACAATTCGCTTGATAACTGTGTAACTTCAATATTGTGTGATCTTTAATCAAGACAAGACATAAGTACCTAGGGAGTAGAATAGAAGATTTGAGCATAGATTTCAATAGACAAGTCGACCATTTGATATTTCAGTTGACAAACAATGCGGACTAAAAACTGAACAGTTGTCATTTAAGAACAAACTTTCCATTTTTTGTTCGAGCAAATGACAGCTAATATATTTTAGTGTCATGGCAGTCTGGAGCGACTCACTCACAACCAAGCGACATACTGAAGAATCCAAATTTTATTATATATGTGAAAATGCACGTAGGCAAGCGCAATATACCATTGAATGAATTTAAAAACATAATAATGATAGCTTCCAATATCTTATAACTGATGAAGATCTGAAATAGTAGTTTGTACAACAGTGGACATGGTGGCCATATCGCCTGAGGACGAAGTTTGATCATGATGTCATAGGTGAGTGCT
This sequence comes from Zygogramma bicolorata, assembly GCA_032362365.1. Taxonomy (NCBI): domain Eukaryota; kingdom Metazoa; phylum Arthropoda; class Insecta; order Coleoptera; family Chrysomelidae; genus Zygogramma; species Zygogramma bicolorata. Next base: position 240,167 of record JAVJAQ010000838.1, read on the forward strand.
CAAACGTTTGAATCCAATGTGGCCAATATGCATTCGAATTATATAGCAAATTTTTTTCAACCAGGCAAATATGTTAGAACTCTCAGGTATCATATTCATAATCAATTATATATATATATATATATATATATATATATATATATATATATATATATATGTATATATACACAATATTGAACAATACAAATAATATCAGTGATGTCAAATTAAAAAAAGGAGAAAAAAGTCGGTTTTGGTGAAAGTCGAACCAACGACTGTAAAGTGGATCGCCTTAGAGGGCGTACACCTACTAGGCCATTTGGACTGTATGATTTTAGTTAATTATTAGTGTGAAGAGTTCATTTCCACAAAAAAAAAACATCAATTGTGACAATTCAAACTTGACTCAAAATAGAAAATATTTCAGATATAAGTACATTTATTTATGCTTACAACACTTAATGATGTGATTGAACAAAATATGAACTTTGAGAGGCAGAATATTGTGCATAGTATGGTTACTTACAAGGAGCGTTTTGGTGCATTGGGGTCCTTAACTTGTTTCCTTTTCTTTCCTCTCTGCTTCTCACCTTTGGGGGGTGTGTACGTAGACATTTCTTTGTCATAACGTTTCTTGTCATTCTCAGCCATTTCGTGGAAACGCTTCTTTTCCTTATCCAACATAGTCTGAAAATGAACATTTCTGAAGATCAATCAAAATAACAACGCTAAAATCCACTCAACAGATTGATTTTTACATTTTATGTATGTATGTTATTGATCTTCACCTAATGATTGTTCATCTTATTGTACATTCTGTATCGTCATTGTATGCTCAGTTCATTTTTTTTGGTCAGAATAATTTATACCTACAATTTTTTTTAGAAAAGATTTCTATAAAATCCTTTATATTGAAGGATAAAATTTTTGTATTTGTCTGTTACTCCCAAATTAAACTATCGTCAAATTCATTTCCCAAGAGTTTTATCCCACCAACCATGGTTATATCATTGATAATAATAGGGGAGCCCAAGCGGGGATTTCGGGATTTACTAAAGCGCGGCAAGGGGGATACCTTGTACCCGGTTAAGTACTTCCACCATATATGAGCCCTTTATATATGGCCGCCCTTCAAGGATAAAGGATCAGATTAGTAAAAAAAATTGATCATCTGAAATTCTCGAGCGCGTCAGATTAAAATAGGGTGAGTTAGTTACATCCTGAAACGTGTATATTCCACCAATCTGACAATTCGAGAGTGACCTAAAGAAGGAGAGCTACAAAGTGGTAAAAAAAGTCATTTCGACATTCTCGAGCGTGGCTAATTTTATTTTTATTCTGAAGAGAATAATTCAAGAATTGCAAAAAATATATAATCTGACGATTTCCACAAGCCGAAATAATAAAAATTCATCGATAAACTTTAATGTGTGCAGCTACGCCTATATTCCCCTCTCCACGTTTCTATTTTTCTCTCACTCTTTCTCTATCTATTGGTTTTTCATTCCGTCCCCACTCTGGTTTCTGTTGCCATGATGTCATGACAGTTGATCATACAGACTCTTTGGTGGCATGATATTGTTCAGAATGAATATCCAACTAAAATTTTGAAAATTTTCTTGCTTATAATTATTTTCTTATAAATACAGTATTCTAAAAAAAAATTATACACTTTTTTTATTTGCATTCTTTTCCTGAGATTTTCAATGAATTAAGTTCAATGATTAAAAAAAAAATCAGATTGGCAGAATAGGCGAATCCCTCCAGGTAATCATCAGATTATAAGAATGCAACGTCTAGGGCGTAAAGATTAACTAACTCGAGAATTTTTTTTTTCATTTTCAACCCTTACGTACGACCACCCCCCATTATTGAAACAATCAGATTAACATTTTCAAAAATATTATGTAGGACATAGATGATATCAATATCTGACGCGCTCGAGTATGTCCATACAAGTTTTTTTACATTTTTGAAAGTCTATAGTCGCCCCTCCCTCACCGATGAAAAGGTATACTTCATATAACATTTTTTTCTTTTCATCATCTAAGATTCGCAACCCAATAGGTCTCTATGACGCTCGAGTAAATACCGATTTAGCATCGTGGGCTCTCCTACTATAAGTTATTGAAGAACTTCACAGAGACAGACTTAGATGCATTCAAAACCAAAATGTTTCATTGGCAGCAGGATGCGAATCCATCAATGATCTGACTGACTTCCCATAACATACATAATACAGTGTAAAGTTAAGCACGATTGCCTGATAAGCGGAAGATCGGGGTTTAATTCCCTGTCTCGGAACTACTGCTGAGATTAAGACGTAGTAACTATTCCTTTTTCAAATGTTGACACCCACCCCGTATCTTGAAAACGAAGCAATACCGGATCTATGTTCAAATGAGCATTTCGTCCCAGAATGACTCAAGTATCACCCCCTTCATGTTTGGTCACGTACTTAAATAACACCTTGTATATCTATTTTGTTTGTTCGCCAAACGAAATAATCATTCTCCGCCCTAGCAATCTGTATGTAGATGAGGTACGCAGGCGTCGGTTCATTGCAAGAGGGTGAAAATCAATGGAGAGCCAAATAGGACCAGACAAAATTCGTAGACATACTTCATAGAATATTGTCTCTTTGAAAGTGATAACGCAGAAAATTCATTCTAATATTTTCAATGTTACATCAATTAATTTCTCTTTGAATTCTAGATCATATTATCGGCCACAAAGTTTCAATATTTAGAGATTTATAATCTATCGCACAACTATATATTTCGTAGGTTTTTTATTATCATATAGCAAGCAATATACGACTAGAAACTCGTAACCGGGAAAAATCTGCATGTACAGTTATTGAAACATAGGAAACGACTTGAATATCTTATCAATCTTATTCTTATCGAGATTTCAGAAACCGCTTCCACGGGTGTGAAGTTATCCATATTCACAACATACACTAAAAATATTTCGAAATTTTTAATCTTTTCTGGAAATTTAATATACGCCTCGACATTCAATGTAGGGCTTCCTTTGATGCACTGAGTTAAAAAATCTGATGATTCTGAGATATTCAGATCATCTAAACGAGATGTGAATGGGGTAGAAATGGGGTTCGATAACTTTTTCGAAAATGTTATTCTTTGTGGTCAACCACATGAAAAAATTTCATGTCGGAGTTTTCCAGGCAGTCCAAGGGGGTGGAAAAGGGGTTGAAATACTAAGAAAAATTAAATTTCGTGAACCTGACTTTGTAAGCCTTTTATTTTCGAATATTTTATTCCGTGTGGTCAGCCACATAAAAAAATTCATGTCGGTGTTTTCCAGGCCATCCAAGGGGTGGAAATGGGGTTGAAAAACTAATTATAGTCAAATTTCGCGAACCTGACTTTATAGGCCTTTTATTTTCAAATACTTTATTACTTGTGGTCGACCACATAAGAAAAATGGCATGTCGGAGTTTTCAAGGCCGCCTAAGGGGGGTGGAAATGGGGTTAAGATACTGACAAAAATAATGTTTTGGGAAACTTGAATTTGTACGCCTTCTATTTTCGAAGATGTTTTCCCCTCCTGGTCGACTACATAACATTTCGGAAATGAAAGAGGTACAAAGTCAAGTTCACGAATAACGATTTTTATTATTAGTATTTTGACCCCATTGTCACCCCCTTAGACGGCCTGAAAAACTCCATGGCATTTTTCTTATGTGATCATCCACAAGGAATAATATATTCGCTAATAAAAGGTGTATAAATTCAAGTTCTCGAAATAGAATATTTCTCAGTATTTCAACCCCATTTCCACCCCCTTAAACGGCCTGTAAAACTCCGACATGGCATTTTTCTTATGCGGTCAACCTCAGAACGACATATTCGAAAATGAAAGGCGTACAAAGTCAAGTTCTCGATTTTTCTCAGTGTATGTTGTGGATGTGGACAACTTCACAACCATACCGCTTCCTATAAGATGTTTTCATGAAACCTTGAAATATAAATTTGCTGCAGCATCTCAGGAAGCGACTCATAAACCTCAGATAGGTATGAGAATAGAATATTCCAGTCGCTTTATCTTCATCAACATGAATTACAAATACAAAATATGTGAAACACTGATTTCAGAATACCTATCACTAATACAACGTCAAAACTCAGAGTTCTGCCTAAAAAAGTTATTTTTTAAAAACTTTGGATTCACACTTATGAGAGCAACTGCGATGTTCGCGGAACGTGAAAATATAGGAATTTGTGTTCAATTTAAATTTTCGAGGGTTACTTCAGAAAATATATCTCTGTAATGAGTCCAAACGCTTGGCAAAAATGTCAAAAAAGAATGATGAGAATGGTCCAATTTCTATTTTTATTCAAGTTTTTCAAAAATATTACCATTATACAATTATGTGGTTATGAGTACGTCAGTTGCAAGTATGCACCTGGGTGAGTTAACACCTGGAGCAATTAGTTTGATATTTTTCCCACAAAACGTAAAATCCAATCATGCTCGATGATTATTGCGCGAAACCAAGTAAGAGAATTGTGAATTAACATTGACTTCGACTTTTGCGGCAAAAACCTCCCTAGGCAAAGATTTCTAAAGTTTGGCCGATCTGTCGAAAGAACGTAACAAATTCGACAGGTCTCCAGGCCCGAAAAACTGCACTCATCAGGTTAACTGCGAAGGAACTTACAAAGACGGATTTATGATATTTCGAAGAAGCAATGAGCGCAAAATCCATAGAACAAGACTTGCTGCTATGGCTGGTGGCGAAGCCTGTGGAGTACCTGCTAGTACTTGAATATACAACATCTTACCTATTTAGGTTGGGGGTTTTCTCTAATAATTAGAGAAAACGAAAGATCCTGCCAGAGATTAGCCAATAAGAGAAGTCGGTTTAGTACTTTACTTCAGTTACCCACTATCAAAAAATTGTAAGCTCTTACTTCAATTTCTCAGATCGAGAGGATTTGATTAACAAATGCATATCAGTTAAGGCACAACCGTTTTTTGTGCATCTCGGGTTTTGCTTCATCAGAGATACTGTAACCTTCGAAATAAACAACGTCGCTTCATTAACAATATATATTCTGCAGATTCGATTTTGAGCAATGACATTTCTGAAAAGCGTAATAAGTTATATCAGATACCACGTACCACCCTGGAATCATAAAATACTATGCCAATTGGATGCGCAAAAACGATACGGAAGAGGTTATAGATAGGTAAATACTAGCTACACAATAGCTCCCTAAAGAAAGAAGTGACATCATTTCTGCTTGAGGAAGCCATTGTATATCGACACTAGTGCCGCGGTTTTGTGATTGTACTTTTGTAGAGAATCTCACAAAAACTAGTATATTCTTTGTATTTCATCAATCATTTCGACATTCATGTTTTCTTTGTAGGCATCCGATAAGAAAGGGTTTTCTGAAATTCCACCCCTGAGGGGGTGAAAAATGGGGTCAAAGTTTTTATGGGACAACGTGGTTTCTAGATTCAATCTACTTCGACTTTTGCATGAACATTCTTTTACAGAATTAATGAAAGACTATTTCGTATTTTATTGAAATTCGTCGCCCAACGGGGTAAAAAAGGAAAGAAAGAAAGTTATTTTAGGGGTGAATCCACGCACAGCTTAAACCGCTTATCGTAGAGATCAGAAACTTGCAGGGCGTGTTATTTGTATGGCTCAGGCATCCGATAAAAAAGGGTTTTCCGAAGTTCCACCTCTGAGGGTGGAAAAACGGGGTCAAAGTTTGTATGGAAGAACGTGATTCATAGGTCCAATCTACTTCAAATTTTGCATAAACATTCTTTTAGAATTGATGGAAGACGTTTTAGTATTTTATTTAAATTCGTTGCCTAACGGGGTTAAAAAGGGGTAGGAAGTTATATTAGGGGACTAGGGGTGAATCAACGCACGGTCTACACCGCTGATCATAGAGATCATAAACCTTGAGGGTGTGTTGTTTGTATGACGTAGGCATCCGATAAATTCCACCCCTATGGAGTAAAAAACGGGGTTATTTGTATGGGACGTGATTCCAGGTCCATTCTACTCCAAATTATTCATAAACATTCTTCAACAAAATAGATGAAAGACTGTGATCCTTTTGACGTAGACATCCGATAAGAAAAGGTTTTCCGAAATTCCACCCCAAAGTGGGTGAAAAACGAGGCCGGTCAAAGTTTGTATGGGACGTCATTTTTAGGTCCAAGTTACTTCTAATTTTGAAGAAATATTCTTTAGCAGAATAAAAAAGGGGGTTCATAACATTTTCGACTTCCTTCAAACGATCTTTCCAGTGAGTCCATAAGGCAGAGGTGGTGAACCTGATGAAACTTGGAACTAAGGACTACACAATAAAACCGCATCACAAAAAAAATTAACGCTCAACGTGGGCACGGGTTGGCTAGTTTTTAATATAAACTTATTTCGACGAAATTGTCTTCTCAAAATATTGAAACATACAGAACATAAAAATCATCTATTCTTTGAAATGAATGAACGTAAACACCGAATGAAGATATTTGAACGCGGTTTAAAACAAGTTTCAGATTTGGTTTTTATGTCAGTAATAAGAAGAATGAAAGGTTTCTAGTTATAAGAAAAAATGGCTTCGTTTTCTTTATATTCATATTGGGTACGTCCCTATCTAGTTAAAACATAGCCTTTGCGTTGGAAATTATACCCTTCCGAGTGCGCCGCCAATGACTGTTTTGATTCGTGACTTAATAGTTCGAACTAAATGAAAACATTTTTTATCTTTCTCACATTCACGTTTGACTTTTGCGCGTGTCACAACAAGTGCCTCTCCGAATTGGAGACCAATAAACTAACAAAAAAAGGGGATGAGCACTTTTGTACCAACCATGAGATGAGACTGAAGTTTCAAGTCAATACACTTGTATTGAAATTTCTTTGCTCATGTAGAAATCCAATGAAATCAGTTAATTTGAAGTCATCTGATCGAACACAACCAATCAGAACAAAAATATATTGAAAAGATCTCATGGGCTCTTTACACATCATTCAGTTTACAGTCAAGAATCTGTATGGAAAGTATTTATAAACGTTTGCGATGATTGAAAGTATCATTTAAATGGAAATCGGGAGGCGGAAGAATGGCGTCAATTTTAAAGGATTGCGCTGTGAACATGAGAACAAAATTATAGTTTACGGTCAAAACCATGTGGAACTTAGCAGGATGAATTGGTTTTTCTATCAATTTTTATCAAAAATTAGCAAAAATTTTCTATCCGAATGACCCTCGAACATTGATAAATGCTCAAAAAGTTTCTAACAACTTTCTAAAGCTTCTTGCTCATAGGTAACAGGCTTTCGAAATCCGTTATAAAATTTTCGAATAATCACCAATGTCCCTGGGTACTGATAACAACTTCTCAGGATGTAAAAATATCTGCTCTGAGAAACAGAAAACATGACCGAGGGAAAAACATTAAAAAAATATTAACTATTAGCAAAGAATGATACATACCTAAAGGAATTTATTTGGGTGAAACTTCGGTCGCAGTAAGCATCTAAATTTCAAGAAAAAATGTGGTTACGAAATTCTATCTCTATAAAAGGTCGAAATGAAATTTTCGGCGGTCACATCTTATTAGTAGCGGAGATACGGGTCCATTTTGTTGTAAAACTTCACCATCTTTAACAATAAATTTCTGTCGAAAAACACACAAAATAATTTGTTCTTTTTATCAAAACACCACACACGCCTTCATTTACTCGTTTGTAACATTTTCAAGGAGAAAATCCAACCTTATTCAAATCGTCACCAGTTTTTGTTGGGATGTCATAGTTCAATTACAGTCAATATTGATTTATTGGCAATGTTGCCGCCCTCATTCTTATTGCTGAGAACTGAACATACTGTTACGAAATCTCCTGGCGCCGGCCCTGTCGCTCGTAAACGCAAAATAGTAAGAGGGGTCGAAGGAATATTGTTTACCTGCGGAATCTAGATCATCAAGATTTAACTGGAAGATTCTCCATATGCGTACACAGGTATATATAAGGAAGCGATTCATCGCTACGGCAGAGTTTATTCGCAGATAGTTTCTAGCTTAGTGGACAGGCGGAGAGTTTTTTATGGGAGAGCTTTGGTATTGCTAAGTACAGAAGTTGAAGTGGAGAGTTTTTATTAAATAGAGTTTCAGTCAGAGTGTTGGATAGTTAGCGAAGCAATTTGAGTAATTGTATTGTATTATGATAAATAGTTATAATGAAAGTAGTTTAGTGTTGTTTGGAGTTTTGATAAACGAACCCAAGGAAATATCATAACAATATTTATTGAATTGAATGGAAGTGGCCGTTACTTGATGGAAATCCATATTAAACAAATAATATACAGATGCCTGTAAAATTTTCAAATATTAAAGTTTGGTAAACCGCGACACGTGTTTTGCTATACAATAGCTTCCTCAAGCAGGAACTTTGAGTTAACTCATATTAGATAATAGGAACTTTAAACTAATATGAGATAGTTAAAAGGTTCCTGCTCGAGGAAGCTATTGTATAGCAAAACATGTGTCGCGGTTTAGTAAACGCTAATATCTGAAAATCTTACTTTCAACTGTATATTATTTGTTTAACATATATATGTTGATTTTTGACGAAGGTTGGATTTTTTGAAATAATAATTCAAACAAGTAAATGAAGGCATGTGTAGTGTAAGATCAAAAGAAGGACAAATTTTGTGTTGTGGTTTCACAATATAATGGACCTGTATCTCCGAAAATAGACGTGCCCGTCTTTTTTTTTGTGTAGAGCATACCAAATTACATAAGTTGCACTTTATTTGAAATTTAGATGCTCACTGCGACCGCAGTTTCAACTTTTTTGGGACAAATTTTGAAAATTTCAAATTTTTGTTAGGTGGTACATTGACCGGTTTATCATGAATTCATTGGAATCAGCAAAGGACGTAAATTACCGGGATTAGTATTTTAAACGGGGTATTGTTGATAGAAGGACCTACAGAATTGTTATGTTCAAATTCAAGACCCTATAGCAGTATCATTCTTACGGATGCAGTACTTCCAATTTTTATCAGCACATCTAGTTCTTTCATATAATTATGAGTTCAAATGATTTCACCGAAAGCCATTTTTCCATATTAGTGGTTAATTAATGTTAATTGGTACAAGCAGACTCCTCGAATGTCTACCTGATGAAAAAAATCATGCCAACCTGTTGAAAAATACAAGTTTTTACGGATGTTTCCATTTTGAATGGGTCATAGCATATATATAAAGATTTAGCAATTCGATTATCAAGCCGTCTCAAAATTAACCTCAAATAGATGCGCAAAGCAACAATTCCTGAACGGAACCTCGGCCTAGAAAACCTTGAAGGATTCGACGTAAGATATCGGACACTCACTGACGTAACACTGAATGTAGTTTCAACAAGTATTCATGCATCCACCTTCCTTGGAAACAACTTTATGTAGCATTTGGTAGTAAGTTATTTAATTCAGCAGTTGAAAAATTAATCAAATCCATCAGAATGTATGAAACGTTATAGGGGATAAGCTAGAACATGAAAAATCGAATACAGGTACACAGAAAAGATTAAATGAGATAGAGCAATAATAATCAACATTATCCCCGTTCAGACTGGCCAAAAACAAATTTCGTGTTTCTACATATTCTACTACCTCTAAATCATATTGGGGATCAATATCAACTATTTTTTTATTCAGCATTCCAAAAAACTGAATTCGAGGGGGAAGTTATTTTTGAAAAATAACAATTGCTTACTACTTACTTCCATACAAGTACATTGGATTTTTTCATTCACCCTCTGCCGAAAAAGACAAATCACAAATAAAAATAAAGAGTGAATTGGTTCAAAGGAAATATTGAGTGTGGTAGTCAAGACATTTTATACATGAAAAAAAAAAACGCAAAATTTGACCTCTTTGGGCGCCTGCCACAACTTCAATTCCCTGTCTGAACTAGAAAACGGTTTGTAAATTTAGTACTTCACTATACAAATGAACCCTTTCCAGGTATGGATCTTTCCTGTATTTTGCACCTTAGATTTGATTTTTCATGTTCCAGGAAGCTGATAATTACTTCCATATATAGACTGCAAAACGAAAACTCCAACATTATTGCTTGAAACGTTACCCAATTATTATTATGAAGATTATCCGAACTGTATATCTGAACCCGCCAAAAAATTCCGTGAAAGCCCCTGACCAGAGACACGATTCGGCGATTAAACTAGTTAACCTTCGCTTTCGAATAAAAATAGGGTGAAAAAGAAGATAAATAATCGGTTGACAGTGTTGCCACTTCTTCAATTAGCTCATTAGACTGAACAAATCTATAAATTAGGAAGAATGATCCGAATATTTACTTAGAACTCAAGACTATTTCCCTCTCGTCAAAGGAAGACAGAGCAATATTCGATAGCACATGGTGATAATAGGATCACCTGCCTTTTTTATACATTAGTTAAAACATACTCTAGGAAATAGACAGTGAAGTTCGTTGAAAAAATTAGAAAGATATGAACGTTTAGAATTCAAAATGAGATAAAAGTGTGATGCAAACATGTGCCGTCACATGTTCAGATTGCCATTAAACGTCTATACAATACTCCGTTTCACGAGAAAGAGGCAACAATACCCTGCAAGATCCTAATAACACCGAGGTTTTCGAACCGATTTTCCTCTATTTCAATTTTTGCCATAGTATCAACACTTTATTCAGCATACTGAATATCAATCAAATTCCTATTGGGTAGAAATTGAAGAGAGCATCATAAATATTCATGAAAATTATTTATTCAAGTGCGTTGACTTTAAGAACTACATCGGTGATTTTTATATTTTTTGAGTTTCTCGTAAAATTATGAGAATAAACTCATACAGTCTCATGCATAGTTATCGCTAATTTTGATGCACTTGCGCATTTACTTCGGCTAATTGCATGCATATCATTATCAGAAAATAAAAAGATAGTATTTGAGACTCGATTTGAGAGCTATCCTGAATAGATATCTCTTGTCTATTATTTTTTTAAAATATTCAGATTCACACATAAATTTTCGACGAGAAACAATATTGTGGTCGGTAAAAAATCGTGTGAAAATGCATTATTGACAACTTTTTGAAAGGAATTTGTGATGTCATTCGTCGCTTAGTGTCAACTTTTTTCAGAGAAATGTAACACTCTGTTGAAATTTCAATTAAATGTAACACTCTGTTGAAATTTCAATTCTCTATCTAATACCGTCTGAAATTTGGAAAGCGAATAAGCCGTTTTTGAGTTATTGACAGTTTGTGTGCTCGATGCTCTTCAAACACGAAATAAAACTGCTAACAACTCGAGAAGAGCTTATTTGATTTCCAAAAATAAACCACATTAGGACCAAATAAGAAAAGACAAACGATTTTTATTTAATTTTCTAACCCATTTTTGTCTTTTGTTTTTCCTGGTAGTGGGATTCCTCGAATCAAAATACCAACATCGAAGACGAGCTCATATTATTCCTTAGAACATGGGCACATAATTATGTAATAATTGTCAATTATCGCATGATTGTGAATATTCTTGATATCGCAAATTTCAGCACTCTATAAATAGCGATGTTCTTAGTCTCATTTCAACGTTCGACACACCTTGCTCTCTTGATATATGATGCTCGTGGGTATATTTGATAGTTGGAGTATTCAGAGACGAAATGAATAGTGTTTTTGACCTATTGTGAAATTATAAAACCAAGACAAAACAGGAAATTACAGCTTATCCAATCCAACTTGACACGGTAGTAATTGGTTCCACACCCGGTTGCGCACTGAACTCACAATATATTTCAAATGACTGCTTGTCCGGCACTGCGCAATACGTCATCATTTCCGTGCCAAGATGAAATGGACAAGCTGTACACTATTTCAAATTTTAATGTATACTCAATTAAATTTTTTGAATGCAAGTTTTTGAAGTTTTTTTAAATTTACTGAAAATCTGTTAGTATTACAAAAAAAATTATATATTACTTATATGAAGTATTTTAGTTGAAAAATAAAGTGGCTTTTGTTTCATTTTTGTACGATTAATATTAAAGGAGATATGACATGGCAAAAATGGCTGCTTAACGAAAAATGAAGAAAGCGGATCGTTCTGGCGTAAATATCTCGAAAAATATAACTTTTACAAAAAAAATGATCCCTATCATTTTGCAAGATGACAAAATCGGGAAAATTTTGGGACCAACCAGAACCGTTTAAAATAAGAAGAAAAAAAGTTATGGGCAAAATAATTTTTCTTCAAAAATTTTTAATGCCAATTTTTCACCGCCATAAGGGCTAAGGAACTTGAAAAAAAAAATTCTTGGGTGAAGAGTCAGAACACTTCGTCCTCAATATGTCCAGCCATTTTTGGCCCTATCGGGTAATTATTGTTTATGTTTTGGCCTGCTAAAGTTGGGTAAAATCGTGTATTTTATAAAACATTTTCAGTTTTTGGCCAGCAGCGTGAACATTATTTATTTTAAACAGCCAAATTTTTCAGCATTTATTCCAGGATAGTTGTATTTCAATTTTTTGTCATAATCTTTCATCTGTAAGCAAATTCGTCCGTCTAAAATTGCCTATTTTATGTTTATAACGGTAAATGCTCTTTTTTGTCGGGCGAAATAAAAAAAAATTGGCCCATCCAATTAAAATGTTGCAACCTTAGCTTTGAAATGGTTTCTGGTACATCTCGTTATCATTAGCCAAAAGATAGTTATGGCTAAAAAACCTTTTTTTTTTCATCAATCACATAAAATTTTTATAGTTAATCCATTGGGACCCTCTATTTATAAGTTTCATCAACATTTTTCGTGCAGTACTGTATGTTTAAATGATAAGCCAATTAAATTCTGCCGTCAAATTTCAAATCAAAATATAAAAAAAAATATAAAAAAGGGTAGTTTTTACGGTTTACATGGTGTTTCAGAAATTTCTGACATTAAAATCGTAATCAGTGACCCAAAAAACCCCCCGGTACCTATTTTCACGAAAATTCATTTAATATTGCCCGAGATATTAAATATTTATTAATTTTGGTCCAAGAAAACAGTTTGGCCAAGTTTTACAGCGTTTTGGAGCTTTGCCCAGTAACCGAACTTGTTTACACGGATACTTGACACCTTTTTTGACAAATTCCAAAAAATTTAAGTTGATCTGAGTGGTCTCGAATTAGTCCTTCATTTTACTAAAAAAATTACTTCCTTTACTGGAGTATTTAGTCATACTGTCAAATGAGATATTAAATATTTATTAATTTGGGGCCAAAAAAACAGTTTGGCCAAGTTTTACAGCGTTTTGGAGCTTTGCCCAGTAACCAAACTTGTTTACACGGACACTTGACACCTTTTTTGACAAATTCCAAAAAAATTTAAGTTGATCTGAGTGGTCTCGAATTAGTCCTTCATTTTACTAAAAAATTTACTTCCTTCACTGGAGTATTTAGTCATACTGTCAAATTTTATTTTTAGGTCCACCAAAAAGGGATAATCCTGTAATGATCGGAGATCATTCATCGTGAACCAAGATACGAGAATAAACAAATTGAAATTTTAAGCCTCAGGAAACAAATCTCCACCTGCAAATGATTGATCATATCGGAAAACGATTTCTCTTAATAGCAAATATACTTTTTCTGAGTTGCCTACTTTTTGGATTTGTTGGTTCTAGGAGCTTAGAGCGATCAAATCCACTGTGAACCCCTGGATGCTGCTGTTATGTCTTGTCGCAAGATATAATCAAAAATAAATAAATAAATTCTTATACGATATGGTCAATTTCATACTATCTTCTTTCATTTGAGTTAAAAAAAAGACGCTTCGAAATATGTAGGTTAGTACCTTAGTTATTAATATTCTACGGTGAGAAGCGCTTCTCTATGACACAAGTATTCTGTGCCTGCAGTTAGACTGAGTGATAAATCCTCGGTTGCAGACCATTTAACTCAGAGCATTATAACTGATCGGGAGTGTTTCAAAGTGCATGGTCATTAATCATATTGCTCCATCAAACCAGGCGGTTTAAATGAATATTTCTTCCTCGATTTTTTCCTTTGACCATTAACAATATCACAAAAATTGTGAAATATATGAAAAAATACTCACCTTCCACCTTTCGGCACATTTCTTGGAGAACTCTGCAAAGACAACATTCTCTTCAGGATGTTTCTTCTTATGTTCTTCTCTGCATGTCTGCACAAAGAAGGCATAGGCAGTCATACGGCCCCTGGGCCTGGCATCAGCTTTTGCACGTGGCATTCTTCCTTTATGCGGTAAAGGAGCTGGTGAGGTTATTTGTTGGTGCTGTTGCAAGACCTTCGAAAAAGGAAGTAAAGCTATATTGTATACAAAATTTCCTATATATGTTATGTCTTCAAGATTCAAGATTCCTTAAGTTGGCTTACAGATTGAACAAGAAAAAGTAACTTTTATGTGGCCCAGCACCTGCCACGCTACATAAACAGGGGAGTAGCTGTTTTAAATAAAACTTCGAGTGCTTGTTTGATTTTTATTCCTCTTTCGATTCTGAGAAGAGTAAAAAAAACATGTTTCCAAATATCCCTCAGGAGTTCTTTGATGCAGTTTTCCCCAATGAGATTGAACATATAATAAAAAATTGCGTTAAAAACTGCAGGTGAGGATCGGGCTCTCTGAATAAATCATTTGCTGAAGGTATATTTCTATCTTATCTGGAATCATCAATAGTAAAATAATTCACTCAAATGAAAGAAATAACCTACAGGGCAACCTCAATGTTACCTAGAATTGGAGTGGGCGACCTACATGCTGCCTGCATTATTCGAAGTACTTGTTGAGCCCATCGTATATTTTATTAGAATTGACTTGAGCGAATGCCTAGTCAAGTCAAGTGGATCAACTATTAAGATTAAATGTTTAATTTTCTGTGTTTCCTTTCCATATTTGAATCAATTCTGAAATTTTAAAACATCTATCTCAGAGATTCGCCATAAATTGACATTCTATAAAAGCTAGTTTTTTTATGATGATTCAATAAAAATAGTTATATTTTAACAATTGCAACTTCTCTTAAAGAACCTACACACTACATTACATTATTAAAAATAAGAACCTGTTGCTGCTGATGATTATTGTGTAACTGATTATTCTGCAGCTGGTTATGTTGTAATTGCTGCTGAAGCTGATGCGTCTGTTGCTGTAGCTGTTGTTGCCTTACTTGGGCTTCAGCTATAGCCTGATGGTGTTGTTGGATAGCCTCCTGGTGCTGTCTTTGTGCCTCCTGGTGCTGTCTTTGAGCCTCCTGGTGTTGCCTCTGAACTTCCTGATGCCTTTGTGCCTCTTGATGCTGCCGTTGGACTTCTTGGTGCCGCTGAACAGCCTCTTGGTGCTGCCTATTGGCTACCTCTTGTTGCCTCTGAGCTTCTTCTTGGCGATTCTGAGTCTCACTTTGCTGGAATGAATGAAATGATTCCCCGTTGTTCATTTATTTCTAGACGAGCGTTTATGACTATGAAACACTGTGAGTCGAATCACATTATCTTAAGATATATAATTTTTTAAGTAAGGCCATTACATGAGGTGTTTTTGGATATTCAATAGTTTTAAGGCATGTATTAAAGAACAATTCGTCGAACGTTACTGATAACAGGAGTCGTGAAAATGTCATGGTTGTTAAATTTTTGTCAGATGTGAAACACTTTTGATCAATCAATGAACTCTGTATACGCAATTAAAAATTAATTTCGAATAAACGGGAAAAACGAAGTACAACTAAACCTCAGAAAATCAACGAGTATGCTTCGAAACGCTTTGAATTATCTTCAATGCGTTTCTAATCATATTTGATGAGCCTTCATTCATTGGGTGTTCGTCATCAATTGGGGCATACGAAATGAAACGAAAAATCGATAAGTACAACAATGTGACAGGACATAATAATATGGCTATTTCTCAAATCAAGAGATATGTATAACAGCATATATTTTGTACTCACTATAGAATGTGGATTTCTCTAATAGCAAATTGAAAAGTTACATTTGGAGTTGCGTTTTTCAGAGGAGGCATTTTTTTTAATAGATGGGGGTAGTTGGGGTAAGCTTAAATCAAAGTTTGTGGGGTTGCCAGCCTCATCCCGCGGCCGCTTTCTCGCCATTCATTTATTCGAGGTTTACAGCGTTCCGAACGGCTCCGAAGGTAACTGAAATACCTTATTATGATCAGGCTTAGCTCTTTATTATCGTTTTATTTTCCATATAATTCCATATATTCGTTCAAAGCCTCTATGAAAACTTTCTGAAAAAATTATTCCGACGAGAAAATTCTCTTCCAAAATGGTCAAACGTTTTTGGTCACAACTTTGTTATTTTCAATTCTACAATGAAGAGCAAGAGAATTGAAGTTGTATAAATTTGCTACAGAAAATATTACTATAAATTTTCCGTAGGATGAATAGATAAAGCGCGAAAACCCATTTTCACGCATATTAGATGTATACCAAGGAGTAATTGAGAATACTGTCAACTTCGGAGCACTGTGAAAATAATAAATGTACGATATCGAAAAAAATCAGTGAAAAATTATTTGTTGTAACCCCCCTATAAAAATGTGCTTACATTATTTTATTCTAAAATGACTAAAAAAATTATTCCCGAGATTATTCCGGCGATTTTTTTTCTGAAATTCTCAACTTTCGCTCATAACTTCGTTATTTTCGATTTTACGATGAAGAGTAAGAAAATTCAAGTTGTAGAGAATTTAGTTTACAATAAAAATATTCCCATAAATTATCGGTAGGATAAATAGTTTGGCAGATGAAGCGCGAAAACCATTTGCAACCCTTTTTCCAAGATGGCGGCCGCAGGATAAAGGTGGCGACCACACAAACTTGGATTTGAACTTATTCTAACTCCCGACACACATTAAAAATAGTTATTTCTATATTAAGGCCGCAAACTTCTTTTTCGCGATTCGAGGGGGATATTATCGCCGAGGCCCTACCGGCCGAGATATGATTTGCGGCCATAGTATACACAATTTATTTTGTGCAACCGTGAAAATTATGTAGGAAGTAATCTTCGGAAATACCGATCCGATTATGAAAATTCTTTCACTAACGGGAAGCTTCAGTATTCAGGAGTGATATAGGCTATCTTTTATTATGATTCAACACAAAATTCAGTCAGAAATAATAGTATATGTATATCAAGTCGGAGAAAAGTGGGCGAGATGTGGTGCTAAACTGTTTGGTATAGACTATAGACAAACATAATGTTCACTAGAATGTTGGTCTTAATATTTTGAACACAACAAAGGTGTTTTTGTTGATCTGAATAAAATGCTTTGTCCTGAATAAGTGATCTACGGATCAACCTGAAAGTTGGAGGGTGTGTTTTTTGTATGACGTAGGCTCTGATAAGATGAGGTTTTTCGAAATGCCACCAAGGCAAGGGTGTGAAAAACGGGGTCAAAGTTTGTATGGAACAAGGAGATTTCTAGGTCCAATCTACTTACGCCCAACGAAGTGGGCACGCACGGTTCGACTAGTATATTAGAAGAGTCCATAGAAATGAATGATGAACACTATGGACACTGTGAAATGAAAAGAGAATAAGCTATTTATTGCTTGGAAAGATGAATGAAGATTTTCACCATTAATGTTTAAAAAAAAATCAACTGAGATGGAGGCACTAAACATATTTCAACCGAATAATTTGGAAGGCATTTCGAAGAAAAAAATAAAGGTGCGAGGACTATAGCAGAAGGTTATTCTGTAACATTTTGAAAATTTAATATTCAAATATTTCCACGTGACGATAATATAGAAGGAAAATTTCACAAAGTTACTATGTTTTCTTGAGTGTGGTTGACAATCGAGTTGACAATGTGTTTTGCTTTTTACATAGTTTTCCTGTAATTTCTGTGGAATCCTGGTCCTAACTCATCAAAAAACAATCACTCGAAAATTTACATGGCTATAGAATGATTTTCTATTCTCAACCATATCGCTTTCCAGAATCTCTAAATATTTTAATAAGTTTCGAACAAATAAGTATACGGAATCAAAATAAAACTTCAAACATTCAGAAATTCGAGATGAATGATCTATATCTTCTTTCACTTGGTTCACGCGCTGTTCTTTGGGCATTACAAGGTTTTCCCTTTCATGTGAACCTGCAGATGAAAGAAACAGGTCGAAAATGAGTATTAGTTGACATATTCACTTCTCTAATTTGATTTAAACCAAATAACAATAGAGAACTGTTACAGTTTAGTTATCAAAACATTTTTCAACTTGAAGAAAATTGCAAACTAATAATCGTAGATCTAAGTACTATTTTGAATAATTTAATCATTGTAACTCTCTATGAAATGACTTTTAGAATACAGAATAAAAAAATATTGAAGAATATTTATATATTGTTCGATGACTTCTTAATGCTCTCGAGTACCTTTCAGTACCTTTAAAAAAATTCTTGAACTCAACTTGAACTAATAATTTTTTCTGTACCGTTGATCTAGGTACTATGTCGAATACTATTATCATTATAACTCTCTTTGAAATGACTTTCAGAATATTGGATAAAAAAATAGTGAAGGATGCTTATATATTGTTCGATGACTGCTTAATGCTCTCGAGTACCTTTCAGTACCTAAAAAATTCTTGAACTCGGCACACCCAACTAAAGACCACCTGTCTCGGCAATTCGACCTCCAGATAATTTCCACTCAAGCTTGTAATGAGTAATGCTCCTAGAGGTAACATGAAGACTCGCACGAAGAACATTAGCGGACAGAGGATTATTTAGCGCTGGTTTTAAGGTACACTACACCAGACTAACTGGTTTTTAAAATTGGCCAGAGAGCCTAAAAGAGGAATTTCACTATAATAATGAACGTTGTATTAGGTTTCGAGTAGTGTCATTCATATTCATTCAACTGAATATATTATTCAGAAACGATGAAAAATGAGCAAATCGATGGTGATATCTCGGGTGATATTCCACTTGTGTGGGTAGTGTAGTGTCACAACATTTCTGGACTATTCCCGCAAAATTCATAGTTATGATAACTGAATTAGTATTTTTATAATCACGAGCCGATTCAGTATAGTTTCAAAATCAGGTTATATGTATATACATTTCGCGGTCTTACTGTTTTTTATAATAAATGCATAAATAATCAAACAAATCATTGAAAGCATCTTTTGAAATGGATACTAAATTAAAAAAATGGAATTCGCGTTGGATTTGAGCATTGGACTAATATTATTAGCTAGATTGTAACAGACAACGATACATAATTTAAACTTGAATAAATAACATTCGAGTAATAAATATATTTGGAGCAGTTCCATTTATGAAATCTTTGCTATTATTACTAATTATCGAGTTGATCCATTATGAAATTCGACAATCATCAAAAAATTTTATAAATACTTAATGTAGTTTCAGAGTGGTTGCCCATATTAATCGACAATTTTGGTCTTTGTGATAGGTGGAATTCATATCCTAGCTTGTGTGGATATGAAAATAGGTGTAGGAAAATGTAGAAATATGTACCACGAATTTCAATTTGAAGAAAACCTAGGAAGTTATCGACCAGACACATTTTGCACACCGTTACAATTCTCTAAACTTGTTAATATCGACTACTCAAAATGTAATACTAACACTGGCTTAACGGTCGGAAAAAAATATCGAGTCATAATTTGGAGAATGTTCTAAAAATTCCTCAGAAAATTTAGTCATTGAACATCTCTACCCCCTCACACCAAGCCTTGCACGCATCCTCAGCTATCCCGACTGTATTCCTGAAGCACCCTCTATGCCAATGAATAGATTCGAAGGGTGGGAGGTGTAGCAGATGTTTTTTATATTCTAATATTGGCTTTTTGAGGAGATATAATTTCAAGTTTCGACTTCTGAGGGTTGACGTTCGTCAGCTGGTTAACGGAAATGAACAATTTCAGAACAATTTGTGACAATCCATGTATCGATACGACCAAAATTTATATACCTTAAAACACTAAAACTATTCGTTTACGAGAGGTTTTGTTTGAACTTCAATTTCATATTGATATAAAATACAACAATCAGCAAGTGTTACTATTGTTAACATAAAACATACAAAAATGATCTAGGTATCAGAAACTTGTTTACTTACTCGCTACTCGATGAAATTCAAAATGCCCTCGTGCCTATCTATTCAGAATTCAGTGAATACAACATAGTCTTTGAGGGTGGTTGTTGAGTATGGTTGGGAATAACTTTTTTGTATTCACTTTTAGAAAAGGTCAGATGGACTTATGGTGCCAATTGAATATGCAGGTAGCTAGACCTTTCTGAGGGATTTGCAAAATTGCTTTGGAATTCAAAGAAAGATTTATGACAAGAACACAATTAAACAAATGAACCTTATCATTTCAAAACTGGCATGAATCAAATGAAAGGAATTCGTAGTAGGTACCCAACCCAAATCAGAACAACCTCAGGTTTAGAGGAAAATTGAAATCGATATCAGAACTACCTACAAAACAAAATTTAGTTCTCACTGAAAATATCGTCCAGATTCTGATCAATTTTGATTTTTGTTGATTCTATCAATAATAATATTATTGAGTTTTCGGCCCCAACCGAAGAGAATATCGTTCGAAAAGAGGAAGAAAAACGAAGTATCAGGATTTACTATAAGAACTCCGCAGGCTCCACCTAGACTATTTGGCCAGATTGGTAGTTCTGATCCGAGCTCCATTCATATCCTAAAGTGTGATATTATCGAAAAAACAATGCATCTTGTTGAATCGAGTTTCCAAGTACTTACTTCCTGTGCGAAATTTTTCATGATGAAATAAATCAACTCATTTACAACTGATTAACTGATACTTATAGGTGATTATAAATATCATCTTTCTGTTTTTTTTCCTGACAAGTGATATTATTTTAGGTGTTGTATATTGCACAATTACGAAACTTATGAACATTATCCGAGACATCATATATATCTATATGCTCGTTATCCTCATTTTTTTGGTTCTGTCAGAAACCTACAGTCAGATTTTCTTTCAAAATATAGGTATAATAGGTTTTTCTGTTGTGCGAGCTTAGGATCAACAAGGTCTCATCTTTAAAAATGTGACCTCTTAAAGAGAGAAAGTCCATCCGAGTAACCGACCCGACCATCTATCTAGATCATAGTCTATGAACATTTCATATTACAAATACATGAGGTAACTCGAACAAATCCACTAGCCATCTCTAGGGTTTGGTGGTCAAAACCACCTTACAACAGTGAAAATGAAGTTCAATGTTAGACAAAAAGCGGCGATTATTTGACGACAAACGTCTCACATCTCGAGAATATATTTTCGAATCGAAATTTGAAGGAAAATTAAAATCTGTTCTGGTATACTTATAAATCCTAAAATGTATTTAATATACATTTATCTACACCCGTACTCTAATAATACACTTATATGCCATCAACTCCTTTTTTGATGAAATCCATTACGACACAGATTTTCATTACGACACAGATTTTCATTACGATACAGATTTTCAACCAATAGGAACCCATTATTTTTCAATCAAGCATGATGTGCAAGCTTTGCATTTTGACGTTTCTCAAGTCGAAATCAGTAGGTATTGAATTTTTGAAGAATTTGGTCAATTTTCGATAATCGTATGAAAATGTCTTATAGCAGTGATATAGAAGAAACCCCAGCGACTCCTCCACAGATGTCATAGACAAGAAAAAAATACAATCGAAAGGATTATATTTTTCACTTGACAAATGCAACACATATGTTTGTATTTTCGACCTAATCGAATAAGTTCTCATGGCCGAGAGGTCTATGGCGAGGGCAGTAAACAGAATCGTCCGGTGGCCCTATTCTTGAATCACTCGCAATTCTGCATATACCGAGGCATATACGCTGTGGCTAAGCTACGACAGATCTGATTGGTCTCTGCCTAGCAACAACGTATGCGTTTACCGAACGTGTGGTTCAAGAATAGAGCCCCGGGTTCAAATCCTGACCTCGGCAGAGTTTTTTTTTAATTTTTTTTTCAATTCTCATTGTATTTTTCCGTGGTTATACCATTAATTATAATTTTGAAGAATTTTTCAAAGAAATACGATTGATTACCTACTATTATTGTGTTCAATATAAATACCTTATAATATAATATTTTTAGTTCTTCATTATTTATTGGGTGTGAATAAAATAGCGTATGCAACTCTCATGTAATGGTTAATAATACACTCGCATAAACCATACGAATCTCACCTTCGGCTCGTTTCGTATCCCGGTTTATTTTATTATAAACGATCGTTGCATTAATATACTATTTTTGAACACTGAATTTCCATATTGCTTTCAAAATCTGTACAGAATTATTTGCAAAAATCCGAGCAGAAATCGATCATGGCACAAACTCAGCTACTTTTCCAGTTGCACAATGGTACTACTGGCAGTGCAGACCGTGACGCAAGAAACACATTAGGAATAAATTCTAACACAGTGAACACATATAGTGCTTTTCTTGGATGCCCCCCTTTTATTTTAAAGGGTGAACTCAAAAAATCGAATCTTGGGATAATGAAATTGATGCATAAATACTATATTTTGAAGTGGAATTGACAGATATGAAAATTCAAAGATGCCGACTGGGCGCCATCTGGAAGAAAAGTTAAACGAAAAGGGGGTTTTGTAATACACTCGAAATGGTTGCCTTAAAAACGTCTTGACATAAGAACAGCCTATCCGATATTTCACGTCTAACATCTTCGAATACAGCACCGTCGATAATTCTTTATTATTCTCTGCCTTATATTCAATATTGGAGCAGGTTCGGTTTCGTACACCTTTTGCTTGAAATAGCCTCATAAAAATGTCTAAGGGCGTGAAATCCGGCAAGCAGGCTGGCCATTCTGTAGGACCTCGTAGGTCAATCCAATGACCATGGAAAACAATACAAATAGTTTATTACTTGTCTGGAGTAATGTGGTGGTGCTCCTCATTGATGAAATAATAATATCCATATCGAATTCATCAGGATTCACTTCGACGATTTCGGTGTTTAGAAGGATCAACAGTAGTTTCCAGCATATTCCAATACAGCTAGCTCCCCTGTTAAATTTTGTTCAATTGACCATTTTGGAGAGAGTATACGTGTGACCTATCTACTTGTGAAATCGAAAACTAAATGAGAATATTTGAACGAACAATGATGTTTGTTGGGATTGCCATATGCAGAGAAACACGAATATTTCTAGAAATATCGATATTAATGTGGTTGTATTCAGGTAATTATTAAACGTTACGCCATTTTGTACTAGGTGAAGATATTCACTTCATATTCTAGGTTTGTAAAGTATTCGTCAGGAGATTCAAAATGATGGTACACAAAACCCTCCGTTCCATTTTTTTTTTCCAGATGACGCCCGGTGGCCATCTTGAAATTTTCATCTGTCAGTTCTACTCCAAAATGCATGGATTTCATTATCCCAAGTTTAAATTCTTCGAGTTGACCCATTCAAAAAATAAAGGGGGGGGGAGTATTCATTATTTCGCTCTGTAAATGGCAATGAGTAATTCAGTAAGCAGTATACTCTGATTCAACTGCATCCAATTATGAAACGTTCACACAGACGTCAAGGCGGACTTTTTTCTACTGCCAGAGATTTCTAATTGATATCGGGCATAGATAAGCTTATATACCCTTTTACAAGTGGGGCTTCACTAATGAGAAAAATCAACATTCGAACAAACATTTAATACTCAAGGTAGGAGGGATTTACACGAAACTCGTTGAAAATTCAAATATCAAGGTCAGTATTTTCGGTCGAGATTTCATTACCAACAGTAAAAATTGGTATTGAAATAAATTTGGTCAATTTCATAAGAGGCATCAGACCGTGAAATTGATTCGAATGGTGAATCTGAACGATACAAGGACGGCTCAATCAATTATTCTGAAAGGAATATAAACTTGATTATTTCGAGGATTATTTAAACTCGCTCCGCCATTATCACATTTTTTAAACTACTCATCAAATTAGTGATTAAACTTCTAGACGAGCCATAGTCTTATAACAGTTTTCATCAAAAGTGAATAGCTGCATTGAAAAAAATGGATTTGGGAGATTCGGAATATGACCGGCATTCGTTTGAAGGATATGTACCGGATTTGGGATGTATAGTCCAATCAAATAAACTTTTTTCGTCAAATTTCTGCCTACCCGAAAAGTAGCTGTGGATTCCGGCAGACACATGTGTCCTTATTAACCCCTAAAGTTTGCGCCAGATTCTGTCCGTGCGTTTGGCAACAATTAGCGGTTGAATGCCGGAAATCATTATTTTTTTTTGTTTTTTGCTTATATAATGAAAACTATTGATCGGATCGAAAAAAAGTTGAATTAAATGTTGTAGATAATTGAAAAATCTATCGATTAGCGTCGGCCCGATTTCGATATTCCGATTTGTTGCTTAACTATTGCGCTCGGAATTTGAAAAAAGGCGTTTTTTCCATTACTCTATTAAAAAATGTTGAAATGCATTTGGGGGTTGCAACTGTGAATTCGGAAAGCTTTCAACTAGTAGAAAACACAGTTTCAATTTGGTTGAAAACCAATTGATAGGTTAGCAACAATCTTATTTGTTACTAAAAAAAGTGTCCCACTAGATTGTTATTTCTTGCCCTACGGATAATCGTAGAGCAATGAACGAAACAGTTTTGGATAGTCAAAGAGTTGAACTACAAACTATCGTTTTTGGAACATCGATTTTTTCAATGTGATACCTTTAAAAATGGCGTCAAAAAAACAACGTTTTTCAAAGTAAAAAACAATTAGGAAAAAATGGTCGTATCAGAATGAGAGAAAATGCATGGGAAAGCTGCTATTTTTCTACGAATTTTGACAACCTTACTTTTGTTCCACGATAATTAGGAGCCAAGATAACACTTTTTATCATTAAGTTTCCCCTGCATTCGTTTGTTTATATGAAGCAACGAGACCTTGACGACTGCACAGAGCAAGAGTCATATTATCCATAGAAACCAGCAGAATTTGTTTTCCACAATCATTTATCATATTTATTCATAGGAGCAGTGGAGGTTCTTCCGGGACCGTTCGACGTGCCGTGTGGAGGGGGAAGCCGGAGAGAGCGATCCAGCGCATAAAGCCATCGATTCGATATAAGAGTGAAATAAACTGTTCAAGAACCCAAAATGACGATTTTCGCCCACCCGAAAAGTAGCTGTGGATTCCGGGAGAAACAGGTGTTCTTAGTATCCTCTAAAGTTTGCGCCACATTCTGTTCGTGCGTTTAGCAACAATTAGCGGTTGAATTCCGGAAAACAATCGTTTTTTTTGTTTTTTGCTTATATAATGAAAACTATTGGTCGGATCGAAAAAAAGTTGATTTGAAAGTTGTAGATAATTGAAAAATCTATTGATTAGCGCTAGCCCGATTTCGATATTCCGATTTGTTGCTTAACTATTGAGCTCGGAAGTTGAAAAAAGGCATTTTTTCCTTTACTCTATTAAAAAATGTTGAAATGCATTTGGGGGTTGCAACTGTGAATTTGGGAAGCTTTCAACTAGTAGAAACCACAGTTTCAATTTGGTTGAAAAACAATTGATAGGTTAGCAACAATCTAATTTGTTACTAAAAAAAGTGTCCCACTAGATTGTTATTTCTTGCCCTACGGATAATCGTAGAGCAATGAACGAAACAGTTTTGGATAGTCAAAGAGTTGAACTACAAACTATCGTTTTTGGAACATCGATTTTTTCAATGTGATACCTTTAAAAATGGCGTCAAAAAAACAACGTTTTTCAAAGTAAAAAACAATTAGGAAAAAATGGTCGTATCAGAATGAGAGAAAATGCATGGGAAAGCTGCTATTTTTCTACGAATTTTGACAACCTTACTTTTGTTCCACGATAATTAGGAGCCAAGATAACACTTTTTATCATTCAGTTTCCCCTCCATTTGTTTGTTTATATGAAGCAACGAGACTTCGACGACTGCACAGAGCAAGAGTCATATTATCCATAGGAACCAGCAGAATTTGTTTTCCACAATCATTTATCATATTTATTGATAGGAGCAGTGGAGGTTCTTCCGGGACCGTTCGACGTGCCGTGTGGAGGGGAAAGCCGGAGAGAGCGATCCAGCGCATAAAGCCATCGATTCGATATAAGAGTGAAATAAACTAATCAGAGCCCAAAATGACCTCGCTGTCTGTATCTCGGAAACTACTTTAATAACATGATGCAACAATGCAATCTCCTAATTCTCAGAAATGACCTGGATCTCTTAATGACCAGTCAAAATGATATTAGAGCTTGTATATTTCAATTGAATCTGATAATTGTCTATTGTCTTGTACAGCTTATCCAATTCATCTTGGCACAGAACTATATATAATAACGTATATGCCCAGCAATCTCTGTGAAGTATACCAAGATAAAGAAACATCTATTATATGTGTTATTGTGTTGAAATTTATTCCTATAAAAAATATATATATATATATATATATATATATATATATATATATATATATATATATATAATATAGAAGGTGTTTCTTTCTTCGTCATGGTCTACACTAGCATTGTGCAACTGGAAAAGTATCTGAGTTTGTGCCAAGATGATTGGATAAGCTGTACATGTATTCTCTTTTCTCTTTTTATTTTAATGTGTTGAATACCTAGAACGCTCTTAACACTATTCCTCTGGGAATATTGTTTGACTTCCTTTTATAGTAGTATTGTCTTTTTCTGGTTAGCACAAGGTAGTTTTCAAGTATCCTTACATGTTAGTACTGTAAAATGTGTTTGTAAGTGAATCCAAAATAAAATGAAATAACGTTTGAACATTAGTTAAAGAATAGTATCTGAATTATACTACTACCGAAACATTTTTGACCTATAGATATAATTGAAATTATGTATAATGAATAACCTTACCTTTTTAAGAAATCGAAAAAATTGAATATTCTCACGTGAACTATCACAGAAGTCAGCTTAACAATAATACATGTTCAAATCACTACCAAAATAAAAGTTCAAATGGAATGTTTATTTCGCGCACTCAGTATAACCGGCCGGAACGATACAAACTGTTCAATCGGGGACACTCTGTACAGTAGTTTTAACTTGGAAATCACACTCTGCTGAAAGAAACAAACGAAAATTTCTGGGGGCAGATGCCGCCATATTGGTTCATTTTGTCATTTGCTAAGTATCTGAAATGCCTGATAGGACCTGACTAACCTAACGGAGACAAAATAAACATGTGAATAGATGAATGTTAATGGACATTTTCAGTTACAAACTGTAAATATCAAAGAATAATGTTGCACATAAATGGGCCAAAAATCTCAATATTGAATAACATTCATATATACACATTTGTAAAAATATCAATTGGAAAGGAGATGAGCTGTGCTTTATTCATTTTCGAATGTCAGAGAAAACTTGCTTTCTCCGTCTAACTAAGGTAACATTTGACATCGTATTATCAGAGTTAAATTTGAAATGAACGAATAATTCACTACATTTGCAGCGTAAAAATTGAATTATTTGCGATTTGAGGGATTTCCGAAAACAAACCGGGTAAGCCATAGTGATATTCGATCATATCTCGATGCACTATTGAAAACAAAAAAAAACAAAACTTGTCCAGTATTTCCCGAGATACAGACAGCGTGGTCATTTTGGACTTTGATCAGTTTATTTCACGCGGTTCACTCGACGGCCGTTTAGCGGTAGATCGCTCTCTCCGACTTCCCCCTCTACACGGCACGTCGAACGGTCCCGGAAGAACCTGCACTTATCCTATCAATAATTATGATAAATAATTGTGGAAAACAAATTCTGCTGGTTCCTATGGATAATATGACTCTTGCTCTGTGCAGTCGTCGAGGTTTCGTTGCTTCATATAAACAAACAAATGGAGGGGAAACTAAATGATAAAAAGTGTTATCTTGGCTCCTTATTATCGTGGAACAAAAGTCAGGTTGTCAAAATTCGTAGAAAAATAGCAGCTTTCCCATGCATTTTCTCTCATTTTGATACGACCAATTTTTCCTAATTGTTTTTTACTTTGAAAAACATTGTTTTTTTGACGCCATTTTTAAAGGTATCACATTGAAAAAATCGATTTTCCAAAAACAATAAATTGTAGTTCAACTCTTTGACTATCCAAAACTGTTTCGTTCATTGCTCTACGATTATCCGTAGGGCAAGAAATAACAATCTAGTGGGACACTTTTTTTAGTAACAAATTAGATTGTTGCTAACCTATCAATTGGTTTTTAACCGAATTGAAACTGTGGTTTCTACTAGTTGAAAACTTCTCAAATTCACAGTTACAACCCCCGAATGCATTTCAACATTTTTTAATAGAGTAATGGAAAAAACGCCTTTTTTCAAATTCCGAGCGCAATAGTTAAGCAACAAATCGGAATATCGAAATCGGGCTAACGCTAATCGATAGATTTTTCAATTATCTACAACTTTCAATTCACCTTTTTGCCGATCCGATCAATAGTTTTCATTATATAAGCAAAAAACAAATAAAAATAATGATTTCCGTCATTCAACCGCTAATTGTTGCTATACGCACGGACAGAATCTGGCGCAAACTTTAGGGGATAATAAGGACACATGTGTCTGCCGGAATCCACAGCTACTTTTCGGGTAGGCGAAAATCGTCATTTTGGGCTCTTGAACAGTTAATTTGATTGGATTAGTAGGAGAGTTATTAGGATTAGGAGAGAGCATAAATCGAGGGTGGAAATTGAATGGGTCATTCATGTTTTCTCCGATTAGCATACATAAGGAATCAAACAGAGGAGATTCAACCTCTCCTCAACCAAGTGAATTCGATAATTTGAGTTTTCTACGGAATTCCACGTTGCAATTTGTCGTTGTAACTCAAGGAAATTGCACGTATTTATGCAGGTTTATGGAGTTGCATGAATCTTCTTTGTGCGATATGTTGCCGTGACTCAGTTATGTTTGTGGTAAATTTGTTGCAGCAAACTACAAATATTTGGTGGCACCATTGTTAAGAATGCTAATTTTGAATATTTATTTTATTTTTCGAAACTGAAGGAACCAAAAGTAATAAAGAAAATGAATTACTATTACAAAAATTAAAAATGAATTGATTCATATATCGAGGGGTATTTCCTCGGGTATTTCACCTCGGATATCCGGTGTACAAAATTCAGTAGAAATCTTGTTGAAATCTATGAAATCCCACCTGGAATCTTTGAAAAAATCCTGGAATCCACTAGAAATCCTGATTTGGTGTACAAATTTTACGGAAGTGAAACGCCCCTCGTCATATAGACCGCGGGTATGTGACGTCACATGCATCAGCCTGCTGGACAAATAAATCGTATTTCAATAAACAACAATGGTAATTTAAATAGATGATAATTGCAATTCTGAGATACAAAATACATGAATATACCGTTCCCCATTTCAACTTATCAGTACTTGAATCTGCTCCTCTAGTTGCTTGAATCCACAATTCACGTCTCTCAACAGCAAGAGGGTTAATATTCTTCCTATTGTAGAAAATAGGCTGGATCTACAACTATCATTTTACTGTCGTCTGTCAGATATGCCCGCGGTCTATATTAGTTGTGATAATGAAGACGTTTATCTTGGTAACATTCGGTGCTGTTTTTTAATATTAGCAATGAAAACTGATGGATTGATCTCGAGATTGATGACATTTCTCGAAGCGACAAGTTGCTGCAAGAAATCGCATCAATAAATTGCATAGTGGAATTCAGGGGTGTTTCATGCAACTCGTATGGTTGAAGGGTTCCTTTATGAGGCGTCCGAGGCGTCTGTCAATATGCACGCTCGCCACACAAAACAATATTTTCAACAGAATATTCAAAATGTTCAAAAATAGTTGAAAACTGTGTTATTATAGTATATTTGGCAAAGATCACGTAATACATTAGCATTAACAGGGATACGAAATGGGTCGAAGGTGAGTTTCGTATGGTTTATGCGAGTTTATTGATAACCATTACATGAATAATAATAATAAATAAGCTTTATTGTCCGAAGAATGAATCTTATTGACAACGCGTGTGTGAATAATAAAAAATGTATACAAGCATATATACTGAGTCCATGAAATTTAAAACCTCTAAAATTATACACAAGTTCATATACACACATAAGTATACTTATGATATGATAAAAACAGATGTTTAGCACATCAAAGAAAAAGTCCACATGTATAAAGTGTGGTAACAACAGAGTTGCATACGCTTTTTTTTCTACACCGATAAATAATGAAGAACTGTGAATACATTTATATTTTTATTGGGTCCCACTGATTTGTAAGTGGAAGGAATATTTACATTTATTTAATTATTCCTAGTCACAATATTGTATTGGAAATAATGATTTCACTCTGTATTGAATAATCCGCACATGAACTTTATGGATTAAATAATTGAAACGTGGCGACATATTAAGTACGATATGTACCAAATTTTTGGTAATAATGATTTCACTCTTTATTGAATAATCCGCACATGAACTTTATGGATTAAATAATTGAAACGTGGCGACATATTAAGTACGATATGTACCAAATTTTTGGGCAAAAAGTATTACAAGCGAATTCTAAAAAACCCAAAAAATCCCAAACAAGGGGTACAGCTATCTAGATCAGCATTCTCCGAGGCATTACTCCATTACTGTCTCAGAAGAGAAAAATCCTTTGAAAAATCCAAACTCCAAAAAGAATATCCCGTCAGCCGAACTATGACGTTGATCACCTTTTAATTTTTTCAAAAAGTAACACTAGTAGATCTATTGATTTTCAGAAATACTTACTTATTCAAATTATTTATCTCACATCATATGGAATTGTTGCCTAATATGTGTCCAAATTGAGGAATCAAAAATATATTTTTTCTGCGCTAATGAGTTTTACGAAAATATACCTCGAATGAATATTTTTTTGCACTATGGGGTACGTATAAACTCTACCTGAAAGTATAACTAATACTAAAAACTCGACTAAAAAAGAGTTTCTCCTCTGAATCAGTTGAGTAGAGTACGAATTGTTGTCAAACTTGTCCAGAGTTGAGGAAAATACCTTATGTCATGTATCCTGACGGATCAAATAAATATCCTCAGTTTCCCTAATAATAAATGAATGAAAAATGTAACAGCCTTGGTAAGTAAGCTTTCTAGAACATTGTCAAAAGGAAATGAATGAAAAATGTCATGAGGAAGGAAATTTTGAAACGTTGTTACATTGAAAAAAACTTTTGATTTTATTTCGCAACTCATAACAAGTGCTAATTCCTTGGTGAAAAATAATAATCCCACCATATTGACCAGGGAATAGCAAATGAAATATTCTTTATAAAAACATTGGATTGACTCATTTCATGAACATCTTTTCAAATGTAGGAAGCGACCTGAACATATCATTCTATTCTAAGAGAATTTAGAAATCGGTTCCTTCATTTGAAAAACTATTTCTTTATGGAATCAAAACTGTAGTGGTTGAGAGACAGATCCCCAGATAATAATCAAATATTGTTCCTTGGAGTGGACGAGTGAAAAAATAACCAATTATTTCTACACGAATACCGTAATATTCCTACATACAACTGAAGTATACTTCAAGGAATGAGTTCAAAAACAATATATTCCATTCAAGGCTTTCTTTGATTTAGGTAGGTACCTACCTATATAGAACTAAAAATTGTATGCCATTCGAGTTTTCCTTTATTCTAGTGATCATAACTTGGAGGCGCCACAACAGTTCGTTTTTCATTGGTTAATATAAATGCTCGCATGATATATTTTCCAGTTTACTCATCAAACGGATGATAGGTAATTCAATGGTTGTTTCAATGAAGAATATGGCAGGAAGAAAAATATATAGCGTTTAATGCTAACTATCGACCATCAAAATGCGATCTCTTAAATGGTCGAAGCGGTACCTAATTCAAATAGTTAATTCCGGCTTTGACTGCCTAGAGCCTGGGGCAAGGGTCGAAATCAGGTAGGAGGATTAAAAGACGTTGGTCCAGCTTACCGGGGGAGGGGAAGACTGTTGTACAGGTGGCATTTGCTGCTGTTGCGATTGCAAGTTCAAGTTATGAGACTGTAAACTGTGCATATTATTTTGCAAACTCTGTAGGGCACTCTGCATATTGTCCATTGTCGAAGGCGGGTACCACCACTGAGCGGCGGGGGTCATCGTTGGATTTCCACCTGCCATGCTATAGTCGTAACCCTGGATACCCGTTGACGAAGAAGTGGAATTCGAGACGGTCGTCGCGGTATTTTGAAAGCTACTGGCCATTTTATAACTGAACAGCTGCTGAGTGTTGGGTGTCGAACTGACGGCAGCAGCAGCTTCTTCTTGCTGCCGCAGTTGTTGGATGAGATGCTGACGCTGCAAATCCTGCTGGTCCGCTCCTTGCCACCACAAACCATCGTCCCGTCCACCCCAAGAAGCGCGGTGCTCGGACATATTTGAACAGCTAGGAGGGGTGATTCTCGAGATGCCCGCGCACTTCCCCTCACAAACAACAAGAAAAATCACGAGAACAAAACATTTCACCAACTTTCACTCGACGTCGCCGCGAAAGACGAAGAAAACAACTGAATAACGACCGCTGCCGTTCGAAAAATCGGGTGTTTGTTAGCGCGGCAACCGCCGGATGAAATCTGGCAACACAGCCGAAGCGAAAGGCTGGTGAGGCAGAACGAGGGGACGCCAACATGCATGCGACGGCAGAGCCCTCACACGCAGCGGAGCCGGTTCGAAGCGAGACTTGCCTCTCACCCCTCTCTATCGTCTGAAAGCTGGGGCGGTCAATAAGAAGATGAACCGAAAAACCTCCCGGGCCCCAGCCAGCGGAGTAGGGCTGCTCACATCGTACGCTCTCTTTCTCTGTCTGCCTGCCTCTCTCTCCTCTTTCTAATTAAAGTTGCTTCATTAATAATTCTGGGATGGTGATTTCAAAACGTTTTGCGTTGATATATAGAAAAAAAAATTCGTGATCATTGAAACTTCCTTTTCATTAAAACTTGGAACATGAGAAGACTCATGACGTACAGAAATTATACAACTGTCGATTTGAGATGAAATAATGACTATAGGTGGTACCTAGATACTATCGATCAATACTCATCTATGCTACACGTGTAAGCAGAGGTAATATAGGTACTCCAATCGAGTTCAATTCCCAATAAACCTGCAACCGTAGGTACATAAAATAGACAATTTACTAACTTATATCCGATTTTTAGCATCAGTACGTCTATTATTATTAGTCTGATAGGTAGGTATGCAGGAGATTGAGGTACGAGTGATTTTTGGCGCACGAACGCAGTGAATGTAGTAATTTTACATTCTTATTTCACATTGAAAACGAGTTTCATGCGCTACTTTATAGTCGATTAGAATGCGTTTCAACAGGTACCCAATTCTCCTAAAATATTTTGGGTTTGTTCTTAGAATTCGTGCAAAAAAAGCCTACTGGGTTGAATCAGGTAGGTATTATTCGGACAATATAGAAGTCAATTTCGAAAAATATGGATGCGCAAAACTATTTCATATCAAATCTTTTTCTACTCTCGCACGTAATCATATGACACATATTTTTGGAAATCCAATTCAGTGTAAGAAGGCTACATTGGAAATTCCATTCAGAAGAAAATCAGCATTTCCAATACAATATTGAACTCTATTGAGACTAGCAATAATGAAATAAATGTTAAACCTTTCAGTGACTTTGTCCCTCCTGAGGGACATTGTGAAAAGTACCCCTGAAGTAGACATCTGGTATTTTTTTCTAGAAAAAATATTTCGTTCGATTAGATCACATCTTTTGTCATACTTCAGAGAATTAAACCCGTGAAAATGGTATTTTGCTAAATTTTCATAGTTTTTTGATATGTCCCTGAAAAGGGTCACCGTGCCTTGGAGTGTTAAAAGAAAGCCAACATAGATTTCCGATGGAAAAATTTCTTCAAATTAACAAATTGAAATACCCTATTTATAATGGAACTATAAAAAACAATTTCTCCCCTTCATGAAACGCAGATGAACTTCGGACTTAGATGAAAGAATTTGCATCCCTCCAATTTGCATCTTGTATTTTTTCCCTTTCTCTTCGAGAACATATTAGATTCTTTAAATTCAGTTAATCAATTAAATAAGAATTTCAATGATCTGTATTCAGAAATAATTATGGTGAATGATATTATTTCAAAATTAAGCAACGAACAAGTGTTTCAATCTAAAAATACTGCTGAAAAATGTCAAATGCTTTTCAAAGGTTCAGATGAAAATTTAACAAATATATTTGAAATCATTTCCTTTCTTCTCTCTATTCCTGCAACTTCCGCTTTTACAGAAAGAATTTTTCCGTCATGAATGTGA
This sequence comes from Zygogramma bicolorata, assembly GCA_032362365.1. Taxonomy (NCBI): domain Eukaryota; kingdom Metazoa; phylum Arthropoda; class Insecta; order Coleoptera; family Chrysomelidae; genus Zygogramma; species Zygogramma bicolorata. The sequence goes on from JAVJAQ010000838.1 coordinate 274,630, forward strand.
AATAGAGAGAAGAAAGGAATAGAGCATCTATTGATTTAATCAAAAATGAGCTGTTAATTTACTTTAATATAGACCTAAATAGCCCAGATGCCTATAATTATTTTAAAAATAATAGAACCTTGATGGCCAAAGCAAAAAGTAATGATAAATACTCATGGAAAAATAAATAATGAATGTAATTAGATGTGTACTATTTTTTCCCCTGAATTTCCCAAAAGTACCATATTAAAAAAAATATTATTTTCCTTCAAAAAAAGGTGGCAACCCTACCTCCATCTTATCCAGCGGCATCTGCGCCGAGCATTCGAGGATACATCACGTCATTGAATTTGCAAAATGGATAATATCATAGTAGAACAACTTTACGAAAGGAATATGTTAATTAATAAGATCATTTCTAATAGTGTTATCACGATAAAGTGAATATGTACTAAGTTCGCGCCGTTGCGTTGGTTGAAAAACTTGATATAAAATACAGTATTCAACAGTGATGATTCCGTTTCGAAATCCTGCATCACGTCTGCTTAACTAATGGAAGTCGGTCCCAGAAGGGTTAATTTTCACTAATGGTAGAAATTGAACGCCAATATATTGAGATTTGAAACTTTCAAATTTAAAACACTTATCAATGTGTTTAGTCAAGTCAAATTCAAAATTTCGGAAGTTTTTATTGCTTTTTTCCAGATATGAAGGAAACAATAAACGATAATAAACATCTAATATATCCTGGAGGGAGATCATCCACAAACGATCCATTCGGTACACAAAAAGAGTCTATCAAAACAACTAGGTACAGCTTATCCAATCCATCTTGGCACAAACTCAGATACATTTTCAGTTGCACACTGGTAGTGTAGACCATGACTAAGGAAAAAAACATCTGAGAATAAATTTAAACATAGTGAACACATATATTATAATAGATGTTTTTTTATCTTAGTATACTTCACAGATAAGGCTGGGCATATACGTTATTAGTTATGTGCCAAGATAGACTGGATAACCTGTACCGAGAGCTGTACCTACTTTTCCGCACGGACATGGGAATATACAGAAGGCATATTTTCTTTCTCAATATTTATAACAAGAATAAAATGAAGACAATTCAACACAACATAGGTAATGGAGAAGAGACTATAATGAATATATTATTGAAATTTTACTGTTTGAAAGTCATTATTTTGTTCTGAAATCAATCATCTCAAGAAGTGTAATGTAGGTACATGAATATTTCTAACAGAACGTAGGTATACGATCACTATTGAACACTACAAAGAAGCCATGTTGTAGGTATAATTGCTACCTATTTATAACATTGCTCTCAGAAATTCACACTCATTAAAAATCATATAGTATCAAGTCAAAAATTTGTAATGAGAAAAGTTTACTTTAGACTGTTAAAAAATTCAAATGAAAAAATAAGAGGTTAATGACCACCAGAAAGTACACTGACCGCAGCACATGGAAAACTTTTTCGATAAGACTTTTTCAGTTTTTTATTGCTCATAACAGGTTGTGCATTACCTATAACCCAAAATGGACTAGTCACTCCTATTTCATATTTTCTATCGAACCTAGGGTCGTCAAAAATTAGAATTTTGTCGGAGAGTAAAGTACCTACCTATATTTTATTCTAATATCGAAAAAATTCACTAGGATACTCATATACGAAAATAAAATGGTTCGACATAGTCGATGGGCATACTTGAAGACTGGCGTTAAATCAAATCATCTTTTGAACAATCCCTTGTTCAAATTTGTTCAAAAGATTATTTGTTCGAAAAAAAACTATACAGAGATTTTCATCTGAACCATCTAATCTAAAATTATATTTATTGATACTGACTAATGTTGTCGGTTGTAATACTCTTTTATTCATCTATAAATTCAACGGCAAAATCGAATTCATTGCCCATTTGTTGATTTTCTTGGTGCAATCGCCAAAATATAGCTCAAGTCAACAAAATAAGTATAAAACTCTAAAGCAAGGGCCCCCACATTCAAACATTTTCAGGGAAAGGCCCTGGACCGAAAGTATCTAGGCATTAAGAGTTCTGGAACTGTTTTTGATCACTTTTTATTAAAGCAACTGAAAAAACGGTCTCCTAAATTCAAGATGGAAACGATCAAATTCTGTTTAAAAAATTTATTAATTCTGAAAGCTGAAATTTTTATGTAGTAGACATTTAAAGTCAACCAATTGCATCAACAAATTTTCGAAATAAAATTACATAATAATATACTGGTTTTAGTAGCAGTGATCGGTAGGACTAGGAAACAATAAACAGTCATCTACGGCCAATCCCTAACATTCATCTGAAAAAGCAAATTGTATTCTTCGCACCCTAAAGCCTAGGGGGGGCTCCGCCAAGAGGTATGGGAGCCCATGCTCTGAAGTAAGAAGATAATCTGTTGGTTATGTGAAATGAATTTGTTAATAGTACTTTCACATATTTTCCCATGCCAGTAATATAAGGGTTTTTTCATATTACATATTTACAAAAATATGAAAAACAAACAATATTATAATTTACAAAAAAATGTATACATTTTTTCAGGGTAGATTGTTTTAGTTGAATCATTGTCTGTATCCTATCCTTATGGAGAGTTTTCGACACTGAAAAAATAGGGGTGGGTACTTTACCTGCATAAACGTTAAATAAATGACTATTACATTTCGAGTAATGCATAAAGCACACATTTCAAAAAAAGTAACATTTTCTGAAGAATCAATAAAAAACTTTTCGAAAATCTCCACAATCGCTATTAAAGCTCAAATAAACACAAAAATCATAAAAATCCAAAATGACTGAAGACTCAAAACAACAGCCCCATATAAACACATGCAAACTAGAGTATGGCGATCTTACCATTGAGTGTTCTCGCAACAGTTGATAGGGGGCGTAATCGCTTATTTTTTATCGCGAATACAGAAGCGAATCCAATGAAATATTCGGTAAAAGCCATGCCTTCCCGAGGTGCACCAATGAGAGCGTACTGAAATTTTTATTGCTTTTGCTCCAGTGAGTTAGATGAAAACAGCTAATTGATTTGACACAAGTCACTTGAAATTTCTCGGTGTATTTTTCTATTAATGGTATATATTGTTGTCAGATTTCTCAGTGTACATGAAGGTGCCAAAGTTCGATCAAGGTCAAATATTTTTGAGACAATTAATTGTGTTAGGTTACCGTTTTGCTTCTGTATATATTCGATAAGAATGGTGTGTCGTGCTAAATTGTAGCCGCTTTTAGCCCGATTCAATTATTTGAGGTTTCTTGAACTGAAATGAAGATGGTGTACTGTTATTTTTTTGTCAAATTCAGTTTGTTTTAGATGAAATACTAATGAATTAAATTGTTTTCCTTCGATTTGTTCAATAAATAATCTCTCCAAATACAACTCGTTCTTCAAATTCAATGGGATGAATTTTCATTTTCAAAACACTCAAACTTTTTTATTTCAAGACAAGAGCATTCAAACAACCCGAATTAGATAAAATCACTCGTCGTACGAACTCATGATTTTATCAATCGGTTTGATTTCATACTTTTGCCAAATGAAAAAGTTTTCGTGGAAAATAAAAATATATCGATATCGATTTTCGATTTGAAGGACTCTTGATATTACCTTTGATTAAATGCACTAGACCTTTTAACCGATTAAACTGATGAAAATAAACCGGGCTTACTTTTCAGGTACTATCTCGGGTACTATATTGTTCTTGTGTTCGAGTCTGATGTTTTCTGGAAATAATCTGGAAATTTTCTGGAAATAATCTCAACATATATTCCTCCTTCACCAAGCTCAATCGATCAAAATGCGTGCATTTCCATAATTTTCTAATTTTGGTTTCAAGCAAATGCTTTCTTGCATAATAATTCAATTCATCAAATTATCATACACACAAGTCATTTGCTAAGAAAAATTTTGAAAATCATGGGAGTGCACGACACATTTTAACCGATTAAACTTGGTTCACTCGGGATATAACCCCCGGGTAATGCACGAATGAGAAATGATCCATTTTAAGACAAGTTGGAGCAAATCAGAGTTGAGTCATTTCATAACTCAAAACACTCTGGGGACAATCACAGTTGAACAAATTCATTATTGTACAATTGTGTTCAGTTGCCCCATTTTGACAGTAAGAGTATGTCATCAAACGTAGTTCAAATGAAATTTCCGTATAAAAACTATCACTATTTTTGAAAAAAAGACTATCAGCCAAGCACTTAATAACATGTATCTTGCGATATAGGTATGAAATTAATTTATTTCAGAAAATTAACCGAACGAATGCAATGAAAGGTGTAGATAGTAATAACTGATCTCGTTGAGAAAAATAAACGTGCTTTTTAATTCGAGCCGCGAGTTCCCCTGATTCCTCTGTTTTTTATCTGCGAATATCATCACCTTTATTTTTTCAATTTGTATTAATTTATCATTTTCAGAATTCACACTACACACAAAATAGCCAGTATAGGCATAGAAAATGTAAAGTATTCCTCAAGTGTTCGGATAGACAGAAATGAATTAGAAAAACTCGAAACTGGTCATGGCACAATTATTCTCGCTCGTTCAGTAATATTACCGTTTCTCACTTGATTTTCCCAAAAATCACACGTAATCTTAGCAACACATCCCTTTTCAACGATCTTCCGTCGATTTTCATAGAAAATTATGATTGACATGTCATAGCAGATTTATATATGCAACAGTAATTTACATTTGAATATTAACTCAAACTTTCACTAATCAAGTTAACCTTTTATTATCAGAAGACTATTTTATGCTACAACATTTTCACTTCCATTTAATGAAAAAAAAGATAATGCAACTCCTCGAAGGGAAAGTTAAATTTGCATCTGCGCATGCGCTAGTTACATTCGAATGAAAATAAAACTAGAACTTCAAGGTCAACCCATGAAAGGGTCTGATTTGAAAACATTTCCTTTTTATCCAATGACATTTATGATTCGTGCCAATACTTGTTTCCAAAGGAAATGGTGCGTAAAATAGCATCATTTTCTTAGTGAAAATTATCAAGTTGAAGTTAGTGTTGCATAAATTCACCTTGAATCGATTGTGAACGGCATCTAGAATTTTTTAAAAATTTCGATACCCGGTGAAAGACTTGTAAAAGTTATTACTTTACAAAGTAGTAAAAATGGCTTCCCTCAAGGAGGAAATTTACTTCGAAAAATCTCAAAACTTATTATGCTACCAATATATAAGGTTAATTTAGAGGTGAAAATACGACTAAAACCGAGTAGTGACTCTACCGAGCGCGCCGCTGGATTCGATCCCTTTTCGAAGAAAATATATGTAATTATTTAATACAAATGATGAAGAATGAACAAATTTATGTATCATTCAAATAGATACATTTGTGATCAGTTAAGTATGCTTTTTTGAGTGCTTCTATTAAGAGATTGTTTAATTTTTTATTTGGAAAATTACATTCAACTGTTTGAAAATGAGTTATAAATAAATACAAGGTTCACAGAATATTCGATTTTATTTTGGGGATTCAATCATTGCTTATAATTATTATTAATTCAAAGAAATATATATCTTTGAAACACCTTTTTAAATATTCATATTTAACTGTAATTCTATTATTAATAAGTCAATCTTCTAACTTTGCTCATTTGTGGGGAAATTCTTTCACTAACAGGAAGCTACACTATTCAGGGGTGATATAGGCTATATTTCATTATGATTTAACAAAAATATTCAGTAAATATGTAAATCAAGACGGTAGGAAATTAATAAACTGTTGAGTGTTCTCGAATTTTGTTTACTTGTTTACTGGAAATTGGAGTTTTCGTCGCGGGAAACAGCTAGTATCAACATTAACTGTTTTTTCAGAAAATTATATATATATTATTATAAATTATATATATATAAATTATATATATATATATATATATATATATATATATATATATATATATATATATTCATATTAAAATTACGTCTGCAATCATACGAAATTATAAAACTGTTGAGTGTTCTCGAAGTCTGGCCAATGCAATGTTGGTGGACAGTCTAAGCAAAAATTTTATAGACTATATTCGATTTCTGTTAACTGGGAATTGGAGTTTTCATCATATGTTATCTTGCAACTGTTTTGATATTTCTCTTATAGATTTTGATATTATCATTTTGGAAAGCATTTATCAATTCTGGTGTCAATACTTGGTTGTAGGGTAGGGATCTTAAAACTTTTGTTATTTTTTCAAACGATGGTTGTTCTGAACTAATGGTTGGTATAAATGGAAAGGTATCGGATCTTTCACAAAGAGTAGTCTGTTCACTGAGTTGGGAAAAAAGTGAGAATTTTGGTTCAGAAAATATCAGTTTTCATATATCTATATTTTCAAATTGAAAAATTCGTGAACAAAAGTATATAACCTCGAGTATTTTAATAACACACGAATTTCTGATTTGTAAAATTAGTGAATTACCAATATACTCTTGTATTGAAGAAAATCATCATATTATATGTTCATAATGAATGTCACTTCATTAAAAAAATGCATGCAAATCTCAATAGGAAAAATACAACTGCTCACTTGCACAGATCAAATTTCAGAAATGATATTGTACGTAGCAAAATTGTAAAAAATCATGGAGCTAGGCTTTTTATATCAGAATACATTCTCCTTGCAATTAGAAAATGCCAGTGGAAAGTCAATATAGGTATTTGGAACATGAACAGGTGTTAACAAGGCTCGTGACATCTTTGATGGAGTATTATCAAAAAAAAATCAAGAACTCCCAACATAGATCTTCAAGATTCCAGATATTACTGTAAAACACCTACTTGGATATCATTATTATTATTCCAAATAACTGTTAGGAGTTTGAATATTTGACTAGGTAGCTATTTGTCATTGAATATAAAAATCATGAAAATTATAAATCTATTAACTTCAATATAATCAAGATAGAATATGAAATAGCAAATGCGTTACCGTAAACATCAGTAAGAGATCCCAGAACGCACCCAAGATAATGAGCCGACCCTTGCTCGCACAAGGCTCTGCCTTCTGGGTGCACTCGAAAGACTTTTCGATAAAGGTAAAGTATAAAAAATGAATACAAAAAAATGAATACAAAAAAATGAATACAAAAAATGCAGAATTCAATATATTAATGTATGTGGGTAGGTACTCGAGTACCCATCCCAGTATTCATTTTCCACATTTTTTCTGAATTCTTCAATAATATTTCGAAAAATATAGCAATTTCATCAAGACTCATTAAAATCAGTAGAAATAGTGATTTGGCGGCAAAATAAAATTTTCAAAGTTTCATATCTTAGTAAATGCTCGAAAATCAACAAAGGCGTCATTTTGGGCTACGTCATCACTTAAAGTGTACATGAATTAGTTTTTAATCACACCTAGAATAATCCGAATGCCTCAAAAACAAACAGAATGACAAAAAAAATGCATCTCTTTGATAGCTCTTTCCTATACCCATACCGTGTAATATGCCATAAGCTAACACAGCATAGGAAAATATACGGTACAAATGGAGTCGTATAGATATAGCTTTCCCGTATGAACAAAGCGTACACATTCAACATTTTATTTCAGTGATTTCTGTTTTCCTTATGCTATTTAAAAATATCGTATTAATTCACAAATTAAATTAGGAATCCTCAAAAAAATATCCAACTCTGTCAGAAACCTTCAAATGATTGAAAAAAAATCCGACCTACGCCTTCATACTGAACCAATGCATTCCTTATGGCAGCCATTTGCTCGTATCAGTTCAATGTATAGTAATGGCATTTCAGTGATTCAGATTCGTTAAATAATAATCTAAGCATCTTACCGGCAAGTAATACGAACTTGGGAATTAAATAACTACACAAATTTTCAATATGACACAGTGACAATTTCTACTTGCAAATAAATAAAATAATTCTTTCTTACCTTTCGAGCTTCGAAACTACTATAACACGGCTTCGTATTTCGTATTTGGAACCCCACGCCACTCGTGTGGTGGACAGAGAGAACTGTTTACAAGATGCTGTAATTGGTCGAATTCAAAGCTGCCGCAAAAAACTATCCAATGGCTACTGTTTTATGTAACTTCATTAGGATTCTTTTCTGGGACCAATAAAATTGGTAGTTGAATAATAACGAAGTTCCTTTACTTTTATATGTAGGACTAGAAAAGGCGGGAAGGCTCACTTTGGGCTAATTAAAGATGTTATCTTTCAATTATCGGAGCATGAGGCATAAGGAAATCACTTGTGAAAAAAAAAGAATCTGACCAAATCCGTATTAATTTTTAAAAGAAGCGACGATGGCAACTAACCAAAATTTTTTTCGTAGGAACAAGGTGATGAAAATTTGTTACAGATGAGGTTCGTACCTCTTAAGGTGACCATCTTAAAATGTAACACCTACCTACGTAGGGTTAGGAAATATATTATTTATTTAAGTGCCTGCAAGTATGCTATATAGATTTATCCAAACTCACACCGGATTTATGCAGCAGCTTTAAGTAATAAGAATTTAGTAATAAGAATTAAGTAATAATCTCCAACTCCAAAGTAACAAGCTATAAAATCAACCGTCACTTTTCAGTCCGAACGTTTATGGACTTGGGAAAGTGGGATAATTTCCATTTCTTATCACTTATTAAATCCGGTATTGATCCCAACTTATGAGAAATTTGTTCAGTACATTATTTTTATTAGGCGAGTATATTTTAGTTCAAGTGAAAAAAATTTTAAAGTGGCAGGTAGGTACCATATGTTTACTAATATTCCTAAGTTACATTCACGTACTCATATCAGTACCTCAACTAGTAGATGTACACTGATTTCAGTAAAAAAAAATAACCAGAGAGAATATTCAGAACCAGAACATTGTTTATAAAATATGATAGCCAATTTGCATTTGAGGCGTTTTTGTGATGCCTTCCTTTGACGCCATCTACACTATAATAACGATATCTCACGCTCACGGCAAAGCTTCTTTTTTAGAGGGGCAAAATGAGTGCAGATTTCTGTCAGACTGAAATGTTGACGAACATGATGGAAACCTAAGGTGGCTATATACTGGTACCATATATATATGGTACTGGTGTTTCACTCCATATAAAAGATTGTCAGCAAATCAGACGACCGATATGGCCAACTTGATGAAAAATTTGATGATGTAGGCGTAGTAGTACTGCAAAAAATCCGCCAGGTACCGGCACTCTTGCAGTGGAGATGACAGTCCTGTGTTGCCAAGTGGCCATGTCGTTGCGAATTCTGGTCCAGATCAGAAGAATCACAATGCAAATTTATTCCAACTGAGAAATTATTTTCAAACTACATGGAATAAATAACGCATAAAGTTAAACACAAATTTGACGCGTTTTGGTGTTTTCAATAACCTCACATATCCAGTCCCGATAAATTCTCCATCGTTTAACAAAAACATCAGAATTGGCAACAGCGTGTTCCATGGATCGAGTGATCACGAAAATTATAATTTTATAATAAAAATTTTTGATTACCAGCGCCCCTCATGGCCACTGATGAACTACCACGCCTTGTCCACAGGTTTGTCTGAAATCTGAAACCATATCGCAACATTAGAAACACCAGTATATAGACATTTTATGGAAACCTATTGAAGCTTCAAAATAGCTCCGACGATGGAAGTTTTCATCGGAAATAAATGATTAATCATTACCTAAAGATGTATAGTCAGTCATCCTTATGTCATTGCATTCAGACTACCTATAATCATTGTATTTAGATTACATAGTAGAATCACCTTCTTATGGGTTTATCATTGGAGGACGATGGAGGCAAAATGGAGATGGCAGCATCGTCGAACGGATGCACGGTTAATAAGGTTGAGAACACGTTGAGAATCGCTTGTTTTCGTTACACCTGACTGACAGGTTCGTAACAGGACCGGAATCGATTATTTCGTCGTTTTACTGTTTCTCATTTCTCACTTGGATTTTTATTCGTTTCCGTATATGTGATTCAAATCGGTAATTTGAAAGTTTGCTGTTGACAAGGCTGTGTGAGCTTTTTGATTATCATTACTGTTCAAAATTCACGACCAGTTGATAGAAGCTATTTATGTGAAACGAACCCACTATTTATCAGAAAAATTTTTGAAGTTATGTTGTTTGACACTTGTTTGGGTGTGGCTGATTGGCAGGTCAACAAACTGTTCCCAGAGATATTTTGGAATCTAACGAAGGTGGAAATCGACCAAATAAACCCATTTTCAACAGAAAAAAAAATTCGATCCTCTTTGAGAAAATAATCAACAAAAAAAATGCAAGCCCCCTCCCCCGATTCTTCAAACATGAAAAGATAAGCTTTTGATTACCAACCAATGTTACAGAGAAAGGGGTATACAGAGGTGAAACTCGACCATATCAATTTCTTTTTTCAAAAACAAACACACCACAACCTGCAAGAATTTTGGACGATCTCCATGTTTTATTCGCCATCAAGCGATTTTCTTCGATTTCAGTTCAATAGTAATCTTTTTTGGATTTTTTAAAAGATTTGATAATTTTTTCCTATATTTTACGTACTCGTCTTTTAGAAGTTCGTTATTGTTTTTTTTTTCAATTCAAAATATATGTTACTTAGTTGATTTTATTAGTGAGTTTGTTATTCATTTTGATCTTTTTCTTTACATTTGATCTTTATGAGTTTGGTACAATTTTTTACAGTATCCTGCAATATATTGAGATGAAATTATTTACTGTGGTGTTCAAATCTTCATAAATTTTATTGTGTCGATTTTTTTATGATATCTTCCCGAGTCTAACGGAGTAGGTATGTTAGTTATATTCCAGTATTCAACAACATATAATAAATTATGGATATGTTTAGCCCCGATTCCTATAAATGGCATTCATTCTGTCAATTGTGAAAAATAATTTTTATAATCGACTACGAATAAGTTATTATTCCATCAGCGCCGGATTTAGACTTTGGCAGCCCATAGGCAGAGCATGTGGTGGAGGCCCTCAAATCGTTTGTGGTTAACTGTAGAAAGGTCAAGTTGAAGAAGAGAGCAACTGAATAAGTTGGCTAACATAACGTTTATTCGAAATTATAGATACCTGCAAGCTAAATTATTTTTCGTCTTATTTTCACATTGATAAATGAATCAATGATATTGTTGAAGTCTGTTTCTCTCAAAACATCACTTTCTAAACTGAGGAGAGTCAAAATATTTAATCTGTCCTCGGTCATTGAACTTCGGAGTTTATTTTTGATAAGATTCAGTTTTGGAAACGATCTTTCGGCAGTACAGCTCGTCACCATTAGTGTGAGATAAATTCTCAATATTACCTCAACATTGGGAAAGCACTCTTTAACATTGTTTTTACACAATAATTCATATATCCATCTCTCATATCAAATTTCTTCTCTTCTCTTCTGTTCAAATTTTCCATACTGAACTATGAATAGTTTGAAATATATGAATTCATTGCCAATGAGTATCATCTACGTCGTCGCAATAGGTTTTCACCAAGTTTTCGCTGGCAGACGAAATTTCTTGATCAGAAATAGTTGTCAAATTTCTCAAAAATCCAAATCGTGCATTCAGAAGTGAGTTGGTCGACAACTGAGATGTAGCTTTGAGTCCTAAAATTGTCCGAGGGTGACAGCTGAACTTCCGAAGCTTGCGGGCAATCCGAAGTAGACAACCTAACGTTTCTTTTTGTTTTTCTCCTTCTTTCTTCTTCGTAGTTTCGGCAATCAACTATCTCGAATGCCTTTTTCATTTTCGATGGTTGATTTTAATGAATTAAGCAGTGCTGCTATCAAAAGTTAACTAAGTACCTACTCGTATTTCCTCAATCTTGTTCGATGTAAACTCCTCATTGCTTTCTTAATATTCAACAATACTTTAATATCTATATATTATTAAGCCAATGTTTCTTTTAGCATCATTATATAATACAATACATGATTTATCTATCTACTTACCTTACCTTTAGGGCAGTCTAGATGGTCTTCAAAATAAATTCAAAGACGTACAAAATTTAAACTGCTTGTACCACGTTCTCAAAAACCAGACGCCACTATATTTGCAACGATTAATCAAAAAATCAACAATAAAATTAACTTTAGGGATTATATTTTCTTGTTTATTCAATTACTGAATGAATACACCTGTTGTGTTGTCATTAGATACTCAACCGTTTATTTTTATACAAAAAACTAGTTCATTCATGTCGAGTGTCGAGCAAGGGTGCCTACGTATGCGCATACGCGTTTGGGCGGGTGGAGCGGCGGGCGGCAAGACTTTTTCTATAGAAAGAGGAGGCGATACGCCGCTCTATAGCTTCATAAACGCGTCTTACTCGATTTTCAATGAGAAAAGGCCTGATTTTTTCAAGGTAAAAATGAAGCGCGCCGTGCGACAAGCCATTTTTGGTTGTTGCTATCGGTTTAGCGCGGCGCGGTAGAATGTGCGAAAGGCGCTATTTGTTATTATATTTCGTACTGCTTTGACTCGAAGATTTTTAAATGTTAACTCTTTACACTCAACGAAAGTTTTTCTTCTAACTATTTGTAACAAAGCTCAGTATTTTTTATTCTACTGAGCTTTTGAAGATTAAATTTAATTTTTTGTGATGTGGTGGCGGCCCTCTTGTGGTGGCGGCTCATAGGCGACTGCCTATGATGCCTCTGCTCAAATCCGGCACTGTATTCCATAGTATAGTGTAGCTAAATGTAAGAATAGCATTATTAAATATTCCAGTCGAAGAAATACAGTACAGAATCAATCCACTTTAAGTATCTACTGTTTGAATGTCATTATTTAGTGGTTGATGGATTCTTTCTTTATAGAATTTTCGTGTTCTCAACCTACCATAATCTTTTTCTGCAAATAGCTTTCTATTTTGCTTTGTGTAGATATTCCCTATGTTTGCTATCTATCCGATTCAATTTAATTTTCATATGATTGGTATACAAATTGGGCAAGGAAAAGTGATTTCTTTGTAACCCAATGCTCGTAGTGCCATGGAGGCAGGGAAGTAGCTGTTTTAGATGGAATCTTTATTTTTTCGTGAAAGAATCAATGCTGTGTCTGGAACCAAGCTAACGTGGACCTTGGTTCAAAAATTCCTCTGCGCGAAATGCGTCATATGAAGGTAATAGTGACGTTACGTTTCGAGTGGATCTTTCGCTCTTGATCAATCTACGCTAATTACGCGTCGACCATTCCTTTGTGATCAATTTACGCCGATTTCATGGTATAATTTTAAATGAATTGGTTTGATGGAAGCTCCGAATATAAATTAATGGTATTGTAGATTTTATATATAGAGAAAATTATGTATAAGCGAAGAATGAATGGTTAAAATTAAGGTGTTTTCAACAAAAGATATATAATAGAAGAAACCTAAATATATTTGTGAGTCTGAGCATAGGCTAAGCATTCAATGCAACGTTCGGTGAATTTATTAAATTGACCAACACGGCGGCTAAAACCTCGACTATGACATACACATGTAAATGATGGAAGCATCGTGGTGACCGTTAATAGTAGTTTGTACAACAAGAGTGGATATGGCCAATATCCATTCGAGTTATACAGTTGCTTTTTTCTTCGACCAGGTGAATATTTCAGAATTATCTTTCAAGTATCATATTGATAGTAAATTTTAGATATAGAGAGAGTATTCTTTCGATATTTATGAATCTTTATTAAATTCAATATCGAACGATACAAATTAAATTAGTAATGTCAAATTGAAAAAAAATCGTGGATTGATCCTCTGCACATGAATATTTCCCTCAAATATAAAATGTCCCATAAGAGCAATGCAATTATCGAAAACTTACAGCGGTAATTGCATTGTATCAAGTCACCATAACAACACATTTCAAACCGTATCGCTAGACGTCAGTAAACAACACAAATAAATGTCAGATAGACTTCAGAAATAGAAAAACATTTCGCGTTTTGGTGAGTGCTCCATACAATCTATAGAGGAAAGTATAAATTAACAAAAAATAACATTTCCTTGAGAATTTCTTTATTCGCGAAATATTCCAATGAATTACATTCGTGCATAAAAATGACCAGATAATTTTGCATTCAAGCGTGATATCTTAAACAAATTGCATTCGGTTATTTTCATATTTTGTAAAAGACTTTCGCCAAAATATGAAAATAAACTCTTGCAATTTTTAGATATCACGCTTTCTTGCAAAATTATCGGTAATTTTTATGCACTCGTGCAATTATAACCTAAAATACCGTTACCGTGAATTGATCACAAGGTTTCCTGTACTTCAGGCGACATTAACATGTATTCATCACAAAGGTAATTCTTCACGCGAAATTGGCGTGGATTGATCACACGGGAATGGTCCAGAGAAATTAGAGTGGATTTATCAAGAGCGAAAGATCCATGCGAAACGGTAAAGTCACTCTCAACGTCAGCGTGATCCTAGACATGGCCATGAATCAAACGTCTTTGAATGATATACAGGTACTTCTTTCGTAGAAGTTGTAATTTCTATTTCTCAAATTTGAGTCATATAATAAGAAGTTTCTGACTAATAGATCTTGTTCGATTCGGGAGAAACTGTTTTATAATTCAAGCAGCAACTTTTCGATGTAGATCAAAGCTCTGCCCTTCTACACTTGTATAGATTCCAATATGAATTCTTATTTTTTCAGATTGTGATAGATTGAGAATTAAAAAAAAATGGGAAGGAACAATCCATTATGTTAATGTGTTCAGGAAAAAAGCGAATTGCTTAATTCCAATGATATATAAACTTGCTTCTGGGGTCTTTTGATCTGGCCACGGTCATCTCATCTCAAATTCTTTACTAGTTTCTCGAGACTTATTACGGTTCTTTATTGTTCTGAAATTGTTCGTTTCCGTTAACCAGCTGACGAACGTCAGCCCTCAGAAGTCGAAACTTGTGCGAGCAATGGATCAACGAGGCCTTACCTTTTAACGTGCGATTACCCAGCACGGTGGCCCGGCGAGGATTCGAACCCCGGCCTTCCGCTTGACAGGCAGATATGCTAACCACTACACTACCGAGACCATAGTCATAGCCCTTTTATGTATTCTTCTGGTATAGGTGTATTATATACTATTATATCATATCTCTATTGAATGCATTAAATGGATATTTGACAAACCTATAATTACTGACCGACATATTTTTAGTATCTTCAGCGCCCACAATCGAAGTTAGTATTTAACTTGTTCAGTCCAATAAATCTGCCTTTCTGAAAAAAAGATCCGATTCCTATTATCTTATACCTTATAACTTGGAATGAATAATTTTGCATGAATTTACTTCGACCTTTTATTTGAATACGGGCCTGCCTTGACTCCACTACTACCCCAGCAAGCACATCTGTGACTTTAGAGGCTTAAAGTGCTGCCATGAACGTACAAAGAGATGAACTCTAATTCAGATCAACATGATCCAAATTACAGGAAAATGTGTCACCATTAGAACTCTCAAATAGATTATTTAAAATTTGGTGAAGAAACATTCATCTTAGTAGGCTAAATAATTAGTGATTGAGAATGCAGTTTCATGAATATTCTAGATTCAAATACCTACTGTTTCCATCAGTAGGAATCAACTTTCTTATCTTGAAAGTGATAATCAATAGAAAAGTAAAATATTCATTGGTATTTGATGGGGATTTCCAGAAACTATACAAAAACCCAATTACATTGTTTGGCTAAGAGCAGATTGTAGAATCCCAATCAGGTCTATTCTGCGGTGGCCTATTGATTCTTGAATATCATAAGATTATTGAAAAATATTCAAGAATGATACCAATAATGCAATTATGGTGCAAATCAAAATTTTACAATAGACAATATTTCTCGAAGATATTACAGAAATCCTTATGGTGAATATTTATATTCTTCTATAACAGTTGTCGATTATTTTTGAATAATCATTGCAATATTCACCAGAATAGAGCTGAATATAATGATATGGAAAATCCACATAATATAAGTAGAATTAGATTACATGAATTGCTTATCTCAGTGGAGTTATATTACTAGGCTAAATCGCTAATCAATCCATAGCGATGCTTGCAGAGTACCTTGAAGCTTGGAAGGTACTACCTTCCAAGCTCAAGTGTTTTCATTTAAATAAAATTATATAATTTTATATGATTCATAACAAAACAATATTTTCTTCAATGAAAAATAAATACATCCTGATCCTAATAAAGATACTAATCTCAGACTTTTTGTTTCGAATAACATTTATGTTCAGGAGTCAATATATATGCTCAAAATCTCAGAATCCGTGCATGATCGTCAGACACGTCCTATTAATCCACGGTTATTCCGCAGCGATGAAAATGCTTACAAATGCAGTAATAAGTGGTAATAACCCACAAAACGGCAGCACTGGTTAGGCGCGAATCCCACTATACGTAACGTCACCGTCACGTCTCCGCACCGTCACCGTCACGGTAAATTTTCTTACATTGCAAGCAATGAACATAATCACACTATCAGTCACGTCCACCTCCCGTCGCCGTCATTGCTTGCAATGTAAGAATATTTACCGTGATGGTGACGGTGCGGAAACGTGACGGTGACGGTACGTATAGTGGGATTCGCGCCTAAACGGCTAACAGTAACGTCATGTATGGTAGCGACTTCAACTCAATTTTATGAAAACGTACGTTAACATCTATACGTTGAGTTCTACGTATTGCAATCACTTCAACTCTCTATTAACATCTCCGAGATGTAATAATTAGGTCGCACTTGTAATATCATTTGAGTACATCACATATATGTAATGTTGATACGTAACAATTGAGATATCAAGGGGGCATTCTATTTAAGATGTCTCCGAGAACCAAATCAAGCATAACTAACAAACTAACTGTAACTGTATATTGTCATACATTGAGTTGATTACACCAAACTAATTTCACACATTATATTTATTGCTAGATATGAATAGAATATTTTCTCGAATAAATATTTAGTATATATATAGGTATCAGTTGGCTAACCTGACAAGGAATCGACAGATCTCAACCGAACTTTTTATAGCGTGCTTTGCAGAAATTTTTTTCCGAAGTCCTTTTCGGAAGAATGACATTTTATTATTTTTCTTAGGAAATGTATGTAGGTATGACATATTTTTGGTTGAGAAAGGTGAAACTTTTTGATGATGTAATTTCATTTCATTCATATTATCTATTAATGGACTGTATTATTTCTTGAATTTATATTTATTTTAAATTTTTATTTATTTATTATTTACTACAATGAACAGTTTTTCGCATATTTCGTACCACTGCGATAACATAAAAATCATATTGTCGTTACATCTAAAATACATATATCGCAAGATACATAGAAAAACTTGGGTGTGATAAAATTCCATCCCCACACAACACATGCGGACATCCAGTGGATATCTAATGGATATCCATTAAGGATATTTTGGACATCCGATGGACGTACAGTTTTTATCCAAAGAATATTCAATGGACGTCCAATAATGGACATTCTTAGGCCACCAACCTGTACGTCCATAAAATATCCTTCATGGACATCCATGAGATATCCATTATGGGCATCCATAAGATATCCTTCATGGATACCCATAAGATATCAATCATGGATATCTTCAAGATATACTTTATGGACATCCATGAGACATCCATCAAGAACATCCATAAGATATCGTTCATAATTCCACATAATTATTTGTGCAATTCGTTACAGAGAAACCAACCTAGCTTGAGATGTAAAAAAGTGCTGCACACTTCTTGGACAACGGATTATAGTCAGTAATATATCCTGTGATGAGGCACTCAACGTGACCCTATGTGCAATTCAAAATGTTCTGCTAGATTGGTTTCGTTGTATTCAAAAAATTTAGACAAACTAAGGTAAACTGGATAGTGGTAGACGTACGATCAAAAAAACTTATGTCGTTAATAAGAATTTTCAATTTTTTCATTACTTTTCAAACAAAATACTTGATGTAGTTTAAATTTGAAAAATAGTTTGCCAAGAGTTCTCAACAGAAAAGTTATTCATGAATTTAAATAGTTCTCAATTTGAATAACATATGAATATAGTACTCGACAATTCACTTATTGCTTCCTTCCAAAAGTTCACGTTCACGGTAAATACACATTAGCACAGTTTACAATTATTAACTAACACACCACTTTATTTCGTTTCTTTATAAACACAATTATTGCACAATGCACACCACAACGCTTCAACTCAGTTCAACATAATTTTTTCAAACCGACCCAACCAACACTCAACGACACTCAAAATTACGACATTTGACAGACGCCATAGACGGTTGCACGTCAATTGAGTTCACAATGCAGCGCTTTTGCATTTCACGTCGCGCGTCACGTCTTCTGAGGTGACGCCATATTCAAATATTATTTAAAAGGATAAAAAGTTAAATATATCAACTTTTATGCTGGAATGTCCATATAAATGGCCCAATCACGTTGCTAATTCGTAGGGTGCAACGGCGGAAGAAACATTAATTATTTATACGATAAATGTACGAAATGGATGTCCATAAGATATCCTTCATGGATATCCATCGTGGATATCCGAAAGGATATCCATTTTGTACATCGTATGGATATCTTTTACTGGGAATACTTTGGATATCCAAAATTGGTCCAAGGCTATTCCGACATGAAATGGACATGAACTGGACGTCCATAGGATATCGGGTGCTGTATGGGTCGCTGCGATGTATTTGCGATATCCTTGCCAATTAGAATTGCGACATCGCAAGTCACATCTTGACATCGTCGCGATATCTTGGCGATGTATTTGTGTTTGCTGGGACCTTATATTTTTCTGCTTGTAACAGGACCGGAATCGGTTATTATATCGTTTTACTACCTTGGATTATATTTTCAAGTTTCCGTTAGTGGATCGAAGAATTTGCTATTGACAAGGGTGTTTAATCATCATTACTGTTCAAAATGCGTAACCAGTTGAAAAATTATTAAAAAGAATTCAGTATTTTTAGGTGTATCTGATTTACATGCCAGCAAAATGTTTCTAGAATAATTTTGAAATTCAGCTAAGGTGAACTCGACCAAATAAACGCAATTTCAACAGTATATAATCTTTTGATAGCGAATACAACTTGAAATTCAGCAGAGGGTGAGGTCTACAGAGGTTAAGTTTGTTCATACGGATGTATTTTTCAAGAGAAAATTAAGCCTATCCTTTCCAGTTTCTTCAACAATTAAAAGATGAGCTTGTAATTGCGAATCAATATTGCAGATTGGGGTTTATAGAGGTCAAACTAGACCACACGAATCCAATTTTCAACAAATCAGCTCCCTATACTCCCGTTATTCTCTCGAAAATTAAAGTAGATTAAAGTAAAGGTTCCGGGTTGAAATGTACAAAACGACACTATATTATATATATATATATATATATATATATATATATATATATATATATATATATATAAATGCGTATTTTTTCAAAAAATATTAAAACTTCCAACAACACTAAATTACCTACTTTTATTATTCACAATACAATACAATCACTTAAATTGCTCCGCTAACTTTCCAACGCTCGGTACACTAGAACTCTCTGTAATAGAAATTCTCTTCTTCGACTTCTGCACCTAGCAATACTAAAGCTCTTTCCGATAAAAACTCTGTAAAACTCTCCGCTTCTATACTAAGCTCGGAAATCTGATACCTATCCGAATAACTATCTCTGAATAAATCTGCTGCATCGGATGAATCGCTTCGCCGCAGTGCCGGTGCTAGGAGATTTCGTAACAATATCAATCCTTCACCTCTGCAGATGGAGGATCAACGTTGTAATCTAGGGTGTAAATGAGAGATATTCAATTAGTCAAATGCATTTTTTACAAAAAAAATCCCCCCCCACTCCCGTTATTTCCTCGAGAGTGAGGAAAAACAGCTTTTCACTACGGCTATAACAAAAAACTGCTTTTTTCTTCTCCCACCAATGAAATATGCTGATTCCTTTATGGTTTACTAAACGGAAAAGATTTCATATCCACACATCGAAGGATATGAATTCCAACAATCAGAGAGAACAAAATACTTAATCCAAGTTGCTTTATTCAAGCATAAATAATTTCTAATTTATTGAGTCAAGTTTCAATTGTCACATTGGATGTTTTTTCAATTGTGGAATTGAAGGATCTACTCTTCAAACCAATAATTATGTGAAATAATGCGCTCCAAGTGGCTAAGCTGGTCGAGCACCAAAGGTTCCAATCTCATCAATTATAAATGAATCATGCTTTTTGAAAAAATGGGTCTAGCCAAGATACATATTTTTCTTGGCAGTTATTAAATCGTGTGACGAGACATAGAGGGAATAAGGAGACCATCGTCAAGTCACTCTAAAGTCTCGAAATGGCTTCAAAATGGGAACTGAAAAGTCCTCGAAACAATAATTTCAGACGCGGTTTAACTGGAACCTCAAATGAATAATGTGAAAAGTAATTTGTATGTAATAGTACCAAAAATTCAGGAATACAAAATGCATAAAGTTTTCCAGTAAGTTGGAATGAAGTCGTTTAACAATTTTTAGCTGGTAGTTATATAAAAAAATTTCGAATTTGAGTTACCTTATACATTTAGTTTTATGCACTGTTCGAATAAGTAAATTCACCTCCAATACTATGATATATGTTTTTGATACCTGGTATACAATAATCATCCTCTAGAATCTAGAAAGTGGAGTGACCCAGATCAAATGCTACCCGCAGTTCTCACTGGTTCTGATAATTGCGAGATACCAAGAGTAAGACGTATATGAAATTGAAATGGTCTAAATCGAACTATTTTTTGTAAGAAAATACTCCACTGAATGAAAACATTCAGAAGCTGTTGGAAAAGGACATTCCTGTGAAGGAACACCCCAATGAAATAATTCATAAAGAGTTGGCTCTACGATTAACCAACATACTCACAAAAGGACTGGAGCCTGAAATTAAAACGGGCCTTGTGAAGAAATATCCTTCTGCCCAGAACTGTCCATTGATGTCAGCCCCAATACTAAACCTCGAAGTGAAGTCGATAGTAAATGAAACTGCCTTAAAGAGGGACGAAAGGCTTGCAGGTGTCCAAGCACAAGTAGGTGCAAGCATGATGGCTTTGGCAAAAGCATTGACAATACTTTTTGAAGAAGGGGGGGGGGGCGTGAAGGAAATAATCTCCAGATTATTGAATTGCTGATCGACTCCTCTAGTCTATTAGCGGATGTGCATCATCAAGAGTCAGAATCCAGACGAAATCTCGTTAGTCTAACCCTAAAAAAGGAGATGATGAATAACCTCAGTGATATAGCTGTAGATGGATGGCTGTTTGGTGAGAACCTTGGAGACAGAGTAAAAGCTGCAAAGGCCATAGAGAGATCTGGACAGGATTTGAGGAAAAATGCTGAAAAAGTAATAAAGAAGAGAATAACTCCTTTAAACTTGAAGAGTCCGTTCAATCAAGGGCATTTGAACGGACAAAAATTCCAGAAAACCCACCGACCATACAACAACCAAAACAGTTATCGACGAGCCCCAGTGGCCAAGAACAAGTATACAGAAAAGATGAGGGAAGAACGGAAGAAATAAATGAAGTAAGTTTTGAAGCAGGAAGTCTTAGATACAAATATTCAAACTGGAAGAAAATCACCTCAGACAAAGTAGTTCTATCTTGGATACATGGGTATGTGATACCTCTAACAAAGGCTGTAAGGCAAACTGTTACTCCATTAGAGTCATCCTGGTCTGACAGTGACAAATACAAAATATCTGTAGAGATAATTCGACTCCAAAAATTGGGAGCCATAAAAAAGTGTAGGCCTTGTAAAGGGCAATTTATATCAAAAATTTTTTTAATACCCAAACAAAATGGTGAGAGCAGACTTATTCTAAATTTTGTAGGAAAAAGTTCAATGAGTTTGTATCTGTTGAACATTTCAATATGTAAGACAGAAGAACAGTTTGTACAGCTCATATCACTCGTGGCAATTCTTAGGGCAACAATTGATTTAAAAGAGGCATATCTGTTAATCAACATTCCAAAACAGTCAAGAAAATTTTTGAGATTCTATTCTAATGGTACACTGTATGAGTATACCGCTTGTCCTTTCGGAATTTGTTCAGGTCCTTATTTATTCACAAAAATCATGAAACCAGTATTGGTCTTTCTAAGAGAGAAGAGGATTCTTTGTGTCAACTATTTAGATGATTTACTCATATTAGGCACTTCATATGAGAAGTGCTTGAAAAATATTAATGAAACAACAGGACTGTTGAAAGGTTTAGGTTTTATAATCAATATAAAAAAGAGCCAACTGATTCCTTCCAATACTTGTAAATTTCTTGGATTTGAGTTCAATTCAAGAATAGGACCATAAAGCTTCCAAATGAAAAAAGAATTAAGATACTCAATATGTTAAATGATTTTTCTGAGAAAGAATATTGCACTATAAGGTATTTTGCTCACATAGTTGGTGTCATTATTTCGACCTGTCCTGCGGTCAAATATGGTTGGGTCTTCACAAAGAAACTTGAAAGAGCAAAATACTTAGCGCTAAAATTGTCCGGTGGTAATTATAATCGAACAATGAAGGTCCCGAAGTATATAAAAGAGGATATAAACTGGTGGATCTGTAACATACCATCAACCTACAATGATATCATAGAAAGAACCCTTTTTACTGGATCCTTGACACCTTGGGGCACTAGATTGTAATGTACAAAAATCACTTTGGTTTTTGGTGCCGAGAATGACATAACATAGCATAAAAATTTGTTAGTAACTATTAACCGCCTTTTTTGGCCTCAAAAGCTATGCCAAAAATGTTACCAATTCTAGTATTCTACTGAGAATTGATAACACCACTGCTATATCCTACATAAAAAAAATGGGGGGTGTTCAATTTCCCCATTTAAAGAACTCTAGCAAGCGGAGATATGGCAGTGGTGTGAATTGAGGAATATTTGGATATATGCGTCTTATATTAAATCCGCAGACAACTCTGAAGCTGATGGTCAATCTCGTAAAGACTTTAGCGAAATAGAATTTGAACTAAACCAGGAAGTGTTTTCTAAAATAGTGCAAATTTTTGGTAGTCCTAATATTGATTTATTTGCCAGCCGAATCAATAGAAAATGTGAAAAGTTTGTTTCGTGGCATCCTGATCCAGATTGTTTTATGGTTGACGCTTTTACAATGAAATGGGTTGAATATCATTTCTATGCATTTCCACCTTTTTCATTGATCCTTCGTATGCTAAAAAAGATTTTGCAAGACCGTGCTTGTGGAATTGTGGTGGTGCCCTTTTGGCCCTCACAACCTTGGTTTCCTCTCTTTAAAAAGATGCTCATCTCTGAACCATTATATTGCAAACCAAGTGCTGAATTATTACTATCTTCCGACAGATTCCCACACCCTCTCTGGAAGACACTTTCCCTGGTGGTAGGCATTGTGTCGAACAAGCTTTTCTGCGAAAAGGATTACCTCCTACATCAGTCGAAGTTATGGTATCATCAATATCGAACTCCACGTTAAAGCAGTACAATCACGGACTCAGGCTTTGGTGGCAGTTTTGTCAATATAAAAATCACGAATTATTCACAACATCGATTCCAACTGTCATAAAGTTCTTACCGAGATTTTTCTCAACCTAGCCACATTTGGAACCTTAAACTCTATACGATCATCCCTGAGCCTCATTATAGGGCCAGAAATAGGCAATGATCATAGAGTTAAACGATTCCTTAAGGGTGTAAAGAATTTAAGACCCCCTAGACCTCGTTATAATTTCACGTGGGATCCAGCTATAGTGCTGGACTATCTAAAATCACTCTTTCCCAACGAAGACTTGACTCTTGAACTACTATCATTGAAAACAATAAAATTGTTGGCATTATAGTTACGGCCCATAGAGTACAAACATTCTCATTAATTGCAATTGAAACATAACGGGCAAACCCAGGAAGGACTGGAAATAATGAGCACCAGACTAAATTAAATCAACCAGCAAGGGCAATCTACAACCAGTTTTAATATTACCAAAGTTCCAAGAACGGCCTGAAATATGTGCTGCAAATACCTTACACACTTATTTGGAGAGAACCATGAGCATAAGAAACGGAGCTAATAAATTATTCATAACTTTCAAGAAGCCCTATCATAATGCTTCCTCACAGACATTAAGCCGCTGGATACAAAGAACTCTCCAGAAAAGTGGCCTAGATACTTCGATATTTACAGCACACAGCACTAGGCACGCTGCTACTTCAGCAGCTTTTAGGAACGGCATTAATATAGATTTAATTCGGAGTACTGCAGGTTGGTCCAATCAGTCTAAAGTTTTCGCAAACTTTTACAACCGACCTTTGTATAACAAAACAGGTTTTGCAAACTCGATCCTCTCATCAGAACTGCTTGGACAGTGAATTATTTAACCATTTGTCGCGGTTCAAATCTCCACCTTGTCAGAAAATAAGGAAAATCGATTGTTAGCTGCTAGAATAAAGGTTTGAAAATAAAGAGGTTTATATTGGAAACTGATTCTTTATTTATGTCGCAACCACTTTGAACATCTACCCAATAAAAAAAAAAAAAAAAAAAAAAAAAAAAACCTCACCCGTGATCACCTAGTTGCGACGGTAATACTTTAAAGGTAATGAAGAAATCAGGTAGGTTCACCAGCGCGTGGAACGCCGAGATGGGCGAATTCGAATTTATTAACCTTGGAAAATTGTGGTGACATTTGACGTAAAGCAGGGTACTACATTGTGATCACCTCGGACGAGACGCTTCGTATAATTAGGATCGAACTTCACTAAGGTAAGTTCGTTTGATCTACTAATAAATGGTTAAGAAGGAAATAGTAATTCAGGCTAGAATTATCATTCTGTCCATCACAATATATCACTCCAATGTGCATATCCTGTCTTTCTCTATGGTATTCCGCATCGTGTTATATGAAAAACTTTCATAAAGGCCAGTCCATTAGTTATAATGTCTATGGTCTGCATCCATTCGAAGGTGCTGCCACCCCCATTTCGCTTCCATCGTCCTCCAGGCCTCCAGTGATAAATCCATGAGGTGATCCTCCTAACTATGTAATCTAAATACAATGATACGACAGTAAATACATTGGCGTTAGCTTTGTATTTACATTATATAGTAGGATCACCTTATGGACTTATCATTGGAGAACAATGGTGGCGAAATAGGGATGGCAACACCGTCGAGTGGATGCAGATGGTTAAATAGGGTAGGGTTGAGAATTGCTTGTTTTCTTTAGACCTGACCGACAGGCTTATTGTAACAGGACCGGTATCGATAATTTCGTTATTTTACTGTCTCCCAATATATTTATTAGTTTCCGTGAGTGAATCGAAAAATTTGAGAGTTTGCTATTGATAAGGCTGTGTGAGATGTTTAATTATCATTACTGTTCAAAATTCATGACCAGTTGATAGATGATATTTAAGATCAACCAGTGACTTATTGGCTTATGTTTCTCGTATTTGGCAGCATTCAATCGGGAAATTCGAAGAAACGATAGCTGCATGTTGCACTCGATATTTCAAAAGCTTTGTTGAAGATTTTCTTGTCTGATAGGTCTCTGTATGTGGTTGTTGATGGAGTATCATCTGATATTCTCCCAATAAATGCAGGTGTTCCACAGGGTTTAGTACTGGCGCCCACTTTGCTTCTGCTTCATATCAATGATTTGCTCGAGGAAACATATTGTCCAATACATAGTTTTGCGGACGACAGTACTCTTCATACCAGTTTCTCTTCCAGAGTCCCCATACCAGCTCGAGAAACAAAAATTCAAAAAACATTTACGTCAATAAAATTAACGGCGACTTGGTAAAAATAATAGAATGGGGTAACATTAACTTGGTGGAATTTAATGCTACGTAAACCCATGCATGTCTCTTCTCAAGAAAAGCCAATCTATCATCATCTAGTATTCAGATGTGAGGATGAGTAACTAATCCTACAAAATCAAGTATCTCGATGCTAGGAATAACGATCAGTGATATGCTCTCATGGGAGAACCATGTGATATCGATCGCTGAAAGTGCTTCCCAGAAACTTGGATTTCTATTTCGTGCGAAGAAATACTTCACTTCTCGTCAGCTTCTAATGATCTACATAAGGTTCAGATACGACCTGTCGTGGAATACAGTTCTCATGTTTGGAGTTCGGCACCAAAACATTCAATGAGGCATCTCGATTCTATAGGCAATTCGTCTTGTTGGTGATTCTTCGCTCACTTCATTGGAACACCGTAGAAAGGTCGGAGACTTTGTCTCTCTTCTATAGATACTTTCACAGTCGATGCTCTTCCGAATTGTTATCAATCGTTCTTTCCTTGGCATTATCACGGATGACTCGACGAGTACAAAATTCCCGCCCCTTTATTGTGAATTTGAAAACCTGTCGAACCTCTCTTGCTCAGGGATCTTTTTTCAATAGAACAGCTGAGCTTTGGAACTCATTGCCAAAAGAGGTTTTTCCTGAGGCTTACAGACTTCAGAAGTTCAAAGTGAATGTTAATTCGTATCTCCTGTCCCTTGATTCACGAGGTGTTCTTTGAACATAACAGGGCTCCCCTTTCGTGTGAATCTGCATTAAAAAAAAAAAGGGAAACGAATCCACTATTTATCAAAAAAAATGGAGAGCAGAGTATTGTTTGACACTAATTTTTGGGTGTGGCTGATTTGCAGGTTTAACAAACTGTTCCCAGAGGTATTTTGGAATTTAACGAGCAAACTTTCGATTCCCTTTGAATGTTCTGCTAGAGAATACAATTTGCAAGTCTGCAAACGGTGGGGTGTACAAAGTAGAAAGAGCGCTCTTTTGAGTGAACTACGCGAAGTAGTTCGCCGATGATACCACTCTCAGTTCCTTCCCACTGTACACCCTCAGATCTCTTATTGAAGTATATAAGAAATTTGAGAGCTAACTGGTTCGCAATAGGACTTCGAACTAAAGTGAGCGCTCCTATGAAGATATACAAATTTGAGATATGCGAAAAGTTGCTAACTAATTGAATGTGTTCCATTTAAAAGGAACTGTTTTTGAACTCTCGCAGCAACTTATCGGGATAGATTGAAAATCCGCCCTTCTACGCCTGTACAGATTCCAATATATTTTATTTTTCAGACTGTGGTAGGTCAAGAGTCCAAAAAACCAGAAGAAATAATCTATCCACCACAAAATAATGACATTCAAACAGTAAGTAATTGAGTTCATTGTCTAGTATCTTTATTTAAGTAACTTCACTCTCAGGTCCAGTTACACAAAGCAGGTTCATGCCCAGTTCAACTAGTTGAAGTGAACTCAGTTCAGATCATAAGCATTAGCCCATCAAATCGTTTGTTGCTTGACAAATTATCTCGATTCACTTCAATCACAGTTCACTGGAGATCATACAACTGACCCTTAGTCTGAATAAACTTGCCATCATCAGCGCCTTCACTGTTGGTCTATTTTGTACAATTTTTTCTAAAAAGACTACATAGGACTTTACAAACAAATATGACAGGTCTTCATACAACAATATTAATTAACATGTCTTTCACAGAAGGACATTTCCAAATGAACTGAAAATATCAATCATAAAAGCCTCTGCTCAAAAAAGGAAATCACACAGATCTATCAAATTATCGTCCTATAAGTCTCATAACATGTTTCTTGAAAATCTTTGGAATAGTCATAGCAGGGAGAATAATCCATTACTTTGAAAGTTTTAGCTTGTTTACAATTCATCAGCATACCTATCTGAAAAAGAATCCAGTTGAAACAGCTTCGATATATTTCAGCAACAAAATAATAGAGGCACTGGAGTCAGGCGATCTTTCCTGCAGTGTTTTCTTGGATCTCTCGAAGGCATTCGACTGCATAGATCATGATCTGCTATTAGGAAAATTATACAAGTATGGAATCAGAGGGAACTGCTGCAGATTGATTGAATCTAACCTGAAAAATCGGAAATAACTTGTTGAAATACAGCAGAACGGTTGCTCTGTGCGATCGCATGTCTTGGAGACTTCCTTGGGGATACCGTAGGCGTAAGGTAATGTGCTGGGTGCAGTATTGTTTATAATCTTCATAAGCGACATTCAGAACGCTCTAACAAAAAAAAGCCCAAGTCACACAATAAATTATGCAGATATAACTCTCCTTCTGAAAGGAGAAACTCTTATGGACATTATAAAAATTGGAAATAATAATAATCACTTTATTCCATAATACTTTATTACAGTGTGGAACGAATATGTATAAATAAATGAAATGAAAAAAAAATCAACTGTAAAAATCTAAAACACAATAAAATGCTTTTTCTGATAAATACTGCTTGAATTTCAGTTTGAATTGTTTTGTTTTGGCAGTTTTCTGAATTCTTTGGGAACTGTTACGATCACTCAGTAACACCTGTTAAAAAATAAAAAAGGAATTTGTGTATAGTTTTGTTTTTATGTCATGTCTTGTCATATCAATTTCGTTTTGATTGAATGAAACGAATTTTGCCAGTTATCTCAGTTATTTCACTGCCAGTATTCAAGGTTTGAGGCAGACATAACATATTGGCGACGAGGATGGGATAATACCATGGAAATATCCAGAAGGACCATGGCAAAGACTGCACATTGACTTTGCGGGACCAGTTCAAGGAAGACTTTTTTTTATATTGATAGATGCATATTCCAAATGGCCAGAAATAACCGAAGTGAAATGTATGACCACCAAAGTGGTACTTGATCTTTTGAGGAAGCTTTTTGCCACTCATGGACTACCAACAGTGATTGTATCAGATAACGGAAAATCATTTATTTCCGAAGAGTTCGAAGATTTTTTGAAAAAAAATGGAATTCGGCATGTTCTTTCATCACCATATCATCCTGCAACTAATGGACAGGCTATTAGTCAGAACATTCAAGCATCATTTGAAGAAATTTCGAGCAGAGAAAGATTTTCAACAACAGTTGTCCAACCTCTTGTTCACTTTGAGAATAACACCCAGCACAACAACAGAAAAACCACCTTGTGAGTTATTGATGGGAAGGAGGATCAGATCATCACTATAGTCGGGCTGTTCAAAAGATAGAATTCAAAGACGCGTGATCAGTGAATGCCTGCATCTATATATAGCCTGCCCGGCGTAGCCACGCCTTCTTAACTGAAATAAATGAAGAACGGTTTACACTGTACTGTACTCATTTGTGCTTTGTATTTGCGTGTGTTAGGTTTTTGTGTGTGTATTTTTGTTGAGTGGTGTAAATCGGACTTGTAACATTGGGGAGAGGAACATTCAAAGAGTGCGTGCTGTTCACGTGATCATTCTATCTTTTGAACAGCCCGACTATAGATCTCATTCATCCAAATGGATATTCTTCGAAAGTGGTCGAAAAACAAACAAAACAATTCGAGAAGGTTTTAGAAACGAAAAATTCAGCATCCAGAACTCTGAAAGATGGTGATAGAGTTATTTATAGGAATTATACGTCAAATGAAAAATGGTTACCAGGAGTTATTCAAGAAGTACAAGGTCCAAGGAATTTCATTATTGAAAATCTTGAAGATACTTGGGTGGCTGCTTCTTACGAAATGACGTGTCGTAATCCCATAACTGGTTCATCTTCACTTTGAAGATTTTTGGCTTTCTGAAAACTTTCTTCTGCTTTCTTTGACCATTTAAATTCGATGTTTTTCACTGCCAGTATTCAAGGTTTGAGGCAGACATAACATATAACAAAAAGCAGTAAACCAGAGAATGCCAAACACATCAGAAACCAGTATTACACCCAGCACCAGTAAAATGAATTGCACTTATACGGGAAAGTGAAGGAATTCATTCCAGAGTCTGATACGTGGGATATTTATGAAGAGCAACTCCAGTACTACTTCGAAGCAAATCAAATTGATGAATCAGCAACGAAGAAAGCCATTTTGTTATCTACTTGTGGTACCAGTTTGTTCATGACAATCAGATCTATTGCTGCACCAGTCCAGATCAAAGATTTGTCATATGAAGACATCGTCAACTTACTTCAGAAACGATATAATCCTCAACATAATAAAATTGTGGAACGATTTAAGTTCAATCAAAGAGTGCAGAAACCAGGTTAATCTATTCAAGAATTCATAGCAAGTTTACGTAGTTTGAGTCAATTTTGTGAATTTGGAGACTTGAACGACATGCTTCGCGATCGTTTGGTTATTGGTGTTAGAGATGAAGCTCTGCAGAACCGTTTATTATCAGATCTCTTACTTTACAGAAAGCTATAGACGAAGCCCAAACATCCGAAAATACACAGAAAAATGTAATTGATTTGAAAAACAATCACACTTCGACTTTTTCCATAAATAAGATTGCGAATAGTGGCAGAAATGAAAAAAAGGAACTACCAGATAACAAAAGTGAACATAATAAGAGATGCCTCAGATGTAATGAGAATCATCGTCCAAATACATGTCGTTTCATTAATTATAAATGTAATTTCTGTAAAAATACAGGTCATATGATGAAAAAGCTTGTATTACAAAGAAGAAATCTGGCAGAAAATTCCAGAAATCGGATGACAAACGTAGCAGTAGTACTCATAATATCAATGGTGATTGTCATAACCAAAACGTTCAGGATATGAAAGAATATATATATCATAATGATTCCGAACAACTATTGAGTGATATGAAGAGAATACCTGCTTACAAAAAAATAATTGAAGTCGAAGGGGAGTTACTTGAAATGGAAGTTGATTCAGGAGCATCCTATTCGATAATCAGTGAAACTACATTCAATGAAATTTTCCAGAATAAACGTCTGAGTCCCTCCAGCGTTCAGTTACATACCTGGGGAGATAAAAAACTGCCAGTTAAAGGTGAAGTGTCAACAAAAGTGAACACTAATTGCGAAATTATGCAATTACCACTGATAGTCATTGAAGGAAACGGCCCATCTCTGATAGGAAGAAATTGGTTTGGTCCGTTAGGCATAACACATTTCCAGATGAAATTTTCACTATCACCAGTGACGTGCCCATACCATTGCAACAATATTTCGAAGTTTTCACTAAGGGTCTTGGTGAATATGTTGGTCAACCAGTTGATATTCCTGTTATGGAAAATGCTATTCCGAAATTTTGTCGAGCTAGACCAGTTCCATATGCTATGAGAGAGAAAATTGACGAAGAATTGGATATTATGATAGAAGATGGAATTTGAGTACCAGTCAAATATTCAGAATAGGCATCACCTGTCGTTAAAACTAACGGAAGAATACGTATATGTGGTGACAACCGAACAACTGTCAATCGAGCAATCATAAATGAAGTATTTCCTTTACCAACCAATAGTGAAGTTTTTACCCCAACTAACACAAGGACATCCACTGTATGTGCAATGGATATACGTTAATGTCCGAGAGGATATCCACTGGACATCCATTTTTTTCCACAGGACAGCCATAGGATATCCCATGTATATCCATTTGAGACACTTTTGGATGTCCACTGGATATCCATCTGGGATATCCACTGGATATTCGGAAACGTCCGAATGGATCCCATCGGACATCCGATGAATATCCACTGGACATCCATTTTTTTCCACTGGACAGCCATAGGATATCCGATGTATATCCATTTGAGACACTTTTGGATGTCCACTGGATATCCATCTGGGATATCCACTGGATATTCGGAAACGTCCGAAAGGATCCCATCGGACATCCGATGAATATCCATCCTCATGGTAATTGATTTCCAAATTTCCAACCTGAAATGTTACAGTATATAGAAAAACCTACAATATATAAAACATTTTATTTTATAGGTATATAATGTAAAAAACTCTTTAAACATAACATAAATCCAATAATAAATACATTTCTTCAATCAGTACAAAAAACAAAACAAAGGATAAAATCTAGCACTCAACAAAATTGAAATTAAAGTTCAGTATTAGGAATATAATATACATGGTATTGAATTTAACTTTGTAAGTGGTTGATTTTCATTCACGCTACGCTCTTTGGCCCTGCGTAGCCATTTTTTCACTGATTCTTCAGTATCTTTTCTGTTTTAATTTTGACGGTCAGCAGCTACTACAAAAATAAAATTTGATATAAATGTAGGTTGATTAGATAGGAAGTTTTTAGATACAGAACAAAAATAACTAACAAACAACAAAAAGTTCAATTGTGAAAATTTCTGATAGTGGGAATATCTACACAAAGCAAAATAGAGAGTTATTTGTAGAAAAATCTCACTCACCAGGATAATACTTCATTCCAACCCAGACGAATGAAAGTAATGAAAGTTACTGAAATGTCAATATGAACTGTGCCTCATTGGAAGCTGTTGGAGTTGGAACAGCGTCATATCTGAAGTCAGGTGCCACAGATATTCTTGCCTCTTCAGTTGCCTTTCTATAATATTTATGAAAAAGCTTCCTTTTTCTATTTCCCATTTTTCTCACCAGAGTCGATCAATAACTGTTCGGTAATCGTAGAGTAGGTTCTCATCACGAATAGCTACTTACTGAAGCGGAATTCAAAAACCGGCGATCACAAATTCTAACCTACTACTCTACTTCTTCTTCTGATTTATTGGCTCTGCTCGTTCAAGGGGTTACAACGTAGAACTAATGAGAAATATATCGGCACGACTAATGGCATGATATTATCTTCGGAATTTGCACCTTGCACAATTAATGAGAAATAATTCATTCGGTCATCTTCGGAATGACATGAAAATGAACATAAATATCGAAAAAGATCCTTATGCATCATAATTCCTCATTTTTTCCACAGAAATCAAACTTAGATATTGCTAATTTTGCATAAAATTTGCAGAATTCTCATGAATGAGATCTGATGAAGAAAATAAATGAAATTTTATTGAGTTCATGCCTCTGAAAGAAAATTACTTTTTTCTACTGAAAAAAGTGCCATTTTCCACGATGCATATGACATGATCTAGGTGATCTATACTGTTTGCATGAGTCCACCTACCCACATAGCAAAATTATATACCAAGTATGTGCTAAACATATTCCTAAACGCATAAGAATATTGAGATTATATCCCTAGCATATACACAGAATATGGTTACTATATGCTGAGAATATGCTAGGTATATTTTGTTGGCCACAAGTAGTATATGCTACGTATATGATTGAAATATATACCCTGAATATATTCAAATATCCTCAGAATATACCTCTATATCACCAACATAGCATATGCTATATATATGCTCAATATACCCTATATGTGCAAACTGGATATGTCCAAGATGAATATATATTTTGGTGAGGGACTTTAGGAGATGCAACATCATTATCCTTAGAGGTTCTAGTAGTTAGTTTCTTGGCATTTTCTGAAGCATGAATGCCATCCTTGATTATCTTCAAACAAAAGACATCAAATACTTTTAAAACATTTATGAAAAACTAAGAAATTCTTATTCACATTATTGTTTTTTATCCTATCCTATCCAGTGTCCTGGGAACGCTGCTGATTTTGGGACCTAAAAATATAATGGATTAGAACAATATACCAGGTGTCCCGGTATACATGTCACAATGGAATATTTCAGTTATTTAAAAAAATAAAAATTTAAAATTCTGAATAATCAATATAGATAATTATACATATTGCTTTGAGCAATGTAAATATCGGAAATCACTTCTGGTTTATGAGATATTCCATTGGAACATGTAGGTATACTGGGACAGTGGTAGGTTCCAAAATTCAAAACTCACCTCATCTCATTTTTCTTTAATTCATTTTCGACCCGTTCCTCAGCTTTAGCTAACCATCTCTTTATTTCTTGGATAATTTCATCTTCACAGGCATTTTGTGTCCTCTTATTACATTGAACAACATCTAAAATAGATATACAAGATATTATTCTATGAATGAAAAGAGCAGTGAAGAAAGCTTACCCTAACCTTACTTTTTTTTCGATAACTTCCCCACACTTCACTATCGGTATCGAATATGCAGAATCCACAATAGAGAACACTGAACACACACTGATAAAATGTCTTTTTTGGAAATAAACAATTCAACTGGTAAACTGATTGTAGATAACATTCAATTTCAACAAGAACAAAGAACAAGAAGCTTGGAAAATAGAAGCTTAGCTTGCGACTTGCCACGCACGCATGCATGCAGTGCTGCCAGGAAGATTTTAACGAAGTACCAACAGTTGGGATTTCAACCTAGCCAGTTTGTTCTAAATGTCAAGTTGAAAATGTATTAGAATGTAATATAATAGATTCTAAAAAGTTGGGTTACGGGGTTGATTTGAGTGGTTAGTTCACAAAAATGTAAATGTTGAATAATTGTTATGTACATATTTTTTTAAACAAATATTCTTTGAAGTATTTACGGGAATGTGTCCAAAGATCCCTAGAATATGCTACAATATTCCTAGACAGATATGATGAAAAAGAACATTCATAGCAGTAAAGTACTTATGCTGGGAATATACTGGGGATATTATTTGGAGAATATGAGTTGAAACATATCCTCAGCATGTGCTCGAGTTATGAATATGCTTTTGATTGCTATGTGGGATATATTTATTTTCATTATATAATTATTTTTCATGAAAGATCCAGTAATGGATATCCTATGAATATCCATTGAAATCCAAGCCTAAATCATGTCCACTATTGATATCCCATGGATATCCATTTATGTCCATCGAAAACATGTCCTCTGATGGACATTCTATGTATGTCCATTTCGTGTCCACGGATATCCGTACATGATATGGACATAAACTGCATGGATATCCATAGGATATTCGGTGCTACTTGGGACAAAACTTGGTGGAGGACAATTTTTTACGAAATTAGATTTAGAAAGAGCTTATACTCAAGTGAAAGTTACAGAAAAAGCTTCTAAATTATTGACATTGAATACTCATCGATGGAGGTTTATACAGAGTAACTCGTTTACAATTTGGAATATCTTCAGCACCCAGTATATTCCAAAGAATAATGGAATCCCTACTGGCCGGCATCCCAGGAACTGTCGTGTACTTAGACGATATCCTTATGACAGGATCAACGCTACCAGAGCATTGGAAACGAGTGGAACAAGTTGCCCGAAGATTGAAAGAAACAGGTCTATACGCCTAAAAGTCGACAAGTGTCAGTTTGCCGCTAAAGAAGTTGTTTATTTGGGATTCAAAATCGATGGAAAGGGTATCTATCCTACTCAAGAAAAAATTTTGGCAATCCAAAAAGCCCCAACTCCTAAGAATAAAGAAGAACTACAAGCTTTTTTGGGTTTGATGCATTTTTACGAAAGGTTTATGAAAGAAAAATCAAGTATTCTGCAACCTTTGTACTACCTTCTCCAGAAAAACATCGAACTTAAATGGTCAAAGAAAGCAGAAGAAAGTTTTCAGAAAGCCAAAAATCTTCAAAGTGAAGATGAACCAGTTATGGGATTACGTCGATCATTTCGTAAGAAGCAGACGCCCAAGTATCTTCAAGATTATGAGAACACCATGCAAAAAACAAAAAATCAAAACCAAAAACCATAAACCCCCCAACCCCCATCTTCAAGATTTTCAAAGATGAGAGGAAGGAAGTGTTACGATCACTCAGTAACACCCGTTAAAAAATAAAAAAGGAATTTGTGTATAGTTTTGTTTTTATGTCATGTCTTGTCATATCAATTTCGTTTTGATTGAATAAAACGAATTTTGCCAGTTATCTCAGTTATTTCACTGCCAGTATTCAAGGTTTGAGGCAGACATAACAGGAACATTGTTCAAAATTCTTAAAACTTGATTAACAACATTTTTCTGAACTTGGGCATATCGTGTTTGTTGTAATTTAAGTTTTGTGTATCTGGTGTTGTAAAGATTTACTATTTCATATTTTTTTTAAAGTACTTTATTCATATATAATGCGTTCTTAACAAGAAAATACAATTTAGAGTCTTTGGTAGTTTGCATTACATTGAATAATGAATTTCCAAAGCAGCAAAAGTGCTGGTCTCGGAAAAGTGTCTACAAAAACATACACAAATTCATCTACATTTTTCATCTTGGAGAACATATCTGAATATAAAATAATATACCTCTAATAGTTCTAATTTCTAGTTGTAAAGGATGTACAAAATAAATTCACCTAAGTATATACATATTATATATTAGCTATTCTTTGAGTTCATATTAAGTGATGTTGTGCGGATGGCTTATATTGAAATATCGATTCAAGTAGGTATATGAATGTTTTTTTTGCTATATATTTCTAATATTTCTTTTAAATAATCTTATATTTGCACTTTCCGCTATGTTCTTTGGTAAGGAATTATAGGCTTCTATGCTCTGCATTATAGGGTTTTTGAGACCTATGTTTGTTCTCACTGGCTCTAAGATGTTTGCTTGCGTGCGTGTATTAGAGTCTTGTTGCTGATTCACAAAATTGAGAGGTGTATTGCATTTAAGATTTTCTTTGGTTACCTTGTATATAAATTTACTTTCTTCGTGAATTCTTCATAATTTTTCATTGCAAAATATGCACATTCATATATGTATATACATGGCAGAATGAGTATTCCCTGTTCCTTGAAGACTTCCTTGCAACTGTCTCTTCTTTTAAGGTGAAAGATACTTCTTATGCAGGATTTTTGTATTTTGAAAATTCTGGTAATTTCGACAGAATTTCCCCAAAATATAATTCCATACTTCATTCTGGAATATATATACATATAAGCGTAATATGCTTTGATGGCTGCATTTTGGTTAACGAATAATTTAATTGTTCGCAATGCAAATGTAAATGACCGAAGTTTCTTTGTCAAGCTGTTAATATGTTCTTACCAATTCAGCTGGGCATCAATTTCAATACCAAGAAATTTTGTATGTTGACATGTTTCAATTGTTTTATTCTTATGGGTAATTTTCAGAGTCGGTTCCTTTCTAAAACTGAACTTGATAGCACTCGATTTTGGAATATTCAATTCGAAATTATTTGCATTATACCATTTTTCCAGAATTTCTAGAGTTCCAGGAACTGTTCCTAACAAATTGTCATTGGATTGTTTCCGTATTATTAATGAATTATCATCAGCAAACAGATTCACCATTTGAGATACTGCTTGTGGCAAATCATTGATATACAAGAGGAATAAAATCGGTCCCAAAATCGATCCTTGAGGTACTCCACGTTCAACTGTCATCCATTTTGATTTGTACTCTTGAACTCCCTCAGTGGCTGCAACACATTGACGTCTCCCTAGTAGATATGATTTTAAGACATTAAAAATATTGCCTCTGAATCCCATTATTTCTAATTTTGCCGGTAAAATTTCATGGTGTACATTATCAAAAGCCTTCGATAAATCGATGAATATTCCCATTATTTTCTGGTTTTCATTGAGACCTTCAAGTATGTCATTCAAGGCGATATATATGCTTCTCAGTGTAGACCTTCCTTTCAGATAGGCACTTTGCATTTTTGAAATGATATCAAATTTTTCTAAGTAATCCAAAAATCTTTTGAGTAAGGCTTTTTCAAAATTTTTTGCAACTGTTGAGATCAAAGCTATAGGTCTGTAATTTGAGATTTCATTTTTACTGCCTTTTTTGTGCATTGGTTTGATCACTATAGAATCGGTCTGAGAATAAGCTGATAGTAAATATAGACAAAACAAACTGTATGCTTTTTGAAACAAACAACTCGCTCGAAACACCTAGATCAATTACTTTAAACGCTGAAAGACTACAATGTAACACATCCGTCAAATTTCTCGGAATTCATGTCGATGATCCTTTGAGTTAGACCCATCAGGTAAAACACCCATGCAAAAAACTGTCTTCAACAACTCACGCAATCAGAGCTCTGAAAAAACAAGTGGACATGGATGTATTGTTAGATTATTTCGCAAATTTCTATTTAGGTATCAAATTCAGCATAAGCGTGTGGGGATCTTATCGGGAACTCGATAAAGCCTTCATCTGTCAGAAAAAAACAATAAGGATCATATTCAACGTACCAATAGGTAGAACTTGTAGAGAACAGTATCTGGTATATAATATATATATATATATATATATATATATATATATATATATAGTGTGTTATTTATTTAAATTCCAAGAAAAACGTGTGCTATAGAGGGATGTGAGTATAAGAATACAAAATATATAAAAAGGAACAGATACAGGAATGAATAACAGATAGATCGAAATTACAACTGAGATAACAAAACAAAAAAAAAAAAATAACAACTGGGAATTATTCATTTGTTCATAAAATATTGTTTCAAGTCAAGTTTAAATTTCAACATATTTTTTGAATTCTTCAAGTTTTCTGGTAAATTATTGTAAATATGTATTCCATTATGACTGTGCAAATTTTTAATTGATGAAAGCAATCAAAATTCAATAAGTTTCTCGACTTGTATAAATTTATAGTGGGTTCTGAATACTCCAACCTGAAAATACATTTTATTGATCTGTTTTGTAGTGTTTTCAGAGGTGTAAACAGAGAACTGATTGCTGTCCCCCAAACGGAAATCAAATATTGCAATTTTGAAAATATTAAACTAAAGTAAATGATTCTAAGATATTTTCTGGGTACATGGTTCCGTATCCTATATAGAATTCCAATGATTGGTGAAATTTGTTTCCTCAACTGTGTTATGTGAGTGGCCCATGAGAGAACTGGATCAATATTTAACCCCAAGAAATTGATAGACTTAACATAATTTATTATATTATTTCCAAACATTATTTTTGTTAGTTGCTCGGTTAATATCAATCTTTTGTCAATAAACATGAATGAGCATTTATGAAAATTGAGCATTAATTTATGAGCCTCCAACCAAACTGAAGATTTTTTAAGGTCATCTTCAACTTTTGATTTAATTTCACCATTTAGATTCATACTAATATGGAGTTGATATATATAAGAAAAAGGACTGGTTCGATGACTGAATTTTGTGGAGTACCACAAAATTACTCCTGAAATTATTTCTTATATTAATATATATATATATATATATATATATATAAATATATATATATATATATATAGTTGTTTTTTCTATATCAGGGCTTCGGTCTGAAGAAAAAGATTACTCTTTTTAGCTACCCGAGCTTTCGCTAATTTTTATTAGCTTTTTCGAGGGCTACAATATAAAATGGACATCAAAAAGTATAAATATAAAAATAGAAGGTACATACTTGTGCTATTTGAGGTTTTTTTTGTGAATGAAATGTAAAGATAAAACATGAGATGTGTAAATTTTGACAATGAAAGGTGAAGTTATTGATTTGGAAATTCATAGTGTTCTTTTCACTGATGAAAGTTATATACAAGATGTATTTATTTGTTCAATAGAAACGAATAAATTTTACTGAGGTTTTCAATATCTGATTTTTTGTTCATGTTGTTTTTTCTCGTTTTAATTTCAGTCATTTCCAAAAAGAGACGTTTGTTCAAGTTTTTTTCAATATGAAGAATTTTTGTGTTATTATAATCAATTGTATGATCATTTTCAATAGAATGTTTGGTTAATGCACATGAATTTTGTCTCATATTTCTACAATCACTTTTGTGTAGAGTTATTCGTGTTTTCAAATTATTTTTTGTTTGACCAATATATTTCGTCGAGAATACTTATCATCTATATATATATATATATATATATATATATAATTGTATGTATGAATCCCTGAAATACTTGGTAGAACATCGCACAAATTTCAATGATTATATGAAAAAACACGAATACTCAACCCGTTTTAAGGGAAGATTTTGCTATTCCGCAACATAAAAAATGCCTCTATGAACGAAGTATCCGCTACAGTTCAATTAAATTTCATAACAGACCCCCGAACTACATAAAAGACAGAAGATGCCACCAGTTTCCTGAGAGCTCTAAAAAGTTACCTGATTGAAAGTGAACCGCATACATTGGCTGAATTTATGCAAAGATCTCTGTGAACATGATTGTTTTTGGTGGTTGTTTTTTGTTGTTTGTGTATTTTTGTTGAAATGGTGGGATTTTTAAAATATTTTAAATTTGTTGGTTGAATTGTTTTTATTCTTGTGATAATCAGTTAGGCATATTTTTTAATGACATATTTCTCAGATTTTTATGTAACATTCTTTCTGTAGAAATAAATTTATCTCTCGCACTGGAGTTTTTATAATGCAAATAATCTTGGTATTAAAGACCCACTAATCTTTTGATATCTCAAGAAAATAAAGCAACAATTACTAGAAAAAAATTTACTATAGAACAAAAGAAAATTAAATATATTAAAGCTAACAAATTATATACAAAATAATGCAATTAATTTAAATTCATTCAATGCATTGACCAGTCAATATGATTCGAACAACAGGGAATGTTGTACAGATTCATAATTATTTAAATACATAAATAACAGCCATAAATTATTAACTGAACATACTGCCTAATGAGACTATAACATCATTATTGTCAGTTTTTATAGGTTTAGCGACTTTGGGCAGATCATGGATTTTCACTTCTTTCTTAAACAATTGTCCAACGCTTCTTCCAATCAACTGAAATACAAAAAAATATTCATTTGAAAAAACGACATTCAGAAATAAAATTCCATACATTTCCAGTAATCTTTTTGAAGAGATCCTTTTTTCCCTTCTCGACTTTATTGCCTTTGCTGGTATTCCCCGAAATTCTTTCGTCCAACTTCTGCAAGTCGACAGGATTAACCCCAGGAATTTGTTGCATAACAGCGAAAACCTCAATGAACGACGGCCTGAGAAGTTCATAGATTTGTGCTCCCAGAGTAAGTAACGATCCCTGGTTCGCCTCGTGTTGACCATGAAGAGTTAACGCGTTCAGTACAGCTGCCATAATATGAGTCACGATTTCTCCATTCAAAGATTTATCAGAGTGTAGTTGCCTCACAATAGGACCTGAAAAATGTAGAAAATAGTTCGTTGAGTTATTAGAAGTAGTATATATATATATATATATATATATATATATATATATCTATCTTCATTTATCCCAAGAAACATTAATGTTTATAACAGGGACATACTAAAATAAATAATGTAATACAACATAAAAAGAAAACAGATAGATCAGTTCAAATAGTTGTAAGATTAATCAATACTGACAAAAGAAATGTTTTCCAGAAGCTTTAGAGTAGTAAGTAGAAAATGAAAAAAAAAAGACAAAAATCAAATATTTTTTTCAGTTAGGAAAAAATCTTTGAGGTATCTTTTGAATTTAACAGCATCTTTAACTTTTTTCAAATAAGAAGGTAAATTGTTGTAAATTTTAACACCATTATGAAGAAGGGATTTCTTTGCAAATTCTGTTTTGACTTTGATCAAAATGAGCTCATTAGTTTGTCTAGTAGCATAGTTATGATTATCAGAATTAACTGTAAATTTCAGAATAGTGTTTGATATTTTTTAAGGCAAAATGAACAAATAAGCATATTTTCATCCTGAATATTTGATCCAAATTCGATAACTTCCTTGGCTTGTATAAATTCACAGTAGGCTCCGAGACATCTAATTTGAAAATACATTTTACTATTTTATTTTGTAAGGTTTTCAAGGGCCTCAATATTGATTTGTTTGCTATTCCCCAAGCTGAAATTAAATATTGCAGTTTTGAATGTATCAATCCGAAATAAATCTGTTTCAAATGTTTCAGTGCTAAATAGTTTCTAATTCGATACAATACATCAATTAGTGGTGAAAGTTGTTTTCTCAAATGACCAATATGAGTTGACCATGAAAGTGTAGAATCTAAAAAACCTAAAAATTTGATAGAATTTGTATAATTTAACTCATATTTTTTGAACTTGATTCTTGATAATCTATTATCAATTATTATAGGTCTTTTTGAAACAAACATGACGGAAGATTTCTGAATATTCAACGTTAATTTATGTCTAGCCAACCACGGGTCAATAATTTGAAGATCACTTTCAATTTTTGACTTGATATCATTAATGTTTTCAGAAAAATATACAATTGTCGTATCATCTGCAAATAATTTAATTTGGCCACATAGATCTAGTTTGGATATCGAGTTTATGTATATGAGAAACAATGTTGGTCCAAGAACTGATCCTTGTGGTACACCACATTTTATTTCTTTTCTTGAACCAAAACAATCTCCCATATATACAAACTGCTTTCTCTTATCAGTAACACTTCTCTTTTTCCATCTGACATTGGATTGATTCATAATGAAAATCTTCTTTTTAATGCATGAATTGTAATAGTAATTTAGTTTTAAGATCCCTTCTTTATAAACATTCATGTTTCTTGGGGTCAATAAAGATTGATTGATTGATAAATAACTTGTGAACCATCCACGAATATTACCTCTCAAACCCATTTTGAACATTATATTGAAGAATTGAATGATCAACCGTATCAAAAGCTTTACACAAATCCAGAGACAAAAGTCCGCACTTTTGATTACAATCCAGTTTAACCTGTATATCTGTAATCAAATCCAATACAGCAGACTCTGTATCACTGGACTTGCGGAAACCATACTGCTCTTTATACAAAAATTTTGTTTTTTTTCAAATAGTTCAACAATCTGGTTTTCATAACTTTTTCTATGATTTTAGAAAGAATTGGTAAAACAGATATTGGTCGATAATTATTCATGTCATCTTTCTTGCCATTCTTGAAAATAGGTTTAACTTTCGCAACTTCACAATTTTCAGGGAATTGACCTTTTTCGAACGTGAAAAAGTGAGGCTTCTTGTGGTGAGCACGCAGGGTTAGCAACCATGCGTGACACCTAAAGCCCTTTTTCTTTGATTCATACATACTATTTTTTTCTTCTCACGTAGAGAATGCAAAAGTATGGAATATTTTATCGAACTTGAAGAGAAACTTGAAAAGAAGAGTAATCACTTCAGTACCGGCGGCATTAACAGTAAAACCTAGCTATCGAAATGATGATTTGAATTTGATGGAAGAAGAATTTCAACTTTGATGTCATATTTTTGTACATAGAAATGAATGAAGAAGTCATACATTATTATTAGATGACAAATTCAAACTTCATTTTCATCTCTTTAGTCTTTTGGTTCTGAAGGATTTTTATCAATGAATAAATTCTGAACTCAGTTACCTGTTAGAGTAGTAGCTTTTAATGAAGCATTACTGTCAATCCATGAAAGAGCTCCCAAAACAGTCAATACAATATGATGACACGTTCTGTCGCTTCGCAGGAAAATAAGACCTAAATCAGAAATAACCTCATTTGTCATATTAGAACGTGTCGTAGGTGGAGTGGGAGAATCCATACTGTGATCTTCGGTTTCCATCGTTTCAGAAATCGATTCTAAAGTAATGCTGCCACCCACTAGGACTACTTTGAGGAGGTCCAAGTATTCCCTAGTTAAAGCTCGAGTGAGAATTTCTTCCAACAC
The DNA here is from genome assembly GCA_032362365.1 of Zygogramma bicolorata. Taxonomy (NCBI): domain Eukaryota; kingdom Metazoa; phylum Arthropoda; class Insecta; order Coleoptera; family Chrysomelidae; genus Zygogramma; species Zygogramma bicolorata. The sequence continues at coordinate 318,140 of JAVJAQ010000838.1, forward strand.
CTCCTGAGTATCGGCATTATCTTCTTGTGCTTCTCGGTTGCGGAACTCGATGACCTGTTGCCATTTCGTGTGCAGCCTAGAGGAAACTGTGGACACATTTTTGTAGAAAATGAAGAGGAGATTTTCCAAATAAACAAAAACTCACTTATTGGAGCGAGGTGAGCCATTATAGGTAAAACCACCGCTTCATAAAAAGGTGTTGGACAGGAATATATGAACTGTTTGAGATAAACCCTGATGATAGGCCTCAATCTATAGTCTGGAATATACTGTAAGAAAAAATATACTTTAGTAATGGTTTTGAAATAATGGAGGAACTAGGATAAATCTAGGGTTATTGAGGCCGTACGTGGTAAAATCGACAGCGGCGCGCTATGTAGACAAAGCGAGCATATAATTATTCACTAGATATTTTTCACCTAATCATGTATCGTCCTTTTTCACTAGTTTATTCGTTTGCTTTTTATTAGTATAGGCAAATGTGCGTTTTTTTCAGTTAAATTTATCGGGTTGGAGATTTTATACCATGAAATCAAATTATCAATGAAACTACTCAATATTTCAGCTGTGAATGAGAATTTGAAATATTCAAATGTTGAGTTTCATGAGATCCAGATAACACAACATGAAACATGATGATTACACACGTACATACAAAACATGGACTGAATTCGATATTCGCGTAGTTTGTTAGTTCAAAAACACCACGAATCTACAGAACTTGATATTTCATTTGTATTATCACTGTTATGTTGTTGCGTTAACGTTATCATAATTATTTCTGCTGTGTTTTTCATTTCAAATGGAAGACAGGTTGGATGTCGTCGAACAAAACTGCATTTTTATCAAAAAAAGTTGCTCCGATCGATTTTCCACACGAGTACTTTCATTCAGAAAATTGTCTTAAGTAACCTAATTTTGTTGAAAGAGTGATTGGCAAACATCTGAATAAAGAAGCAGTCAGAATTCTTTATTTCGCCAATTTTGAATCAGTAGCCCGATATGGAATCATTTTCTGCAATAATATGCATTTATTCAATCAAAACACAAATCAACATACATATGAGACAAGAAGAAACGACTTTACTTTTCCTATTCATAGACGGAAAATCACTGAAAGAAATCCCCACTATATGGCTATGAAACTATATAATAAGTTGCCTGATAGAATGAAAAACATAAGGGTTTTAGGTGAATTCAAGCAAGAAATAAAAAAATTGTTAGTAGAGATGGAACCTTATAGCATAGGTGATTATTTAAGCTAAATTGGTTATAAATAGATATTTATATATTTCAGTGCTCGAAGTTTTTGCGAAAATTCTGGAGAAATTGGTACATATCAGGCTTATGAATTATCTTGAAAACAATGATCTTTTATACAAAAGTCAGTATGGTTTTCGAAGGTCTAGGGACACAGTGTCAGCACCTATGGATGTTGTTTCAAACATTCAATTAGAGATTGATAGGAGCAGAAAATGTTGTGTCCTGTCTTTGGACTTGTGTAAAGCCTTTGATACGGTTGACCATAAGATATTGATAAAAAAATTATTTAATGTTGGGATCAGAGGTGAACTCCTAAAATGGTTTGAAAATTACTTGTCGAATAGAAAACAATTTATTAAAATTGACAATGAAAAAAGTTCTCTTCAAAATATAACTTGTGGTGTACCTCAAGGGTCTATTCTTGGTCCAATACTTTTTCTTATCTATATCAAGTCCCTACCAAATTAAACATTGAATGGAATGATCAAATTATTCGCTGATGATACCACTCTCATATACTTCTCAGATAGTTACGATAAAATTAAAGATGATATGAAAAGTGATCTGGATAAAATTCTCATTTGGCTTCATCAACATAAATTAACTCTGAATTTTGATAAATCTTTATATATGTATATTTCCAAACGATCAATCAACATTCTTACTAATCCCATAATATTCAATAATGAATCGATAAAATACACAGAAACAACTAAATTTTTAGGTTTATATGAGAGATTGTCATGGCAAAAACATATTGAAAGAATTAGAATGAAAAAATCTCCTCTCATTGGAATTTTCTACAAAATCAGAAAGTACATATCTCTCAAATTATTGAAAAATATATACTTCAGCCTAATCTATTCACAATTGCAATATCTCATCTCCATTTGGGGGACAGCAAGTAAATCTACTCTCAAACCTTCGAAAACTTTACGAAACAAAACAATTAAATGTATTTATAAATTACCTTATCTAGAATCAACAATGAATTTATATACAAACCGTACAATTTATTGGACTTTGTGCTGCCCCTTGGTTGGTTCCACCCCCAAAAAAAAAAAAAAAAATAGATTCTCTCCATAAACTTAAAATTAGCTGTTTCACCCATTTTTTTGAGAATAATAGTAAGAAGTCTGATATTATATTAACTCAAATTGCTGATATCCATAATTACTCCACAAGACAAACAAAATTACTAGCAACAAGTAAAACAATCAGATTTCGGAAAAAAGTCAGTTTACCATGATGACATCATAATATATAACTCAATTCCAGAAACAATCAAAGCATTTCGCTCAACAATGAAATTTAAGCAAAAATTCAAACAATTTTTAATCAGCTAATGTAGAATATATTTTGCATGTAGTCAAAAGTTATATGTTTTTTTTTTACTTCATTGGTATTCATCAGTTTTGAAAGCCATTTCATTTTGACTGCTTACAAATATTTGATTTTGTTGAATGTATGGATTTTTTTTCCTTTTATACTTTTGAAAATTTCATTTATTGATTATGTACTTGTGTTTAAGTCCCTATTCATAAACATGTAATGTTTCTTGGGATGATGAAAAAAATTGAATCATATAATTCTGAGAATTTCGGTTTGTCATATCTTCATTTCACAACCCATAATGAGTTTAAAGATGTGTTTTTCAAGTATAAGTGATTGATTTTTTTTCTCTTCAAACACTGTTTCATTTTATATTGTCCGTCTACATTATGTAATGGCCAGTATATTTTTGAAATGAAGATTATTATATCACCATTTTATTGAAGTATTACTTTCCAACAAATTTGTATTTGGTACGGCGCACATAATTATTCATTTGGTTCATCACTTTGTGAATGCCACTGAACTTCATATGATATAAACCCATATATATATATATATATATATATATATATATATATATATATATATATATATATAAAGTGGATTATTGTAGCGACTGGAGGAATGTACAGTGAAATGGATAGCGGGGTCTCTAAGTCAGTCCAAATGAAAAGTCTCTGTTTTACTTCGCCAAGCTTTCGCTTCTATTGTGAAGCTTCTTCAGGGCCTATAATTTATTGTTTTTTTTTTCTCATCAACATTATCAACTATACTTACAGTAAAAATATCGAATTAAACATAAATTGATAAAAAATGTGTATACATGTTTGTAAAATTGTTTTTTTTTTGACAAAAGTCATACCTTCACATATATGTCATTTTTCACGTCTATGATGATTTGATCATTATTTCTACAGAGACATATATTGATTGAGAAGATTTTAATTATTACGTATCTGATGTAGTTCCAGTAAGTTACTGTATATGCTGCTGAGGTTATCAATGTCATTTCTTTTATTCATGCAATTTGAAGATTCATTTATTTCGACCATTTCAAGAAAAAGGCGTTTGGAAATGATTTTTTCTGTACGTAAAATTTTAGTATTGGGGTAATTTGGTTTATGTCCTGTTTCTATAGAGTGTTGTGCTAATGCACATGATTTCTTATTGAGTTTTATATCACTTTTATGAGATGTTATTCTATCAATCAGAATTCTAAACGTTGTTCCAATATAATTTAGGTTACAATTGCAACCAGGAATCTTATAAATTACATTTGACTTTTTGGTAGTATCAGTTTTATCTTTCAATTTAGTATTCGAATTCTTTATAGTGTTCTAGTGTTGATATTTTTGTGGCATATTTTGATATTTTGTTCATTATGGAAAAGTTTTATGATATTTGAAGATAAATTTTTTACACCATTTTTACTGTAAGTATAGTTAATAATGTTGATGAGAAACAAAAAAAAACAATAAATTATAGGCCCTGAAGAATCTTCACAATAGAAGCGAAAGCTTGGCGAAGTAAAACAGAAACTTTTCATTTGGACTGACTGAGTGACTGAGAGACCCCGCTATCCATTTCACTGTACATTTCTCCAGTCGCTATAATAATCCACTTTATATATATATATATATATATATATATATATATTTATTATTATTTATTTAGATAAACTTCAAGTTCACCTCAGGACTCAAACAAGTTTATCAATGTAAAAACAGAACTTTTACAATTCACAAACAATATATTCACATGATTAAAAATATAGAATAGCATTCACCTCCTTTTGAACAATATCTCGTATAATATTACTTACTTGCAAATGAGACAGGATACTGTTGACAATGGCCAATCCAAGATCTGGAATATTATACAAATCCCTGCCCAAAGAAGGTCCCATGGAACCCATCATATGATAGCAGCTTTCGTGCAATCCTGTCATGAACGTTTGCATCCTCTCTAGGGGACTCTGAACAATCTGCGAATAACCTACATCGTGCGCAGAATGTCCGATCACCCCTAACAGGTTCAACTTTTCGGTTTCTTGCAACGCCAAACAATCTTTGTAACTGTTATGAATCAGGTTTTGAGCTTCGGGCGTGAAGAGTTCGTTGAATATTTTCAACAGCGATAGGATGTGAGGCAAGAGAGGAACGACGTGGGGGGCGGCGGGATTTCTACAAATCGGGTTACCCGATTCCGTCAAAGAGACTACGAATCCTCCTCGAGTAGCCCTTTCAGGATCATCCGGCCAGGCGCAACGTTTGATAGCCCCAAGAAGTAGATTGACACAGAAGATAATGTTGCTTCGATTTTGGCCGCATAGATCTTCCATATTCGTTGGGACTGGGGGTTTGTCTAGTCCAACAAAACTGATGAATTGTGCAGCACCTCTGAAAGCACCTGATATAAAATAAAAATTTCGTTATTGTACTGATTGATATAATAATAATAATATATTACAAGGAATGCTCTACATTTTTAAAAATAAACATAAAACATTAAGTGCAACAACGTCAAACATATTGTACGAACATTTGAAAAAAAAAGGTTCATTGGTAGGAAGTATAAGGCTCTCACAGGATCTGATATTTTGTGGTAATTTATTGAAAAACTTGATTAATGCGTATGATGGATGTTTTTCTGTTACTGTTAATCTATGAATGGGGAAACATATATTTGCATCCCGCAAAGGGTAAGTATGATTTGCTCCTGCTTCCAAAAACTTATTTTTGTGTTTGTAAAGATATATTACACATTCATAAATGTACAGTGCTTGCACTGTCATTATATAATTTTCTTTGAATATGCCTCGACAAGTTTGACGGTACTTGAGTTTGAACATAGTTCTTATCACCCTTTTTTGAATTGCAAATATATTTGAGATGGCACTACAAGACCCCCATAACAATATACCAAATTTTGCAGATGACTCAAAGTTTGCTGCATATATGATTTTCAATGATTTTTTGTTGAGATAGTTACTAATAATCCTTAAACTATAGCAGACTTGATTCAGCTTTTTTCCTAAATGTATAATGTGGGTATGCCACTGTAGATGCTCATTGATATGTACACCTAAAAATTTTGTTGAGTCTTGTATCTTCATTTCATTGTTTGATAAATGAACTGCTTTTGGTGATTCAATTCTTTGTTGAAGGGTTCTGAATAGGATTATCTTGGTTTTGTCGGTGTTGAGGATGACCATTTTTAGAGAACCACTCCTGTGCTTTCTCAACTAGATGGGATGATTTAGTTATTAAGTTTTGATAGTTGCAGCTAGGGATCAGCATATTTGTGTCATCAGCATAATTTGTGATAGTAGCCCTCTCGTTATTTAAGATTTCCAAGATGTCATTCATGAAAACTACAAATAAAATAGGACCTGTTACACTTCCCTGCGGGATACCCATAGTATTTTCCCTGATATCAGACTTAAATATGTGTCCATTTTTTATAATCTTCGTTCATTGTTGACGGTTAGATAACTATGACTCGAACCATTTCAATACAGTCCCCCTGATTCCATATTTTTCGAGTTTTTTCAATAAATACGTATGATTAAGGCAGTCATAAGCCTTAGAAAGGTCTAAGAATATTCCAAGAAGTATTTCGTTATTTTCAAATGACTCGACAATACTTTCAGTAAACTGTATAATTGCAGTGTCAATTGATCTTCCTTTAATATATCCGTGTTGAGTTGGATTTAGGCAGAGGCGTCGCTAGCCCTTGTGGCGCCCGTGTGCAACTAGTACCCTGGCGCCCTCTAGTCTAGTAGAAGCGGGGTCAAAATGGAATAAGTTCTAACAGTTATACAGGGTGTTCGCAAAGGTATGCACTTTTTTTATACTGTGACACCTAAATATAATACTGAACAAATTTCCCCAAAGAATGCATGGTCAATTCTCAAAAAAAATTTGGACTTAGTATGGAGATCGATCATCTGATTGACCAAGTCTCCATACATGCACATCTGAGATACCTAACCAGATGCGTATCCACCAATCCGGACTTGGCCCCGGTCCCCGTGTGTGGAATAAGTATGGCCTAAGCCTTTCCGCGATGCGGAAAGAGACCTGTGTCTGTGTCTCACTAGTGGGGACTACGTTGTTGACGTAGACCTCATACCTAAGTATACTAGTAGGTCATATTAAAGCATTTTAACTTACCGTTGTTTGCTCTGCAGAGGATAAACAAATGAAAAATCCTAGGTCGTACCTATAGGTACGACGAAACTTCGATATTAGGTACTATCTATCACTAGATGTTTTGTTTTTGTATTTTACTAGCTATTTTTGATGACCTCCGACCTCGAGGAATGTCGCAATAATTGTGGAAGCAAAAAACCTAATCTTCCCTTTTATGTATTTTCTATCAAAAGGAAAGCCGATTTACTCCATACTTACATGTTTACTCAAAAATGATACTTAATCCAATTGCATTAAGGCTTATTTCGCAAAACTAAGGTATAGCGGTAAAATAAAAGTGCGGCACGCGCACACACGCCTTTGAAAGTGACCGCCGCTCGTCCCCGGGAATTTCAATTTCAACTTCATAGCATTCTAATACAGTCGAGTTAGAAATGATTGTCGGCATGGTGTGAAACAAATCAAAACAAACAGGCCGATGCCGGCTCGTGCCTTTGGTAGCGATGCGACATTACGCCAATTTAATCTTTGATAATCTGTTTTAAGACTGATTTCACGTTGAAACAAAAGTTATTGTGTATATTAAAATAGAGTAGGGAAAGGAGTAAGTAGCCTTGCTTTTCTATTTGCTAGTGCTACCGTACTACCGTGCGCCCGACGTCGGCAAGGGCGCTCGGGCGCAGTGTTGTCAGGGCGCTCGACGCTCGGCGCCCCCTTAGACCCGGCGCCCGTGTGCGCCGCACACCCTGCACTATAGGTAAAGACGCCTCTGGATTTAGGAGATTACAATGTTTCATGAAGTTCATTAATCTATCACACACTACCATTTCAAAGAGTTTAGAGAAAGATGGTAAAACACTTATGGGTCTATAGTTTTCAAACAACTCACAATCTCCTTTTTTGTGTATTGGTGTTATGAGAGCTAGTTTTAGTTGTTGGGGAAAGATTCCATGTTTGAATGAGTTATTCATTATGTAACAATGTATAATGTCTACATGGCCAGATATGAAAAAGTCGATTTCCACATGCTTTTAAAAATTCGTTTCATTCCAAGAAAAATCCAAGAAAAACATTCAAGGACCATTCCACTGAGCTACCTTAGAATGGCACACACTATGGAGAACACGACGAGAGTAGAATAACCAAAGTTTATTTATTTACTTCAGAAAAAAACAGACGTAAGTCTAATTATATGTTTCTTTATAACAAGGTAATAACATTTTGTTTGACAACTTTGCATTCCAACCGATTTGTTTCAGTACTAAATATAATAATCATTAACTGAATTAGAAAATAATTGTATTCAATAGATATTATTCAATATATATATATATATATATATATATATATATATATATATATATATATATATATATATATATATATATATATACCACCAAGATTTATATGAAAGCTATTTTAATCAAGTGTAGTCTATAGTATACCTTGCAATTCTTGCCACAAAAAATACATCGGTCAAACAATTCAAACTTTGAAATCTAGATTAACTGGGCATAAGAGAGTGATTGTAGACTACACAAAAAATCGTGTGCTCTCACTGAACATGTTATTGATAATGATCATAACATGAACTTAGAAGAAACTAAGATTTTACACACGGAAGAAAACTTAACAAAAAGATCATTTTCAGAAATGATTGAAATCAAACAAGAAAACTATACATTAAATAAGAAAACTGACATAGAACAATCGAGTAAAATATATTCTTATCTCTTATCCTTGTAACATTTCTAAAATCTCCATGTATAAATTCCAATCAAGAAATCATGCTCTCTTAGGATTTCTGTCAGTCAGTGTCCGTCAACTAACCGTCAGCATTCAGTAAGGGATGTGTTCTATTTTATATATTATGTTGAGTTTATCTATTTAACTCGTTTTACCAGTAAGTTTATACCATTTTTATTTATACATTAGTTATTTGACCATTAATTGTACATATCAGCCTTGATAAAGATAATAAAAATTATCGAAAGCTTGGTAGAGTAAAGAAGAGTTTTTCTCCAGTAGAACGACTGAACACCCGATAAAACTCACCTTCGTATCTATTGACAGTCGAGAACTTTCTACACTATATATATATATACAGCAGGGTTCCTCGCACCAATTCTCTCTTTTAAGTTAATGATCCAAAAATAAAAAAAAATATAATTTGGAGGGTGACTGAATGACGCATGGGATGAAGAGTGTGGACGAATGTGCACAATAAATATTGTACTACCAAGTTTCAATCAGCTCTTTCACATCGATTTTGAAATCAGAAATGAAACATCAAATATTCCAGAGGCAAGAGCATCGCAGCTTGCACATTCTGTCGAATGGGCCATTACTTGTAACTCTGAAGGTAATGAGACAAAGACCCAATCCTGATGGTGGGATATAGAATCCATGTTGTTCAAGTAGATATGAGCTATCCAATGCATCATTTAGTATTTTGTGAAGAATCGTTGAATTTCTGTGTTCTAATTTATCAATACTAAGTTCTTTCCTCAGTGGGCTATAGCAAATAAATCCCGGACTTACACCTTGTTTCTTATAGTACAAATATTTAATGAACTTATTCTGTATCTTCTCAATTGTTTGTTTCAAGTTCTATTGCGTAGGATCTCAAACAGCTGATGCATATTCCAATTTACTGCGAATGAGTGAAAAGTATAGGTAGTAGAACGTTTTAGAAAACCCAATAATTTGCTAGATCCTTTTATAACATTGAAAATATGTTCATCAAATTTGAAATCACTTTGGATACCAAGATCAGAAATTTCCGAAACTCTTTCCAGCACCGAACCCTGCGTAATATATATGAAATTTTATGAATTTATCCTCTTCTTGTTGAAAGAAACAACCTTACATTTCGCTAAATTATAAAGTACTTTATTTTTTAGTGACCAGGCAGAAATTCGATCAATATCATTCTGTAGTTCTCAGTAATTATTAATATCTGAGATTTTATTATATATTTTAAAATCATCCGCATAAAGCAGACAGTCAGACGATACTTCCAGAGGAAGATCATTTATAAAAATCAAAAAAAGGAGAGGTCCCGAGTTCGAGCCTTGTGGCACACCCAATCCCGCTATATAAACTTGAAATATCTCACCACCATATATGTAACATACTGAGGTCTCATCTGCAGATATGATATAAATAACAAAATCGAGTGATTGCTCAATCTGTAATATTTTAGTTTTGCTAATAGTATATCATGATTCACTTCATCAAAGGCTTTTGCAAAATCTGTGTAGATACAGTCTATCTGTATATTTTAATCCAAATATTTAGGAAGCTTGTTAGTGAATGTCAGCAAGTTTGTTTCCACTGCCTTTTTCCTGGCAGTGCATTGGCAGAATAGTCATAAGCAATGGAAACATGTGCAGGTTGAACTATGTTTTTCGGAAACAAGCATATGATTGGTTGGGAATTGAAAGGCAAATTGCATTGTGAATAATTGAATTTACCCTTTAGAAACAGCACAGAATCAATTTTGTAAGATGGAATACACACCCTGAAGATTATTCAAGCAGATGACCCAGACAAACGTGACTTTGTTCGTACAAATGTAAAACCTAATATGCATGGGTACTTACCTGAATTGACAATTTCAAGAAACTGAGCATTTGCCTCTCTTAACATCTCTCCCACCAATGAACTCTGTCTATCATAGTCTCCGAAATGATTTGAAATTAATAACAGAGCTTCCTGCAATGTCACTTTTTCGAGGCTACTCAGATTAGCTGGGCCATCAGCTCTAGAAAGATTTTCTACAGTCGCTCGGATTTGATCAAATACGGGCAGCAATAGAAGCGGGTATTTGTTACCAATTTTTACCATGAGAGAAGCGGCATGCCGTCTTACGTTTTTCACTGCTCGAGATCTGGTGCTTATTGTTTGGCCTTCAGGAGTATAGACCAATGTTGCAAAAATCTTTTCCAAAACTTGAGGCAATAAGGCAGCCCCTGAGGCTGCTAGGGAATTCACTAAAAAAACATCATTTCACTAATAACATTTTTGGGAATTAATCGAAATAAATATGGATGAAAGGAATGAAGATTAACCCTTTAGTGCATAAGGTTTCAAAAATTGAGTTTCCATAATTTTTTCCGTGGAAAGGGCCAGTTGAAAGATATATAAACACATTTCAGTGATTTTTTTCTGTTTATATTAGAAATACAGTGTATGTTCGTTAAAATGAACGTTATGCAGACAGTTACAAAAAAGTATTTTTTTATATATATGCATATTTACACGAAAGGGAAGCCCTGTAACGTTTAATGAACACCGCGTGAATCAAGGGACAGGAGATACGAATTAACATTCATTTTGAATTTTTGAAGTTTGTAAGCCTCAGAAAAAACCTCTCTAGGCAAGGAGTTCCAAAGTTCAGCTGTTTTATTGAAAAAAGATCCTCGAGCAAGAGAGGTTTGACATGTCTCTAAGCTCACAAAAAAAGGTTGGGAATTCTACACTCGTCGGATCACCGTGTAGATATTGCCAAGGGTGAAGCGATTGATAACAATTTAGAAGAACGCCGACCGTGAAAACATCTATAGAAGAAAGACAAGTCTCTGACTCTTCTACGATGCTCCAATGAAGTGATCGAGTCTGTGAGCGAAGAATCACTAACAAGATGGATTGCCTTTCTCTGAACAGAATCAAGTAGCTTCAATGTCGTATCTGAGCCTTATAGATCATTAGAAGCTGACGAGAAGTGAATTATATCTTCGTACGAAATATAAATTAAAGTTTCTGGGAAGCACCTTTTGCGATCGATCTCACATAGTTTTCCCATGAGATTATTACTGATAGTAATTCCTAGCATCGAGATACTTGACTTTGTAGGAATAGTTACTTCTGACATCTGAATACTAGATAACGATAGATCGTTTTTCTTTGGGAAGAGACAGGCCTGGGTTTTCCTAGCATTATTAATTCCACCAAGTTCATGTTACCCCATTATTATTTTTAACAAGGTATCGTCAATTTTATTGACGTGAATGTTTCTTTGAATTGTTTCTCGAGTATATAGACTCTGGAAGAGAAACTAGTATGATACTGTCGTCCGCAAAACTATGTACTTAACAAGATGTTTTTTCGAGCAAATCATTGATATGAAGCAGAAACAAAGTGGGCGCAGGAACTAAACCTTGTAGAACACCTGCATTTATTGGGAGAATATCAGATGATACTTCATCAACAAGACATTCAGAGACCTATCAGACAAGAAATTCTTCAACAAAGTACACAACTGAGGAGGCAAACCATATGACGGCAGTTTAGAAAGGAGACCCCGATGCCAAACTCGAAATATAGAGAGCAACAACTATCGTTTGAATGCTGCGAAATATGAGAAAATTAAGCTAATAAATCACTGGTTGATCTTTAATGGCGAAATCCGTTTAATTATTCTTGATTTCTCTAGATATTTGATAAACTTCATATTGATTGCTTTTTCCATAACTTTGGAATTGATAGAGAGCAATGCATTTGGTTTATAACTACAACGTAAAGTTTTCTTTCCTTTTTGAGAAATATTTGAATTCTTGCTGTTCTTCAGGACTTAGGAAAAAGCCTCAAGTTACATGAAAGGTTAAATAATTCTCAAAGTACTGGTGTCAATTCGGGGGCACACACTTTAAGAACAATTACTGGGATTCCAACAGATCCGCGAGCCTTATTCGTCCTCAGGTTTATTAAAATATTTCTTATATTCTGTTAGTGAAAAATTATTTCAGGCATATGACTGTCGACAGGCGTGATATTCGGGGGTTTTTTTCCCGATTAGTCCAGAGTAGAACTTTCAGCAAACATATTTGCAAATATATTTTCTTTTTAGTATAACTACTGCTCTTCGGGCTTGAAGGCCGTCGTTCTTTGGAATTTCTTCCTGACGTTTCGCTAGCGCGAGTGGCCAGCTTCTTCAGAGGCTTATTCATCTCCGATGACTAAACAGTTCGATTTCTCAAGGCGTATTTATATTGATGCAGGTAGTCTGGAGTCTTAATTACTTCTGTCGGGTTCGGGGAATAATCATCATTATCAGTTGCCGCACTACCTGCTGTGATTTCATTAGTTATTCTTGATTTCTTCAGAATCGGATTCCAAATTCTGTTTAGAGTCAACGCTTCTTCCTTTCTGTTAAAATTGTCCGCATGTTTTTGGATCTCTATTGCCTCCCGTACCAGTCGGCTATGGTAACCCTGGTTGGGGGCAATCAGTGTTGCATTTTCGAACAGAATCTTGTGGTCGCCCTCACTCAATGCGTGTTCCGCCACAGCCGATTTGTCGGTTTGCCCCAGCCTGCAGTTCCTTTGATGCTCTTTGAGCCTTGTACCAATGGATCTTTTCGTGGTACCGATGTAAACCTTCCCACAGGTGCACGGTATGCGATAAACCCCTGCCGCTGACAGTGGGTCTCTTTTGTCTTTAACCGGTCGGTTAAAGACAAAAGACAAAAGAGACCCACCACGAAAAGATCCATGGGTACAAGGCTCAAAGAGCATCAAAGGAACTGCAGGCTGGGGCAAACCGACAAATCGGCGGTGGCGGAACACGCATTGAGTGAGGGCGACCACAAGATTCTGTTCGAAAATGCAACACTGATTGCCCCCAACCAGGGTTACCATAGCCGACTGGTACGGGAGGCAATAGAGATCCAAAAACATGCGGACAATTTTAACAGAAAGGAAGAAGCGTTGACTCTAAACAATGATTATTCCCCGAACCCGACAGAAGTAATTAAGACTCCAGACTACCTGCATCAATATAAATACGCCTTGAGAAATCGAACTGTTTAGTCATCGGAGATGAATAAGCCTCTGAAGAAGCTGGCCACTCGTGCTAGCGAAACGTCAGGAAGAAATTCCAAAGAACGACGGCCTTCAAGCCCGAAGAGCAGTAGTTATACTAATAACCTCGGCCGCGAAAGCCTCAACCATTTTGTATTTTCTTTTTGTTGGACAGTGTTGTCCAACAAATGGATCACACCATTTTCTTTGAAAACCTAGAAGTGAAATTTTTGGCGACAGTTTTAGCAAATGACCAAAACGAACGAGAACCGTTTGGACAAGTTTTGAACAAATTCCATGATTATGTGCTTCTTTAGCAGCTTCAATTGTTGCACTACACCTATTTTTTGCGTTAACATACTCAAATCTCGTCTCTGAACTGGGGTTTTGGCGCCAGCGATTGAATGCCGCTTCTTTGAATGTGACAGCCTTGGAACAGCTTTTATTGAACCCTGGTTTCTCAGACTGTGGTGACTTTCTATTACTTGGAATGAATGTTTGCATTCCCAAAATGATGGTATCAGAGATTTCTTGGGCGCATAGAGTGCGATCACCAGATGAAAAACAGGCAATTCCCTAAGGAAAATCAGAGAAAAACATTCTGCTAACTTGTAATGCCAGACACGATGTGCTGGTAACTTACCATTTATTGGAGCCAAATACTAATAAGTTGTTGAAAACGAAATGTGATCAGAATTACACAAGGGGGGTGAATTTTGATCTGATAAATATCAGGAAGAGTGGTAAAAAACAAGTCCAGTGTATTGGCAAAATGGTTATTCGTATCAGGAATATGGGTGGGTTGACCGATGAGTTGTTCCAGATCATTAGTAATAGCAAATGCCTCTGCCTGTTGTCCTCTTTCATCTGTTTTGTTCGAGAATTCAAGCCACGACGAATTATGTACATTAAAAGCAGTTGGATGGCTTTCTTTGATGAAGTCGATCTCAAAGAACATCGCGTGAATCTTTTGGCAAGGAGTTCCAAAGTTCAGCTGTGCTATTAAAAAAAGATACCTGAGCAAGAGAGGTTCGACAGGACTCAAAGCTCACAACAAAGAGGTGTACTCGTCGGGTGATGTAGATACTGCCAATGGTGGAACGATTGATGACTACTCAGATGAGCACCGACCATGAAAATATCTATAGAAGAGAGACAACATCTTATATATGCAGTTCATTTCATTTATACCATAAAAAATATAAAAGTACGATAAAACGAATTATATGCACTAATGGGTTAAACTTTTTTGAGGCAAATTAGATTATTTATTAACTCAATTATTCTTTCCACCCATTGTTTCAGTATTGATTATACCCAAAAAATCAGTACTGGTGATCATTATACATAATAATCATAGTTTCTTGAAACCTTACTCATAAGCCTGATTTATGCGGCAGTTTTAAGTATTAAGTAACAAGCTTCAACTAATAAGAGATGAATATTATCCTACTATCTTATGACAACTGCATAAACGTTCCCATTGAAAAGTGAACGTTGAACTTCTGATAGCTTATTACTTACAACCTATTACTTATAACTGCTGCCGTGATATTCATTCTAAATAGAAGGGGTGAACATTTTAGATTTCGACGTTTTGTGGATTCAAGCGTTTTCTAATGCCTGAAAATATCCTGTTTTTATACCTTTCATATTTGTATCTACAAAACAAATACTATGGTGACAGTGCACCATAGCCCTACAGTAGAGACACTTCTACTTCTATTTCTTTATTTAACGTCGGCCTATTTCCGCTACCAAGGCCAATCACCGACGCCGGTGAGCACACTTCCCCCAACCGGAAATTTTGCCGAACCCTCTGGTATTCCAACCAGAGGTAGGGATCTTTAACGAGCCCAACATCCATGGACTCGGGACCGAAGGCTTTACGTCCCCTCCGAAGGACGGTATATCCTCAATATATCTTGTGCTCATTGATATATTGCCTGCGAGCTATGATATGCTATTTCGCTGCAGCTGTAAGGGCTTTCGACACGGTATTTCTCTGCATGGTCACCCATCCAAGTACTAGTAGAGACACTTAAATATCGATTTGTCAACTCGGGGTGTATAATTTATTTATTTATTTTTATTTATTCAATATACAGCTTCCAGACAGAACAGGGTTCCGGTATGAGGAAGTCAAAAAAAAAACATCATAAAATTATGAACTATAAATAATAAATTGGAGTATAATATTCATTTGATAATTTGGTGAACATCATTATGCAAGCAAATATTTTTTAAGTTCTTTTGAAAAAATATGAATGGATTTGGATGATTTTATTTTTTCTGGTAGTTCATTGAAAGTTATTAATGCTGATGAAATGGGGTTATTTTTTCCTTTATTGGAATGAATCATATTTAAATAAAAGTTATTTGATATTCTGGTATCGTGGCCATGTAAATCATAATTTTTTGACAGTTTTATATTACATTTCTGAAGATTTTTTGTTAATTTATATATATATACTTAGATTTTTCATAATATTTTGTTTTGGCGGTAAATTTAAATTTACGGGATACTGAATAGTAATCGGTATGCTATATGCATGTTAAAAAGATTATTTTGTATACAATGAGATTCGAAATGAAAGTGAAATTTCTCAAGTACCTATAATAATGCCAAAAACAAACATTATATGTTTACAAACAGGATAATACGAATTTTTGGCGTTATTGTAGATACTTAAGAAATTTCACATTAATTTCAAACCTTATTTCATACAGAATATTCATTTTAACATGCGAAATGATATAATGACTACTATTCGGTATCCAGAAATTTAAATTCACCGCCAAAACATGTCAATATACACCCCAAGCTGACAAATTGACATTTAAGTGTCTCTATGTATGACTGGTAGAATGTGCTATTGTGAAACATTGCAAGTACATGTTCCATGATAGCACATATGGCAGATATTCCTGTGGAGGTCTGTCAGCTGTCACGTCAATAAAGGTTAGGTTTTTGACAAAAGGCAACAATAAAACATGGTGTTTAATTTTTTTTCTCGTTATGAGATCTAAAGCATCACACTAGAAACGATACCTAAAATACAACTATAAACTGGTTTATATAATTCATTTGATAATGTCCATATAGGACGAAATTGCAGTTACGTTAGTTACAAATATAAGTGGTATTGAAACATTGAAAGTTTTATTTCTGAATTTTTATGATGATCTACCAAATAATATTCACTTCAACACAAAACTTGGGTAGATTATTAATAAATTGCTATGAATTGTTAGTGAAAAATTTCCAAGATAGGCGAGAAAATAATTTCAAAATTTTATAATTAATAACGTTAAGATTCTTGAAAGATTATTATTTCCAACTACAGATTAGTATTTATTACTGACAGTAGTCGGTAATTAATCAATCCAGTCGAAAATTTCATGAATATCACACAAAAATCAAGAAAATGAGATGATTTCAAGGTTTTTTGGCATCAGACTCAACAATATTGCAGACAATGTTACAATGTTAGACGAAATCAACCTCACTAACCTTGGGGTGCCATCTGGCCGGTGGACATACTAAGAAACACAAATAATGCTGAAATGCAAGTCAACAACGTGGATAATATCAATGGATCAGCAGGATTATACGCCAAACATAACTGGAGTAACCTCAAACCAGAAGCAATTGATGGCCTTTCATTAGCTTGTAACACCCTGCTCAAAATGCTCTCCAGAAAATTGGACAGAGCTTCCCATTCCAGAAAGAGAGGGTCAGATGAAGTTAGGCCAGTCGTTAGGTTTGGTACTCCTAGACATTTGATTAGCCACTGCTCAACATAGTTGAATGTCACGGAAGGAGCAATTATGGTGGCTTGCCTGGAAATTGGAAAAGGATCAAACATTACGAGTTTTCATGAAAGTCAAACCTCACCTAGCAACACCAAACGAAAAATATTTGCAGTGTGTTTTTAGTTTGTTTTTTAGTTTTTAGTTTGTTCTGAAAAAGCTCACAACTTATGACCAAACTGATTTCATTACCAAATATAGATAGTAAAACGGGGCTTGCAAATCCGCGACTCGTGTTTCACTATACATCAGATTCTTCAAGCAGAAATTTTAATGTATAGCGAAACACGTGTCGCAGTTTTGTAAAAATAAACATCTTACAGGAAACTGTTTATTTTTTAATTCATGAAAAACTGAATGCGTTGGGTATCGATGAAAATGTTATTTTGTCAATTATTAGTGTAGTAGCAGTACATACATTTTGAAATATACAATTATGTTTGATTAACTTGCCAGGAAGGATTCATGTGCATATACAGTTCAGTTCTTTGTATGTGCATATATTGAAATTGCGAATACTATAACTTATTCTATCATCGAGTTATGGTTAAAAATTGTGAAATCTCATAAGTTTCGAACTGAGCTACCTTCTTCAAATAAAATGAATAACGTAATCAAAAAAACACGTTGTTTTGTGATATTCACTAGACAGTTTACGGAACTTCTTCACGTGTACCATGCAATAGCTTCTTCAAGGGTGCTATGGTAGTTGTTGTATGGTGAAAAACGTGTAGAGGTTTTGTGAACTGACTAGTGGAAGTCACACAATGAAGTGTTTTTTTATCAAGTATCGGCCCATTCCATCAGTTGTTTAAATGAATAATGATAGCAAACAACAAGGAAAGGCGGCCTGAAAAAAATCTCTACCCATTGAGAAATAAGTTATTTGTAATAAAACATTACCTTTTGTAGTGATTATGAAAAAGTTCTCAAATAAGATCCACTTTACCCCACATTATGATTGCATTGATCTACCTGGTATCATCAAACCAATTATCTACAAATATACAAGGGACTGATTCAAAGCATAGTGCATCAAAGTGGTTTTTTTCAATGGTATAGTATATATTGTTTTCCATAGTTGGAGTCCTCTGAATAAAATTTATACAGTTTTTGAATCAGCTTCAGTCTTGATAGGGGAGGTGATAAACTTGCAGTTTCATCGTCCCCCACAGGAAATAGTCAAAGGGCGTCATGGAGAACAAAATGCCCTTAACCGCTCATGGCAAACGTGGTTTGTGGGTTAGGAGCGTCATAATTTTTCATTTGGAAAGATAATAACAAGTAAAATAACATCAATCAGTAATAATGACTAAAGCGGGCGTAATTTCGAGAATGTTGATATCTATTGAAGATATATAGCTAACCATTTTTTCAAATGAACTTTTTTGATGAAGATGCTCAGTGCCTTTTTTTTGAAAATTGCATCTTTTTTTCCAGGTACAGCAAGTACGTTATCTGAAACTCTACATAATGAAAAGGGCAATTTATGAATTTAACTTCAAGCAAAAAAGATACAGGGGTGGTCATCATTGTGGGAAACATTCTGTATATAATTTCTGATTTATATAATATATGGGATATGGGTGTTTGAAATACCTTTGTTAGATTATCCCTTTGATAAACACTCTTGCGAGTGCGCCCAGAAGGCAGAGCCTTGTGAGGGCAAGAGTTGGTCAATTATTTTGGGCGCCAAAGCGCTCTGAGGCGACTTACTGATTTTTACGGTAGCACATTTGCTATTTCAAAAGCAGGGAAACCCAGAAAACCCACAGAGCTACCGGGTCGGTCGGTGTAATTGATCGAGATATTCCACCTACTAAGATTGGTATTTGGACAACCAACAATTGCCTGTCGTACCGAGTCAGTCAGAAAACTCTTGCCCAGACCGCCGTTTTAACCAGCAGTGAAATAGCCTCATTGAATATGCCACAACGCCGTAGACTGGTAGACCACCGGCCGACCATGAATGATTCCGAACAACTCTTTCAGATACACAAATGGTGTTGTTTTTTTTCATCAGTAAGCCATTTGTCCAAAAAACGTATTTGTTATGTACGCAAGTAGTCTTTTGCTCGCTTTTGTGATGATTTTTCACTCCATTCGAACATAATAGTTCAAAAGTTATAAGCTTTATTTTACGTGCGATACATTATTTTGTTAACAATAATGTTGATCTAGTTAGTAATTTCTGCTCCTTTGAAATTAGTATGCACTTTTCTAATATGTGCATATTATATCACGATTAATTTTGTCTGCTTGTTTAAAACTGAGGAAGATATTCAGTATTTTTGATCGACTTTTTCTCTTCACAAAGACAAGACAAGTGCTACGTCCTTTGGTTAAAAGTTTCAATCAATGTCAAAGTGTTGCAATTCAGTTGAATTCTTGGCCTAAGTGGCACTGCGATGTTATTTTCATTTTCCAAAAATTTATTATAAATTAAAGTGGCACTTGCTACGATCTTAATTTGAAATCCTAATTATTTATTTACACATGAATTCAATTTTAACATTCATCGTTTAACCATTGTGGTTGCACTCAATAAGTATTGAGCAAAAATAAATATCTATTTTATTGTTTATAGTCAGTCATTCACATACACACACACCGGGTCTATTACATACGTCATGACTTCTAGAATATTGGGCGTATCTAAATGAGAATTGGAACAGGTAAATGGTATGTGAAACGGAGACTTTTCAAGAAATTTCACTTTCCGGTCACTTCGTCACTTTCTTCATCACTGGAAATGGTTTCAGCTTTGAAATTTCAAATGGAACACCCTGCATATTCCAGCAATTTTGGATTCTTAACACAATTCAGAATCAGGAAGTGACATTTTAAAAAGTGACATTTTTAAAAGTGCCATTTCCGACGAAACCCGAAGTGACCGGAAAGTGAAAATTATGCGAAAACTCTCCTCTTTACATACCATCTGCCTATGCATATTTTGATACATGTTATGAATTGCTAATAGATTCGTTGACACCCGGTATATTAGTTCTCAATGATTACTTTTCTATTTAACATGTTGGAGATTTTTTATTGTACAAACTATAATAGTAGTATGAAATTAGAAGATAATAAAAACACGTTCATTACTGAACAAACATTATAAATTTGACCATGTAAACAAACTCAAAAATTATAAGAGGGTGAAGTAATAGGCCAGAGAGGAGTCCGAACGAGTAGTGACGCGCCAGATATGGTAATGCTTGGCAATACCACATAGCTTCTCCTACTCAATTCCTATCCTCACCTCTACGTTGGTGGACTCTAGTACCTGGGCCTGATCAGGTATCGTAAACGGAGCCTCTGGGATAACAGGCGACCTCCCAGAGTGTCTAAGCCTTACACCCGTGCAGGGGACTCCTTGGGTGCAACCCCCCATACTCGTGGGAACAACATGGAACGAGTAAAACAAAATATAAATGAGGACGATTCTGTGAGCGACTCCTCAAATAACACTGCCACGGAAATGCATTTAGACCGTGATAGTACCACTGAAGCGGCAGACCCAACACAGACTGCCGGAAGCATTACTGCAGGATTGGAGGAATTCGAACTGCAGAAAAAGAGGCTTTCGGGAGCGCAAAAGCGAGGTGATAGACATAACAATAGGAACCACTTTTGTGAGTAACTTTGTCAACAAATGTTATGTGTCTGATGAAGAGAGCTGCTCAGACCACAGACACATACACTTTGGGAGTATCAGCTCCCCTAATAACACATATCAAAACCCTCGTAAAGCGAACTGGGAAGGCTATAAGACAGACCTGGAAAATAAGTTAGGACGGGCGAGTTTTAAAATAAGAAATTCAAACGACTTGGGCATGGCAGCGGACCAACTACAGGAAGCTATAATCTCCTCTTTCAATGAACATTGTCCCACAGCGATGCAGAAATCAAACAGGAATGTGCCCTGGTGGAATGAAGATCTGGATCGCATGAGGCGACAAACAAGAAAAGCTTTTAAAAGCGCGAAAACCTCAGGAAGATGGGACAACTACAAAAAGTCCCTAACTGAATATAATAAAGCCCTGGGAAAATCGAAGAGAGACTCATGGAGGAGACAATGTGAGGAGATAGAACATACTCCGGAATGTTCCAGACTCTATAAAATACTCTCGAAAGGGACTCGAGTGCCGATAAGCAATCTCAAATTGGTATCTGGAGAATACACAAAAACAGGAGCAGATACGATAAGAGAGCTGCTTCGGGTGCATTTCCCAGGCTCAGTATCCACAAATCTGACACTAGAGACCTGGCAAAATTCGGAGCTGGAGCCCCCCAGAAGGGCCTCCAGTGAGAATTGGAGGACAGCGAAAACAATGGAGGATGTAGAAAAGACAAAGTGGGCCATTGACTCATTCAAACCATATAAATCGCCGGGTCCGGACGGCATTTATCCTGTACTCATGCAAAAGGGACCGGAACTTTTGTACCATAAACTATGCATATTGCTTAGAGTCACCTTGGCAATGGCCAATGGGCCATATACCGAAGGCATGGAGAATGATAAGGACCACATTCATACCGAAACCTGGGAAAACTGGACAAGAATCGGCGAAAGCTCTGAGACCAATAAGTCTAATGTCATTCATACTTAAGACTCTCGAAAAATTGCTCGACAGACACATAAGGGACAGAGTTTTGGCTACCAGACCACTGCACAAGAACCAATACAGATCAGGCATGTCAACAGAAACGGCATTATGCCGAATCACCGAACGGGCAGAATATGTCCTTGGGAACAAGGAGGTGCTGTTGGCGGCGTTCCTAGACATAGAGGGCGCTTCCGATAATACCTCTTTGGAATCGATCGTCCGAGCGTCAAGGAGAAAAGGGATTGAGGAAATCCGTAATGGAGGTATTCGCCAGGAAAATCAAGATGGAGGGACTTGGACCTCTGAGACTCCGAGGTGAGGAAATAAATCTGTCAGGTGAGGTTAAATATCTAGGAGTTATACTAGATTCAAGATTAACCTGGAACCAACATAGGGACAGAATAAAAAGAAAGGCGGAGGTGACACGTATAGTGGCCAGGCGCACTTTTGGAAAGAAATGGGGATCACAATCAAGCATGTTGTACTGGCTATACACAATGGTAGTTAGCCCCATGATAACGTATGCATCTCTGGCATGGTGGTCAAAGACGAAACAAACATCTGCTATGAACAAACTGCCAAAGACTTGCCTGTCTGGGCATAACAGGTGAAATGAAAACAACACCAACATCAGCAATGGAGGTGCTCTAAGATATTACTCCTTTACATCTTGTGATAGGTGGAGAGGCAAGAATGCGCCATTTCAGGCTGAAAAATTCATCGGGATATAAAAGATCGGTGAAAACAGATATCGTGGGACATGTACTTGACATGAATACGGACCACATGGTACCCAAATTTACATTCAACGCGAACTTCTCAGTAATGATAGGAGATCGTGAAGAGTGGCAAAAAGACAATGTCCCTGAAATCCAGCCCGGCTGGAGCAACTGTTTAACAGATGGATCCAAGACGGAATATGATACAGGGGCCGGTGTATACTGTGCGGGGAAGAACCTAGGGTACAGTTACCCGCTCGGACAATACACATCTGTCTTTCAAGCAGAAATGTATGCTATACCCCAATGCGCGAGAACAATCAATCTGAGGTCCCAACGAAAAGGGGAGGATCAATATTTTTACGAACAGCCAAGCTGCACTTAGGGCAATGAAAACCCCCAGAGTGACATCTAGATTGGTATGGGAATGCCGCGAGGAACTGAAAAATCTGGCAGACCATAATAGACTTTCACTCAGGTATCACAGGCAATGAAAAAGCTGATGAGCTTGCAAGGCAAAGATCATCGACACCATATACTGGACCCGAACCAGCAAACCCAAAACGATGGTACGGAATCACGTAAGGAATTGGGTGAGAACAAAACACAGAGATTACTGGGAAAATCTACCGAGCAATGCTCACGGGAGAACTTCCATAAAAGGACCGTTGAAGAAAAAGACTGAAGATCTGCTTCAGTGTAACAGGAATCAGATAAGAATTATAACAGGGCTACTGACTGAACAAGATAGGGCTGTACAACGGCGACCTTAGCTGCAATGTAACAAAGGGACGGAGACAGCTCGACATGTACTCTGCGAATGTGAGGCTCTGGATCACAAAAGGCAACAAATATATGGAAAACACAATTCTGGATCCAGAAGAATATGACAAACACCCAGCAAGCAAACAAACTTGTGCAGGGGACAAGGCTGTTGGAATGGGTGTCATGAAATATAGGGAAGCAAAGCGCAATAAGCCCTAGAGGCTGAGGTGCTTTCCGGAGGCCTGTTTGTGAAAGACAGGTCAGGCAGCTTCCAAGAAATAAAAAAGAAAAGGGCCAGAGAGAAATCGTTCACCCACTGACCTTAGTTGAATATAAGAACGACTTATGAATTGAAATGGTTGTGGGTTATTATAGAATGATACTTCCGCAAATCTTTGGGTGTTATGAGTGATCGTGAGACAGTATGTCTGCTTCAACAAAAGATAAAGGAAAAACATTTGCCTTTCTTTACTCTGTGTCACTGAAAATGACCATTCTTTCAGTCTACTTCTTTTTCTGAAAAAAATTGCATTTGCCATGATTTTGATGAGTTCAACAGAAATTACTCGAAACTTTGTGTCAAAATCAAATGATTAAACTAACCTGAATGAATCTAACATATCCGATCTACATCTGTAAAAATATATGGAAAATTCCTCCTCACTATCAAAATCCATCTTAGCATACATAGCGCTTTCGGTAATATCGCTACCTGGCGGACTTCTTCCTACAGGGTAGCTGAATTTAATTATCTTTGGTGCTGTACACTGGATCCATTGGGAAATGTACGTCTGAAATACTGAATCCCTAGCCACATGTTCGTTTTTCAACATACTATTCCACAATGGGTTGGCTAAATGTGTCAAAGTTAGACTTGGATGACTGCTGTAGGCCAGCATAGCTTCCAAGAGCATGGAAAAATTGTCAGGACGAGTAATACCTTCTTTACCCCATAAAGTACAGACTTGAGTCGCAAGGCCACCAAGTACCTGGAAAAAAATTATACAGCTTGCTATAACATTGTTTCTTGAAATCAATTGTGCAATGGTACATAATCATATATCGTCTTAGTGGTACCATACGTGGCAGAATTCCCAATATAGCATTTACCTCGTGAGGAGGGTCAACCAAATGATTGTATGGACAGTAAATCTCACACACTTATCAAGGATTTAATGTTGGAAAAATCTGATTAAGTGACATAACTGCGCGAATTGTTCAT
Source organism: Zygogramma bicolorata (assembly GCA_032362365.1). Taxonomy (NCBI): domain Eukaryota; kingdom Metazoa; phylum Arthropoda; class Insecta; order Coleoptera; family Chrysomelidae; genus Zygogramma; species Zygogramma bicolorata. Next base: position 342,824 of record JAVJAQ010000838.1, read on the forward strand.
GCATATCCGCTGTTTCGTACACTCATAGCCCAGTCCCAGTTCTTTGTTAGCACATCACCTATTCAGTTTCAGGAGGATTTGTTACATATGCTCTAAAAAGTATTGGCAACACATCAGTAGGTAATTGGGAAATATATAAGACAAGCTATTTGCTGCACAACAGATTTTTTTTATCAAGAAAAAGCGTACATCATCGATTCATTGAAAGAAATCTACTCGGGATGCTATTTGTCATTCAACTAATAATATATATTAATATCTTGCTAATCGATATTCAGTTTTGGCTATTTTTTCAGTCCTAGCTAAAGCTTTTGATACGGTTGACCATAAACGACTTTTAGTAATATCGGAGATTATTGGATTTCGTGGCAAGGTTCATGATCTCCTCAAAAATAATTAAGAAAATAGAACTTAATATGTTGAATTTGATGAAGCTAAATGTGAACAGAAAACATTTCAATTCGGTGTCCCACAAGGAACCGCTCTAGGGCCATTTCTATTTAATATTTATCTCAACGACTATTAATATTGATACTGTAAGTGAAATTCGTAGTTTTGTAGACCGAGGTGATTTTAGCTCCCGGCCGGCCAGCTCCAAGCGCCACTATTCCACCACGGTCTGATATTTTCATAAATTCGATTTCCGCTTGTTTTGGTCGAAGTACTGGCATTCTTTTAAAATTCTGATACTACCTATTGAAAAGTATCAACTGATAACGAAAAAAATTCAATTGGCCCCTTTTTTTCCACAGTAGATTTTTTTGTTCGTGGCCGCCTAATCCCAAAGCCAGACAGCAGGGCCTCAAAGGCAGTTAGCAGTGCCCTTCAGTAACTAGCCTTCGATTATTCTATAAAAATTACTTGTTTTGGATTAAGTTCACATCCTCTTAGCAAATTAATTGTATCACAATCTAAAATATACTTCTTACATGTGAGCTTCAGGAATAATTGATCTACTGTGGAAAAAAAGAGTCCAATTGGATTTTTTTCGTTATCAGTTGATACTTTTCAATAGGTAGTATCAGAATTGGAAAAGAATGCCAGTACTTCGACCAAAACAAACGGAAATCGAATTTATGAAAATATCAGACCGTGGTGGAAAAGTGGCGGTTGGAGCTGGCCGGCCGGGAGCTAAAATCGCCTCGGTGTTTTGTAGATGATACTGTAATATTATATGGGGAAAAACTGGAATGAACCACAACCGAAAGCTACCTAGGATTTGAAAAATTGGTTTGATTATAATTTACAGTAAAATTTGAAGAAACAAAATATATCCCATTCTCATTTTATAATATTTCTCTACCAGACTTAGGACAACTAATAATTCATGATATTATCAAGGACTTAAGGGTTATGATTGACAGGCATCTGGAATAGGACAGGACAAACACATAGCGTTCCTTTTGGAGAAACTACGAATTTTATAAATAAAATTGAAGTATCTCAACATTTATGAGCGTAAAATCCCTTAACATTACTCATTTCTCTCAGTCCCAACTGAATTATGGGATTCCGGTTTGGGGAAGAGCCATAAAATCCTACCTTAGAAATTTTGAAGTTCTTCAGAAACGGTCTTTGAAAATCATATATAATAAGTGTTATTTGTATCTAAGTGAAAATCATATAAAAATGATCAAGTCATTTTTATCTTTCAAACTACAGATTAAAAAATGGATTCAATAGTCTCGTCGAATATTTCCCTTCAGTTGAGTAAATTAGTTCATTTTTTTAATATCATTTTGTTGAAATCAACAAATTTATAAAACATATACATACACGTATTTCTTATCTCTGATTTTCTCGCAACAAGTTCTTAATTTTGCGAGTATAATTGAACCTTTCATTCACCTTTTTACAAAATGATGTATATGCTCTTTTTTGTGAATTTTAAATCAAACTCTTCAATTATTAATCAGTACAATTTTTTCAAATTGACAATGCAAACTGACAGATGATGACATTTCTCGCAGCGACAAGTTGCCGCCAGATATTGCAGTAAAAACTTGCATTGTGAAAATAGGGTACTAAAAGTCACTTATTTGATGAACAAAGTAGGCTGCTTCAGGATATTGCTTGGTTGCTATAGTTATTGCACCGAAATGTGTAAAAATCAAACTAGTACAAAAACCACTGAAGATAAACATCTGCTTACCGGCAATTTTCGGCATTCTGTAACTCTCTCCAAAAATCTTAATTCTCATTTGAAATATCAACAAACAGTTAGTTCATCCACACTATCCTGAAATTCTTACTATTGAAGTGAACTTGATTTATTTATTCGCTAATATTCCGTTAACGTAAGATTGACTGACCATGCCGGTAATCTGTCACAAGAATTTGACATCATGAAAGTTTGATTTCAAATTCATTTGTTAAATAAATATTGATCATAACGTGAAGTCTTGTAACAGAATATTCACAATATTTACTGATTGACTGAAAAATGGATATTAATAGTCTCTCTTTTTCCAACGAAATCAATTGTACACCTCTTAATATCAGAGAATTAGCTATAATATAGGTAATGCTAGTATTGATTTTGATAACTGAATCAAATGCTATATTCGTAGCTTTTCGATTAAAGTATCAACTCTTTTCTACTCCCACTGGAGGCCGACATTAATTTACATATTCACGTGTATTTTGGGTGAGCCATTACGTTACAGCAGTCTGGATGGTGGGAGTACAGTACGCGACTCGGGGATAAGGCCAATTACGTCCACTCGTGAATTACCGCACTCGGTTAACGCCTCGTGCTCACAATTCTTCGCTAGTGCGTAACTGGCACTTATTCCCCTCGTAACGTAATATGGTGTTATTACTTCATCAAGACAAAGAATCATTTAGAAATCACCAACCTGTATCAATTTCTTTTTGAACAAATAATATGACTCATCTGTTATGCTACCTGGATTCTTGGCTGCGGTTAAGAGACAACTCATTGGTTCTGTGTTGAATAAGAGAAGAATTGGTTTTCTTTCCTCCACTTTTCCTTTGCGATTCACAATCTGAAACAAAATCGGTAAGTAGAAATCGTCAATCATTCATCCTAATGTAAATAAATTTTGGGAGTTATTGTTGGCATGTTTGGGAAGGTTTTCGTGTAAAAATATTTCAATAATAATGTTATTGATAATAATAATCTGTTTATATAGCGCATTCATCCGACTCCGATAAAATGTTAACTTGTCTGAAAGGGCTTCCGAGTGAAAACATTAAAGGATGATAATAATAATTAATTTCAAACTTTTAGAGTTATATTTGATTGTTCCAAAGTGTATTCATTTTTATCAGTCATTTATTGTTTCGATTCAATTATTTCCATCTCATGACTTTTTTGCAAAAGGTTTATCAAGTAGACAATGGAAGTCTGAACCGATACCACAAAATTATTTTTTATTTTATGTACTTCTTTCAAATACCCTAGTAGGTAATTAAATGAGAAATAAAAGATGACAATATTCTAAACCAATACTAAGATTAAGCTTAGACAAGTATATAAAAATGATAATAAGAAGACACAAGATCTCCCATCTTTTTTTTTTGGATTAACGCAAGCTCTATGCCTCTAGAGTCACAGCAATCCTTTAGGGTGGTGCTGGAGCTCACGCATGCGGTCGGTATGGAATTCGGGTTTGAAAAATGTTCATTGGTTCATCTCAAAAAAGGACGATGCGAGGATTTCGCCAAGGAAGCCCAACTCGTAGACGGTAGCATTCTACATCATTTCAATGCCGGAGAGACATACATCTATTTGAGTGTGGAACAACACCACACAGTATAGACAGAAACTACGGTATATTTGGTCTTCGGAGCTGTCGAGCAAGAACATCATGTTTGCCACCAACATGCTCGCCTTCCCGATTCTAATCTATTCGTTTTTGTTCAAGGCAGCAATGCGCGCTGCTAATAAACTTGGTATTGTCTTCGATACCGAGATGGTAAACCAACTCTCTGCCACCGAATTGGAGCCCGCACGGAGAAAAGCTCACATCAAGGCTGCAGAGAATGCTAAAATGCTGCAGCTCTCCATACAGACAAGCCCATGCATGGAGTCTTTTTCAAGAACATCGAGGACCATGGCTTGTCTGTTGAGCTGACATTTGCCTTCCTCAGGTAAGGTGAGCTAAAATCTGAGACTGAAGAGTTCATCATGGAGTGCCAAGACTGTATCTTCAACACACTATAGAGGTATCTGATACTAGATGCAGGGCCTACCGACAGGCGTACGAGACTTTGATGCATTTGCTGTCATCTTGTGCAGTTTATGCGGTCTAGGCCGTAATGCGGCTGTATGAGTTCTTTATTATTTCCTTTCGGCACTCGTATGAAATAGACAAGACACCGGTACTGCCTTATGTTCCAGGGGATATTGAGTCTGTTGTGGAAAATGAAAGGTGTCGAATTTTTTGGAACTTTTCATTCCCCACCCTCAGGCAAATACAAGCTAATAAGCCTGATATAGTCCTCTTCGACCACCGAAGTAAGACGATAGTCATTATTGAGTATTCGGCACCGGCCGAAACTAATATAGCCTGAAAAGAAGAAAGACGGACAAAGTATCAGGATTTTCGTAACGAATTCCGCAGGCTCCACTATTCTGTCAAATTAGTGGTTCTGATTATAGGTGGTTCCAGACCAACTCTCGGCCTGCCAAAATGAGGCAGAGATCTTGGCCGGCCGCATGCAGTTGGCCGTTATTCTTAGTTCGTTTGGTCTGCTCAGGACTCAAGATTCTCGGAGCCAGTGATCACTTACCCCGCGTTGTTTGGAGTGGTCATTGGTTAATAAAACTAGACTGGGTCGGAGCAGTGGGGAATACGGACCCGACTAGACGTGTTTAGACGACATGATAATAATAATAACAATAATATTATAATAATACATATATCACACACACATACCTGTACACATATTTATATATGGGTTATGAATAAATTGAGTTACCCTCACAAAGTAAACTTATGGTAAGGGTATAAATGTAAATTTCATATCAAGGAATATTTTAAGGTTGAGTAAATCAATAACAATCATATAAATGAAATGAACAATAGATAAAATAGGAGTTGGTATAAAATGGCACAATAGACTCAACGATTGTATAAAAATATACATATGCAGGCATATACATATTATACGAATACATGAAGACACGTAATTGATAATTAATGAACTAAAGAATTTGGAAAAAAAATCTCTAGGTTTCTAAGTATCCAACTTTTAATTTTTGTTTCAAATGCGAATAAATATTTGATTGTTTTTATTTCTACGGGCAGTTCATCAAATAAATATGGAATTAAATATCGATAATTTCTCTGACTTTGGAATTTGTTGGTTTTATATTCACAAGTTTTGCATCTTGTTCTATATCCGTTATTTGGATATTTCATTTCGATTTCTTCCCTGAATATTACCTTTGATATTCCATAAAAAAATAGTCGACGAATATCCATCTTTTTACTTTCTATATATAGATCAGATGTATATTGATAATCCTTTTCATAAAAAATTGCAAGAAACGTTTTTGAATTATTTCTGATTTACGAAGATGAATTTGTCTAAGTCCCCCCTCCCCCAACCGAGAGTCTCTCAAGATGTCGTATATCAAGAATATTTTTCAAAAATCTGAATTTTGGAATTTGTGATTTGTTTGTCACATCTCAAATTGTTATCAATAATAATGCCAAGGTATTTCAGACAATTTTTTTCTTCTGAAACCTCAATTATTTCAAATTCTGGTAATGAATTCGAATTTGAGCTGAATGGTAGATATTTGGTATCATTGAAATCAATCGCTAATAAATTATTAACGAAACAATTTTTTATCTTTATGAAGTCTATTTCTATCTTTTATTCAATTTATTCCAATCTGTTAAGTACAAGAAATTACCGTATCATCTACAAAAGAGTGTATTTTTCCCTCGCATTTCATATAAAATAGATTATTGAGATATATTTTGAATAAAATGGGACCCAAAATAGTGCCTTGTGGCACACCATAGCGGAACATTTTAAATTCACTGGAACATTCAATAATTTTGACTGTTTGATATATCTGTCATTGAGATAGCTTTCCAGTAAATTGTAAGAAGTTCGCCGAAAACCATACTTTGATGATTTTTGTAGGAGCAGTTTGTGATTTACGGTATCGAAAGCCTCGGCTAAATCAAGGAATATACAGAGAGTTGGGTTAGTCATATCTAAAGAGTCATATATGTTATTGGTGAGGTGACAAATAGCATGCTGTGTCGAAATCCTTCTTCTGAAACAAAATTTTTTCGATCATAGTAAATTTTGGTTCTTGGGCTTCCATACCGAGTTGTTTTAATTATTCGTTCAAACCAATTAATCGATGTTAGACTGTCAATCCCGCTCTTAACCAGAAGAAAACCCGGTAGTGTACTTTTGCAGACCTAAAATGTGACTGGTCCAATTCAACCTGTTGTCCAAAGTGAAGTACAATAATGTGACACTTTGAAATTCATGAGAAAAACTGGAAGAAAGCATCATGCTTTGATATTCATTTTTATTCATTTGAACTCAATCATATTTTGGCATTTTATTCTACCAGAGAAATGGTCATCAGAGTATGTATTATCCGCAAATAACAGTGTGGCAAGATTTCATGTAATTATATAAGCAGAAGCAGCCCTAGGACCGATCCCCAGCGAATTCCTAGACTGATCTGATTTCGCTCGGATAATTTACTGCTTTGAGAAATTGTCTGGAACTTATTTTTTAAACAAGTTAAAAGCAGAACCATAGCAGTAAATCAAACGCAATAGTATGACAGCAGAATGATTGAGAAACACAATCAAAGCCCAACAGAGTTAGTCCACCAATTTTTCACACTAAAAAGTCTCCATTATCCAACATCAGTCCTGTCTGTATTTGAAGTGTAACACTTCTCACGTAAACCAACCGGGTATTTACCAACCCGAAAATGTCCCGCCGGGAATTTATCGCTGTAATTGATCGAAAATGTCCCGCTTAATATGGGATTTTTAACACACGATGGAAATATTCTATGTAATTTTACCTAATCGTTAGTTTTATATGTATATAAGTTTTGTCTTCAAGAACCTTGTTCTTCCGACAATAAAGTATACCTTGATGATAATTATCAGATGTTCTATTCCTAAATAACTCGTCGCTCGCAAAGCATTCGCAGGAGACTTTCTTAAGACAAGTGCATAAAGGTTGCTATAGTAAACTGAAGGTTGAACTTCTTATAGCCTACCTTTCTTATACATACACAGATTTACACGAAAGGAAAATCCTGTCATGTTGAAAGAACACCGCGTGAATCAAGGGACAGGAGATACGAACTGTCATTCAAATTCAATTTTTTAAGTTTCTATGCCTGAGGAAAAATCGTTAAGGAGTTCCAGAAAGTTCCGCTGTTCTATTGGAAAAAGATCCCCGAGCAAGAGAACTTCGACAGGTCTACAAGCCTAAAAAGGGGTGGGAATTCTGCAATCGTCGGGTCATCCGTGTTGATACTGCCAAGGGTGAACGATTGACAACAATTCAGAAGAGCACTGACCGTGGAAATATCTATGGAAGAGAGACAGTTCTCCGACCCTTCTACGATGTTCCAAAGAAGTGAGCGAGTCCGTGAGCGAAAAATCACAAGAAGACAGATTGCTTTTTTCTGAATAGAATCAAGAAGTTTCCTTGAATGTTTTGGTTCACAGACCCACACACGAGAACTATATTCCAAGACATGCAAAATCTGTGCCTTGTAGATCATCAGTAGCTGACGAGAAGTGAAGTATTTCTTCGCACGTAACAGAAATCTAAGCTCCTGGGAAGCACATTTAGCGATCGATCACACATGGTTTCCCCATGAGATATTGCTACTGATCGTGAGTCCTCGAGATACTTGGAGACTTTGAGCTTATTTCTTATAATTTAAAAATGCTATATAAAACCGGTGTTATATAAACATTATTCATTCCAAACAAAGTATAGAATAAATGAGAACTAACAACTTTCAGACGGACATTACTGATGATCACAATTGATTTCATATTTATACTGCTTGAACGTCATTATTTTGTGGTGGATCAATATTTGTTCCGTAGTTTTCTGGGTTTGTAACCTACCACAATCGGAAAAAATTAAAATTAATAAATATTAATATTGGAATCTATTATATATATATATATATATATATATATATATATATATATATATATATATATATATATATATATATAAAGGTATCTTTTATATTTGGGTATTGTAGTCAATTGGAGGGCTTCAGTAAATGAGAACTATTTTCTGATTATTCGAGCTTTCGGAAAATTTATTTCCTTTTTCAAGAATATCTACAAAGTAAATGGGTTTAAAAGTGACTGCAGGCTAAACAAATGTTCTTGTGGACTAGCAGACCATGTTATTTCAAAAGATCACATAATGGATTATGAAAATACAAAAATTTTAACTGTTGAACAAAACAAAATCAAGAGATTATTTCTTGAAATGGTACATATAAGTAAATGTCCAAACAATTTGAATAAAAAATCAGAGATTCAAAATTTGAGCAAAATTTACAATTACATTTTAACTTTTGATCAATGATTTGTGTTTTGAAGACCTAATTCAGTCGATATTCTTTACAACTCAACTGTACTTTACACACTGTACATGTCCGAATATTCATTTTATATCTTTAACAAGTAGTCTGACAAATGTCAATATTTTACTGACAATTTTACAACTTCTTTTCACAATGTTCTTATGTATTATTTGACTTTGCCAGTTTATTTTATAATCTAACTCTGGTGAGTTCTACTATCATATATTGTATCACTTTTAAACCCATTTACTTTGTAGATATTCTTGAAAAAGGAAATAAATTTTCCGAAAGCTCGAATAATCAGAAAATAGTTCTCATTTACTGAAGCCCTCCAATTGACTACAATACCCAAATATAAAAGATACCTTTATCCTTATCAATATAGTCAAATCAAATACTACTTTCCTATATATATATATATATATATATATATATATATATATATATATATTTATATATATATACCTTTATCCTGATCAATATAGTCAAATCAAATACTACTTTCCTATATATATATATATATATATATATATATATATATATATATATATATATACCTTTATCCTGATCAATATAGTCAAATCAAATACTACTTTCCTATATATATATATATATATATATATATATGTTCTAATTATTTTATTGAAAGTCAAAATAATTTGAGTCGTACGAGAAGTTGCTGACTAATTGGACTTGTTCTATCCAAAAAAGAACTGTTTTTCAATTGACGCAGCAACTTTTCGGGGAGACTGAAAATCTGCCCTTCTACACTTGTGTAGATTAAAATATTAATTCTTATTTTTTCAGATTGTGGTAGATTACAAACCCAGAAAACTACGGAACAAATGATTTCATATGTTTAAACACTCCTTTCATCTCACTGTAATACATTTTATTGTTCCTTCGATTTCACCAATTTCATTATCACATGTTGTTATTTTTTATTTTCCCAAAAGCCTTTTATGTGAAGGATAAGAATTGATAGATCATTCGGAGTTACAGTGTTGCCAAATACAGGCGAATGATTGCCTACGAATGATCGTAGATAGAACTGCAAAATACAGATTCGTGAAATCGTTCGCAATCGAACGATTCGTAAAACAAGTGATTCAAGATTAGGGCCTCAAGGTCTTCACCAGACTGAGAAAAATGAACCATGGTCTGTCAACCTTGAAGTCCTTGCACAAGGAAATCTGAGGGCCGAGCACCCTTCCAGCAATAAGGAAGATATATTTCCAGCTCATAAATCTGTACAGAGCTATTCTGGCGTGAAATTACATACTGTTACAAAATCCCCTAACGCCGCCGCTGTGCATAATAAGCATAATTAAACGAGCTGGGCCAGTCGGCACGATACCGAAAGCTCTCGTCGCTTCCCGAAGTGGTTATCGAAACAGCTGGATGATCGAGTCATTTCGATCCCAGGTATTTCCGTCGACAGTGGGCTTGATAAACTCACTTGTAAATTGTCCTCCCAATTATTCGTATCGAGGAAACTCAAACTTTCAATAAATACCGATACCCAAAAAATGACAAATTTTTTCATTTTCTACTCTCATTTAACATATGGGAGTACCTCAAAATCAGAATGATTGACTGGAATGTATGCAGCACACGCGATGGAGTGTGTCATATCATCCAATTACTAGAAGAGGGCAGAAACATAACCCTTTTTCAAAAATCGAGGCAGAATGAAATATTTCCACCTGTCAACATACTGCATCTTCTTTCATTGAACGAACCTCATGTATTTGATGCAATATTAAAATTTCTGAAAGACTGTGAATTGAAGTTGGTGGATTAGATTACACTCGGGTTTCCTGTGTGTTTTTTCCACCTTTCCATTGCTTATCTACTCTGTGCCGGATCCACCCTGACCGACACCTGGGCGTGAAAAGTGCTACCTTGTCGTTTATCATCTATGTTATTCACGCAATAGGTTTAAAGAATAGTGCGTGAGAATTTAAAACATTTGCTGCTGGCGGAAATGTGTGTCTGAGGACCAAAAAAAGAAAGTGTTGGGTCTTTTCTGGTAGCAGATAGGTACCTACACAATTTAAGAACCTAGTATTACGTGTTCGTCCTTCCGTCAAAGTAAAATTTTTTGCAAGATCAATTCTTGATCACTTCAAAATGTAGTCGAATGATATATCCTTATTTGATAACAAAGTAGCACGCCCAAAGGGATGTCGCCAAATTAATGGTGGCTGAAAATTTTGTTTATCATTCAGTAAAATATTTTGAAAGGAAAATAAGCCAGATTGTATTAATGTGACAATAATGCAAAATGTGTATTTTTCAAGGGCTAGACCTATTTACGTATTCGACCAGATTAATTTTTTTATAAAACTTCTCACATTACTTTTAGAATTCGACATGAGCTTACAGAATAACTAGGTCACTTTATGCGTGAAGGCCAATGGGCGGAGCTAAGGTCCTTCAAATTTCGGAAGAAGGGCATATACTCTTTTCTGCACCAAAAATATGATACATATGCTTCTATTCCTACAGTGCTCAGTACACATCATTCCACCTTTCTGATTTCTTTCTCTTTCAAACAAAATAAAGTGTAGAGCGCACTTGACGAATGAAAAGGCAGAATATGTCTTTCTTCCAAATTTGAAAGGGCCATTGTTTTCGACTGAATGAAAATATGTAAGTATAACCTAAACTTTTATCAAAACGCTCAGGTGTGAGGACAAACTTAAAACTTTCAATGCTTTCCCTTTGTTCTTTCAGAAAAAAAAATCGGTTTGATTTTTTCAAATAGTTTGACCAACAAAATTGACAGCTTTGTGGTTTGACCTACAATTTCCCATCGAAAACAAAATCAGGGCATGGGCAAAAAAATCGAATTAGGGAGACGAGACTAACAAAAACGTCAGCTCATTTAACTATCCGGAGGCGGAGCTTGAATTTTGAATATTAGTATTAACTGTTCATCACAGCTTTGCGTTTTTGAAAAGCGAGTTGCCAAAACTGACATAAACACAAACAAAATTAGTATCATTGAATAGGTTTTTTCGATACCTTTTAAAAGAGGTGTCGCTTGCCATGCGGTTCCATTTAAAATTATTGTTCACAATGGCCTTGTGACGTCATATTTGCCGATTTCATCATCTAAAGTTTACAACCTTTAAGATTCCGTTTCCAACTTTCACTTGTTTATTGTTCCAAAGATAAGAGGGGGGAGGGGACTTTTGAGAAGCACTGTATTTACTTTTGTAACTGAACTATTAATAAACAGGCAGCATTCACTTTTTTAGAAGTCCATAGAATCTATACAGGGTGTAACTTAATAAGTGTAAAACATTCAGGGAGGTGATTCCTCATCGAAAAAAATAGGATAGGATCTTTCATATAAAGAAACTTCATTGGATCATCCCTTGTTAAGATACAGCCCCTTAAAGGGGTTACATAAAATTTGTATAATTTTTTTCACAAGCACTGAAAAAGTTACAATATTGAAATTAACCTGACGTTTTGTACTACCAAAAAGACACTTAGCCAGTGATTTATTTGTTTTACCCCATGGTTGAAAGGGTGGAAAACGCAACCCCTAAAATTTATTTCCAATGTAAGTTTTTGTCTTATTATTTGTTTACCATTTAAAAATTTATTTGCGATAGCCTGTTTCATTCTAAACAAAAAATGTCTCTTGGGTTTTTGCCCAAAATGAACCAGTTTGCAGCAATAAAATTTCTTACAAACAACTACAGAGATACATCGTCATAAATGCGAAACTACGAAACTAATCCATCTAGTAGGTCGCTATTAGCGATAGTGACAATTAAATTGGTATGACGCTGTCAGTTTCTGAATTTTCGAAATTGACTTAGGTAATACTAATTGTGAGTTGTTGTTCTGTTCTTAATTGGTTAGTTTTTATTTATTTACAGGTTCACCCTTTTTCACAGGTTTATTAAAGAATACAAAGAGTAGGTATAAAAAATATGATACAGTTTAGATACTTCCTCTAGCAAAAACAAAGCGTTCACTTATAAATCCATTTACTCATAAACTTGTTCATTACATTGAGACTTGAATTGGGACAGAGAAATACCAGTGAAGTCACAAGGTGGATACATTTGGCAAGGAAATAAGATTTTGGGTTATTATAAAGTAGTATAATGGTACAGAACAGCAAACAGGTCACTATTTCGAGTGTTTCTTTTTGGGATTCTGAAGTTTATTAGGCGCAGCAGATCGGGACAATCTATGTCCCCTCGAATTATTTTGAAGAGGGTGCAAAGATCAAAGAATTTTCTGTCTCTTCGACGGGTTTTAATATTCAGGTTAGTTCTCATTCTCATCAATTGAATAGTTCATAGTAGTATGAGATTAAGGTGAGTCTCCCTGTCTTAAGGTTTGAATGGGTCAAGATATTAGGGTAGGACAAAGTTTACGCTGATTGGCATCATTTTTGGTACTTCATATTGAATCAAAAAATTGTGTGACGTCAATGGTCGCCTAGAGGGATGTATCAACTTTTTCAAAAAAAAAGGGGAAAGTTTGTGATTTGATAGGTCATTTAATTATCAATCTAACACTGGTTTCCATTTTTTCTGAAGCTGGGTAATCATGACAAAAGTGATTGGTGGGTTGATTTCGGTCAAGTATCTGAGGTCAAACAACTAATCAAGCCACCAAGATCGAAATGGATTGACCGGACTCAAACAGACTTTCACTTCTGCTATGAATAACACATACATTAGGAATTTTAGCCAGGCGCAATCCACAGTTGGTTGTGTGTATATATAGATCCTTTATTGTAGTCATTGACTAATTTACATTTGGGGTTACTACAGTTACTGTATAGTATCTATAATAAAATAAATCACTTGTCACATATATACATATTAAAACTAAAATGTTACAATCATGGTCATATAGTGGCTACTGGTTTTTTCATTGATTGGAGAGGTGTGATTTTAATTTCTTTTTGAAGGAAGATAGAGATGTTAAGCTTTTAATGTCTTGTGGGAGATTGTTGAAACTGTCAAGACCTTTGAAAAAAATTGAATTTTGGGTTTTTGTTAATCCGACTTGTTGAATATGGAAATCGGTTTTGTTTCTAGTATTGTATCCATGGATTTGTTCATTATATCTGATTTTCTCTTGTAGATATGCTGGGGCAATTTTATTTCTTATTTTGAAAATTAGAGTCAAGGTTTGGTAAAGAAGAAAAGATTTTATTGGCAACCATTCCAATTGCTTCAACATATCTTTTATAGGTGTTAGTCTTCCACAATTTAAAATAATGCTCATGGCTCTATTTTGAAGTTTCTGCAGCCGTGCTAATTCATTTTGGTTCAGTATATACAGGATTGTAGAGCAATACGTGAAATGCGGTAAGACTAATGTATTGTACAGTATTAATTTTGTACATCTCGTTAAGTATGGGGCACATCGAGCTAAATAATATATTTTAAATGATATTGTTTTTATAATACAGTTAGCATGTTCTTTGAACTGTAATCTCCTATCAACATTTACTCCCAAGTACTTAAACATGTTTACCTGTTCTACGTTGTCATTGCTAAAAACTCACAACTCTTGGGGTAACTGGTTACTCATTCCTAATCGAGGGGGAAAATAGTAAATGTAGGCGGCGCTCTCAGCCTGTTTTTTTTTTCATATACAAATTCACATATAAAGGAAGCTCTGTAATGTACAAAGAACACAAGGGACAGGATATACAAATTCGGATCATCTGTGTTGATACTGCCAAGGGTGGAACGATTGACGACAATTGAAAGAGCATTGACTGTGAAAATATCTTTTGAAGAGAGGCAAGTCTCTGATGTTTCTTCGATGCTTCAATGAATTGAGCAAGTGCGTGAGATAGGACATTTAATTCTCGAACGCTGGTTTATTTCGATAATCAGACTAGCCGCTCCTGACTTATCAAATTCATCTCTTTCAACATTGGTGTCAAGTCTCGACTTCTGGAAGAAAAAACTGAACTAGTTTCAATTTATGCCAAAACTTGGTGTAATCCTCGATTCAATCATCAGAGAGGTTATTGAAATATATTGAGGCGATTTTTGAATTTAAATTCCCATTGCAACTGAAACTTTTTGTTAGTTTCGAATTTATTCAAAATAAAAATGCTGATAACTCAAGAAAGGCCAGCCCAATTCTCACGAATGAACTAGTGCTGGATAGAAAACTGAAAGACCTATCAAAGATAGCTTCATTCAAAAAAAAGGTGACAGCTCACTCTAGGAGAGCGAGTGACATCTACTGTTGATTTTTCCATCAAAAGGTACTAAAATTTCTTGTTTAAAAGTTAATGGGGAGACTTTTTTTGGCTACATTGTATATTGACCAAATACATATTCTTACCTGTGAAAGACATTCAGCAGCAGCATACTGAAAGGCACTATCATTCAAGAGTAGACAAAGTATTTGAAGTAGTCTTCCATTCTGAACCATTATGTGAGATATAGAAACCCACTCTACAAATCCAGTGAAAGTTAACAAAACGACTTGTACAACTCTTCCATGGGCATTTGCTTTAACAGAATTTGCCTCGCTATAAATTCTGAATTGCCCAACATGCAATTCTATCAATCTCAGGAAAAAATCAAAAATAATTGCCATATTTCCTGTTAAAGCATGGTATATATCTTTTCTACGTTGATTCGATTCAAGAGTCTGAAATAAAAATTATGAACAAAACAAATGATGGGACAAATATGTATATTGTAAAAATAAAATTACCTGTAAGAGAGCTACATCTTCAACCAGACGTAAAAACACAAGAAGAACTAATTCTGTTTGAGTTTCTCCACATGAACAAGCATCTGACAATTCAGATAACAAGCCAGGCCATTGTTGAGGCCATTCTCTCTTCACCATTTCAACAACTACTCGACTTAAGGCATCTTTCATATGTGATTCATCACCAATACCTCCAGCAGATAAAAGTTTCATTGCATTTTCCTGAAGAAGCATTAAATGTCAAATAAATTTGTGAAGTAATTCAAATTTATATGTAAACCTTAATGAACAGCTTTTCTTGCTGTGATATTTGAGTCCATCTATATTTAACAGTATGTTCCATGAGTTGCAGGCCAAAATGTCTAGAAATCAATGAGTGTTGCACACCAGCAGCAAGGTAGAGTCCTGCCTCAGCGCACAAAGGTGAAGTTTCTTTAAAACTTTCGCAAGCCTGATATGCACTAAGTCGATCTTGCTGTGAAGCACCAGCACTCATGGTTAGTTCAACTGCTCGGGCTAAATCTGCTGCTATCGCAGCAACGTCAGGTCCAGCCATAATTTATTTCTGTTACCGAAAAATTACATCAGTTCACTAGTTAAGAACACATCGGAGAAAAGCATGGTTTTAAAATTTTCTAACGTGAAGCCAGTGTGGAACACAAATAATTTTGTAGCATAATATATCGATTTGTATTTGAGACATGAAAAAAACTTACAGAAATTTTGTTTTTCAAGACATATAATAAACATTGATAAAAACGTGCAAACCAATAATTTGTAATTTGTTGACTTGACGGTGACGGTTGCTCTGCTCGCTGTCACTGCTGTCAGTGCTGTTACTGTTAATTTAATAGGGTATGGTCCGAAAGTAACCGCTACTAACCGAGATTTTTGACAGCGGTTGCCTGAAAAAATGAAAAGAGTGGTTCTTGTTACTTTCGAGACACATGTCGTATCGTATGTTAGTTTCAAATTCAAAACAAACAAATAGACAACTCAGCGATGCCGATTGGAGAAAAAATGGATGACAAATTGTCAAAATTTTTTTGAAATGTTGTAAAGGCTTGTATCGACGGTGCGAGGCTGCTCGCTGCGAATGTCTCGTGGCAGTCGTGGCGAATGCTCGGCTTTGCCTCGAACCGAACTGTGTAGATATCGGGGTTGCTCGCTATGAAGCGTTCGCGTCGCACAATGTGAGGCGAGCCGGTGAGCCGTATGGCTGTCGGTTTTGGAGCAGCCTATATTCGAACCGATTTCTAATAATCGTCGCCATCACAATAAAAGCAGCGGCAGCAACTTGAGCATTTCTAGAAAAATCAAACATATTGTCCCAACTGTCTTCACTTTGTATGCGGGTGGTTCGCTTGCTCGCAGTGAGCATTCGTGGTTACAAACTATCAGCTAGCTGAAGAGCTCTCTCTGAGGCAGATGGCACGAGGCATTGGTCTAAATTTGTATTTAGACCTATCAGAAAGCTATCGGATCATTGTACGATCGGATTTCGGATCTGTCTGAATCCAGCCTTGAGTAAGATAAGCTACTTTCGAGTTGAAGCTCGATCGAGCTGAAAAGCGCCATAAAATGTCTCAACCTCTCTGTTAATGTGTGTGTCTCAAATCTCAACCTTGGATCCTGTATGTACGTAAAATAATCAGTTTTGTGTTACTTAGAGATATTTTGTACTGTTTTTTTCCTGTATATTTTATTTTCCATGAAATATAACTTATTTCATTTGGAATATGTTCTAAAATATTTTCATGTTATCTGAAAATGATTTTCATCTTGTTTATTTCGTTTTTATTTTACAATTTGTTTTATGTACTTGAAAATGTTGAAGTATTGTTACAATAATCCTGGGGGTCGTCGATTAAAACACCAAACAACACTAAACTACTTCTATTATAACTCTCTATCACAATACAATACAACACAATCACTTAAATCGCTCCGATAACTTTCTAATGCTCGCTACTAAAACTCTCTGTACTAACAATTCTGCACTTCGACTACTTGCACTTAGCAATAACAAAATTCTCTTCACTTAAGCTTCACTAAACTCGCTCCACTTAGCTCTGAATAACTCTGCTCTGAAAACAAACTCACTAACTCTCTGACTAACTAACTCGCCCGCGACGAAGTCACTCCCGTATATATACCTGCGTACGCCTATGAAGAATCTTCGTGAATTCTCCACACGCCATTTACGGGTTCTTGGAAAATGACGTTCGCTGCCACGCGATCCCTCATCTGCGTTTACGATCTCGTCAAGGCCGGCGCTAGGAGAGAGCTAGAAGAGTCGTAACAGTATGTATAGTATATTGTTCTGAAATAAAACTTATTTTTGTATTAGTATATTTTCAAAAATAGTACAAATCATCATCATTTTCATCTTGTTTATTTCTTTTTGTTTTATGTACTTGAAAATGTGAAAGTATGTATAGTATATTGTTGTGGAATAAAACTTATTTTTGTAGTATATTTTCAACAATGTTAATCAGTCTGTCATCGCCTGTAGAAAAATTTTAAGTGTTTGTGAAGGAGTTTTGAAACCCTCACCATTGAGCAGAATTCCTACAGGCACGAAATTGCGATTAAAAATAGATGTATGGTTATTATAGATGGTTATTTTTTAGTTACATCCTTTTGTATTCGGACAAATTCTTTATATCTCTACTTGAATTCAGCTTTAGAAAGGGGTAAAATGCAGGTATTTTGAAATAGTGCGCGGGTAAAATTTGGATGGATAGTGTGGTTATTTTGTAGATATGTCATTGGCAACACTGACAGCGTTGCCGATTGGAGGGTAATCACCCGAATTGTAGGTATTTTCGAGCTGTGTAGGTATTTTTGCGGGTATTTGGATTTTGCGGGTAAAATACGGGCAATTTCAAGATCTAGGAAAGATGGATAGAAAATTGTCAAAATTTTGATTGAAGGTGGTAAGGACACACAACAATGTACTTTACCCTTCAGAAATGGAGTGGATTGACAGTGAAATTGGAATCACGGAATTCACAATGTAAGAGATATGGGTTGTGCTAATGGCAACATCTACAATCTAGAGCCATATTTTCTCGGTAAAGTATTTGAAATACTTTGAAATCATTTTATTTTTGCGTTGAAATAATTGCATATACAATAACGTTACATCTGTCAAGTATTGAAAGCATTTCAAAAATTCAAAATCATGGTTGTAATTTTCAAAATAGATTTCGTTGTTCTATTTCTGTCACTGAGAACCAACCGAATTAGCGATTTGAAGACAGATGAAAAGTGCCATAAAATATCTCAACCTCTCTGTTACTTTGTGTCTCAAATCTCAAACTTGGATCCTGTATGTAGGTAAATTAGAGATTCACACAAAAAAAAAATCAAAAAAAGTGCTCATATAGTGACCGAAGTCGGTATCACCTTTTTCGCCACATTGAAAACGAAAAATGAATTGAAAATTGCTAACACTGATGTATCACCATTCAGTGTTCAGAATGGAAGTCAACAGGGATTGCAGATTGCACCAACATATTCTTACCTAAAAACAAGTTTGAAGGGTCTCAAGGCGTTCCGAATAATAACAATCAAGTGATGATTTTCTGTAACATTTTGAAATTTTAATATTTTTTATGGTGCAATGGTTGTTGGAGTGGCACAGCTTGTACAGAAAGAATTATTTACATCAAGATATTATAGACGGAAGATAATCAAGTTGCTGAATACTAAATGAAGACAATTTGTGTATTTCCATTCAACTTAATGATTTAGATGTGTGTGTGTGTGAGATTTGTTTCATTTTTCATTCAAATAAATTATACAAAAATAACTATGGCCAGTGAGAGATCTGCGTGCTGCACACCAAGGGTCTACGTTTGGAGAAAATGGAGAAAAAGTATAGGGTTCTGAATGTTTTATGTCAAAATGGAAAAAAAATACGTTTTTTTTTGTACCCGGTAAAATGTTATTATCACAATCCATGCAGTTAGTAAATGGGTACATGTGCATAAGCTACATAATAGGTAAAAGTATGATTTTTATTCAATTATAATATTTGTGATTGTTCTCACAAGATGTTAAAGTACATGAATTATTTCAGCGAAAATAAATCTCGTTTTCAGAAATAAGAAAATTCCTGAGCAGAAAACTTCTGGATATAATTTGAGGAAGTGATTTACAACTATTTTTCCTACAAGTCGATGCATTAAGAATACTAAAGTAAATAATTATAGCAAACACCTGAACAGAATTCAACTTTCCTGAAAGATATTTATAATCGTCCCCATTAAAATCTTTACAAATCCATTCGTTGTGAGAAATTTCAATAATCCAATACATTCATGGTTGAAGATTCTCAACTTTCCTCGTTTCCAAAGTCTTATTTGAAAGGCACTCGGTTACATTTTTTTGTCTACGTTACAAAATAATATTTTTTTTTATTAATCCCATACAAATTTGGTAATAGCGCTGATGATGTAAATAGCACATCTTCTGATATATCGATTTTTGATTATAAGATTTCAAAACGTGTATAATTCTTTTTGATTCCAGGATTGTGCGAAGATATCTGATAACATAATTAATGGAAAAATTGATATTTTGGTAGATCACATGTCTCAATTAATACTTCAAAACTCCAAGAATATTTTTAAAACTAGTTTAACTCGAGGCTAATGAGTAGGTAGGTACTTCGAGAGGTTCGTTTTCAAAATCTTTTACTAAACAGGTATCGCTCGTCAGCGTCAGTATGACTTTCACATGTGAAAAATATAATTAGAACTGCAGGAATTTGGAAAAAAAATCTTCACATAGCAATAATAAACAACCTTACTTCATAGGTAGTCTAATGTCAAATTTATCTTTCATCATACATCGGTTATGTGTTGTCACCATATGTTGTCACATCTTCTCGCTTGATTTTCTCTATAACGAAGTTTTGAGCTAAATGAGCTGCTCGATATGCTCGCTCTGTGAATATGATGTTGTTGCTGTGCGTGGTGCGTGCACGATTTGGGATTAACGAACGATTTTGAGTGGATTGAGCGCAGCTGAGCTGAAAGAGTTTGCTCGATATGCTCGCTCAGAGAATAAATAGTAAATAGCGCTTTTGTATGAGCTCGGCGGGATGACGGCCGCAAAACTCTACCACTAGGAGCGCCACCACTGCATGAACCTTTGACTTGACAGCCTCTCAAGTCAAATGACAACAATTCAAAACATTAAACGTCCCTTCTTTGCAATAATTAATAATATAAAGATTTGAAATCGACATAAAATGGTCTTATGTAGTGCATTCGGATGTAAAAATGTATGTATGCATTTATTTCCAAAAGAAACAAAACTGAGAAAGCAGTGGGAAGTAGCCCTGAAAAGAAAGAGCTTTCAGGCTTCTGAACATTCTAGATTATGCTCCAGTCACTTACAAAAAACGTAGCAGGGCTAGTAGATAGTTATTATGATGATTTTCAACGAAACACCTCTGTAATCAGTTTGAATTTTTTACCTTTCACTCAGATCTTTTTTTTTCCTTTGAGGGATCCACCACGTTCCCTCAACAAACTTTTCAGTTCTGGTACAGACAAACATCCATATCTAGCGGTTGGAGAAAACATCCTTATGATTCTTAAGTATCTTTTGAAAATATTCATTAAAATAAAAATAAAACATAACCTGCAAAATCACTCCGTTTGGCACATGCAGTCGTGCTGCCACCTACTAAAAGCTTTGGGTCATCTTCCCCATAGTTTAATTCATAATGCACGAGAAAGTTTCCTACTCTGGAGGGAAAAATAGGTGTAGTGTCGTTCTGGTTAACCGGAACGATTTACGGAACATATCCATAATATCTATGATCTGCGCATGCGTACTTCCATTTTGCTGCCCATGAAGAAGCTCCTTGAGGTGACTAAAAGATTGGTTAAAGGTGGCGTTGCCGATTGGCGGGTAATTACCCGAATTGCGGGTGAAATGAGGGCAATTTCAAGATGTTGGGAAAATTTATAAGAATTAACATTTTGAGGGGAAGGTTGTGAGGACATAGTTACATCGTACTCTGCCCTCCAGAAAGGAAATAGAATGACAGTAGGAATCTTAATAAAGGAATTTATCATATTACGATTATGGGTTTTGTGCATGCAACATCTAGAATTCGCTGTCCTTTTAATGTCATTAAAAGAACCAAAAGGACCAACCAAATTGAAGAGATAGAGATATAGATGAAAAGTGCCATAAAATGTTCCAACCTCTCAGTGTGTCTCAAACCCATAGACAACTCAAACCTCAAACTTTGTACCTGTATGTACGCGCGCACATTTGTGTTGTTGTTTCAACTAGATATAGTTTTTCCTTGTTCATTATATTTTCCATGAAGTATTTTACATATTTCATTTGGAATCAACTAAAATGTTTATTGTTTAGCTTCATTATCTCTATTTCATTTCAATATTTGTTTTATGTACTTGAAAATGTCAAAGTATGTTTAGTATATGTCATGTTCCGATATTGCTGGTATTACTGGCCACAGTAAGCATTTTCGGAACGCTTTTTGCAGTGATAGTAATCTACTGCTGATGATATCGGAACTCGGAACGGATCGCTATCGGACATCCATCAAAGGAACTGTCAGCGGTGACAGGTGTGATCTACTCTATCTTATTCTTATTTCAAAATGAATTAAATAATGGAAGAAATATTAAGCAATAGCGATACGGAAATAGAAAATTCAGAGAGCTCGAGCTCTGATAATAATAAATCTTTAGAGAATATAATGACTGAAATTATAATCCTCGACAAAATCAGAAGTCCCAGAGAAAAAATACCAAGAATAGAAGTGTATATTCAAAATGTAGTAGGTTTTTACACCGCCAAGATTCTCAAACAAAATTTCAAGTAAGTGAGTAAGGCTTGCAATCTCGAAAAATGGGGTTCCCGCAGATTTTATTGATCTGCTGGATTCATTTCATTCAGCATCGACTTCTTCGCAAATATCTTCCAGTACAACTCGAAACATTTTGATGATTTTGCAATTGCAATGATCTGACAACAAATTTAATCTTTTATCCGTTGACGTTTATTCGAACACACCCTAACCTAATTCAATTTTGGGAATACTGGGACTACAGGACCACTTCTGCAGCAGTAGCACCAGTAACTTTTTAGTCTCTAACAGGGTACCTCAAAAATTGGCGCGAAATAATTGCCAGTGAATGTCAGTATAAACGACTGAATTTACTGGACAGTACTGTTCAGGAATATCGGAACATGACAATAATGTTGTGAATTAAAACTTTGTTTTTGTGGTATATTTTTATCAATGTCACACATCATTCTGTCAATTCTGTTATTACCTGTAAAAACATCTCTGAAGTATTTATGGAGAAAAAATAGTAGAGGGTAAAATGCGGGCATTTAAAAATAGTGCGCGGGTAAAATAGGGTATTTTGATTGGATAGTATTTGGGTATTTTGTAGAAATGTCATTGGCAACACTGAGTTGGACGTTATAATAACCTCATAACCAGTGTTGCCAATCGGAGCGTAATTGTGCGATTTGCGCACAATTTTGAAAGTCTTCGCACAATGATCGCATCCTAAAATAAATCGCACATTTTCGCACAATCCACAAAAAAATCAAAACAAATATTATTCAATTTTGCGGCATTCAAATTATTCTCAGCGGGATTTTAAGAGAAGCGATACTCCCTCTGAATAAGAGTTTCATTGTCAAAGTGGTGGAAATTGGTTGAAATCTTGATCTAAGTGGCGCTGCAATGTTATTTTGGGATATGATTGAAATTATAATTAGTATTTTTATTAAGCTCAACTCATGAAAAGTGAAAATATCCTGGAAATGGGAATAATCGCTTAACAAATACTTGTACGGTTTCAAAATTTCAGGCAATGTCGATTTCCTATTTAGGAAAAGTTGTCAGAGTGGTGCTTTTCAGTTGAAGTTTTTTCCGAAGAGGCGTTGCGATCTTAAACGAATGAATGTATGAGAAGAGAATAATAGGTGTTTGATCGTTTCGACGAAATAGTATAAATATTATTGGAAACACTATACACTTTTGATGAAAATTATTTTAACAGAGCACAATTATCCCAACAATAGCACTTTCACACAAAAGGTTTCTACTTTTAATTCATATGATACGGTAAAGTGATATTTGGGATTTCAATTTAAGATCGCAGCACCACTATGGAAATAAAATCAACTGATAAACATCAATTTTATAACTATTGTACATAGTTTTGAGAAATCGCATAATTTCAGATGAAATCGCACAATTTTGGATGGGGAAGAGCATAATTTCATTCTTTCCCCTTGGCAACACTGCTCATAACATTACCGTTATGTTTTGATTTCGATTTTCGATGTTTTGGTTTTCTTTCCGATCTGTTTTAAATGTTCAAATGAAATGGATTTGCTTGAAACGACTAGAAAAGTGTACAAGGAACCTTTTTTTGTGAAAGACCTATCCGAACATGGACAAATCTTACATATTCACTTTTCTCCATTCGAATGGTCACAAGATATACTCCTAGTAGGATTTGAGAAAAAGATTTTATTGGCTCACCTGAATCTTATTGTAATTCCAGTCATATTGAACTGTATTTATGTGAAAATAATTCAATCAATTACAGGATGCCATAGAAGTGAAAATTGTTACAGAGTTCTCTCATCCGGCACGATGTACTACACTTAGTATATCACCAGACACCTCACTGAGTACCTTACCCAATAGAGCTATATTTTGTGTAGGAGGAAATGATTTTGTTATACGAATAATCACTAGCGACCTTGCGGAAAACAATACTTGTCTGGTAGGCCCTGAAAATCCCCACAAATGTTATATTAATAGATCTTCTCTTTAGGTAATAGGCAAACACTCAAGTTATATCAATGATTCAATGTTTGATCCTGAAAATACCTATTTAGCTTCTACTAGTGACGATAATTCAGTCAAAATTTGGTCCACTGATGACTACAAACTGAAGTCCACCTTCAATTTAACCTCACCTGGTAAGTCATACATTTATATTATAAGGCACATTCAATTTTCACAGATATAACGCCTCGTTTTGCAATATATGAATAATTGGGTGATTCTTGACTGACAATATTATATATAAAAATAATAAATCTATCTATCTATCTAATAAGATAATATTTTATCTTTACATTGTCTGTCCAACATTTCTACATTATTTTATATTCCTTTTTTGGTGCTAATCTCCACTATTTACTCAAGTTATTTGTCCTGAGGAAGGAAATAAATATTTTTCGAAAGCTTGACAACTTGACAAAATGACAAAGAGTTTACTTTAAGACCAGTACAAGACTGCAACTCCAAGATTTATTATATATATATATATATATATATATATATATATACACCTTTGTCCCATATATTATAGTATTGCTGTAAAATGAGTAAATTAAATTTTAGGAATGAATGTGTGCTGGCATAGATCAGACGACTGTAAACTTCTTGTAGCTGAAAAAATTGGGATCATAAGGTTCTATAATGTGGATAGTGAGACTCCTATACTATCAATTGATTATAGCAAACCATTATCTAGTGTACATTGGGCGCCTTCAGATAGAGATTTGATAGTTTCATTACAGCTTGGTGAACTTCTCATCTGGGACCTAACAAAACCATGGTGAGTTTCAAATACAGAAAATACGGTAATGGCCGCACCTGGAAAAAGTGGTAAGCTTCCCGCTAACATAATATTGATTATATTCATGATCTTGCTAAAAGCAGGAACCCATCACCAGCGTCCAAGGCTTCCCGCCAACGACGTTAGTAGGTTAGCTCACTTTTTCTAGGCCTGGTGATGGCCTCCCTTCTTTCGTAACTTAAGGACCTTTCTATTTTGCATCATTGAAAAATCCAAATACACTTGTTTTCCATTACAATGTCACCTTCACACCTCATTCCAACTTTTTTGACATTTTTTCTAGCTATTATACTCATTTCTCATAAAAAAACTCTACTCAAAACGCCGCAACCTTTTATTTCGACAAATTAAGGGCAACGGAGAACATAGAACACAAAATTGTCTTCACGGAATTTCAAGTCGTATTTTTATAAAAAAAAATTGTTTTCAGTGATCACCTTAAATAATCCGATTTATATTGTTATGAAATCTCCTAACACCGCTCCACTGAGCCGTGAACAAAACCCCGCTGATTTGAATAAGAAAGGAGTAAGTCCATTTCAATGTCTAGACGATTCTGGAAGCGTTCCTATGTAATTCTGTATCTAGATTAAACGAATTTCCGAAAGCTCTTCTCTGTTCGAATGGTATACATAAGGAACGCATATCATCGAGAGACCGGAGTCTATCAGATGAGCAGTCTAGTAGTAGGATATTGGTGGTAAATAAAAACTATTGTATCATCGGGTGACACGCTCCATGATGCTTTGCTCTTGCAAGATCTCCATAACCTGGTTCACTAAAGTCAAGTCAATATAATAAATTTGAATGTGAATAAATGCTTTTTATCGGAAGCTTTCGAAATATTATACTTTCAAGTTATCTGAAGATTCTAGGTGTGAAACCATGAAAATAATTTGCACGCATGTGAGGTCCATTATTGAATATTCTATTGTCTGGTCTCCACATTATGAATGCTTTGTTGAACAAATTGAACGTATTCCAGTTAAGTTTTTGAGATGTAGTGCTTTCAAGTTGGCTGTAGTAGTAGTAATGGATAAAAAATTTGACATCTTTCATGAAAAACTCGATGAAGTGACTCTATCCATGGTAATACTTCGGTCGCTATGACCACCATTAAAAAAAATAATAGTTTTTTCTTCTTAAAAATGCTGTTCAGCCCATGAAGGTTACACTTATTCAATTTTATTAATTGGTGAGAGACATAAATTTCAGATTTTATGAATAATACTATTCCGTCATTTTGGTTGTAACTGCCATAGTTATACAATGTTCTGTATCCATCAACATTGAATACATTTATATCGGGTATCTATCTTGTTTCTGCTAATACTAAGCAGTAGGCTTTCAACAAATACCAAAAACTCATCTATATTCCAATCTAAACGACGTATATAACTATTTCCAATTTTGAACATACATGTGTTTCGAGTTTTTCAACGATGAAATCTTTTATATATGGGTCCATCATATAAAAATCAATCGAGTCCAGGAATAAAAATTAAAATTACTTCATAATATGTTTACCATACCGCACAATTATTGAAGATGAAGAAAGTACCCAATATTACCTTAAACTGAGTAATAAGATAAAATATTTTTTATTCTCTTGCTTGGTGAAGTAGAATATCTCCTCTGCAGATCCTCTGTGTTTTCCTTGTTGGTCGATCCTTTGTATTTTCCTTGTTGGCCAACCCTTTTTTGTATTTTCCATGTTGAATGGTGGCGTAAGTTTCTGTAGCTCCTTGTACTGAGGGGACTCTTTGTGTAGTTTTTGCATCAGGTGTTTCTTCCTGCGAAAGGTATTCCTCGTGTACTTTCTGCTCGTGTGCGTGTGTGTTTGATATGAAAGACGAGATGGAAAGCAGTACCCGGTGCAAATGGCAAAACCGCCTTTACCAAATTCTCTAATCAGGACTTGCAAATGTGATGCTGATTACAGAACAATCTCCTGCAGTTGGAAGAAAGCGAAAATAATTGTATCTCCATTTGAAAAGATGCAATACGTCAACCACTATTTTATGATTGAATTCGTTATGATTATGCCGTTTTCAATTTCATACCTCATTCAAACACCCTTTTAATAGTTAAGAACGTTTTTTTCCACAGCTACAGAGATAGAATCGAAAACTCGTATTATAGTACCGAAAAAAAAAACGGGGCCATAATTCCGTCCGGCAGCCTCCACAATATAATTTATTAAGTCTTTCTGAACTCAAATCATCGCCCGGTCTGAGTGTAATTTTGCCATTTTTGTAAATTATAACAAATTGCCTCAAGAACTGATTTTATTTGTTGAAGAAACTATGTGAATTATAAAGGTCGATTACAAAAATAGAACAATGCAGGTATGTCATTGCGATTTTTCATCAAATAATGTTCGTTGATATGTGATTTGGTTTTCCATTTGAACGCTTGTTATTCCTTCAACAACCTCCACAGTATAATTTATTAAGTCTTTCTGAACTCAAATCATCATCAGAATGAAGTCATCTGCTTTTGCAAACGGAATGTTTCCCAGCGCCCGGTCTGAGTGTAATTTTGCCATTTTTGTAAATCATAACAAATTGCCTCAAGAACTGATCTTATTTGTTGAGGAAACTATGTGAATTATAAAGGTCGATTCCAAAAATAGAACAATGCAGGTATGTCATTGCGATTTTTCATCAAATAATGTTCGTTGATATATGATTTGGTATTCCATTTGAACGCTTGGTATTCCTTCAACAACAGGATTATGCAACTCATTTTTTTAAAATTTCATTGACTTTACCGACCCATGATCCATGGTTTCCCAATTTTACTTATTCATTTTGTGGCATATGCATCTTCACCGATACCTTCTGCGTTGTGGCAGGCTCTCAGTGATAGGTTTAATGTGTTAAAAAAATATTATTAGGCGTGACACTTATTTCACAACATTTGCTATTTTGCAGATTTATGTTTGAATGATTTATCATGAATCAGTTTCGTTGAAAACGTTGGACTATTTGTCAGCCATCCTTGTTTATATACAGGTTATGACGGTAGCTGACGAATAATCCACCACTCATATATTGACTTTTTTTCCAATGTTTTATTTCTCCCATTTCCAAGTCTATCAAGATTCCAGCAGCTAATGCTTATTTACTTGATTACTAAGTATGACTATCATATTACAAAAAATTACGTTTTATGAAATCACTAAGAAAGTAACAAGGGGTTTTAACATTTTTTTTCCTATCAATTGAATCTTTCTTTTTTCATGACAACTTTTTGGTGATCGAAGAAGGTGGCAGATTAAACTTATAATACACTTTTTGAGAATGATACGATTTGCTAATCTCGTTTCTCATACGAAATGTTTGAAAACACAACAATTGTTTCTATTCATATAACTATCTTCTAAACCCATCGCTCGCTCACTATTACACGATTCTATGTTATATTCAGTTCGTATTCAACGTTGACTTAAGTGATAGTGAACGATCGCCATGACACAGTTTGATTATGAACACGAGGACTTGTAATCCAAATAATATAAAATTAAGTCGCTATCCGCTCAGTTCATATGTATAAACTACGCGACGGATTCCACAGTCATTTGAAGAATTTTTACCGAAAAAAGTTGTTTTGTACATCAAAAAAATTGGTCTGTCGATGGCGGAACGGATGGCTGCTGACGGCAAACGATGTTTACATACAATATTTTGTAATTAATACAACTAGTTTATTACCCAACATTTTTCTTGGCTTTTATTGTCATGAAGGTAGGGGGGAACACAATGGGCATAGGTTTGGTAGAACTGAGATTCACCTCTCACTTACAGAATCATAGGTCTAATGGGATCTTTCTGTATGAAATTCATTGGGAAATAAACTGTGCATAAAAATCTCTGTAGTGATCATTAAATGTACTGAAGCAGTACAATAAATAAGATGAGGATCAACCAATCCACCCTGTTTACCGTTAGTATTCTCATCGATTTTCGTTTTATTTTTCAGCCTGCCTCTTCACAGCAACACACTTTTTACTGATAATGGTGGACACGTGAAATTTTCTCCTCAAGGAGAATTGATTGCTGCTGTTAATAGTTTGGACAAGACCTTGAGAATTGTTCACGTAAAGAGCCAAGCTGGGAAACTTACTGCTAACGTAACATTACCTACAAACGTTTGCTGGCATTATAGATACCCGTTAGTATGTATCGGGGATGATTTTAAATTATGTTTCTGGAAAGTTCCTGCTAAATAATACGCTTTCATTTTTGAATACATAGCTGTCTTATTTGTAATTGGAAAGATTGGAACTTTTGGTGTGGAAGTGAGACAACTTTTAATCGAAGTGATACCACTCGCATTAGACTTGAGTTTATTCAACAAAGGGAACATCTTTAGAAGAAAGTGATATTGTTTTCTCTATTTGTCTCAAGTTACTGATGCGTGTTGTTTCGTAAAGCGGCACACTCAGAAAGAGTTCGGCCATAAGATACTAGCAACGGTCCGACAAACTGGTCACAGTATATTGTAGTCGACTTATCAATGAAATATGTAAAAAAATTACCTTAGTTCTGTATAACTGTTATTTTATCTGATCTTCATAAGAATCGAGAGTAGGATTTGATACTTTTCCAGAACATGCTATCCTGGTTGTTGGCGAAACGTCGAAAGTCAATACCGACAAACCAACGGATAAACGCCCAGAATACCAACTTCGCATACTCAAGCATCCGTGAAAACCCTCACTGTCACACATATATATATATATATATATATATATATATATATATATATATTTATATACAGTGTCACACATAAAGTCCGCATCAAATGGGATTTTTTTTTGTTCATCTCTTCAAGTAGCTTTTGATTTCTCCATTAGGTTGTGCTTCAAAAATGATGCCAAATGACATTATGACCGATCAAGTGATTTTCCTTCCCTGTCAAATTTGGAATTTTTTCCAAAAAATGTTCAGAAAAGCAGTTAGTGTTCGAAATTTCGAAAATCGGTAATTAGAAAAGATGATTGTTTTTTCATTTTTTACCATTTCCAGTTTTTAGCTCTCTAGTACAGATTTATTTTTTTACAGTTTTTCGAAAATTTGACATTTGCCGATTTCTCAAATTTAGCCAAACCTCAACAAAGTTAGTGCTTTATGCCTAACTTGTAGCAAAACAACCCATCCTGTCCGGATGGAGATTAGTGTCACATAAATCGTCCGCCATTGACCCGTTTGTATTTCAGAACATACTTGTTTCCTGATCGTCCGATCAGTTGTGACTTTTCATACAGTATAACAGTATGGTTGGTTGCCTACCTTGTGGTGGTTTCGCTATTCGCGAATTGAATCTCGGCTCTCTGTCCGAGTTTTTGTTGAAAGTTCAAAAAACAATCCTGATACCGAAATAACAGTTTTTGCTTCGGGGGTTCGGGCTTTTTGATCTGTGCGTTCGAAAGGAATGGTTTCTTCCAATGATATAAAGTAGTTCAAGTCTTGATAATTATAATTTGAACCTTTTGGTTTTATGCAACCACATATAATATTGTTGAATATTTTATTTGTAGTAGTATATGATTAAATGTTTGTTTGTCTGTTTTACCCCTTGGGTTTGTACTGAGGACAATATTATAGTTGTAGACTTCGCCGAAATGAAACATCTTTGCCTGGAGTATTGTAATTGAGTTTTCAAGATCCCCCCTGAAAAGACAAAGCGCCCTGAGATAACTGTTTCAACACAAACTCATCTTTCCAACGCATTTTTATTACCACTTGCAATTCAAAATACAAATTATTTCGCAAAAATCAAAAACACCAAAAAAAATTATGCGAAAAATGATGCAAAGTTGATACAGTTTTTTTAAAACAGATAAATATTTCACTTTATTTCTTCTTTTTGCGAAATAGTTTGATACAAAAGCATAATTAAAAAACAATATCAATGAAAAGTAAATAATTTATTCTTTACTGCACTTTTCAAACAGTTAAACTTTGATTTACTAATTACGAAAAATTACAACGCAATTAAACTTAAGGGAAGGAATTATACGTAAGTAATTTCGCATTTACTAAATATCTTTTATGAGGTATGAATGAACAAAATTACTTCAGAAATCAATTTAGATTTTGTTGCCTAGAAAACTAAACCGTAAAAAATTCTAACAAACATCTGTTAAAATAAAGTTATAATTTAAATTAAGAACACTAAATCAAATCATAACATATGCCTAAACCATGTGAATACCAATAGAAATACAAAACAAAAAGTCACATTTCGGTGTGCCTTCCACCACGTTCAATGCAATCAATTGTCCTTTTTAAAACATCTTTAACTGCATTCTTTATACTACGGGGTTTCGTGCTTACAACACATTCTCGAATAACTGCCTCTAAATGGTTTATATCTCGAAAAGGTCCTTGCTTATACCAAAAGTGTTCCATATTGCGACTGATTACTTTGCCCCTAAATATTTCCAAAAGACGCTCTTTAACCACCCTTGTAGTATGAATAGGTGCACCATCACACTGATACCACTCAACATTTCTTACTTGAAGGAGCATATTATACAAAACTTCAGATAGTTCGGTATTCACAAAGTGTAGGTAGTCCGCACAATTTAAATTATGTCTGAAAAAGTATGGTCCTATAATATGATCGTTTAATATGCCACACCATACATAATATTGATTACGAAATGTGGGTTTTCTTTTGCCCACCACCTGCAGTTTTGCGAGCTCACAACGCCATTTGAAGAGAAGGTCGCTTCATCTGTCCATAAAATTTGGTAAGGAAAATAATAATTTTCTTCTTTTTCCCCTTGAAACCAAAAAGAAAAATACAAGCGCATATCGAAGTCCCTTTCTTTTAATGTATTGATAAATTTCGGTTTATAAGGCTCGAATTTATTTTTGTGTAAAATACGTCGTACACTCTCTCAGTTAACATCTGTTTTATCTGCAATATCTCGAATACTTGTTTTTTTGTGTTCAACGACATCCAAACATATTTCAAATTCCACTTCTTCAGTATGTTTAGAAGGCTGATGTGCTTTTCTAAAATTACTCTCAACCGAACCAGTAGATTTGAACTTAGCTCCTACTAACTATCGACCGATGAATATTTCTTGCAGGATGTCTGGCATTGAAAATATCAGATACTTGTCGGTGACCGGTATTCTCGCCGCATATTGAAACGATTTCAATTTTCTCTTGAAGATTCAGCATTTTTAACAACACACTAGCCAACGAATAAACTATGTTAAATCTAAAACTGATAAACACTATTTTGAGTCATTCAACAAATGTCATATGACAATAAAATATTTTGCTTATTCAGTTCAGTTCAATTTTTTCCACAGTACCCTTAGTTTAATTTCGTTGTAATTTTTCGTAATTAGTAAATCAAAGTTTAATTGTTCGAAAAGTGCAGTAAGGAATAAATTATTGACTTTTCATTGATATTGTTTTTTATTTATGCTTATGTATCAAGCTATTTCGCAAAAAGTAGAAATAAAGTGAAATATTTATCTGTTTTTAAAAACTGTATCAACTTTGCATCATTTTTGGCATAATTTTTTCTGGTGTTTTCAATTTTTGCGAAATAAGTTATATTTAGAATTGCAATTGGTAATAAAAATGCGTTGGAAAGATAAGTTAGGCATAAAGCACTAACTTTGTTGAGGTTTGGCTAAATTTGAGAAATCGGCAAATGTCCAATTTTCGAAAAACTGTAAAAAAACTAAATTTGTACTAGAGAGCTAAAAATTGGTATATGGGTAAAAAATGAAAAAACAATCATCTTTTTTCTTTACCGATTTTCGAAATTTCGAGCAATAACTGCTTTCCTGAACATTTTTTGGAAAAAATGTCAAATTTGACAGGGAAGAAAAATCACTTGATCGGTCATATACATGTCATTTGGCATCAGTTTTTAAGCACAACCTAATGGAGATATCAAAAGTTGCTTGAAGAGATGAACAAAAAAAATCCTATTCGATGCGGATTTTATGTGTGACACTGTATATATAAATATAATAACATTCATAGGCTACTACGTTCGCATTTTTATGATTCAAATAGAATTACAATCATATCTAGTTTCATATCAATTGCATTTTTTGTACATAATATTATTTCAATCTCTGAAAACGTCATTCACTACGAGTTTGGAACTCCTCACGCTCAAGTAAAAAATGTCAGCTTGGTACGATTCGAGTGACGCTATATTATTATAGGAGTACTACAACGTGTTGATGGCGAATTTAAAAGAATATTTCCCTCGTACATAAATTGCATTGTATCGAAAACTTACAGCGGTAATTGCATTGTATCAAGTCACCATAACAACACATTTGAAACCGTATCGCTAGACGTCAGTAAACAACACAAATAAATGTCAGATAGACTTCAGAAATAGAAAAACATTTCGCGTTTTGGTGAGTGCTCCATATATACAATCTATAGAGGAAAGTATAAATGAACAAAAAGTAACATTTTCTTGAGAATTTCTTTATTCGTGAAATATTCCAATGAATTACATTCGTGCATAAAAATGACCAGATAATTTTGCATTCAAGCGTGATATCTTATACAAATTGCATACGGTTATTTTCATATTTTGTAAAAGAGCTTTCGCCAACATATGAAAATAAACTCTTGCAAGTTTTAGATATCACGCTTTCTTGCAAAATTATCGGTAATTTTTATGCACTCGTGCAATTATAACCGATAATTTGATCTACAAATATGGGTTCTGAAGGTATTTCTCGTCCGAGTAAAGAAAGTATTTACATTCAGATTGAGTTGTCGAAGGCAATAGAACTCCGATTCAAACAACTTATTTAAAATTTTGTAAATGAAGTAAATATCAAAGAAAATTCTACGATTTTGCTATGATTCGAGATTATAAAATGTAAGATTGTATTCGAGAAATGGTGATGTTTTGTCTGTTGAATCTGCAGCTGACAAAATTGATGAGCCTTCTCTGAACTCCCTCTATTTGATCAATATATTTGATATAATAAGGGTTCCATATAGTTGTTGAGGATTCTAGAACTGGCCGAACTATAGTATTGTACAAAACTATTACAGACAAAGCAGACTGAAATTCATTACTCATTCTGAGAATGAAACCCATGTTTTTTATATCCTTTTTAACAATAAATACAACATGTTTGTCAAAAGTAAATTTTGAGTTCAGATAAGTACCCAGATCTTGAATAGTGTAAGAAGATGGAATGTTTACCTTGTTCAGCTTGATCGATTTGTAGATAGGAGATTTTGACTACAAAACGTATTCAATAACATTTTTGGAGTTTGCTGAAAGTTTATGGTATTTATAGTAATTATAGAAGCGATTAATATGTTGAAGCAGTTTGCAGTCTTCTACAGAGGTAATCTTCCTACATACTTTCAAGTCATCGACATAGAGGCAGAAATTTGAGTGTTGGAAGCACTCGCCATCATCATTGAGGAAAATAATGAAAAGAAGAGGCCCAAAGTGTGATCCTTAGGGAACCCCGGATGTTATTTTGATATCATGAGATCTGGAGTTATTTATCACAATGTATTACTCTATTCAATACATGAGACGAAAGGAGCCCCAGCAGTTCACCGTGCACACCAAAATTCTCGAGCTTCCTTAACAGGTTGGGGTGATATACCCTATCAAAGACCTTTGAAAAATCCGTTTACAAGGACCACAGCGAAGCACCGCTATCAGATGTCTGGGAAAATTTCTTGTACATACAGAATCATGTTTTTCTGTACTGAGCAATTTTTGAAGGATCCATGTTGATTTATAGAAATTCTGTTTTTGACCATGAAGAATCGTTCGTTAGTTCTAAAGTTAGTTCTAAAAGAAATATGGAACGATGATTTGAGACCTGGTTTTTCTTATTTGTTATATATAATAAAAAGAGGTTCAATGATGATGTGACGACAATTTTTTATGAATATACAAGGTATTCCGTCTGGGCCCGCTTTTTTAATGGCTGGGTCATCATAGGAATCGCGCAATTTGTCCCTTCCAAATGAAATCATGTCACTGGTTCAATATTTATGTTCAGCATATGGTTCAGGGAAACTTTGGAGAGTACATCATTGGGTATATACAGGGTGATTCAAAAGTACTTTGACAAACTTCAGGAGGTGATTCCTCACAATATTCCAATATGAATTGTCCAAATAAATAAATGTCCGGCAACGCTTCGTTTCCAAGATACAGGATGTTGAAGATTCATTTTTATTTTCGTTTTTTTCAAATAACTTTCGAAATACTGAACTTGATTAAACGAAAGTTGGTAATAGGAGGGTTTTGAGGTGTCGACTTCGAACCTGATGTTCTTATTGCTCTCACTCAAGCTTCCCTTGTTACTAGTCGCTGTAAGCAACCGTTTTCTAAATATTTAGACTTGAAAACTTCAAGTCGATTGTTTGATAATCGATGCATGTTGAAGTTATTACGAATATTTTGCATTTTTCACAAGAATGCTTTGGAAATAAATCTGACGTTTGTGAGTAGTTTTGGTAATTACATATTTTGTGACAGTTAGACGTATTGTTGAAGTTTCCGTAAGTAGAAGTAGAAAACACTTATTTTGAAAAAATGGATTATTTAAACAAAAATGCACATTTAGCCGATATGCATTTCGTTTATGGCCTTGCGGATGGCAATGCGCGCGAAGCAAGACCTATTTACCAGGAGCGATTTCCTAATCGAGTACTGCCTTCAGCTCCAACATTTGCTAGTCTCCACCGTCGTTTGGCAGAAACAGGTAGCTTTAAGAGGGCAGCTGATATTATTGGAAGACCACGAGCAGTTCGAACCCCAGAATTGGGAGACGCTGTTTTGAACGCTCTCGAGGAGAATCCAGAAACAAACACAAGAGTAATTGCTGAAGCTGTCAATTCTACTTAGTCCACAGTTTGGAGAATTATTCACGATCTACAGTTTTATCCATACCATATTCAAAGGTTACAAGCTCTTTTGCCACGAGACTTTCCCCAACGCATTACTATGTGTCAATGGTTTTTGAGAAAATTGGTTGGAAATCCTCAATATTTGAAATATGTACTCTTCACGGACGAGGCAAACTTCTCCCGAAATGCTATCACAAACTTTCATAACAACCATGTTTGGGCTCTCGAAAATCCGCACGCAGTTAGTGAAAGGCATTATCAGTATCAATTTTCTGTAAATGTATGGGCGGTAATAATTGATAATTACTTGATAGGTCCTTTCTTTCTTCCGCTCCGACTGAATGGTGCAACTTACAGACACTTTTTAGAAAATGAATTGCCGGGACTACTTCAGAATATACCATTAGAAATTCGTATCCGCATGTGGTTTATGCATGATGGGGCTCCGGCCCATTTTAGCGTTGTAGTCAGGGAATTCCTTAACACAGTCTATCCAAATCGATGGATCTGTAGGGGTGTAGAAGAGCCTAACCAGGCGTGGGTATACCAAGGTCCGCAGATCTGAACCCGATAGATTTTTATTTTTGGGGACATTTGAAGTTACTAGTTTATAAGACTCCAGTAGTGAACGTGGAAGATCTAAGAAACCGAATAGTAGACGCCTGTGAAACCGAGATTCAATGACTAGACGACTGACTGCCTGTATCTTCGCTGAAGGTGGACACTTCCAACAATTTATTTGAATATAATTTAGTTTCGTTTATTTCAGTTCATTCTACATATTCAAAATTTCCTGAAATAAAATGTTGACATTTCTTGAAAATTTTGTTAAAACAAATACTGATTATGCACCCTGTATACAAAAATAACTATTTCGCTTAAGGATGTCATGAAGGAAAGTACCCAACAGTAATGACCTCTTCAAACGAGTAAAATCATTTCCAAAGCATTCTTGTGAAAAAGGCAAAATATTCGTAATAACTTCAACATGCATCGATTATCAAATAATCGACTTGGAGTTTTCAAGTCCAAATATTTAGAAAACGGTGGCTTACAGCGACTAGTAACAAGGGTAGCTTATTTACGTAGGTATGATAGAGGAATCGATTTTTTTTACTGAAAAACGTGCTAGAAGTACGCCCAAAAAAGTTATGAATCTTTAAAAAAGAAAAAGACGTGCAGGTGGCGCCCCCTACGAGTAAGAGCAATAAGTACATCAGGTTCGAATTCGACACCTCAAAAATCTCCTATTACCAAGTTTCGTTCAATTAAGTTCAGTATTTCAAAAGTTATTTGAAAAAAACGAAAATAAAAATAAAACTTCAACATCCTGTATCTTGGAAACGAAGCGTTTCCGGACATTTATTTATTGGGACAATTCATATTAGAATATTGTGAGGAATCACCTCCTGAAGTTTGTCAAAGTACTTTTGAATCACCCTGTATACGCTTCCGTAATAATCTGCGAAGAGGTTAGAGATATCAACGTTTTTTGTTGCTACGTCTCCAGCTACGTCCCAAATGTGGAATATCCTGTGAGGAAGGATATTTTTTGATTTTTTGTTTGCCACAAATGGCCAAAAATGCTGGACTTCCTCTTTAATATTTGTGTTGGGGTTTTCGCCATATAAGGGTACTTCCAACGTTAA
Source organism: Zygogramma bicolorata (assembly GCA_032362365.1). Lineage (NCBI taxonomy): Eukaryota > Metazoa > Arthropoda > Insecta > Coleoptera > Chrysomelidae > Zygogramma > Zygogramma bicolorata. Next base: position 380,355 of record JAVJAQ010000838.1, read on the forward strand.
ATCAATCAGAGAGTCGAGTTTTCCTTAAAAATACTTTATTTCGTCGAAACTGTAGGTTTTGTACAGAAGTTACAGTGGTACACAGAATTTCAAATAGTGTTGCGTTAGATCTTTTGTTACTGCCACGCTACGCAGAGCGTTTCTAGTTTTTATGTGCGGTACATCATGTGACATCAATAAAGGACAGAAAAACAGTTGAAATGAGGATGGAGAATATGAACTATTGTTCCAGTTATTCGAAAATGCAACGAAGCAAAATGCAAGTCTCATGATGTGTCGCTATGTGGATTAAACTCATTTAATTTGTTTATTCAACATGCTAATTGTTTATTCAACTAAAATAAAGTAATAGGTTGCTATGATTATAATTCAGGAAGACTGCACTTCACAACATTCCTCCCCGCTAAGAACGAAATTTGTAACTTGGATTGTTGCACATTTCGATGTTCGCAGCTGATTCGGTTTGTGAAGTTTCTTGTGAGGTCAAAATATCTTTATTTTCGGTCAATTCCAAATTACCTTTTTTTTCATTTGTTACATTTTCTTTCAAACCTTTAGCATGTTGTATTCGCACAAACACAATGTAAACAATTAACAAAAACATTATAACGTAAAGGAATACATAATGAGGTAATTTATTGAAATAACTTGGCTGCTGACTTTGCAGAGCTATTTCTCTAGCTTTCAACTGATTCAACTCAAAACTGAGTTTTTCAAGCTTATTTGATTGTTTGAATGAAATCAAAGTTGTTTCATTTAGTGGAGGCAAATTGGTTATTTGGAAAGACTCGTTCAGAATATTTTGATTTATATCGAATTTCGGATAAAAAGTAACATATTGGGTATCATTAGAATCATAATCTTCCAAAGAATTCAACAGCACTGAACTTGTAAAAGCTGAACAATGTGCTTTCAATTTCATGATACCTGTTTCCTGTAGAGGTACTTGTTCTTGAAAATCTCCACATTTGATAGTTAAAATTTCCTTCATAGGACTACTAAAAATCCAATGATTTGGTTGATGTAACTGAATAAATATTGTACCTTTCAAATTCGTAACTCGCCTTTCACATATTTCAGGCATTTGTTGAACATGAGAAAATAATAAAACTTCACAAGACTTATGGGCTTGCGAGTAGTATAAGGGATAATTCTGTTTACAGCAATATTTACCTCCTAAATATAGACATTCTTTCAAATCTAGATCGTCCATTAAAAAATAGTGTTCCTTGAAGTTATCTATGATTAGAAACGGTTTCTCGGGAATAATAAAGGTATACAAATTATTACTTAAATGCATAGGTAAACTAGTCATTTTCAAAATGTGGTATTCGACAGTACCCAGCTAACCAGATGACGTCAAATATACATCGTTTATACGCCATCAGATCACTAGACTGACGTCATCAAATGACGTGTTTATGACCTCCCAATCACGTGAAAAAGTCACAGCCCCATGACGTCAATAGCTGACGTTTATTATCTGACATCTTGGTAACGTCATACTGACGTATATGACGTCTTAGTAACGTCGCACTCACGAATATGACGTATTGGAAACGTCACTATGACGTATATGTAAGTCTTAATAACCTCACACTGACATATCTGACGCCTCGGAAACGTCATAACGTATGCACTGCACTGTTTGGAACCAAACCGCTATTTTCAACACATCGACACGTGATTACGTTTCCAAGTGACTATCTTCTGGACGAAAAAATTAAAATATAAATACATTTCGATATCTGCTAGGTTTCATCAATATATTTAACTAGCCAGTAAATAAGGCAACATTGTGAAATTAATTCAGAGTAAGATAATGAAGATGCGGGAATCTAGCAAATACCGAACTAGTATAAATTAAGACAACTCTGTATTTATTTAGTTTCGTTTTTCCTCCGAAAGATAGGCACTTGGAGATTGAAACACGTGTCGAGGTATTAAAAATTGCAGTTTGGTGTTGGGTTGGGATATAACTCCAGTGTATTCATATTCCTGTACTTTGAAATTTCAAATTTATATTAATTTTCATGTGTCCAGTAAATTTTTCTTCAGCTAGAGATAAGTGAAAATCAGAAAACAAAAAGTATTAACTCGACTACATTGTGGAACATGCTAAACATTAACCAATGTCACATGTTGAAATCAGTATAAAATTTTATTGTTTGTATATGACAGTTCAAGCTTTCAGGGAAATAAAAATCATACGAATGACATGAATTTTTATTATAATGCCAATAATTTCACTTTTCACATTTATACTCATTACAAAAACATTTTCAGTGGGTGTCCAATTATTTCATTCTTCAGCAGAACTACATTTTAGGTATTAGCATTGTATGAATGTAATAAGGGAAAAGATACAAAAGAATCTGTATTTTCCATAGGAAATAGCAAACATTTAGCTTGAATTTGTTTTAAAGGCCAACACTGTAAATCAGAAAGTTTACTAATAATGCATATATTCAACTTCTTTGAATCAAAAGGATATTTATATAAAGAGTTGTAGGTTTCAAAGGTTTTTCCAATTAAAAATATGTCATATTTGTTTCCTAATATATTGTGTATTTGTACTACCATATTTTCGAATGTTAAACAATGACAATCTGGAACTGAATAAGACTTTATTGTCAATTGTAAGCCACTGAATGTAATTTTTTTATATTCCTTATATTCCTTGCCAAAGAATAAGCGAAGACCTGAAAAGTGCTCATAAAAACATTGAACTTTTTCTGCTTGTGAAGTAATCTTCACATAGTTTATATTTGATTCAATTATTCGACAGTAAGCTTGTTGGAGAGGATTTGTTGGAGATTTTAATAATCTCTTCAATTGCCCCAAGAAATTTTCGAAGGGGAACGCCGAAAATGAATCTAATGTACCATATTTTTTAGAATCATCAGTTAAATGAGACAAAATATGAACATTATAAACTAAAAACTGTGCCCCATATATTTTTTTGGAATGCGCTACAAATGTTAACAATAATTCACTCGCCAAGTCATGTCCATACCTGTTTGTTAAGAAAGATGAACAGAGAATAAATATCCCAGTATGTAACAGAAGGAAGTGTTCATAAATTGCAATATTTATATTTTTTAGAACAAGTGGTCCTAGATATAGTAAGAAAGTGCGAAGTTCTGTAGCTTTCCAACGAGCCAATTCAGAAAGACTTCTAGGTTTTCTGTTGATTTCTTTAACCATGAAAGGACGTAGTGCCAGTAAGCTTTGAGATAATAACTCAACAGTTCTAGCTCTGAGTCGAACACTCAAATTTCCACCAATCCACGTAAGCAATAATTTTCTCATTACACCAAGGCACACTGCATGCATGTAATCTATGGGAAAATCAGAAACAAGACCGACATCTAATTGTATTAATGGTGAAATACCAATGTGATGATCTTCATCCATTTGCGAAACAAAAGATTCATTCGTCCTTTTGTCTGATGAGCAGGAATTGAAAATAACTCTGCCATCAATGTAACTACCATGTTCAACACACTTTTCGCATGATGAATAACCAGAATGAGATTTTATGCATTTGACAAATGCTCTTGCTGGGGCATCACATATGAAATTGTAGATTATTACTTCATAAACTGTATCATCATATTTTATACCATTTTGCAATAAAGATTTTATATCTCTAATAAATTCTTGTAGAAATAAGTGGAGAGGTTCTGGTTTTGATGTTCCACAGAAAATTCCTATCACAAAAAGACTACAAACATTTTGTATAAGCCCCAATATTGGCCAGAATTGTTTGGTTGAACTGTGAAACAAGGGCAAACCATCTATATTAATGGATAACTTCAAAGGAGAGGCAATGGTCTTACATTTAGATAGTATATTAGATAATGTCGCTTCTAAGTTAAAATGTACATACTCCCCATTACATAATTGTTTCACATTTATTGTTCTGGGAGTTTTGAGAAAAGTTCGACAATCTAATGGCAAATTTTTATGGTAAGGTTTTAGTAAATGTAGTAATTTCGTAACAGAAGAATGTGCTATATTTTCGGTAGTGGCCCAATTTTTCAATTCGAAATACAGCTCACCATTACTTGAATTAGATTCAGTTGATTCTAAAACTTCTGAATTGTGCCAATCTGCAAAAACCTCATTATTTTCTGCATGGTAATTAGCATTATTTTCATCCGGTGGTTCATTACAGTGGTTAGAATCAACTTCCAGTGTGTCCTCGGTCATTATTTCATCAATTTTGTTGACAGTATTAGAAATAGTACTGAACTCTGAAGGTTTCATATCTTTTCCCCCAATTTCCAAAGTAAAAAAAACATTTTTCATTTCTGTAGAAACATGTTCGGAAATTCGTCGATAATTTTGCCTCTTTCCGACTTTTTCTTTCAAATTCACTTTTTTAAACATGTTCCCTCAGTTTCGTCAATATACAGAGAAAAACAGATAAAACTTGAAACAAGTGAGTACCATTTTGAATTTGATATAATGCAAAATAATTGGACTTATTTGAAATAAATGATGACTTCTATTCATGACATCAAAATGTTCTATAAATATCATTTAGAGAAAAAATTAGAAAACACTTATCCTTGCATTTTTGGAACTTCCATCTATACAGTTCGGTTTTGGGCCTTTTTCATCCTCTGAGGGGCATGCTTCAACCATACTTTGACCACTTTCTCGATTTCATAATCAGTACAGTTTTTAATGCCTCTTTTAACTGAATCTTGAAAGAGAACAAAAACATGAGTTATTTATATGGAAATTTACAAGCAATGTTGGTTTAAAGTTTCATTTTATTTAAAATGGGGCATTATCTGTGTAGTTCTGAATTAGCATTGAATGTATTATCAAATAAGGTGCATGAAAAGACATGACACATTGATATTTATTCACCCACAGAATGAGTAGTTACATAAAAACCACTGTTTCAAACAGTCATTTTGAGTTATTCCAAATGAAAACAAATAATACTGTGAGAGGAGTAAATTTTTTGAGAAATGAATTAATATTTAATTTTATTATTCAATTCTAGGTAATTGAAATTATAAATTCTAATACATCACTGAAATCATCTGTCTATGATGTATTGGGACACCTTGTATCTTACACAGACATGCATATCAAAAGTAGAAATGAAGCTACGTACCTCGTATAATAGCAAATAATTTTAGTTTTCCGAATTCCCTTTTTTCTCTCTTTCCAAAAAAACTATACTCTGCCGCCAATTTATCTGTTAATAAATATTTCAGAATCCTATTGGTTTTCACGACAACATTTTCTCCACCAATTCTTGATAAATGAGTTATCTGCAAGTTTAGGATTATAAATTAGGTGCCGCTTAGTAGTGCAGTTTCTGTAATTACCACAATGTTTTCATTACTGCCTAAAAAGGGTTCTAAGATGCATAGATCTTCGTGTGATTGAAGGGGAATTGGAACAGGAAAATCTGGGACCTCGGCTTCATTCACTTTATAGGTATTGTTTTGTTCCAAGAGAGCTATAATTTGGGCATTTTGGTGTTGAATGCCGACTAGTTTTTGTAGTAATGTCTGATAGCCTGAAAACAAATATATAATTATAAATATGAGATAGTTGGATATTTGGCAATTCACCTTTTGCATCGATTTGAATATTTTTGCAAGGTGTAGGAGTCAATTTTGTTGCATTTATTGGGGAGTCTGAAGGTGTTTGATGAAATGCAGATGTTGGTGTAGATAATATCTGATCATTTGGCAGTGTGCTTATTCCAACCTGACTTGCAGCAGCAGTCGGCTCAGTTTGTTGAACCAATGAAGACCGTACTGTAAAACAACATTATTTGAAAATTTCATAATGTAAAATACTCTAGCATTAACCTCTATTGTCTTTCTTGAACTTTACAGCGGGTGGTCTTTTTATTGGTGAATTTTCCTCACTACCACTGCTGCAGCTTGAGAATCGTTTAAGTTTTCTTTTTCGTTTGGAAAATGAAGACACCTCTTCATCTGAAGTATCCAAATTCGAAGTCAATTCAGCCTTCTTCAGTTTATTTTCTGCAGCTTCGAAATCAGCTGAAAGCATAAAATAACATAAAATAATTGTGTTAAAGACTTGGCAGTCTTAACTACACAATTTTTAATAGCGATTCTTACCAGTTTCACAAAAAACTTTTTGGATGCAATACAATTTCCATGTGCTTTCATCCACAGCTTCCTGTCGTTTAACGATTTTCTTATATAAATTGCTGTCTTTAACAGGTGGCCAATAGACTTCTTTCTTCCTAGGGGTCAGCCAGGATGAAGGAACGACAGCCAGACCACCTTCTTCAAATTCAACCACATAAAATGGCATCTTGATTTCCAGATCAAATCGTGGTCTAATATCAGCTAATTTCCACTCACCTGATTCGATACCGACAACGTGAATTCGAACACTGAATTTACTAATCCTTGCTATTATACAAGATGAATCTTGGTTTTAAAGAAATCTTGTACACAGGAGAACGCACCTGGCACCTGTACAACAACAAAGTAACAAGAAGCGCCATATGCCAGGCCAGCCATATTGGGATTTGGGATTGGATTATTGATTATTGGATTAGAGCTAGAGCAGAGCCAGAGCTCGGAGTGTAGCGTGAACTTTCTGCACATGCGCCGATTCAATAACTGTGTATTTCCATCCTTCAATATGTAGAGAGTTGAAAAAAGAAAGTAATACACTGATTCTGCCTGAGTTCTCCCAGAAGAAATCACTATTAAAACCAGTAAAATTCAAATGCATTTTCTGGCGCTCATGTTTTCAAAACCTATTCGTATGTCTCCTTCTCTCTCACTTACGGCTAGCCATATCGTGAAAGAGAGAGATGAAGAGACGAATACGTTTTTAATTCAAGAGCGCCAGAAAACGCCTTAAATATTCCGACAAACGCATATTTGCTCACAATGAAGATAAAAATTAAAGTGATAGGCGTACTAGCATAACTTTGTACTAAAAACTAATGAAAATGAAAGTAAACCAAGATAATACAGAAAATAACAACAGAATATACATTAATGATTTTTGTGATGGTTGAAACGTAGTGCTATTGTGATATTTGATTCAGTAAAAATAAGAGCTCTTGGGTTATATATTCATTATCTTTTCATATGTGAAAAAATATTCCCGAATCGATATGTGTTTCAACAAAGACATTGGTCATGAACTGACTGAGTGAAGAAGTGGAATAGACGTCAAAATATGACGTCTGAGGAAGATCACAGAAATGACGGCCTTTTGACGTCATATTTTGACGGATGACCATCATGACGAATAATGACCTAAAAATGACGTATTTTTAACGTCATCATTCGTCATCTGGTTTGCTGGGTACTAACTAAAGGGATATGTAGAATAAACATAAGTTTTCTATTAATCAATATAACATTTGGTAACATAGACTTATACAATTCTAATGAATAATTATGTGTCAAAAATACAGGGAATGTCAATCCAACTGGCAAGTGAGCATTGAATTGCTTCAAATGATTCATCAATCTAACAGGACTGATAATCAATGGATGTATCTTACCATTTTGAGCAGATATAATAATATTGAGTAAATTGTTTTGGTAAAGATTGAACTGATTAGCTAAAAGATCGAACATTATTAGATATTCATCGAACTCTGAAGTGAAAGAGATTTGGGATGTGACATTATCGAGAACGTTTCCCATACTATTCAGATATGTTTGAATGTTGTTGAACTTTTTCTTCAACATACCAATATCGATAATCGATGAAGAATTCATGATTTCTAAAGCTGTTTGAAAAATACTAGTCTGTTTCGAGAGTAAATTTTGAAGTTCAATTTCTTTCTTCTCTAATTTGTTTATTGCTTCATCGTAATACTTTGCATCATTTTCATCCAAAGTACCAAAAAGAACCTTGGCCGCATCACCAATTATATTTATCAAAGCTCTTTTTGAACGATAGTTTGTACTCGGATCCTCCGAATGCAATATTTCGTTGATCAATATATTGTTGTGTTCAGCACCTTGTAAGGTTAGATTCATTGCATTTATGAATGTATTACACTGTCGAAAATTTGTTGAGGTAGCGGTGAAAGATGCACACAAACCTTTGGTTTTACGGAAATGATAAAGAACCAACGAATACAAGTTATAATATGTGAGTAGATCGAGCGCAGTAATCATTTTCCAGTGACTGCTGTAAAGTGATACCGAGTTAAAATGCTCGTAATAAATACCGGAGCTTTCATTTATCTGGCTAAAAGAATAAAATGATTCGTTACAATGAATATTAATGATAATTAACACATATGATAAAAATAAAACAGCAATTAATTGGTTACTCCTTAAGGAAGGCATTTCTAGTGGAGCAACTGAAACAAAGAAGGTTAATTATTATAAGGTTTTAACCTATTTTTATGGACTCGCGTCCGTTTATTCTTTATTAAAATGGTAACATTTACATTGGAATTTATTTCCATTATTTTATAGGGGCCATTCCATATTGGATCTAATTTCTTACTTCTTCCTTTTCGCGAGGATTCATTTCTCAGCAATACTAAGTCACCTATTTTAAAATCGACAAAGTTTGTGTTTCGATCATAATTTTCTTTTGATTTTTCTTTACTCCGAAGAGTGTTTTCTCTAGCGATTTCGTGTGCGTGCTGAAGACGCAATTTGAGTTCTTGATCATAATCGTCGTAGTTATAAGTTAACTCTGGGGATTTTTGAAGTGATGTGGGGATTTCTACCGGGCGTCCATAAAGTAATTCGAAAGGAGTAAAATTTGTGCTACTATGCACTGATGAGTTGTATACGAATTGAGCATATGGCAACCACGTGTCCCACGTTCTTTGATCTTTATCTATATAAGATCTCAAATACTCTGATAGGCATTTATGCGATCTTTCTAGACCACCATTAGTCTGGGGCCTAAATGCACATGTTTGTACTTTGTGAATTTTGAGTAATTTACATACTTGTTTGAAAACTTCGCCTAGAAAATTTTGTCCTTGGTCAGTGAGCAAAGAATTCGGAATACCGTGACGGCATACTATATGAGTGACAAATTTTTCAGCAATGGTTTGAGCTTCTTGATTTTCCAGAGGTATAAGTTCGCAAAATTTTGTTAAATCGTCTTGAAAAGTGAGAATGTACTTATGATGATTATCTGTTACGGGATATGGACCGCAAATATCTAAGGCAACTCTATCCCATGGTTTCTTTGCAATTGTTGTTATACTCATAGGCATTTTGGTATATTTCGAAGATTTATTTTTTTGACAGGAATCACATTTTTGAATGAAATCATGTATATCTTTGAACATGCCTGACCATTTGTAATTCTGACGAATTTTCTTGAAAGTTTTGTTTACACCCAAATGACCTCCCAAAGGGGTATTATGGAATTCTTGCAGTATTTGTTGAATTTCATCTTTGGATTCGATTTTTCTTATGTTATTATGATAGATAGTTACACAAATATTAGTGTCTTTGAACAAATATCGAATCATGGTTCGTATGTTCTCTATTTTCAAACTTTTATATGGCATATTTTTTGTAATGTTATATAATGATATATTTTTCATATTATTCGAAATAGCAAATGCCTTAAGATGCAATAGTGCGTTGAAAATTTGCTCATAAGATATAATATCGTTGAGTTCATGAGTAGGAATTACGATCAAATTCTCATTCGGATAGTAACTAGATTGAAGAACTTTGTAAGATTTTGAACTTATATCAGTGTAAATATCATCAGGAAGAGAAACTGAATTATTCATCAGGTGAGTGCTTATGAAATACACACGTAATGAAGATTGAGCTTGGGAAATGTTTTCATGACTGTCAGTGATATTTGAATTAAGAATGATTTGTTTTTCCTTACATTTCAGAAAGTTTTGATATGTGTAATCATTTTCCGATGATTCTGATATGGTGGTAACTGTTTGTATTCTACTTAACGCGTCGGCGTTGGCGTTGAGTTTACCTGGCTTATACACTATATCCATATCGAATTCCTCTAGTTTCAAGCGAAATTTCATAAGACGACTACTAGAATCTTTGATAGAAGATAAGTATTGCAGAGGCTTGTGATCTGAGAGGACGAGGAATTTTTTTCCGAATAAATAAGGGCGGAAATGCTTACAACTCCATACAATTGCTAGCAGCTCTTTTTCGATGGTACTATAATTTTTCTCGGCCTTATTCAAGGTACGGGAAGCAAAAGCTACTAGTAATTCATTGCCAATTTCACCTTGGGATAGTACGGAGCCAATTGCCGAATTGGATGCATCCGTAGTGAGAATGAACCTTTTGGAGAAATCAGGAAATTGGAGTATCGGCGGGTTGCACAATTTTTCTTTGAGAACTTCGAACGCTTCTATACAAAGAGGAGAAAAATGGAAAACTACATTATTTTTCAAAAGATTTGTAAGAGGTTGACTTATTTTTGCAAAATTTTTTATGTGTCTGCGGTAGTAACCACATAAACCTAAAAATGACTTCACTTCAGTAACGTTTTTGGGTATAGGAAATTCTTTTACAGCTTTAACTTTATTGGGATCTGGGCTGATGCCATTCTCCGTAATAACATGACCTAGATAGCAAAGTTCTGGACGTAGGAATTCACATTTTTCTGGCTGTAACTTAAGATTATGTTTTCTCAATCTATCAAGAATATCAATCAACTTAGAATTATGCTCTTCGAAAGTTTTTGCAAAAATGACAACATCGTCAAGGTATACAAAGCAGTGAATACCTTGGAGACCTGATAAAACGCTATTCATTAATCTCATAAAAGTACATGGAGCTCCTTTCAGACCAAACGGCATACGATTGTATTCGTAATGACCATAGGGTACACTGAATGCTGTTTTATGTTTATCTTCCGGATTCATAAGAACTTGATGATAACCTGAAGCTAAATCGAGTGAGCTGAAGTACTTTGAGTTTCCCAGTTGATCGAGTATCTCTGTTATATTAGGCAAATAATAAACTTCATCGCGGGTTTTGTCATTTAGTTTCCTAAAATCGACAACAATACGCCATTTTTTATTTCCATGACTATCTGTCTTCTTTGGTACGACTAAGAGAGGAGAATTATATGGTGAAGTTGATTCTGATATTATTCCTTCGTGTAACATATTTTGTACTTGGTCTCTTATTTCTTTATGTTGATTGAAAGGTAATCTATAAGGTTTAATATTTACTGGAATATCGTCAACAGTTGGAATGGAATGCATGACAGCATCTGTGGTGGATAATGAATCACCTTGTGAATAGAATACATCATTATAAGACTTACAAATATTCAGTATGGTTTCCTTTTGATTATCTTCCATGTGGGAAGTACGGATAGATTCGGAAAGTAGTTTCAGCCTTTCAAGATTACATGAAGGATCAGTAATTTGAAGGATATTATAATCAGATATTTTTTCAAAAGATAACTTTGGATTTTCGATCGTGACTTCATGTTCATTCGTATTCAAGAATGCTACATGACAATATCCATCATTAGGCTGAGTCAGACAATTACCGACATATACACCATTCTCGACTTCAGAGGACAAACAAAGTAAATCTGAAACTTGATTAGTTTTAATTAAACGCACTACTTCGCTTCTAGCTGGGATAATTAGTTTATTCAAATCATTTATTTTATTCCGTGTATTTTCAGCGGCTGTCAGCGTAAATGAAAACGTATCATGTTCATATATAAAAGATAAGGAGTTCGTTTCATAATCTATTTTCGCCTTGAATTTCTGTAAGAAATCTTTTCCAAGAATACCATCGTGAGGTATAGGAAAATCATCACTAACAATATGTACAGGATGATTCAAAATATATTTACCAACTTTTATATCTCCGTAGCAAATGCCATAAGTAGGTATAAGGGTTTCGGAAATACCTTTCAAATAAGACTTGTGTTCCGTGTAGCATAAGGCATCATTTTTTGTAGATTTTTTAAAAGAGTGATAGCACTACCGGTGTCTATCAAAAGATTAGCACTTTCATTTTTTGCAAGTAGTAGAGGTATACGCACACTTTCTGCGACTTCTGAAGATATTTTATTAAGACAATAAACTTTTTCACTTTCAAGACTACAAGAAGGATTTGTTTTAGGATTTTTGGAAAGACTTGTAGTAGGATTTTTGTGATTAAAGTTGTAAGAATTCATTTTTTCTTCGTGAGAAGGATTTTCACGGCAATTTAAAGATTTTCTACCCGAGTTACTCTGCCGGACGATGTTCTGGGACGCTGGAAGTTTTCCGAATTTGAGACAGTTTGTGAATTGCTATTTCTGAATGAATCAGCACGTTTTTTCTTGAAACAATCTCTGATGTGATGACCCTCTTTTTTGCAATAGGCACATATAATTTTAGCAATATTTATAGGAGACACTATTTCTCTTTTTGGAAAAACGGGAAACTGAGCAGTGGATGAAGATTTGTTTTTGAAAAAACAATCACTTTCCAAATGTCCATTTCTCTGACAGAAATTGCACTTTTTGAAAGGTTGCTTATTCTTTATGAAACTTTTTTGTTTAAAACTTGTACCAGATGACCTTTCTTCTTCAACTGCTGCTTCAATCGCCTCAGTAAGACTATCAAAACGGGAAGCTTTTATTATTATTTTAAGAGACGAGTTCAGACCTTCAACGAAAGATTTCAAAGCGGTTTTCGAGTTCAAACTTGTGATTACTGTTGCTGCTTCTTCGCCTTCAGATGAAATACATGCATCGTTTAGATCATTTAGCAATTGTTCAATTCTATTGCCAAAATTTCTTACTGTTTCACCAAATTTCTGATGAGCTCTAATAAGTTCACTTTGTAGCTGAGCAATACTACGTGTTTCCAAAAATTGTTCTTGTAAATCCTTTTTTAGCTCTAACCAGGAAGCATATGTCTTATGTTTGACTACTTGATAAGCTAAACCCGATAATTTAGATTTTATGATGTTAACTAACATAGATGCATCAGATGCTTGTGAAAGACTTGTATGCACTATGTCGCAACAAGAGGTGAATTTATGAAATTCTGATCTATCACCTTTGAATTCTGGAATTAGTTTCAAAGCAGTATCAATGTTCAACTTAGGCATAGTTTCAGGATTGACTTCCGTATTTGATTGCATTAAATTCAATTAATCAACATACATAAGAGAAAAACACAATAGAATGAAATCGAATAAAAATTTCACAAGTATATGGTAAAAATAAAGACGAATAAAATGAAGAATGATGGGCAGAACGACACTTCACAGTACACACTGAATAACTTACTTGAAGACTCTTACTAGTCGTCGGCGAGTTGACAGTTGGCGAAATTCTCTTCCTCCAGTGGGCTGACTGCGGTAAATGAGCTTTCCACACAGCTCTGAGGTACGAGTTTTCGTCTGGAGATTTTTCTTCTGAGCCTACTGAACCAGTATGCTCCTTGTGTTGAACCTTATTGGACCGGTAACCAGCTTGGTTTAACAGGACTACCCTGGCTTCGAAGGACTTGGAGAACAGGAAAATCTCGTATTTTGTAGGATATCAACTCTCTTTTTCTCGAACCCTGCACGCCTGACACCAGATTTATGTTGGGGTTTTCGCCATATAAGGGTACTTCCAACGTTAAATCAATCAGAGAGTCGAGTTTTCCTTAAAAATACTTTATTTCGTCGAAACTGTAGGTTTTGTACAGAAGTTACAGTGGTACACAGAATTTCAAATAGTGTTGCGTTAGATCTTTTGTTACTGCCACGCTACGCAGAGCGTTTCTAGTTTTTATGTGCGGTACATCATGTGACATCAATAAAGGACAGAAAAACAGTTGAAATGAGGATGGAGAATATGAACTATTGTTCCAGTTATTCGAAAATGCAACGAAGCAAAATGCAAGTCTCATGATGTGTCGCTATGTGGATTAAACTCATTTAATTTGTTTATTCAACATGCTAATTGTTTATTCAACTAAAATAAAGTAATAGGTTGCTATGATTATAATTCAGGAAGACTGCACTTCACAACATTTGATTCAGTCTTGCATGGGAATGTAATTAATTGTTTTGTGGATTGAGAGAACCACGCAGGAGCTGATTGTTTTTTGGCACATTTCGCGGAAATATATCTTAAAATGGATTCGTTCAATAAGTTGTAAAACTCTCGGACACATTCAACGATATTTTTTGATTCTATGGTGTTTTTTCAGATTGGTATAAGTTTGTTTGTTTTGAAGTTTTATACACTGGAAGATAATATTTACTTCAAAAGAGGGATGGGAGTGGTCCCATAAGAGAATCTAAGGTCCATTCTGTCAATTTTGGTCCCCTTCAACATCACTGTCTCTTTAGCCGGATATATGTTTCAGAGCCAGCAATCACGGTCTGAAGGTCATTGTCACTTTGTTATTGTTGTTCCGCCACTTTGTTTTTGTTGTGTTGATACCTTGGTATTGTCACTGGACAAAACTTTCCAGGCTACAAGGTCCGAAAAAGTGCACCAAGTTGTCACGTGACGATGACGTCAGTATCACGTGTTATCTCGATTCGAATAACGTGAGAAACACCAAAGAGTTATTTACTACTACCACGTGACGTCGTCAGCCTGCTGGGTATTCCAAGTTGAACCTGAAAAAAACTTACTTGCTATGCGGTTTGAACCCGGACCGCCGGCGTGTGAGTAACAAAAAATAAAATAAGAAGCGTTTATTTTCCCCTTTTCTCTGTCTTCACTAACTTACATCTAACATAGTTTGTATATATGGTACGTGCACAATGTGTATAAGTATAAATAAATCATATATAAACACAAACACAACACCAATCACTCTGGACGTTACATATAACACACGGGACGACATATTAAAATGGAATCCTGGAGCAGGAAGTGTGTCCACGGGCCGCCCACCACACTTTCGGGGGACAGACGGTCCGCTTCTACCCTTGTACAGCAGCACAGAGCCGAGGAGAGTCGGCTGGGCAGCCGCATACAGTGATGGTATGTGTAGCTCTGCAACAGTGTTGCCAATGGAACTTGTACATAATACTGAAAGACATAAGCCAAAATCCGGTAATTTTACTCACAAAATTCTGAAAATCCTCACAAAATCCTCACACTTTGTTGTCAATATACTGAGCTGATGAACAGCTGAATTTGAATGAATTTATGGCATTCTCTATTCATATTCATGAGTTTGTGTTTATTTTGTGTATTTTTTTAATAGCGGCAGCGAGTGGTAGTAAACAGAGGTGCGAAAATGGTGAAAATTGAAAATAGCGCCGCAATCGGAAACATTAATCTCTCGCCTCTAGTGGCACAATACGAAACCATAGTGTACAATTTTCACTTGTCAGGAATTGACAAATTATAATAGGTAAAATTAAAACACTCACAAAGCAATTATTTTGAGCTGATAACCAAAATGAATTGGTATTTACCGCGGTTGAGACCGCGGTTGAGCTTTGATTCAAGATGGCGTGCGACTTGATGACGTCATTTACGACGACGACTACTTGAATCCGTCGGTTTTAACCACAGTTATTTGTTTGGTTAGACTGGTTTGTTGATTTTTCATTATATTTTCTGTGTTTGTTGTGTTATCTCTGATTCTTGGTAAATACCAACATCTTGCGGTGATAACTATGACATTTAACAGCTGATTTATGATGTCACTCATGTACAACCAAAAGAATAACCAAAGTCGCTTAAATGGTGTGGTTAGTACCAATCTGAATCGGTAATAAATACCAATCCATTTTGGTTTTATCCGCTTGAAATTGCTTATATACTACGGAACTGAAAACAATTCTTCAGTTTTTCTTCTCTGCCACCCTACACAATACCATCATCGAAAATACTTTCAAAATCCTCACAAAACTGGAGAATCCTCACAAAATCCTCACAAAAATCCATTACTGCACTTTTACTGCAAAACAGTAAAAATACTTGAAAAAACAGTAATTACTCACAAATTGGCATCACTGCTCTGCAACGTTAGACTAAGCCGGAAACAGACTGAGCTTACGTCACGTGAGCTCACGTGACCTCACGTGCTGTCACGTTACAGGCAAAAAGTGTGGAGGCTGTTATTTCAATGCATCAGAAGCACACTGTGGTCACCTCATGCGTATTAATTACATCACATATCCAACCGCACGCTTTAGAGTATGTGCTCAAATTTTATGCTAATTCACACCATTGTATCTGCGTGAACTCACATTATACATAGGATAGGGGTTACTTGATATCGGAAAATGGGTGACACCAAAATGAAAAAATCTTTCTTCAGTAGAGATAGCTCTGAAGTTAAGTATTTTGTTTTTGTATGTTTTTTGTAATTAATCCATGTAGAAAGTCAAATTTTTCTTTATTCATTCGAAAAGACATGAGAAAGCGTTGGATCATTTTTCACTTCCTGAACCAAACAATGACATTCTCCCAATTCATTCCTTTTCATGTTTGTGTCATGGACCCATGCTTTTCTATTTATTTCATTCTCTTCTCCCAGAACAATGAAAGCAGCCACAGTTTCTATTTCCTCTTCCCAGTCCGATGAACTGATGGATCTGGCTTTTTCAATAATTGAAAATGCACTAGCAGACAGTACAAGATCGAAATTAAACTTATCCATTTGGGTATAGTAGTTTTCACAATAAATGGTATTGACTGAAGGATTATAATAAAACCAATTAGACCCTTAAGTTGTAAAATCCGAGATGCACATCATAAATGTAAAAGGACCGGATTCAGGTAATTTTGTTTCTCAGAGATCACGTAGAATTATTAGTTTGGCGGTAAATCTCTGTTACACAAAAATTAAAAAAAAAATTATTATAGCATTTACGAGGTTTATGTTGAAGATATTCAATCTCGTCGTTCACTTTGTATAGGAAACTCGTGTTGTATGTTTTGTTTTTCAAGTCACTGTCACTAATAGTAGTAATATAGAATATATGTCAAGTTGAACTGCTTTTGCTGTTAATGAAAAGTATATTCCTGTTTCTCCGTATCAGACATTTTTGCTCTCTGTATCCCGCTGCGTAATTCATAATCCTAACAGGTTATGGGCCCAGGACACTGATCTGAGTAAAAAAGTTGTGAAGTCATCAGTCAAGTTCCAGTTGAACTTTCTCCTTCAATTTTTGGTTCCGATTTGGAAATACTTTTTTGTGTGCCCATCACAATGAATCTCACTCCAAGAATCGAACCACTTGGTCGAGAAAACTTCGATACATGGAAAATTCAAATGGAGGCACTTCTCATCAAGAATGATCTCTGGACTTATGTAAATGGTACGAAGAATAAGCCGAATGATCCAGCAGAGGCTGCCGTTTGGGAAGCATCTGATAATAAAGCCAGGTCAGATCTGATTTTATCCATGCAACCTTCAGAATTGAAGCAAATAAAGAATTCTGTGACATCCAACGGCGTGTGGAAGAAGTTGCATGAAATTTATCAGTCAAAAGGTCCCGCTCGTAAAGCCAATCTACTGAAACAGTTATTTTTGAACAGAATGAAAACTGGCGACGATATACGTGAGCACGTTAGAAAATTTTTCGATATTGTGGACAAACTGAAAGATCTCGAAGTCGAAATAAATGATGATCTTCTAACCATAATGTTGTTGTATAGTCTTCCGGAAGAGTACGAGAATTTCAGATGTGCGATAGAATCTAGAGACGATTTACCTTCTCCAGAATCGTTGAAAATCAAAATCATTGAAGAATATGATTCCAGGCGTACCAAAGATTCAACAAACAGTTCTGATGCTTTGGCAGTGAAACAATTCAGGCAAAAAATGTTCAACAAAAATGAATCATCCGGATCTCCAAGTTTCAATGGCAGATGTTTCAAATGTGGTATTCGAGGACATAGAAGTTCTGAATGTAAAAAGAAGAAATATACTCCAGATGTTAAAGCAAGTAATGTTGAAGAAGAGGAAAGTTTTCACACGGTTTTGTCTACTTCTGTAAACCTAAAACAGTCTTCAGCCAATCGTTGGTGTCTTGACAGCGGTTGTACTTCGCACATGTGTGCAGATGTATCATTTTTCGAAAATGGCGTTCCTTCCAGCGGTGAAAACGTACGTCTAGCTGACAGATCATCTACTGAAATTGTTGCGAAAGGAAATATCAAGCTAGCTGTCAATGATGGCATAACGGATCGTATTGTTAATCTAAATAATGCACTGTGCGTTCCAAAATTGAGAACAAATTTGGTATCTGTTTCCAAAATTGCAGATAACGGATATACAGTTGAATTTTCTGAGAAACAAGCAAAAATATTCGATAGCTTGGGGCAAATCAAAGTCATTGCTGATCGCGAAAATGAATTATATTATATACGAGAAGCAATAGGTGAAAGTGCACAAGTTGCAAGAAATTCAAAATGTTCAACTGAAATGCTACTCTGGCATAAACGTTTCGGTCATATAAATGAAAAAGACCTGCATGATGTGATGAAGAAAAAGTTAGTTTTGGGAATTCGATGTAGGACCGAAAAACTGCCAACCTGTGAAATTTGTATACAGGGTAAAATGACGCAGTTACCTTTTCCTAAATATTCGAATAGAACTTCAAGATGCCTCGAGATTATCCATTCGGATGTATGTGGTCCGATAAGAACTCAATCAAATGGAGGTGCGAAATATTTTATCACATTCAAGGATGATTTTTCAAAATGGACTGAAGTAAGATTTTTGAAAAAGAAATCAGAAGCATTAGAAGCATTCAAAAATCTAGTGGAAAATCAAGTAGGCCAAAAAATTGTTAATTTCCAGTCAGATAATGGTAGAGAATTCATGAGTAACGAATTTTCTGATTTCTTGGCTGATTGTGGAATTAGGAGAAGGCTAAGTGCTCCCCACACCCCACAACAAAATGGAAGCGCTGAGCGAACCAATCGTACGCTTCTTGATTCAGCCAGATGTTTATTGCTTGATGCAAAATTGCCAGAATCTTTTTGGGCTGAGGCTGTATCTACAGCATGTCATATAAAGAATCGCAGTCCTTCTAGCAGCATCAATGGATCGTTACCATATTACCTGTGGACAGGAAAAAGACCTACTGTTGCATATTTCAGAAGTTTCGGCTGTAAAGGTTATGCTCTTGATAAAACACCCAGTAGAGGAAAGTTTCAAAGTCGTTCGCAACCTTGTATCCTTGTCGGATATTCCGAAACATCGAAAGCTTATAGGGTCTGGTTGACCAGTGAAAATAAAATTTCTCGTGATGTCAAATTTCTTGATGAATGTATTTTGGAAGAACAACAAACAGATGAAAAATCAAACACAGAAGATTACAATTTGTTGAGGAAACATTCTACAGAATCCGATCGGAAAGTAATCACCACTAATAATGAATCTTCTGAATGGTTACCAAACCCAAATGAATCAACGATTGGGCAAGAATGTTCTCCGCAAGTCAGTTTTGAAGATTTCGAAAATGAAGCGACGGCGGATGATAACATTAATGATATTTCTCAGGATCTACAATTCAAAAGAGGTGCTGGTCGTCCCAGATTGATTCGCGACGGAGAAGTTGGCAGACCCAAGAAACTGTTCAATATGGTTCCAATGGAGAAAACAAACAATTCCGAATATGTAAACGAAGATAACGGAAATGACTCAGAATTTGCATACACCATAGAAGAAACTATGAAACTGAATGATGTATTGCAGGGCGAAAATTCAGCTGATTGGAAAAAAGCTGCAAAATCAGAAATCATTTCGTTGATTCGCAACAACACATGGACTTTATGTGAAAGACCTCCTGGAGAAAATATCATTGGTAGTCGATGGGTTCTGCGAACAAAGTATCAACAGGATGGCAAAATTGATAAAAGAAAAGCTCGACTTGTAGCGAAAGGTTTCTCTCAGCGTCCTGGTATAGATTTCAATGAGATATTCAGTCCTGTTATACGTCTCAATTCTATAAGGACACTGATGGCTCTTGCTGTTGAATACAAGATGGAGGTCCATCAATTGGACGTAGAAACAGCTTACCTGAATGGAGACCTTGACAAATCTGTTTTCATGTAGCTTCCTGAGTCACTTAATACCATTTTAGAAGATATAATAAAAACCGAAAAGGGAGATATCAGAAATGAAGCTTCGAAGATTTATGACCAAATGAAAAACTCTGACGTCGTATGTAAATTGGAAAAAGCACTTTACGGTCTCAAACAAGCAGGACGTCAATGGTTTAGAAGACTTCATCAGACTCTTCTGAAGCTTGGATTACGACCAACCGATGCAGGAGTATATGTTGACGATTTGATCATTGCTTCGTCAAGTTGAAGCCTAATTGATAATATTAAAAACGGTCTCACAAAAGAGTTCAGGATGAAAGATCTTGGACTGATAAAATACTGTCTAGGTATAGAATTCAATTTTGATCATAAGGAAAACCGAATAAGTATGTCTCAAGGGAAATACATTAATGATCTCCTGAATAGATTCGAAATGATGAATTGTAAATCAATTGCAACACCGATGGAAGTTGGAAAGAAATTAGACAAAACTTCAACGTTTTCCGAAGAAGATATGAAACGATATCCCTATCGAAATCTTATTGGTTCACTGATGTACTTAGCTGTAGCTACTAGACCGCATATTGCGTATGCAGTCAATCATCTTAGTCAGTTCAACAACTGCTATGGTGAAGATCATTGGAAAGCTGCAAAACGAGTATTGAGATACTTGCAAGGAACCACCAATGCAGCAATTGTTTTTAACAAAACTGGAAGGTACATCGAGGGATTCGCTGACGCCGATTGGGGTAATTGTATGCTCGATAGAAAATCCTACTCTGGATACACATTCATCTTAGGAGGAGCTGCAATCTCATGGGAGGCACGAAAACAACGTACTGTTGCACTCTCAAGTGTCGAAGCTGAATACATGTCTCTGGCAGAATCTACAAGGGAAGGTATCCACCTTCAGAGATTGCTAACACAAATAGGTATTCCTGGAGAACCAGTCATGATCAATAATGACAGTCAGGGAGCTCAATTGTTGGCAAGAAATCCCATTCATCACTCTCGTACCAAACACATTGATACTAGATTCCATTTTATTCGAGAAGCTTTGGAGAGAGGCGATATAGACACCAACTACATACCAACGGAAGAGATGCCAGCGGATTTGTTTACTAAGCCGCTACCAAAAGAAAAGCACATGTTTTGTTGTTCAAGAATTGGCATGGTTTTGAAGTGACGACTCTTTTGAGAGGGGGTGTTGAAGATATTCAATCTCGTCGTTCACTTTGTATAGGAAACTCGTGTTGTATGTTTTGTTTTTCAAGTCACTGTCACTAATAGTAGTAATATAGAATATATGTCAAGTTGAACTGCTTTTGCTGTTAATAAAAAGTATATTCCTGTTTCTCCGTATCAGACATTTTTGCTCTCTGTATCCCGCTGCGTAATTCATAATCCTAACAGTTCATTCATAAAGTACTGTCCTCAAACTCATCCACCATCTGAAAGAAACTGCCCTGAAGAGATGCCGGTAAGGTTTATCCAGCCATGTTATATAGTTTAGCAACAATGACCGATTTTCGTAAATCTAACGTGTCGCTATAGCATTTGTTCCACAAGACCGAGAAGGTGCAAAAAAATCAGGGTCAATCTTTTCAGCATGTACATTCAGGATTTGAGTGAAAAAAATATTTTTAATTTTTTTTAACATGTTTTTCGAATATGTAAGATTTTAGCTTATAAACAAATAGAAGTTACGCCTTATATATTTTCAAGTTATTTGAAATGTTCCTCAAGATTCCCGTAGGTCTTAGCAAGACGCGTAATCTAAAACAGAAAAAGTTCCAATATCTTTATTCTAGGCCGAGATACAATAATTTTTACGTTTGTTTCATTTGTTATTGTTTAAATAATTTTCGCGAAATTCAAGTTTTCGGGCATTCGTTATAGTGTTGGGCATAATATTTGATATTATAGAAACCGTTTTGAGCATTAATCTCATTGCAGATCCTGATTGCATTCGGTCACTCGCACGCGAAATATACTGACGGCGGCCTCGGTATAGCCGCGTGCTGGCCTGCTAGCCTCGCTCCAAGGCTCCAAAGCTAAAGACTCTTGTGTTGATTATCACGAAGATACGACAGCAGAGCTTTTTGAAGATTGGTTTAAAAATTGTCTGTTACCCAACATTCCGCCAAAAAGCGTTATAGTAATGGACAACGCAAGCTATCATAGTCGACAATTGCAAAAAATTCCCGGTTCAAGAATACGAAATTGGAGATTCGAAACTTCATGGCTGCAAATGACATATATTTTAAGAAAAATTATATAAAAAAAGGACTTTTACAAGTGCTGCAGTCATTTTCTTAAAAAAAAAAAAAGGTTTGTGATACAATTGCAGAAGAATTGGGACATACAGTGTTACGACTACCTCCCTACTACTGCGTGTTCAATCCCATAGACCTTATGTGGCATCAACTTAAATCGAGCGTGCGCGGAAAAAATACTTCTCCGACTTTAGGTGGTAGTGTGGTGGAATTAATTAGGACCTGTATGAATGACATTCCTACCGAGAGTTGGAAAAGTTCTGTTAGTCATGTTATAAATGTTGAAAACTCGTACCTTTCTGTAAAATCAATTGCGCCAATTATAATTAATTTAGATGAGTATAGCGATAGCGACACTGAACTGAATATAGAATAGAATTGTAAGATTTAAATAAATTACTTGTATATCTCCTACATTATGCAAAATTCAAATTTCTCAAGTTCGACCCGCCTGTAGCACATTTGCATCTTTTACCAGATGATTTTCTACACAATGGGATTAAATCGGGTAGTTTATTGCAGTTAATAAGCCAATACCATTTACTGTGAAAAATACTATACTACATCATAAAACATGATAGTAGCAGCGTGTTTCTATAAGCATGTTATCACAGTTACAAATAATAAAATGTTTAAGAGAGCATGGATGACATTGATCGTTAGTTAGACCTTGCCAAGACAACGTGTTGGGATTCCAAGTTGATGTTGGATAACCTGAAAAAGTACTTCCTCTGCGGTTTGAACCCGGACCGCCGGCGTGTGAGTCCAACTCTTAGACCGCTACGCCGAGTCGTGTTGATAGTATGAGGTGTAATGTGACTGACTGTATTGATACCAGCTACCTTGAGACGGGGGCGAATGAAAATTAGTTCGAAGAACATAATAATATATTGTAGATAAAATTATATTAAATCTGTAACACCATTACAGTCAGATTTCGATCAATCTCAACTGCGAATTAATTGATCTATACTGCTTCAGAGTAGGACTGATATTGTTATTGAAGAGTTAGTCGTCAAGTGCTATGCATTCAATACCACCTCAATAGTTTCTGTACAGAGGTACCAACCAATTTTCTCTGCAACTGTAAAACAAGCAGAATGCATGACCTGCCCTTCTAACAATTTTACCCACAGTTGAAACTGCAACTTCGATAGACGCTAGGATAAAACGACCTTTTCCATTCTCTCTAGAGATATACTGAACCACTCCGACACAGAAGTACAGGAAGTACTGGCAATGTTCAGGGAAAATTGTTGTTAACTATATAGAGTGCTATAACGTGTATTGTCGGAAAAACAATCCCCAAATGAACAACAAAAATTAAGTTATTCAAGAGCGAGTTGCTGTCGCCCTAAATCAAATTCACATCAAAGTAAATGCGAAGAAATCATAAATATAAACAGCAGCAGGTCAGGGCCGTGAGTGAAGGTGGATTAACAGTGGTACGACCGAGAAGAAGACCCTAAAAGAATCCAGCAATTGTGGGACAGACGGAACTCTCAAATGACTCCAAGATGAAGTGTATCCCAAAGATGCATTTAAAACACACCCAAAAACAACTTGTGTAGGTCTTATCAATATTGAGGTCGGTGTTTCCAGAAGTCAAATACGAAGAATTTAAATCGATGTTGTTGAAGTCGTTACTTGAACAATACTTTTCAGCAAACCAGAATATGGAAGTAATAATTAGTTTCTTTCAACAACGTGTATTTAACTTCAGAAACAGAGATTAATTGACAAACTGTGACAAGCTATCTTCTATATGTCATAAACTATGGATAACATTAGTGTTGCTTCAAATTAGATGAAATGTCACTTCAACACCCTCCCTCATTGAGTAATTTGTCTGCAATTTGAAATTCCGAAGCTATTTTCTTTACTTCAATTGAACTTTCAGACACGAGTTCTCTCACGAAAAAATGTCTTGTCTGTATATGTTTAGTACGGCGATGGTATTCAGGATTTTGTGCCAGCCTAATTGCAGCCTCGTTATCTACCATCAGCTGGGGTGTACCTTTCAGTTCAATAATTTCGCCATACAATCGTTTTAGCCAAATTAGCTCCTTCGCTGCTTCACTTGCGGCAACAATTTCTGCTTCAGTAGTAGATATGGAAACTGATGGTTGCCGTTGACTTAACCAGGATACAGCGCCCCCAGCATACATGCAAACCACTCCAGTTGTTGACCTACCCGTAGTATTGTCTCCTCCATGGTCTGCATCACTAAAACTTTCAATCATTCCAGTTTTGTATTGAGATTTGTAAAGAATGCCATAATCTAATGTCCCTTGAAGATAGCGAAATATTCTTTTAACTCGAATACAATCTTGTGAACTTGGATTTTCCAAAGTTCTAGAAGCATAGCCAACTGCATAGGCTATATCCGGTCTTGTACCAGTCATGAGATACATGAGAGCGCCAACAGCTTGCCTATATGGAAAAACATCTTTTGTGACTTCCTTCTCTTCCCTCCCTGGTTCATTTATTATAGGTGTAGAGATTGGATTACAGTTACCCATTCCAAAGCGTTCTTACTTTTTGGTATAGCCATTCTGACTCACTCTTATTGATCCATCTTCATTTCTCTTTATTTCTAAACCAAGAAAATAAGAAGCTGGTTTAACAGTTATTTTGAACTCTCTCTTCAAACTTTCAAGGAATTCTTCTTTGGGTGACTCATTTTTCGAAGCTATTAGGCCATCATCTACATATAGAGTCAAAATTATAACATCTTCATTCTTTTTCTTAATAAACAGACATGGATCAGCATCACTCGTACGAAAACTTTGTTGGAATAAAAATTCTCCAAACCTTTTGTTCCAGCACCTAGGAGCTTGTTTGAGACCATAAAGGCTCCGTTTCAGATGGCAAACATAATCAGAACCATCTTCATATCCCTCCGGTTGTTGCATGAAAATATCTTCCTCCAACTTGCCATACAAAAATGCAGTTGAAACATCAAACTGGGTTAGAGACATATTTTCAGATGCTGCAATACTCAATACTGCTCTAATCGTACCAGATTTTGCCACCGGACTGAATGTCTGATTATAGTCTTCTCCTTTTCTCTGAGACAACCCCTTTATTACAAGTCTAGCCTTGTATTTATCAACAGAACCATCTGGATTTGTTTTTATTTTATAAACCCATTTGCATGGTATTGGTTTCTTGCCACTTGGTAGTTTTTCAAGTACCCAGGTATTATTTTCCTTAAGCGAGTTCATTTCACTGTTCATTGCTTCCAACCAATGAATTCGTTGATCACTTCTTAGAGCTTCTTTATAGCTCTCTGGTTCACGGAGTTCAAGCACTTCAGTGGATGCATGCATGACAAAGTCATCAAACCTCTTCGGATATTTTATTTCAGACCTATTTCTCAGCTGCATTCCCTCATCTTCGTTTTCAGATTCATTTTCTCCTCCTGAAGTACTTTTGAGCATGAGCATATCTCTAGTTCTTCTTTGCTCTGTTCTGACTCACTGTTGTTTTCTTCTTCCACTTGTTCCTCTGGTTTGGGCGAAACAACAGGACCTGTATTCAATCGAGTAGAAACAAGGAGTTTCTCATCAAAAATAACATCTCGGGATCTAATCAACTTTTTGGTTTCCCTGGACCATATTCGATACCCATCATCATTATCATAGCCAAGTAGTACTTCTTTGATCACTTTTTTGTCCATTTTCTTTCTACAAGGCTTTGGGATATGTGCATAACAAGTAGTGCCTATGATCCTGAAATGTTTTATATTGGATTTCTTTCCCAACCAGATTTCATAGGGTGTTTTATTGTCTACTCCTGAAATCCCCGTTCGGTTTAAGATATAAACAGCAGTATTTATCAATTCTGCCCATAAATACTGAGGCAAGCTTTCTCCGGAATGCATGAGAGTGCGTGCAGTCCAAACAACTGTTCTGTTATCCCTTTCAGAACAACCATTCTGTTGCGGAGTGTATGGCATGGTTAATCTTTGTTGAATTCCATTTTTCTGTAGAATTTCTCTGACTCTCTTATTATCAAATTCTCCGCCATTATCACTAAGCAGTTCCTTGATTATATGTCCAGCAGTTCTAGCTTCAGCTAACATAATTTTCAGTTTTTCAGGTACTTCAGATTTTTCTTTAATGAAGTAAATATATCGGTATCTACTGAAATCGTCTTTGAATAGTACAAAATATCGATATCCTGACTGAGAATTCACAAAAGGTCCACACACATCTGTGTGCATAAGTTCACCTGGCTTTTCTGCTCGGTTCCTAGTACCAAACTTGTGTCTATGTGCTTTACCATTTATACAAGCCTCACATAGTTCACAGTCCAGTTTCACATTTAACCCTAGCTCACGTGATATAATTGCTTTAATGTGCCTTTTGTTTTGGTTTCCAAGTCTTTCATGATATACTTGCAATAACTCATCATTCGAAACTGTGTGCACCTGAGACATTAAATTAGGTTTGACATGTTTCAATAAGCTTGAATAATCCACCATATCGACTTCTTTCACCAATGAGTTTAATGTGTCCATCAATAATCAGACTTCATTTCTCTGCTTTGGATATAAACTGACTTTCTGGATGTTTGGCCTGAGCAGACAGGACAGAAAAAAGATTTTTCTTTATAATGGGAACATACCAAACATCACCAAGAGTCAATCGTTCAGACTTTCCATTCACATCTGCTTCTACTGTGATTGTACCCTTTCCAACAGCTCCAATGGAGTACCCATTTGCAGTTGTGACTGTGTGAGTTTCATCGAAATACTCGAATGTTTGGAAAAAGTCATCTCTGTTTGTGATATGACTTGTGGCTCCATTATCAACAAACCAGCCATTTTGATCACAATCACTAGTTACAACGTTACTAGTAACAGCAAGAAGTGTCATATTGATGCCATTTCCTTTTCCTGTTGAATTACTGTTTGTATTCGGCTTGGGAGGCCTGCCATCAGCTTTCCACTTCACACAATGCCTCACTCTATGACCTGTTAATTTACAGTAATGACATATCAACCCTTTCTTGGGTTTGTACTTGGATTTGTTGTCACTACCTTTTTCAGTAACCAGTGCTTCTTGATTATTATCACCTTTGCTGCTTAATGCTTTCTCATACGTACACAACTGATTTGTGAGATTATCAATTGTTCTTTCTGTCTTTGGTATCATCATCCACCCTGACTTGAAAGAAAAATATTCATCTGGTAGGGTTTCCAATATCTTACAAATAAGCAACACTTCAGGTAAGTCACATCTACACTGACCGTTACTTGCTAATTTATTCTTAGCAATTTCCATTTGAAGTTCATTCCACAAGTTTTTCAGCTTTGATGTATGTGCGGCAATGTCATTGGTGAGTTGTCTTTTATAGCTAAAGAACTGGGTACACAGGTCAAAGGTTTTGTCTTCTGCATTCCCATTATATAATCTGTGCAATTCTAGCCAAACCTCACGAGCATTTGAAAACCGCATCACCTTCTGAAGAGTTTCCTCAGTCATATTTGTCGTTAGAACTAATAGGGCAGTACTGTCTGCTTTCGTGAAAAATTCCAGATCAGTATCAAATTTTTTCTTCTCTGTTTCAGTTGCAGTAGATGTTACAGGTGTAGGCATTACAATTCTCCCTTCAAGAACATCAATTGTGCCTGCAATCCCTCGAAGTAAAATACACAGCTTATATTTCCATGTAGACCAGTTAGCTTTTCCTTCAAGCAAACCTATCTGAACTCTTGTCATATCCATGGTTATTTCTTCACAAAAGAAATATATTGAGTTCGGAAGTTTCAGCAGTCTAACGCACCTGGGCCCATAACCTGTTGAAGTCGTTACTTGAAGAATACTTTTCAGCAAACCAGAATATGGAAGTAATAATTAATTTCTTTCAACAACGTGTATTTAACTTCAGAAACAGAGATTAATTGACAAACTGTGACAAGCTATCTTCTATATGTCATAAACTATGGATAACATTAGTGTTGCTTCAAATTAGATGAAATGTCACTTCAACAGATGTACCCTCTATATACATCCTTCAATATTTCTATTCTGGAAAGTAATGTGAAGCGGCAATGGATATGTCCAATGAGAACTTGGTTTTTTTCACCGAATATGAGAAAATTCTGAAATATCCAATACCTATCAAAGACAGTTCAAAAAATTATTTTATTTATGAAGAAATTCGCCTCTGATGTAGAAATATTCTGACTTGATTGAATAGCCAGAATATTTTTTACGTGTCCTCAAAAGAAGGAAGTGCAAAGGCAATATTCAACTGACCTGGCAGGCCATTCAATTGGGCGTCTTCTTCCGATCCACCCCATAGAGAACCGGTTATATCAAAACTCGCTACATACAAGTAACGTAATGCGGGGGTGCTTCATTTTGCTGAAAATGAAGGCGATCAACATTATAATTTCGGTCATCTTTTATTATTTGTGTGATGGATGGATCAATTGCTTCTTCGAAATTTCTTCCGAATTGATTTTCAAGACGATTAAAATAATTTCTCGCTGGCCATTGTCTATCAGGATATCGGTCAGCAAAAAGGTTTCTAGCCGCAACGGCATTTTTTCTTCATCCCTCATAAATAATTAAGATGTCCACCTTTACATCTCTTGAATAAATGTGCGGCATTTCCAAAAAAATAGCAACAAATATAGAGACTTTCCCAATACACAATAAAAACCGACTGTTGGGAATAATATTTATTAAAATCCGTTTTCGCCTTTTTTCTAGAAGAAAAACGCAGATGATTGAAGAAGGCTTAATTGAGTTTTTTTTTAGTTGGTTGACGTACAATTGTCAGATAATGATTAATAATTCATGTAACTGTCAGCAATAAATTCTTACATGTTTTTTCGACCGTTTTATTAAAAAGTAAAGTAAAACAGAGATCCCACATAAAGTTAGTAAAATAAAATCAATCCTGACAGGTTATGGGCCCAGGATATTCTGAAATAATATAAAAACCGAAGAGAAAGAAGACAGAAAAATGACGACTATTAGTGCTGAAGAAATTGGGCAGATCGAAAAGTTGGATAGTGCCGATTCGTTTGAAATATGGAATTTCCAAATAATGATTCTGTTCAAAGCATACGGCTTACATGAAGTTGTTACCGGTGAGCAGAAATTGGAGAGATTGGCTAAAGAAAATGAGAAACTAGAGTGGAAAAGAAAAGATGCAAAAGCGCAGAAAGGTTTGATAACAAGTATCAGTAAGAAGGTGCTTCTACATATTATGAATTGTGGTACAGCAGCGGATATGTATTCAAAGTTATGTGCAATCTTCAAAAAAGACAATGAACATCATAGGTATTCTTTACTCCAAGAATTTTTTAATTTCTCGTACGAAAAAGGTAGTGACATGTCCTCACATATAAGTAAGCTAGAAAACTTGGCCTACAGTCTGAAAGCAAAGAATCAAAGAATTGATGACGAAATGCTGATATCGAAAATTCTAAGTACGTTGCCAGAATCTTTCAAGTATTTTCGTACAGCCTGGGAGTCTACACCCCAAAAAGAACGAACCTTGACAAATTTAACATCCAGATTGATTACTGAAGAAAATATGAATAATGCCAAAGAAAGTGGTTCGTCAGTAGTTTTCAATACATCTGAAAAAGTATGTTTCAAATGTATGAAACCTGGACATATTGGACGTTTTTGTAAATTAAAAATGAAAGGAAACATATATCGAGAAATAAAATGTTATGACTGTGGTAAGACAGGACATATATCAAAAGATTGCAACGCGAAAAAAAATGAAAATAGAAGAGAAATGATGTGTAAAATTTGTAAAAAGTCAAATCATACAGAAAATAATTGCTACTTTAGAAATCGCCAAGGAGAAACTAGTAAGCCACGACAAGAAGAAAGAAAAGTGACATTTTTGACGGACGAAACCGAAACTATACATGATAATTCCTTTGTTATTGACTCTGGATCAACTTCACATATGGTCAAGAATATTTCGCACTATTTGAGAGTTTTGAGCATCAAGAATCAGATATATGTGTGGCTGGAAAAAATTCATATATAAAATCAAATGGCAAAGGATCTGTAGAGAGAAACTCATGTATTTTGAAAGAAGTATTATATGTGCCAGATTTGAGAAGGAAGTTGTTATCTGTGAGTGCGATAACAGAAAATAGTGGCAAAGTTACATTTGAAAAAGACAAAGTATATGTTACGAAAAATGAAATGACAGTTTTTGAAGGTAAACGGCAAAATGGGCTTTATGTGGTGAATTTCGAAGAAGAATCAGAAAATACAGAAGAAAGTCTACCTACAGTATCTGAAAAAGAAAAAGTTGAAGATTGGCATAAAAAACTAGGACATATTAGTATGAGAAGTCTTAAGAAAATGATAGATAATGAGATGGTGACAGGTTTGAATATAAATAAAAAAGACTGTGATAATTTTGAAACACCTTGTGAGATATGTTTGAAAGCTGAACAAGTGAGATTTCCATTCGATAGTCAGAGAAGAAGAGCCACTAGACCGCTCGAAATTATACACACAGATATAACAGGTCCAATTGATCCAGAAACATGGGACGGAAAGCGATATATATTAACTGTTTTGGATGATTATACTCATTTTGTTGTGGTTTATCCATTGAAAACAAAAAACGAAACACAAGAATATTTGAAAGAGTACGTAGAAGAAATGGAAGCCTATTAAAATTCAAGAGTTCATAAGATAAGATGTGATAATGGTACAGAATTTGTGAATAATAATTTGAAGTCCTGGTATAAGAAAAAAAGGCATAGTTTTGGATACCACTGTACCTCATACTCCTCAATTGAATGGTAAAGCGGAGAGATTGAATCGAACCTTATTAGAGAAAGCCAGATCTCTTATTTTTGATTCGAATTTATCTAAAAAGTTCTGGGGAGAAGCTGTTAGAGTTTCTGCATATATCCTTAACAGAATCCCAACTGAAGCGCAACTCAAAACACCCAGTGAAATGTGGACTGGTAATAAGCCTGATTTATCAAAAATGCAAATCTTTGGAAGTCAAGCCTATGCCAAAGTTTTGGGATATTTGAAGAAATTGGATGAAAGAAGCGAAGAATTCGTATTTATTGGTTATACTTTGAATGGATACCGATTGTGGGATGAAGAGAAACAACAAGTTGTTATAAACAGAGATGTCATTTTCAAGAAAAAGAAATGTGAAAACTTAGTGAATGAAAATCAAACTGATGAAGTTGAAGAAATAGATGAAAAAAAAAAATCAAGGAAACTGTTGAGGTAAATCAAGATGAAAAGGAACATGGTCAAGTTTATGAAGAATCCGCACAAAATGAATTTTCAGAAGGAGATGAACAAAGAGATGTGTTGAATTTAGGACGAATTGATAGAAGAGCAAGAATGATAAATTTACCAAAAAGATATGATGACTATGTCTTACTCACGTATGAAGGGGCAGTTACTTGAGAAGACAGAGAGAATTGGATACAAGCCATAGATGATGAGAAAGAATCGTTAGCAAAGAATCAGACGTGGGAATATATAGATAGAGAAAAAGCAAATGGGAAGAAAATTCTAACGAACAGATGGGTATTCAGAATAAAAGATGGCGGCAAGTACAAAACCCGATTGGTAGTGAGAGGTTGTCAACAAACACAAGGGATAGATTATGAGGAAGTATTCAGCCCAGTGGTCAATACAAGTTCTTTGCGTTTGTTACTAGCAATTGCCGTTCAAAATGAATACACCATGAAAAAATTCGACATCAAGACTGCATTTTTGTATGGAAGTTTAAAGGATGACATTTTCATGACCATACCGGAAGGTTACGAACAACAAGAAAATAAAATATGCGTTTTGAGGAAAGCATTATATGGACTAAAACAGGCACCTATGACATGGAATGAGCATCTTACAAATTTTCTCAAAGAAAAAGGCCTGTATGCATCAAAGATTGAGCAGTGTATTTTCAGAAACGCAGAAGGGACACTATTTTTAGCGATATATGTTGACGATGGTCTCATTGTGGGACAAAAGGAAATAGATAGTTTGCTGAAAAATTTGGAAGAAAAATTTGAAATGAAGAAATTCGATGCAGTTGATACTTTTCTAGGAATAAGAATTACGAGGGGTCCCGATTGGATGAAGTTAGATCAAGAAAACTATATCAACAGTATTTTAGATAGATTTGGAATGGAAAATGCAAAATCAGTGATGACACCGATGATCAACAATGATGATGAAGACAGAAAGAAAAACATAAAAATCAATTTTCCATACCGTGAGGCTATAGGTAGTCTGTTATACTTATCAAATAAAACAAGACCTGACATAGCATTTTCGGTTGGATATGGAAGTCGGAATTTAGAAAATCCAACACATTTCGATATTTCCAATGTTGAGAGAATCATGAGATATCTGATATCAACAAAGAATGAGGGTATTATATACAGGAGAGGAGGAAAGAGTAACGAAATGGTAGCTTTCAGCGATTCAGACTTTGCTGGAGACAAAAAAACCAGGAAGAGTACATCGGGATATGTTATTTACTACTGTAATGGCCCAATAAGTTGGTGCTCAAGAAAGTAACCTGTTGTAGTCCTCTCAAGTACAGAAGCGGAATTCATAGCCGCAGCAGAAAGTGTGAAGGAGGTATTGTTTTTGAACACTCTTCTTGAAGAAATGGGAATGAATAATACAAGCAGAAGTGTGATACTGAAAATGGACAATCAAAGCGCAATGACCTTAATAAAAAATGGACAGTTTAACAGAAGAAGCAAGCACATAGATGTGAGATTCCATTTCATCAATGAGAAAGTTAGAGAAGGTCTAATAAAATTGGAATATTTGTGCACAGAAGAAATGGTTGCGGACATTTTAACAAAGGCACTGAATGGCACAAAATTTTTGAAACATAAAAATAGTCTTGTTGGATGGATGTTTTATCTCGTTTCATCATTTTGGATTTTAATAATTATTAGGACAAGGTGTTGGGAATAATATTTATTAAAATCCGTTTTCGCCTTTTTTCTAGAAGAAAAACGCAGATGATTGAAGAAGGCTTAATTGAGTTTTTTTTTAGTTGGTTGACGTACAATTGTCAATAATGATTAATAATTCATGTAACTGTCAGCAATAAATTCTTACATGTTTTTTCGACCGTTTTATTAAAAAGTAAAGTAAAACAGAGGTCCCACATAAAGTTAGTAAAATAAAATCAATCCTGACACCGACAAAAAAATATTCATTTGGCAAAATGAAAGAATAATGTCATTGTTTTCAAAGCCTCTTTAGTAACTTCTTAAGACTGAATTAGAACAAAATAATTATATTTTCTTTTAGCTGTAATTTTGATTGTATTCACCACACATTCGCTCAAGAGGTATGAATAAATTCCTCATTGATAGTACCTTTGTATATAGACTATAATAGTACTAATAAATGGTACCACGATACGAATATGGTTCCATTTGAAAAAAAAGTTTTACTCCAAAATCGATTACGAAGAACTTTATTTGCTCATAAAAAGTATTTTTGGCGGGATTTCGATTTTTCTAGCATTAGAATGAATAGGGACCATCATGGCACACTGAAGTATGAAATGTCACTTATGTGGTATCATTAGATTCAGAAAATTATGTAGATTTCAGAAATGTAATAATGATATACAGGATGTTCCATTCAAAGAAGGTATCACTTCCAGGGAAACCGACAGAATTCCAGGAATAAAGTTCACGGAAGATAAAATCATGAAGAAGAAAGGTAGAGGGGCATATTAGGAATATGAATCAATAGTTGAAAATATAAAAGTACATAAAAGTACGATAATGAAAGTGTTTGCCTAGTCAGTACGTTCTGTGGAGCCAAACCCGCCGACATAGTCCAACGCTTCGACAGAAAATCGAGAATAGATGTAGTTCGTCCAAATATGACAAAACAATATAATTCGTTTATAGGCGTTGTGGACTTGTTAGGTGGTCTCATCTTCTATTACAGAATTGGTTTGAGGAATCGAAAATGGTACTTGAAAATATTCTTTCACTTAGTAGACTTGGTTCTTGTTAGTGGATGGATTCGGTATAGGGCCGATATGAGAAGAGAAGGGTTGGAATCCAATGATAATTTGGATTCATTGGCCTTCCGTAGCGAAGTTGCTGAAGCTCTTTGTCTTATGGGTAAAGAAAACTCCAGATGTAAAAGGGGAAGACCGGATTCGAGCATAGAAAGAGATTTTCAAGAAAAAAAGAAAAGGGGGCCAACAACGCCAATTCCTCATTTCGACATACGAACTGATAAATTCGATCAATTGCCGTGTCAAAAACCGAACCGTCAAAGATGTAAAAAACCTCGCTGTGGCTTGGAAACACATTTTTTCTGTTTGAAATGCCAAGTTTACCTGTGCATTCAAAAAGATAGGAATTGCTTTGCTGATTTTCACATTTGATTAACAATTGTTCCAAATATGGAACACACTGATATTTTTTTTGAATTATGAAAATATAGTTTTTTTCCTGTGTAATACTGTTTTTATACCCATTTTTGATGCATTCTTCTTCTAAACTTTTTTTGCCCGAACCCCTCAATGAGAGGACTTTAAGAGGTTAATTACAGACAGCGATCAAGTGAATGAATATGCGAAACAGTAATAGTTATATGGGTGATTTATATCGTTGTGAATGTTACTCGTGTGAAGTTAGCGTCGGGCGCCAGCGCCCAAATCTAGCGCCCACCCCCCACTCCTAAGTCCGGTTTACACCACACAAGTAGTGGACTGAGGTATTGTAGAAATAGCCAAATCGACTCGGAGGTATTTTGTGTTCCCTTTAAGTTAAGTCGAATAGTAATGGAACATGAGCCAATCATTGCTACACACTTAATAATTAACTTTGTGATATACTTTTTTATAATAATGGACTGTGAACACACAAACCCAGAAAAATGTTTTGAAGAGGTTTAGAAATTCAACCTCACGTTAGGAATTTGGACGCGAGACGGAATATTTTATTACACTTTCTAGGAGAAAAACTCCAAAATTACGGCGTCATGGCGACCACCCCATGGAATGACTTTGATTTCTTTACTAGAAACGAGTTTTTGAGACATTCTGATGAAGTGCATCATGTTTAGTATATTTAGTAGTGTAACTCCACAAATTTTCAACCCTTCAAAATATCGGCGTCATAGTTAAAATGGCGACCACCCCAAGAGAGAATTTATTTTTTTAACTGAAAACGAGTCCTTGAGACACATTCTGATGAAGAGCATCGTGTTGAGTATATTTAGTAGTATAACTCCACAAATTTTCAGCCCTTCAAAATATCGGCGTCATAGTTAAAATGGCGACCACCCCAAGAAAGAATTTATTTTTTTTACTGAAAACGAGTCCTTGAGACACATTCTGATGATGAAGAGCTTCATGTTGAGTATATTTAGTAGTATAACTCCACAAATTTTCAGCCCTTCAAAATATCGGCGTCATAGTTAAAATGGCGACCACCCCAAGAAAGAATTTATTTTTTTTATTGAAAACGAGTCCTTGAGACACATTCTGATGATGAAGAGCATCATGTTGAGTATATTTAGTAGTAAAACTCCACAAATTTTCAGCCCTTCAAAATATCGGTGTCATAGTTAAAATGGCGACCACCCCAAGAAAGAATTTATTTTTTTTACTGAAAACGAGTCCTTGAGACACATTCTGATGATGAAGAGCATCATGTTGAGTATATTTAGTAGTATAACTCTAAGAATTTTCAGCCCTTCAAAATATCGGCGAAATAGTTTAAATGGCGACCACCCCAAAAAAGAATTTATTTTGTTTTTTAGAAAACGAGTCTTTGAGACACATTCTGATGAAGTGCATCATGTTGAGTATATTTTGTACTATAAATCCAAAACATTTCAGCCCTTCAAAATATCGGCGTCATAGTTTAAATGGCGACCACCCCAAAAAAGAATTTATTTTTTTTCCTGAATACGAGTCCTTGAGACACATTCTGATGAAGTGCATCATGTTGAGTATATTTAGTAGTGTAACTCCACAAATTTTTAGCCCTTTAAAATATCGGCATCATAGTTAAAATGGCGACCACCCCAAGGGAGAATTTATTTATTTTTCTTGAAAACGAGTCTTTGAGACACATTCTGATGAAGTGCATCATGTTGAGTATATTTAGTAGTATAAATCCAAAAATTTACAGCCCTTCAAAATATCGGCGTCATAGTTAAAATAGCGACCACCCCCAAGTGAGAATGTATTTTTTTTCCTGAAAACGAGTCCTTGAGACACATTCTGATGAAGAGCATCATGTTGAGTATATTCAGTAGTATGACTCTGAAAATTTTCAGCCCTTCAAAATATCGGCGTCATAGTTAAAATGGCGACCACCCCAAGAAAGAATTTATTTTTTTTTACTGAAAACGAGTTCTTGAGACACATTCTGATGATGAAGAGCTAAGTGGAGAGTTTTGTTATTGCTAAGTGCAAGTGCAAGTCGAAGTGTAGAATTTTTAGTACAGAGAGTTTTAGTACCGAGCATTGAACAGTTATCGGAGCGATTTAAGTGATTGTGTTGTATTGTATTGTGATAGAGAGTTATAATAAAAGAAGTTTAGTGTTGTTTGGTGTTTTAATGGAATACTCGTTTTCAGGAAAAAAATAAATTCTCTCTAAAGGTGGTCGCCATTTCAACTATGACGCCGATATTTTGGAGGGCTGAAAATTTGTGGAGTTATACTACTATATATACTCAACATGATTCACTTCATCAGAATGTGTCTCAAGGACTCGTTTTCAGGAAAAAAAAATATTTCTCTCTTGGGGTGGTCGCCATTTTAACTATGACGCCAATATTTTGAAGGGCTGAAAATTTTTGGATTTATACTACTAAATATACTCAACATGATGCACTTCATCAGAATGTGTCTCAAGGACTCGTTTTCAGGAAATAAATTAATTCTCTCTAGGGGTGGTCGCTATTTTAACTATGACGCCGATATTTTGAAGGGCTGAAAATTTGTGGTGTTACACTACTAAATATACTCAACATGATGCACTTCATCAGAATGTGTCTCGAGGACTCGTTTTCAGGAAATAAATTAATTCTCTCTAGGGGTGGTCGCTATTTTAACTATGACGCCGATATTTTGAAGGGCTGAAAATTTTTGGAGTTATACTACTATATATACTCAACATAATTCACTTCATCAGAATGTGTCTCAAGGACTCGTTTTCAGGAAGAAAAATAAATTATTTTTTGGGGTGGTCGCCTTTTAAACTATGACGCCGATATTTTGAAGGGCTGAAAATTTTTGGAGTTATACTACTAAATATACTCAACATGATGCACTCCATCAGAATGTGTCTCAAAGACTCGTTTTCAAGAAAAAAAATAAATTCTTTTTTGGGGTGGTCGCCATTTAAACTATGACGCCGCTATTTTGAAGGGCTGAAAATTTTTAGAGTTATACTACTGAATATACTCAACATGATGCTCTTCATCAGAATGTGTCTCAAGGACTCGTTTTCAGTAAAAAACATAAATTCTCTCTTGGGGTGGTCGCCATTTTAACAATGACGCCGATATTTTGAAGGGCTGAAAATTTGTGGAGTTACACTGCTAAGTATACTCAACATGATGCACTTCATGAGAACGTGTCTCAAGGACTCGTTTTCAGGAAAAAAAATAAATTCTCTCTTGGGGTGATCGCCTCTTTAACTATGACGCCGATATTTTGAAGGGCTGAAAATTTTTGGAGTTATACTACTAAATATACTCAACATGATGCACTTCATCAGAATGTGTCTCAAAGACTCGTTTTCAAGAAAACAGAATAAATTATTTTTTGGGGTGGTCGCCATTTAAACTATTACCCCGATATTTTGAAGGGCTGAAAATCCTTAGAGTTATACTACTAAATATACTCAACATGATGCTGTTCATCAGAATGTGTCTCAAGGACTCGTTTTCAGTAAAAAAAATATATTCTTTCTTGGGGTGGTCGCCATTTTAACTATGACGCCGATATTTTGAAGGGCTGAAAATTTGTGGAGTTATACTACTAAATATACTCAACACGATGCTCTTCATCAGAATGTGTCTCAAGGACTCGTTTTCAGTTAAAAAAATAAATTCTCTCTTGAGTTGGTCGCCATTTTAACTATGACGCCGATATTTTGAAGGGTTGAAAATTTGTGGAGTTACACTACTAAATATACTCAACATGATGCACTTCATCAGAATGTCTCAAAAACTCGTTTCTAGTAAAGAAATCAAAGTCATTCCAGGGGTGGTCGCCATGACGCCGTAATTTTGGAGTTTTTTCTCCTAGAAACTGTAATAAAATATTCTGTCTCACGTTCAAATTCCTAACGTGAGATTGAATTTCCAAACCTCTTCAAAAACATTTTTCTGGGTTTGTGTGTTCACAGTCCATTATTATAAAAAAGTATATCACAAAGTTGGTCTCTTTAATTATTAAGGGTGTAGCAATGATTGGCTCATGTTCCATTACTATTCGACTTAACTTAAAGGGAACACAAAATACCTCCGAGTCGATTTGGCTATTTCTACAATACCTCATTCCACTACTTGTGTGGTGTAAACCGGACTTAGGAGTGGGGGGTGGGCGCTAGATTTGGGCGCTGGCGCCCGACGCTAACTTCACACGAGTGTGAATGTTAAGTGATTCAATGAGTTGATTGCAATTGAGTTGTTTAATTTTGCCGTACCAATCGTCAATTTTTTTCGAGACCAGAGTAAAAACCTAATTATATTATCAAAAAATATTCTTCATTTAGAGTTGCCACTATGTCTTCGAATAAGTTGTTTATTAGTTATTGAAAAATTTTCCAAAAAATCTTCTCTGAATTTTTTCAAATATACCTATTGAAAAAAATTCTCACAACAGATATAATCGCGAATATTCGAAAAGCATGTACTGAATATTTGAAGAATCTCCAGAAGCAGTACGTTTTCTAATAAATTGATCAAATGAAGATTCAAAGTTTATTGAATGAAGAGCTTTACAAAATCTTCAAAATATTTTAAAATTAATTTTCAACAACGAGTATACAATGAATATTCAAAATTGGTTGGATGAAGTTCGAAAATACATTCAGAAATGAAGAACTGATACATATTCAATGAAGATTCGAAACTGATTCAAAGAAAGAATCATTCATATTTCAAAATGAATAGGTATTCAGCATATATATATATATATATATATATATATATATATATATATATATATATATATATATATATATATATATATATATATATATATATATATGAATTGATCATTCGAAATTGATTGGGTGACGTTTGAAGATGTTCTCAAAATATATTTAGACATGAGGAAATGATTAATAGGTATACAATTCGGATTCAAAACTGAAAGAAGAATCAAAACATCTTCAAAATATTTTAGAATGAATATTCAACATATGAAACGAATATTCGGAATCAATTAGATGGAGTTTGAAAATATTTTAAGAATTTGTTGAGAAATGAAGAATTGATATAAATATTCAATGAAGATGCAAAACTAATTCAAATAAAGATCAAACCATATATATTTGAAACAAATTCAGATAGTAATATTTATGATAGTTTCAAACTTGAATCGAAGTTAATCTAAAAAGTATTCAAGACATATCTCCCAAAGATATTCAGGAATGAAGCTTCAAAATATATTCAATGAAGATTCATTAATAATAGTTATAATTCTTGATTGCTTCTTTGGGATATAAATCAATTAGCAGGAGTTCATAGCCAGTATGATGAAAGTGATAGTTATTACTCGGAGTAACAAAGAATGCATATCCTTTTTTTAAACAATAGTGATAGTGAAGTGTAACGATATTCGCAGTAACGAACAGCATTCCCGCCGTAATATCAGCAAACGCAAGGGCCTTTGTGATTTTCCCAATAAATATCAGGAAAGCCGCAATTCTCAACCGCCCCTGTCAATTTTCCACTTCGAGTGAATCTGGATTAACTGGAGATTTCTACACTCAATACCTTCCAGTAAAATCGAATTCGACCACAAGATCCTTATCCAAATTCAATTTCCGAAAAACTATTTTATTATAAGCAAGAGAAGAGAAACAAACTTCTGAGTTTGAGATTCGTCATAGTTAAGGCAAGAGTCACGGAAACGCTTATAGCAGTTACCAGGAATTTCCAGTAGGCGTGACCAGCATACCACTAGAATAACAGGATTTAACTTATTACGGTGAGGTACAGGATCTTAAGACTTCCAAGGAAGATACCCAGCAAACAGAAGAAATCGATGACGCTCAAAGGGAGGATCCGGTCCTGAAAATCATACGGGAATGGATTGAGAAAAGAGTAAAATCAATGGGTACGTCTCACAGCTTACAGCGCTTAAAGCTGCTGCACGAAATATGACAGTTTGTCATGGTAAAATGTCAAATTTTGTTCAGCTGCTTCAACCGTTGTTAGCTTTCAGACGCTGCCAAGCTGTGAAAGGTTACTGGGCTCGATGGGATTGGATATGCCTTCGTCATGGCTTTATAACTGGAAAATTTGAAAGCCCTGACGGAAGGACGAATAATTGCAGACTATCCTTTCGAGGGCGTGTTCTCGACGTACCGAAACAACTACACGTTGATCGTGCCGCAAGATGTATTATTATTGGATTCATTGTCGCCATGATGTAAAGGAGTGGTGTTCATCGAGAACGGAGCCGAAGACAATGCTCAGAGGAAAGTTGAACCAATATCTCAGTGGTTGCTCCTTATTGAGAGAGTTGCCGTGGATAGTCTGGCACCGTTTCGTATGTGACTGCATCTGGAAACAAGAACCTGTTCAAGACAAATGAAAACCCTGGAGCGTTTTCTGATATTATTTTTTGGTAAATCTCGATCTGAGAAATCAAAGTGAGAGCTTATATTTTTTGACGATAGGTGGTGATAAAAACGCGATTTCCCAAAGCTGCACTTTCTATCAAGTGACAGCCTAAGAAATAATTTTGACACAGACGATCTTATTGACCAAACTTTCAAAAGATCTTTCGTTCCTCAAAAGAATCTTCAGTGCACAATATTTGCGTAGACAAGGCCTCCTCATTGAAACCTAGGCCCTGTCACAGACAAGTTTGAGACTTCGATTTGAAGTATTTGGAATTGCCCTTGGGAGTCCCGATAAACTAAATTCAATATTTGAGTTTTGTTCTATTTCTCGTTTCCTTGTTTTTGTTCTTTCCACATTTTTTTGTTACTGTTGCTATTGTTGGATGAATTTCTTACCTGAATCATTTTTGCATTGTTTGTGGTGTTATTAGTGCAGATTCTTGTGTCCATCTCCATGATATATTATGTATTATAGTTACCAAACGTGAATTAATTCCTTTTAAAAAAAATATAGAATCATTTCATTAGATATTTCGATAGTCGAAGATAGTTTCGGAAATTCCAGTATTAAAATTGATGACAATTAATAATATTTCTCTTTAATATTGTTCATGAATGTTCCGAGTATATAGTATGAAAATAAACGATTTTGTTTATTCTCGAGCTGGCGCTACAGGAATTATGTAACAATATTTTAAAATTCACGGAAATGATTTGACGAAGTTATGAACATCATCTATAAAGCTGCTGTCAGGCGCGCAGAATATATGACATCAGAATCATGGAATGCGCCTCTGTTGGAAAATTCTCGAAAAGGGTTTCTTTAGTTGAAATTCTTCAAAAAAGCAAGAATTCCAGATTTCGATAAATCGGGCTTACGACTTTTCTGGTATAACTCGACGCACCAGGATTTTTGT
Organism: Zygogramma bicolorata; assembly: GCA_032362365.1. Lineage (NCBI taxonomy): Eukaryota > Metazoa > Arthropoda > Insecta > Coleoptera > Chrysomelidae > Zygogramma > Zygogramma bicolorata. Next base: position 422,389 of record JAVJAQ010000838.1, read on the forward strand.
GCATCTTGTTCCTGATGGTCGTGATGGATTACCTTACCAAATGGTCCGGAGTAGTGGCCTTAACCAATCAAGAGACTACAAGGGTAGCGACAGCTCTTTTACAGAATGTGATCGCAGAGATGTAGTAACTCTGAAACTACACTCATGTCGGGCCGCCACTTTGGGTCGGATGTCTGGAAAGATATGATAACTCTTCACTGGATCAGAACTGGAACTAGGTCTCTTCACCCGCAGTCTGGTGGAATAACCGAGAGGTATAAAAAAATGCTCATCAACTAACTCTCGATTTTCGTCTCAGTACCGACAATCAACGACTGGAACAAATTGATGCCTCTGTACCTGTTGCTGTAGCAGAGTTCTGTAAACGAACCGACAGTCTAAACGCAATCTATACTGCTAACTGGTAAAGAAATTGAACTCCTGATTGACCAACCATATGACAGGCCTGAAGGTGACGAAGTGGTATCCTTGTCGTAATACGAGTATGAACTGAAGAAGAATTAGCAACCGATGTTACTGATCTGTTGAAAAGTGGTTCAAGTGAGGGTTTAGGGGTAAGCACTAAGTTTCAGAACGCAGAATGAAATGGTTTGAATTGCGATTAGTACATCATCCTCAGTTCTCTATACGATTTCAACTTTTGGTTTTGTAACAGAGGGTCCTAATCTAATAATTGGAGAATGCCAAACACTGATGCTCGATGAGGATTGAAACATCAGTGTAAAATCGACATATTTCAACAGATCATTTACTCAAACTTCAAATGGATAAAGATCGAGGGATTCGCTAACCAAAAGTTATCTTCTTCCAGAAAATAAATCGTCCTGCTTGAACCTAAAAACTGTTGTTGTCGATATTCAATGAAGGCATTGGGATACTACCTGTGAAATTTCATCTCATACATGAATCTATCAATATTAGCGGGCTGAGTCCGATGCCACTATTCATGTAACTTACTTCTACATTCAGCTAGTTCTATACTGATTTTTTTCCCTATAATACTAGTTTTGTAATTACTCAATGAATTGAAAAATATCCATGATTTCAGTTCATACATAATCGAGATCTATCTACATTCGAATCGTTGGAATTATTCATTTGGAAGAAACAAAATGTATAGATATAAAAATTTATTTATTGTAATATATACAGAAATAAAAATAAGCTCTTCGTGAATCTACAATAACATGACGAATAGAATATTGAGTATTGATTGCAAGTATTGATTCGTCTGACACCATCAAAAAATTAAAAAACGCACCAATATAGTGAATGTATATAAAATATTCAATGTACACTACTGCTACATATATTTAATTAAACCCCAGTTTTAATACTGTTATTCTACAGTGCGGCGGTAAAACGTTTTTCTCAAATGAAAGAATAGGTCTTCTGTCAGCTTGTTTGAAATTCTCTACCCAACCCTAGTTAATTTTCGATTTACCGTTTTCAAGTTGATAGCAGTTCATTTTGAGCTCAAAAATTTTCAAATGAACAACTAATAATATAACTCCACTCTGAAAGTAGATATTTTAATCAATAATTATCAAGAAAAAAATACTTAAATAGTTCTATTCAACATATTGTTAATAAAAATCTTCGGAACAAAAAGGGATCAATTACATTACCTAACACCAAACTGATTTTTGCACTCGCGTTTCCCTAACAAGGTAAGCATCTTCAGGAGAAGAAAATTAATGATTTTTTGATGATTTGTTAGCGAAACGTGCGTCGAGTGCAAAAATATCAGTATGGTGTTAGGGTAATTGATCTCTAGGAAAAGTTTTAATGCAACGCCTACCTACCGCTTTTGTTTAGCCACTCAGACTTATCACGAAGGATCGAGATACGTCGATTCCCGTTCGAGAACGGAACATTCCAGAACCATTGATCTGCTTTTCGGAATGAATCCCTGACATCAACAAGCTCAACAAAATTCTTAGGAACAATGATTGATTCACATTTCACTTGGCGAGAACATATAGAGTTCACATCCAGGAAATTGAATCAATCGTATTATCTCATAAAATCCCTTAAGAATAAATTAGATACTAAGGCACTGATATCAGTTTATTATGCCAAGTTCCACTCCATCATTTACAACAACATTGCTGTCTGGGGTTTGTCGACTGAAGTGGACAGGATTTTCATAAAACAGAAATCAATATTGAGGCTAATTTTCAATCTCGACTACAAAACGTCATGTAAAGAGGTTTTCTGTAAAAATAAAATACTAACTGTTGCCTGTATGTTCATTGTGAAGGCATTGACATATATCCATGAAAATAAAAGGAAACTGGAGTCGAGATCGGTAGTCCATAATCATTATACTAGGAATAACCATATGCTCATCACCCAAAAACACCATCACACAAAATATGAAAAGTCTCCTATGTTTGCTGGTATCCGCCTCTTCAATATACTGCCTTGCGATATGAAGACACTTTCACCTCAAGTTTTCAAGAAGCAGTTAAAATTGTTCCTATCAGAAAAATGTTTCTACACAGTAGATGAATTTATACTCGAAGTTGGTAATTCCAGATCACTTTCTTTGCAAGTTTCTTTGTGACGCATATATCGTTGTATGTTATTTATTTATTCTATTTTTACTTGTATTTTAATATGTATGCGTTCGTTTCACAATGTGTGTCATGTATTTTTTTTTTATTCAAAATGACTCATTCTATAAGTTAATACTTCTGTATTATTCCTAAGATATTTGACCTGTCCCATCTACACAATGTAGCACAAAGGACTAATAAATCTATCTATCTATCTATATGTATAGCGGCACAGAGAGTGGCAGGAGTCAATTGCATATAGACATTGCGCTCGAGCAAATATACAGGCGAAACAGTGCAGAATTATTTGGGTGATTCATTGAGTTGAGTATTAGCTGTTTTAGTGATTTGTTGAGTTTGTTGGAATGGAGTTGGTTGATTTTGTCGTACCAATTGTCATTCATTTTAGAACACTGAACAAGGAAGTACAATATCTACCTGAGAAGATTCACAGATAATATGGACCTGAGAAAACCCCTTTTTTACCAGTAATTAGATGGAAACCATTTTGAATGCTTATCGATTAAATTGAAATGAGTTTTGAAATGAACTTCTACCGAATTTATGATACAATATCATCATTCATTCGAGGATTTTTGAAAACAAAAAACAACTGCTAATACACCAAGGCTAATAGTGTTACACTCGAAAGTATATAGGGTTTGATAAAATTCTAACCCTCTCAGCGACGAGCAAAAGTTTTCAGATAAACTTTGTCCGACGCTAACATCTTGGCCCTTCGAAATGTTTGTAGGAGAATGGGAACCTTGTACGACCGCACTATACATTGATAACATATATCGTTTGATCCACATTAACTTAAGGTTTCTACTGTCAAATATGATCACATAGGAAATTTCATAAAGCTATTGGTAAAATTATCCACATTATCTATCACAAGAATGGATGTACCCAAAAACTTGGATTTACTTTTTATATTAGACCTCTCGGAAACCAATGCTTTCTTATGACATATACTATAAACTATAAGTATAATAATATCATTTTTGTAATGAGTGAAATTATTGAAAGATTTCGTGAACAACTCAGTTTCAATGTTCTACCTACGAACATGGTGAAATATTTTGTTGGCAATCTTCCAGGAACCTGCAAATATTCTCGGTTCGACCGACGATTTTATGGACAAAATTCGTGCCTTTTCCTAAGCATGTTTGTGATGTGAGTTACCCAGATGTTAGTCATACTAGATAATGGATCAGACACCTTAGCGATGATTTAGGATTTGTCGGTATTTTCTTCAATCGAAATAGCATGAAAATCACAAAGTCACCTCGGGGTAGCATTACTGTAATGTTACATCCAGTTCACAAAAAAGCGAATTCGATGTTGGGCTTAGTTCATTCATTCATTGAACGAAACTAAGTACTACTTTGTGTTCAATTTTATAGTACCCTTTCGAGTACGTTCAGAGAGACGGTTAACGTCCTTGTTGCCGTAGTAGTCCAAGAAATGAAGCATTTTGGCTTGAAATTTTTTCGTCCAGCATGGATTCACGTGAAATTCTCACAGAAGGTAGAAATAGCTCAATGATCATTTTCTATATCATGCCGCTGTACGCTAGAGTCTTGGGGGTGGTTGCCACCCCATCTCGGGGGGGTGGGAATTTCTTATTACATTTTAACTGTAGGAATGGACGGAAAAAGATAATTCTAAGAGAAAAATGTTCAAAAGTTTTTTTCGTAAAAGTAATATTTTTTGAGTTATTCGAAGTTGAATGTAACAGTTTTTTGACGAAATCTACTTTTTTAAATGTTTTTTGCCAATAACTCTGAAAATATGCATTTTATCAGAAAAAGTGTAGAGAGCCAAATTGTAGCTTTTGAAGAAATAAAAACAATCCTTTTTTATGATTTTTCTACGACAAATACGAACTGAGATACAGCAAATTAATGCTTAGCTTTTTTCGTCAAAAGTATAAACTGGAAGATTTAAAGCGAAATGACGAGAAAAAATTGCATATTTCGAAGAAAGCTCATGTATTATTTTTTAAAGTATTCAATTAGAGCTATCAAACAAAAAAAAATTCTCCCTAGCATGAAAATTAACCGACTGATCAAATGATCAGAATAAGATAGGTACCCGCTTTTACCTACGAAAAAAATCTGTGAAAACAACCCCCAAAGTACGCCCTAACTGAAACTGATCGCCACCCCTCTGTGATTCTCTTTATATATGCACTATTAATACACCCACGAAGTTTGACCGATTTGAAATGCCTAATTTTAGAAAAAATGGAATTCAAAGAGAAAACGATTTTTTTCAATTTTGTGTTTTTATCCATTTTCTTAAAAATACCTCCCAAAATACTGAAGATACGAAAAAAACAAAATAGTACTAAATTGAAGCTTTTTCAATGACAAAAAATTTCCTGTGTGCAGAATTTTTGTACAGGAAATATTCGGCGAGATATAGCCGTTTACCACCTACATTTACGATCGAACATCACCATATTCAAGCGCTCCAAACTCTCCCCATTTAAAAATTAAGGAATCTTAAGTAATTTAATTCATATAGTCTTATAGCTCTTAAAAAGACCTACAAAATCGTTTGTGAAAAATATTTCCTATCACCTGAAATGAAGGTGCTATGCTTAAAACACAGATCAATTTTTTTTTGAAAAATTTGAATTACCCGCTTCGGAGCGTAGTTATTTACATAACCGGTATATTCGGCCGTTATACGTTATATGTTCCACTCCTTCCATTCATATTGGAAGACAGAGAAGAAGAAATATCTGCTCGCTTGTTTGAGTGAATATTTCGTTGATTTCTCACCAGTGTATTCTGAAGTTCGAAGAAATATTAAAAAAATTTCAATGTTTTCAAGGGTAGTTTTTAACAAGGGTAGGTTGAAAGATCATTAAATTGTATCCTAAAGCATGAAAAAATCATTATTTAACTATTTTTACCTATATTTAGTTTTTATTGTTATTTTATGACTCTCGACAATAAGGGGTAGTTTTCACCCCTAAAAAACAAAAAGCGTACAACGGCACAATATAGAAAATGAACTAGAGGGTGGAATAAGCCTAATTCCAAATTTTTGTACAAATTGGTGCTGGACAAAAAAAATTGCGAGGTTTTACCATTTTTTAGCTTCATTTTCTGGACTATAGCGCTCCGAGGTGACTTGATGATTTTGCGATAGTACATTTAGGGCCGATTTTTCAATAACCAGCTAAGCGTTAGCTGACAGCTAAAGTGGCTGACTGAGATATTCGATTGTCTGTTGAGGACTTAGCTGACGGATAAGTTTCTTAACAATTGATTGAAAAACCGGCCCTTTATAATGATAACGTGCCTTCATTTATGGGCAGAGTTCACCCCTTGCTTTTTCATTTAACTGTAGAAAAACCCAGAAAATTACAGTTCTACCCAGTCGGTTGGTGTATCCGACAAACAGATTCTACCAGTTAGGATTGATATCTGGACAACCAACATCTCACATTCAGCTAGAAGCGTATTGAATTGGTTCATTGCTTCTGAAGAAAGCCAGGAAAGTTTTCGAATTCGAACTAGCTGGTATGGACTTTAGATCGTTAAAACGAACTGTTCTGAGAGAGACTTGAAAAAATCAAAATAACAACTATATCTGTGTCCAATGCGATTTTTCATTGCGAATTAGGATTCTAATAGATATCCAAATATTTTGAGGTAACACCAATAAACTATTGAAACCAAATCAACAGTTTCATTTTGAAAATATAGAAGAAAGTATATAAAAGATATATAAGATCGAGGTTCTCAATGAACCTGAATTCTTCCAAAAAAGATCTTCGAAATTTGTGCATATAAATAATTTCTGAAAATATTTACAAAACTGTTCACAATTGGTTTGTTCAATATCATTACACTTTTGGTGTGAAAACTACAGTGATTTTAGGATCTGACTACAGATGCACTAACTGTTTATCAGAATATACAAATATTCAAGATATTTGAATTACACGTAAATGTACAGGATGAAAGACAAATTTCAAATAATTCATAATAATTTTCATGCCACGCCCAAACTTCATCTACCCCTCACCGGATCTGGAGCAATTTTATTCGAAGAACGAAATAAATGCATATTCTCAATATTACGAATATGCATATCAGTATCCCAACATCAATCAAATAGGTTCTCATATCGTCGTTCATGGCCATATGACTGAGGAAAGTCTTGGGATATTTGAAAGGGCAATAATCAGCATTACATTCCAATTTTGGGCGACCCAAACCGTAAATGGCGATCATACTCCCTTCAAAACCATATTTCAAGTAACTCATATATGGTAACCACTTCAGGTAATAAGGAATATCGTCTAGCTTCGCGAAAAAACCAGAGAAAAGCACCATCGGAATGGTAGTGATTGGTCCTAAAAACACGCCTCCCTGGAAAAAATTAATAGGGAATTAGTTTTTTAGATGCAAAGGAATCAATACTGTTAATTGACTTTGTTGTCGATATGACATGCAATGCAATTTTAAAATGTTTAATACTGTGAATCATCAGTTTTGAATGTATCCCGACGAACTACTATTTTGTGAGTTATGAGCTGTATTTTGTTCAAATAATGGATGAGATTTTACCAAAAAAGGCGCAAGAAAGTCATTGTTTCCAAGTATAAACCAGATATTTTCCATACTTGAAGTGACCGAATCAAACCACCAAACTATGAAAATCTCTCTCTCAGGACCAAACTTCCGCATTTTATGTGCGCAGTATATATTTAATCGGGATTCATGGGGGCCAGAAAAAAGGACTCTAGTAGATTTTACGAGTCAATTCTCTCTAATTCTCAACGAATTTTTAAGAACCGAGCCGCTTCAGCGACGAGGGAGTAATATTCCGACAGAATAATAGTCATTATTGCGAGTAGTATACTCTACTTTAGTTACGACTAATTTATTTGTGATAAATAAATGATTCCTCAGTTTCATTCATCTCAATAAAAATACACAAACACTACCTACGCTTTTGACACTGACACTTTGAAGTTTGGTTAAGTATATTGTTTCCATGGTAATATTCAATTCGAAAAATTTTGTGATAGGACTACAAGAATGAATGAGAATATAATTAGATAATATAAAATCACAATTAAAAATAGAAATTATAACAAGAAATAAAAAGGGTAAATGAATAAAAATGAAAGAGATAGAATAAAATATAAAATAATGTCAAGTGGAAAATTTCGTTTCCTCCTGTTCATAAGTGTTTTTTGTTCATAAAATAAAACATACGCCTCGCCACTTACGAGAGATTTTGAACAGATCGTTGACACATGGGAATCGTTGAATTCGTACCACGTTTTGGAGTAAGGGTGTCGACAGTAAGCCGTTTAGTGGCTGCTGTACGTAGTGCCGCTATGGTTGGAGAGCGCGTAGAATTTGTAACGCCAATGCACTCCAACGGAAATCGATGGTGACATTCAATTTTCCTCTAAATCTCTCCATTGAAGAAAAACGTTTGAGATGGATAACCAAACCCGAGGGAACTTGTGGATCGACAATGACTTGGTGCATTTCCGCCTTTTTTTACATTTGGAACACGTCGGCTTCTCATCCCCATCCAACGTCCCCTCTCTGGTGGAAGAATCCAAGCACTGAGATAATTAGAGTTGACCGGTTCTCTGTGGAATAGGTAGCGAGAGGTCCCAAAAGGGGTCGAAGATTTACAGAACATTGCCCAAAATATGTGCCTTTTAATGTCGATTTTAATTGTCCGACGAAGTTTTCAACTATATGCGAGTTGTCCATGCGCAGGTACCTCGACCATGATTCTTGTGTTTTTTCGCTGTCAGTTAACCAAGATACTCGAGCGTTTTTAATGTCACTTGAATATTCAATCGCAATAAGTTCAAGTTTTTCCTTTCTCCTTCGATTTATGTTTTTATGTAAACCCTTCAATAAATATCGTAAGAACTCCTGAGCGTCTTGTTGGGAGGAACCGTTGAAGCTTGGGGCGAGTTTTTGGATCTGGGTTTTTAGTAAAACTGTATCCACCACACTATTAGCTAAATTATCTGACCATATTTCCCTTATCAGCTTGGCGAACGTTTCTACTAGGGTTTCTTCCGAATTAGAAATGTTGGTAATATCCTTCATGAAGTCGTTTTTCATGAGATCAAAGTATCTGCATTTTTGAAGACCCTGTATCAGGCAAAGGAAAATATAACTCGGAGTGAAGATCCTCATAGTATCACTCCACTCCATTTCAAATTTGATCGTTTTAGTGCAAGAGAGTTCAACATTATCAGCATTTATAAAAGTTCATGTTTGGTAAAAAAAATATCGAAATTAATTTATATCTTAAACGGTAATATATAGGGAAATAGTAAATGAAATTTTTGACAAAGTGATAATGAATCCTAATACGATATTATATGCGGGGTGTTCCATTTGAAAAATCAAAGAAGCCGCTACTTTATAGTAGAAGCGACAAATCCGCATCGTCTAAAATATTTTAGGCGTGTTGGTCACATTGATTTATGCATACTGGGAAATTTTCAGGTTGATCTGTTGAATAATTTGCCAGAAATGGCTAATTAACGCTCATCATGAAAAGCCCTGTATACATATATTATATTCATTTAACGGTTCACAACTTCATGTGTTAGTTCTCAGACAATAAGTTTACGATATTCCTCCGATAATAATATCATCTGAATAACAAAGTACCGATTTTAGATCAAATATCTGGTTTATTGACTGAAATATAGAGGGTGCGCTTGCTACTCCAAAAATCAAAACAGTGAATCTGATAAGACCTAAAACCGTGTTGACTGTAAGAAGTTTCTGACTATTTGGATTGATTTTAAGTTGTATGAGATTCAGACAAGCCTATGACAACTCAACTCTATATTTCAGGCCTTGTTTCTGAGATATCATCAATTCTTGGTAAAGGATAAAAATCAATTTTCTCGTTGAAGGATAATCAATTTTCAAATTTGGGTTCACAGTTCTACTAACATCTGCACATATAAGAAGGTTACCATTTTTTTCCTGACTGGCCAAATGGGTAACGCCCTTTCAGAATACAATACCACCAAATTGCCTTTTTTCTGAGCGTAATAACTCTGCTTTGACTAATTCGTCCTTACCGTAGGGTAACGGATAAGCTTTGTTTCCTCCTTCAGAACAAGATTATCAACAAACCCCCAAATATATCCTTCAGGATTGACTCGATTGACTCTTAAGACCTTCGGATAGAGTGATTTCATTTTATGCAATTCAATTTCTGACTACTACCCTTGGATGTGCAGTGAGATGCTATAATTTTTCCATATTGTACTACTCTCCAGTATGGAAAGAAATTGCCTTATTTACAAATGATTAAAGGCAATATAACTGTGCCCCTATTTATTTTCCTTTATACTGTGACCATGACCCGACCTTCTACTGATACCTGATACTGTACTTAGTGTATATTTATGAGGATCAATTGAACGACTAGGAAATACTGATTGAAAATCTCAATGGAATGAGTGTAAGAGCAGCGCCACAATCAACTTTCATTTTTATGTGTTCATTATATACATCTGAGGTGATAAGTTCAGGTTTATTATGATTGATAATAATCCCTGAAATATTATTTACTCTATCTAGGGCTACCGTAGAATTCTCTGATATTTGTGAATATTCACAGACTGACCTTTCTGTTAATGACTTTGTACAAGTTTTTGAAGGAAAAGTCTCCAAAATAGTACACTTATGAGGTATAAGTCAAAACTATCTTCTTGACTATGTTAAGTGCATATATTCTAGCTTCACCGAACATTTCGACTAACTGATCCTCTTGTTGTGCTGCTTGTAGTTCAACAAGGTACTCTTTCTCTTCGGACAATAAGGCGATGCTTGTGAAATGTGTAGCAAGTCCAAAATCTAGACGGGCACGTTCACTGATAATTATCTCTTCCACAACGAAAACATGCTATTGGCTCTTCTGTTGATAAGTATTAACTAGAGGTGTATGCGATTGCCGCTGAGCGTATGATGAACCTCGACCTCTTGAGTACCTATTTTGTGATTGATAATGACTATGTGATGGACCTTAACCTCTTGGATTCTCGTGACTTCTCGAAATATACCTTCCCTGACTTCCTCTCTATTGACCTATGTATTGACTTTGTTGACATTTTGAGTTAGAGCAAATGCTTGTTCCTCAATGACTTCTTCTTTTCGGAATATTTCCTTCGCTTTTGTACAAGGTTTCCTCGACTAAGTAATTTTTTCACACCATCGTTGCGTATACCACATAGGAGCCTATCACGACATTGATCGTCTATGTTTGAACCAAAATGACATTTTCGTGCAATCGCACGCGAAGTCAGTATTTCGCGTTCTCAGCACAGTCCGCGAAATTTAATTTCGCGGCCGTTACCCATAGCAACGGCCGCGAAACCAAACGTCACTTCCAAATTTGACATTTCTAAAATACTACAAAGACAAGGATTATTTTTTATTGAATACCAACAAATACATAAGTTATATTATTTAGGATGAATATTTACATTAATTGTACAGTTTGTATTATTACTTATATTTACTCCAGAAGTTGAAGCAACTACATCTAGTGTTTCTGAATAATGGTTATTGCCTACATTCAAACCAGATACCATATCGCCAGAAATTGAGTTGGAAATTTGCTTCTTATTTTCGATAGAGTCTTCTACATATCCTTCCGCTACTGTTGTGGACTTCCATCCACCGTGACGTTTAAGAATTGACATATCAGCCCCAGTATTGGCAAGCAGCGTGGCAGAACTTCTCCGAAAACAGTGACCCGTGTATGTTTCAGGATTTGGTAATCTGAGATACTTAGCAATCATACTAGGCATTTTCGCAATGGTATGCACTCCAACAACTTGTGCGGTGCACTTTCCGTTTACGTATCTCAAGAATATACGACGATTATTAACAATATGTTTTGGTCGAAGAGCTGCATATTTACGATAAATTTTTATGAAATCAATATTAGTAACAGTGAAAACACGCTTCTTATCCGTCTTGGTATCAGGAACGGTTACTATTAATACAGCATTCTCTTCCTGAATATCTTCAATGGCCATTTTTACTAACTCATCTCGTCGCAAGGCACCAGATATTCCCATTATCAAAACTACCTACAAAAATCAGTACAATAAATAAAACAATTGTAAATAACATCTCTTAACACTTACCTTCAACAATAAGTATTTTTCATCATTAGCTTCTTTCAGGAATGTATCAATTTGCTCACGCGTTAATACTTTAGACTTTTTTGCTCGATAACCTACTGCTTTTCTTTTCAGAAATGGTACTAATTTTGAAAACTGCTTGATGTCGATATTGTCTCGTATGTTCAGCATACACTTCAGCATGGAATAAATGCTCCATAAAGTTGAACTTTTTACAACATTTGATTTCTGCATCAAATAAGCCAATAAAATGTTTTCAGACATCGTCTTAACATTCTGTTTGTCACACCAATCTTTAAACTCGCCGTAACATTTTTCGTACTGCCGTTTAGATTTTTCGGGTATTAAAACGGAAAGCGCCGAATTTACAACGCTTTTGAGTTCCGGAGGAGTGGAAGGTACTGAAATATCGCTATCAGTATCAGACATTTTGCGTTTTGACAAGAACTGTCAAAATATATATTGAACGTGTCGGGTGGTGTGGGTGTGGTTTGTTTTGTTTTTTTTTGTCACTTTTTTTTTTTTTTTTTTTTTTTTTTTTTTTTTTGTTTTTTTTTTTAATTTCTCTTTTTTTTTCTCTTATTGGGGGTGTTTTATCAACCCATCAACCAACAAACTTTTTTTTTTTTTTCTACCAATCAAAAAAAAGAAAAAAATTTTATTTTATTCCTAAAAAAAAAAAAAATAAAAGAAAAAAAAAAAATTAATAGGGATTTTGTCTATTTTTCTAATAAAATAATTTATTTTTTTGTTTATTAACAGCCAAAAAAAAAAAGCCTTCCCTCCCCCCGTCTTTTCCTTTTTTTCTTTTCTTTTTATTTTTTTTTTTTTTTTTTTTTCCCCCCCCCTCTTATTTGTTTTTTTGTGGTGGTGTTGTTTTTCTTTTATTATGTTGGGTTTTTTTCCCCCCCCCCCCCCCCCCCTCCCCCCCCCCCCCCCCCCCCCCCCCCCCATTGAAACATATCATTTCCATAGCACACGGTGATATTGTTAAATGAATTGAAATGCTGTTGATTTTAGAGCAATAATATATTTATTTACAACTATCTATTTTAATAATTTTAACGATTGCACGAAAAATAGTGTGTATGCCATGGCCGCGAAACTTTTTAACGACCTCAAGATTATCTTGCCTCGGCCGCAAGCGGCCTCGGCGATAACTGTTCTTTCGGTACGTTAAAGAGGTATTTCGCGGCCTTAGCATACAAATAACTATTTGATGCTTGCAAACAAGATACATAGTCTGTAGCAGATTCATTTGCTTTTTTCGATTTCGACGTCTAAAGTTGGAACTGTAGATTGTAGACCTTCTGGTTCATATTTAATTTGTAATATGGTTCAGCTAGGGACTTTTGTCTCGGCTGTAATGGAAGGCAAGCACTATACAAGATGCTGTATTGGCGACTTCATATAGAAGTTAAAAATACGGATCGCTTAACTGGTTGATTATATTATCATCGGGCTCTGGAATATCATTAAGTTCGCAGAACAATTCGAAGCGCCAAACCATGATGGTAATAAGCTTTCTATACGCAATCGTATGGTTCGAGCTTTTCACTTCTTGATGCAGATAACATTGGGACTTGTGCGTTTGCGACTTCCCTGTTGACTTCCGACAGATGATTGAAATCGACTTGAATTTGCGTTGATTCGACTTTCTCGTCGCCAATGTAATATTCGGAGGTATTACCGGTGGGTTTATATTGACCAGGACAAACGTGTTATGTGGACTTGACAAACGACTATCACCTTTTTGAGTAAATTTTATTATTCAATAATGGAGTACATCACAACCATTCAGTCATTGAACCACAACTCATCCATATTAATCGCAGTGTTGCTAATTCAACTAGCTCAAGTTACCCGTACATAATAGTCTGGACCTTCTTGAGTCCATAAATTTGTATGTGCCAAAAAAACTCACCAAAAATTAGGTATTCAAGCTACGATTTCATTCTACGAATCTTTGCAAAGTTACTGAGTGACATGAATATGCTGAATATATCTCATAATCAATTTAAAAAATCTTCATATGATTTGAACTTGTAATAGATGGTCGGATGAGAATTTACAAACCTTCTCGTATTGACTTCTTCATTGAATTTTTATAGCCTTTATAGCCTTTGATCTTTTAACTTTAACTTTTTTACTCTAACATTCAACTTTCAATCACTTAAATGATGATGTTGATACTTTTTGTAATTTTTTCATCAATACGAATTTAATTTGTATCAGTCGATATATATATATATATAGATTAGTGTGTTTTTACTGCAATGGAGTTTATCCCGTAAACGAATGGAAAAGGAAATACTCACCTCGATTTTGAAAGCAGCCCCAACGAGCAAACCATAACTTTGGGAAACCAACGCTGTAAGAACAGAAACTCCCAAAACCATCCCAAACCTGGTTGCATCAAAAGGCTGCGACGTTATGAAATATACACCTATAATGTAGCTCGTGGTCAACATTAGCTGCAAATCATTCGTTTAGTAATTATAACCAGTTGTTTATCTACTTACTTACCGTAAACGGGATATCAGCCAACGTTTTGGCTAAATAGTAGGCTTTCAACGAGTACCAATAATTTAAATGTTCCCTCACAAACACCGACATCTCGAGAGGAACTGAAAGAAATATATGTGTTAAATAGAAAATTGTCTGAGTATGAGATTGGAAGATTTATCATCCGAATTCGTTCGAGATTTTTTTGAGAGTTGAAGGAAGTATTTTTACCTGCAATGTCGAGCCCAAATAATTGATTATTTGGGGAAAAATACATTCATAGAAAATGAATTCGATGGTTTATTCAAATAGAAGTGATTCTTGCCATGATTAATTTTAAATCTCTATTGAATATACTCACATGTTAAAATTGTTGGCATCATCGCAGAGAACATTATGAACATAACGCAAAAAAATAGACAGCCTGCGTTACTGAGCACTTTGGAAGCATCCTGGCCAATATCATAATAAATAAGACCTATTAAACACCCTATCACTAGATGCGACACTAATCTCATTCGAGTTAAAGTCTTGTCCACAAGAATCGTGTACATGCTCCTTTTGAGCAAAATGATGAATTGTTGAAAGCCAGTGGTAGGAAAACCTGTAACAATGAAATGATAATATACCTGATTCACCAATAAAAGTAAGAGGCCAAAATTTGTGTATTTATAATGTTACATAATTCTGACAGGAACATATGGAAAGTTGATATTGATATTCATTCATATCACAAAAGAAGAACATACATATATCACAAAAAGTCTGAGATCAGTGCAAAAAATATTCATCTACAGAATAAAAAACCTTATTCAATAGAAATTCTTCCAATGCTAATTTGAATGATTTCAATTCAGGAATAGATTTGATGATCAATGGTAATTTATTAAAGATCCTTTGGCCAATTATAGATGACGAACAAATGGTTTCTTTGCGACCCTGGTCAACTTTAAAACATTCTTAGGTTGATTGAATCAACACAGAGCAGTTATAACTAAAAGTATCGCAGCGAAAAGTTCATACCTAAAAGCTATATTTGGCGAAAGGTTAATCTCAAGTCTTAATTAATCGCGTCCATGGTCTCAAAATTCTATCTCCATGAGTGGTATTGGTTTGTACTCCCATCGTCTAAATTGATTTTGATGAAACTTGTTCCAAAAACTTAAAAGACGAAATAATTAAGTTTAAACAATAAATTATAAATAGTGGGAATGTATTACACGGTAAATTATGGAATATATAGGTTATTCTCTATTTTTACCCTGATATACTGTTCTCATAAATTTATTTATTTACGGGGCTAGCCCAATTAGGTTATAACAAGACTATTTTCAGAAATATCACTTACTTACAGTTGACATGAAACAACATATGACATATAGCAAGAATATTTTAAGAATACACTTACAAACATTTGACATGAAACGGACTAAGCACATATTTTTATTGTATAAACATTGGTAATGATACCACATTTACATGAAAAAAAATAAATAAATAATGAAACAAAAACTGAAAATGACTGATTTTCAAAGGTTTACATCATCCAAAACCCTCCTGGTCCTAGATGCACTCATACAGAAAAGATCAAGCATTTGAGAAAACTTATTACCGGTAATTTTCATTCTGTTGAGTGGGGAGAGACGACAGTAAATGGTTGAATAAAAAGGAATGTCAAATATTTCAGTACTGCGGGTATTTCGAACAGCAGTTTTCAATGTAATAATTGCGAGTAAATCAGGTCATTTGATTGTAGCTGATCAAATTTTTTACAAAAATGTTAAGTCACATACAGTTCTCCTATGGGAAAGTTTTTTGATGTTCATTGTTTTTCAATGACCTCATATTCACAATGTTCTCTAACTATACCCATTTTGAAAGCATTACATAGTAAAAATTTTTCTAGGATTCGATCAATTTGTTTAACATAAATAAACAAGAGGACACATGGAATGTTGAAGATTTTTTTTCAAAGAACATATCTTTTTATATATAACTCGTTATAGTATATTACATTACTAGTGGGGAAAGTGACAATTTTCACACGCGTGGAAAATATTGTAGCACGAGGCTTAACTATACTAGCTGATACTTGATGCAGGGCTTGTCGATAGGCGCCTGAGACTTTGGTGTATGAAATAGTACATCCATCCGCATAACGCATCTTTTCGAGTGCTTTATTATTTTCTTCGGCACTCGTGTAAAATATAGGGATTTTGAGTCCGTTATGTCGAATGTTTTGAAACTTTTGTGATAATATCATAACGATGGATTAAGCTTCACTGATTGGTTTGAGAGTTGTAATTTCTGGGTTGGTTCTCAAACTTTCTTGATAATTTATGGAACTCACGTTAAATCTAACATTTCAGATTCTGGCCTTAATGGACTTCAAAATTATCAGGAACATCCATTTACACCTAAGACTCCAGAGATATTATTTTAAGCTTATACTACTCACCATTTTTTTCGGACATGGTTAGTTTTTCCGACGAATCCAAAAGGGACGTTGTGCAAGTGGCAGGAGTTGTTGGGGTTTTCACAGAACCGTTCGGGAACGACAATGTTTCCCCACCGTTTGTTAAAATGGCCGGCTCTTTCGCAATGTCATTTGAAACCAGTTTGCTGGTAGTACTGTGAATAGGTGATGGGAATACGTCACATCGTCCTGCGTTCACTGCAACGACTAACTTTTGCACGTAGTCACCATGTTCCCCACAAGCCACTTCCATTACTGAAAATATAGGGCATAAGATTCTGCGAGTGAACTGAATAATCTATATATGGGGTAATTGGTGGTTGAAAGGCTAGTAGAAGGCCCTAAAATGTACCTACTTTGAAACTTTCATTCGATCATGGGTTGGTCATTACTTGAAATATAGTTTGAAGAATTACTTTCTGGCTCTCTTCTTCTCCGAATCAAAAATTAGAAATCCCAACTTCTATTAAAGATATAAAATCTCAAAACATACACTTTTTTTCGATAGGTACATGTATTCAAAGAATGAATCCAACGCCTTCGAATGATATACACGTACCTATCAGAAGAGAGTGATTTTTTTTCGATTTCACTTCTTTCAAAGGATTTGTAATTTTCATTCTTTGATTCGGAGAAGAGGAAAGCCAAAAAAATTAAAATATAGTACTGTAATTTGACTTATCGATTACATAATATTGAAAATTCACCAAACCAGTTTTCGAGATTTAAGGTTTGCAGCAGGGATACTGATTACGATACACTTCTGGGTGGATTTGAGGTAGTCTTCCTAGAGAAAATTATGTTTTTTTCAATCTATAGAGAGAAAATTTCAGATATAATCAATTACGTATTGTTGAAAGTTTCATTTTAATTTTGTAAGTAGACTTATGTATATATGATCAATCAAACCTTTTTTATTTTTGACAAAAAAATCCATTTCAACCTCTTCTTTGGAATTCATTACCTTATTTGATTTGTATATTTCTCCTTTCGTTCTTAGCAACAGATTTCAAAGAGTTAATATTATAGACATGGATGAAGTCCAAACCATTACCATTCAGCAAGGAACATTCTCAACCACATTCAAGCAAACGTTGAACATCCGGTACGGACCCGGTATCAGCAACAAATTTCGAGAATATGAAAAGGTTATGGTTAAACTAATCAAGGAGCAGACACATATCAAATTTCTACTGAAAGCCAGAGACAACAACATGATCCCCAAAGGTTTTCAACTGAAATCACCCATTCCGGGGGAGAGAGCTAAACGCATAATAGGGAGAACCATTATCGAGCTCTGATAAGATCGCAAATCAGCTACCACTGCTGGAAAATGGCCACTCTATGACAGGACGCCCAGGAACGACACGAATAAATTAAAAGACATACCGCGGAGGAAGACAACGAACCACTATTCGCGAAAATTACGGCAGATGAACGAAAATTCGTCAGGATACGGAAAGTACCCATAATCGCAAATGGAAGTCTCTGGACAAGAAACAACACATGGGAAAATCCTAGAAGCCGGACAGCAACAAGGAACTAATTGAACGTCGTGAACATGAGCTCTCGTTCACTCACAACAACAAAGGAGTCACTACTAGGGGAGGGGCTGAACTTCACAATTGCACCAGAAGCAATACCCACATTGGAGATAAACAGCGCCGTGGAATCAACAAGTTGTCTCATCGACCAAGTTCAGATGGAAGATAAAAGATCAGATTGAGCGCACCCCACATCCAACATCAGTCGAGCAGAGCACCAATCATGGAGCGATTTACAAAGATACCATCGAAATCATACCCGCAGATAACGGAAATACCACAGTAGTAATGGACGCCGACCAGTATGAGGCAAAAATCGAGGAAATGCTACAGAAAGGAAAATACAGCGCGGTACTCAGAGACTCCACTTCATCGATGGAGAGAAAGGAAGGAAAACCAAGGAGATATCGGAACAACAAGTTCTTACCATCCCCTTCGTGAGATGAGAGAGCATCAAGAGGATAGGAGGAAATATGACTTCGATCAGGAAACACAATACGAAGTCAGCTCACAAAAACTCGCTCACCGAATAAAAACAGCGACACCAACAACTGCGTTTACCGGATATCATGCGAGTGCGGAAAATTCTACATCGGAGAAATCGTCAGACCATTGGAAGTGAGAATGGGTGAACACAAAACAAATACACACAATAACGAGGAGAAACCACGAATTCAGGAATAGCAGAGCATGTTTGGATAAACAATCACAGCAGTAAATGGTCTGAAGCCGAGGTCATACACAAAGAGGAGCACTGGATCAAGATAAAATTCGAAGAAGCCGCCTACATTGTCAACAACGACGCATTCTGTCACACCAGCATGGAGATCCGGACTGTGTGGAGGCTGCTTATCCTGGGCATGGACCGACTTCGGCTCGATGAAAGAGAATCTCGCTGAAAACCGATCAGAGCACTGCTACTAACACCCGTGCGCCTCATTGTTAGTACCGCCCCTTTCCCCACCACAAGGAAATCGGGTTTTTATAACCGACCATACCTCGAAGACAATTGCGGGTGCCAGCAATCGAAACTTCGTGAGTACACTCAACTCGAAACTTGGTTTCAACATTTATTCATACCATTTCACTTATTTCCCTTATAACATTTTTTGACTAATATTTCATGTTTTTTTTGTCAAAAAATCATTTTCCTTGATCAAACCTCCAATTTTACTTTTGACCAAAAAATCCATTTCAACCTTGCGTTTGGGATTTGATTTTCTTACTTGATTTGCATTTTCATTCTTTCGTTCTTAGCAACAGCAATACAGTTTACATAATAGATAATGGAAGTCCGACCAATACCATTATACACATATGTAAGTAGTTATTATTAGTTATTATAGATATAGTATTTAATTGTAACATTATGACAAGATGGCGGTTCCAAAATGTCTGCCAGTTTTGGTAATTCATGTCCCACCTAGAGGATTCTGAGGTTAGAGATCATCATTTTTTATTCCTAATCTAAAAACTCGAGATGGCAGGATTTTTGGTTCGATTCTATTCAAAATTGGTATCTAAAGGTTTTTGAGCATGTATGCTTGTCTCACAGACTGGAGGATCAGACTCCCCTTGCCAATCAAGCACCTGAATGAAAGACTTCACGAGTTTTCGATCCACTACTGGATACAGATAAACGATGAGATAGGAACCTGCTATGAAAATTGAAACATTTTATTGGGATGAATTACCCTAACACCAAACATATTATTTGCACTTAAAGAGAGTGAACCACCCCTAACAAATCACTAAACTGATGGTATTTGCACTCAAAGAGAGTGCAAATTATATTGCTTTAGTGTAAGGGTGGAAGAAAGTTTCAATTGAGTGAGGTTATAGAAAACGATATATATTTGCACTCAAAGAGAGTGCAAATTATATTGGTTTGGTATCGGGGTGAAAAAAGTTTCAGTTGAGTGATGTTATAGAAAAAGTTAAATTCTGAACCTTCCATTCCCATTAGACTTTTCTTATTGGAGTATTGAAGGAATTAATGTTTCAAAATGCTCACACATTTGAACCACAGAAAGCTGGTCACATGCTGTTTAAAAACATGTTAGTGAAAATATAGAAAGTTCAACTTACCATAATCTGCTGGGTTGTGGTAACTTGGACAGGTAAGACCCATACTAGATAGAAAAGGTACCAAATCCATTACTGGACCCCTGTAAATGCACTGTCCCTCTGCTAACATGTAAAGGAGGTCAAACATTTCGAAAAGCCGTGCTGAAGGTTGATGTATGGTACAAATAATCGTCCTTCCTCCTGCTGCTAGTGATTTCAATAGACACAGACACTGAAAACACGAAGAACTATCCAAACCACTGGTAGGTTCGTCAAAAAACATCACAGGTGGGTTATTGACTAGTTCTAGAGCGATCGACAATCGTTTCCTTTGTCCGCCAGACAAACTCTCTGAATTTGTATCTTTGCAGTCCACAAGTCCTAGCGTATCCATAATTTCATTGATTATTACTTTCTTCTCCGACCGAGTGATTCCTTTGCCTAGCTTGAGATTCGCTGATACCCACATGGCTTCTTTTGCTGTGAGGTTCGGAGAGAGACAGTCATCTTGCATGATGTAGCAAGATAATTTACGAAATCTTCTCAGATTGCGTTCTTTACCATTTATTAAAACACTACCGCTCAAGTTCGAAGTTCTAGAACAAAAAAGCAAGATAATTATTGTAATAATATAATCAACAAGCTCGTGACTTTCGTCGGGTACAGTGAATTTCATTTGAGAGACAATATTCTCATAGTTCTTTGAAGGAACAACCGTTTGAATTTTCTTCTCAATTTGCAGTACACTGATTGTATCTCCTATTTGTTGTACATATTTATTGAAATATTTTTCACAGCCTGCCGTGAAGAGTCACAGCCTGCCGTGAAGAGAAAAAATAATTATGATATGGAATAAAATCTACCCGCAGCGTGATACTTTATGAATAAAAAGAGTTTTAAGTTCTCTAAATATTTTGATGGAAGATTTTTTAAGGCTGCCGTGCTATTGTAACACATATCAAACTATCGCTGAAGTACAACAATCATGAAGGCATACTATTTCGAATGATACAAGAGTAGCTTAAATTACTATGGCTATGACTCAGCTTCCATGAATATGTTGTGGAATAATATGACAAACGCCAAATTGATCATATTTATTGTGAAAATTTATAGGCCATCATCTGGAATGAAGGCGAATTCTCTATTTTACATCGCGTGAATTTGATATCTGGTATTTCCTCTTTCAGAGTCATATTGTATATACCTAATCAAAAAACCTGCCACTGCCGACCAGCCTTAGAGTATTGAGGTAGAGAGTCTCTAATACAAATAATGAAAAAAAAAATACTCGAAGGAGTTCCGAGAATTTGACTTTGGAAAAGGACTATCACTACAATTAAAAAAAAAGCTGACAAAACGATTCATACAGAGGAAACCGGCAATAAAGTAATGATTTCCGGAGTGATGGCCAATTACCATAGGAAACAGGTGTGAAATGGTTTATTTGCATTGAATATATCTTGTACATTTATGTTGTAATGCCACTTTCTCTTTTTCTGTACTATTTTATTCTATATTTCAATATAGACCTTTCTTTCAGAGACTCTCATGAAAGCGCCGAAAATGACTTTTCTTCATTGCCGTAGCGTTACGCAGGGTCTTACTGATTTTTTGGTGGTTGATTTGCAATTTCTTTACTGTAAATCCAGAAAACTGTACCGTACTACTAGGCTGGTTGGTACATCCGATGTGAAGATATCACTTGCTAGGATCTGCATTTCAATGTGTACCCGTGAATGTCTATTTATGCAGTTGAAAAATGAAATATTTCGATACTCGGATAAACCAGGATCTCAAAAGGCAAACATTGTAAGCCTCATCAAAGTATTGATAAGCCCATGATTATCTCAAATAATTCATAAAAATGTTTGACAACAAAAAAATTTGGATTTTGAACTCGTATTTTTTATGATAATCAAGATGAAAAAGTGAATAAAAATACAAGAAATTCATTGCGTCTTTTCTAAACACACTGATCTAAATAAATCGGCGGCTATACAGTGTGTTACATCAAGTGTTTAAACAGCAAACAGGGCAGGTACATTTTTTTGAATTCGGTCAATACATGGATGGACTTGCCGCTAAATATCACAGAAACAACTACTCCCCTGGCTAATAACCACGAAGGGGTAGGATTATATCCGACAGGTGTCAGTGCAGGATTTTCATCAGAATAAATTCTTTATGATTCCTCTGTGAAGAATCCTGCATTGACACCTGTCGTATATAATCCAACAACTTTCGTGGTATTAGCCAGAGAAGTAGTCGTTTTCTGATAGGTGTTAGTTAACCTACATTGTAGGTAAGTTAAGACTGGCCTGAAAAAATTGTTCATTTAGAATATTCAATTTGAAGCTAGTCTTCAAGCATGCTCATCGACAATTCGGTGAATTCAATTCAAAGGAGACAAAACGAAATTAAGCTATAGAAGGAGCTGTTCAATGTTATGTCTATGTAATTCGAGAAATTCGATACACCTCAATGTAAGATATTCATTCATGAATTGCTGCTTTGTCATCTGGTTAACGGAATGAACGATTTCAGAACAAAAAATCAAAGGAAATGATTTTGTGACAGAAAACTGAGATATCGAATAAGATATAACAAATTTTTTGACTCTGTCATATTATAGCGAAACATATTCTCAACCCGTTATTTAATCGTTATTAGTTTGTTGGGTGTTTTTCCATTTATGATTTTTCTCGTGAATTAACTATTTATTGTTTATTATTTGCAATCAACCATCTATCTGCCAGTGTCGTCGTTTTCTAACAATTTTATCAGCGTCTGAAGATTTTCACGTTTGATTCGTATACTACAACGACGGACTTGGAGCATTCTCAACTCAGCATTCTTTGTAGTAGAACCTTTATGGCTGATCCGTTTAAATTTACTCATCAGTATTTTTTGACGCTGGCTGATCTTCTTTCAGGTAAGAAATTGACACCATTTCATTATATTTTCACTTGCATTCTCCTAACCTTAAAACTTCCAAGTTGAATTTAAATCATACTTTTATAATGTCTTTATTCTATTCCATGCCTAAACACTAGTATAAATGTGAATCTTCTTTTAGTTGCCAAGCTGAGAACATTTCCTAGGCGCATACAGCCAACAAAAACCCTGAGATTCTCTGTTCCTGCTCGATATGGTCAACTGATTTCATTTCAATTTGACACTTCAAAGAGATATCCACTCACATATTTCATTCTGATTAATAAGAAGGTGAAATATCAGATACACATGTAGCTCTATTGGAATTTGAA
The DNA here is from genome assembly GCA_032362365.1 of Zygogramma bicolorata. NCBI lineage: Eukaryota > Metazoa > Arthropoda > Insecta > Coleoptera > Chrysomelidae > Zygogramma > Zygogramma bicolorata. The sequence goes on from JAVJAQ010000838.1 coordinate 445,995, forward strand.
TAAAATGAAGTACGTGGTCATCTGGGGTTTGACTTGTATTCACCAAAATAATTTTTTGGATAGTGAGTCTCTTTGACGCCATTCATGAAATTCATATCGGATATATTGCTAGGAAGTTCTAGCAACTAGCAACTACCACTCAAAATGAAATCTCATCCGTCATATTGTTTCAATCCCTAAATTCATTCAATTTCTTCTACTATCATCCAGTTTTTTTTTGGTTTGCAAGTTAAATTATCATCAAAACCATATTACTATTCAGTTTCAATACTGATGGTGGACAGGCCAGCAGTAATACCAAATGTTGATCGAAGGTTTGCTGTATCATTTGGAGCGTAGATTTCAAGGGTTTTACCCTAATCTCATTTTCTTTTTCTATTATCTTATTACATTTCATTGGGATTATTTATATTTGTCATTATCATATAAATAGGATTATTTTAAAATTATTATATTTTCTTGGTATTCCACCTTTCGGTATATATTTTTTGAAATTGTCTATCAAGTTGAATAATAAGAGACACAGTTAAGATTTGTGGCCTCTAATAGCACATATTACTTTCAATTCGTATGCTGGGTGATTTTGACTCGTTGAATAGCTGTTTGTTTAGAAGTTTTACTTCAACGGGGATTTCAAAGACATCTGTGAGTAGAAAGTCATTTTTCTCATTTGCTAAATCCGTTTTAGGACAGAATTTTCGTTATATCTATAAAAAATTATATTCGCTGATGATTGGAAATATGCAAAACCTACTACCTAATTCTTTGGAAATTGGGGTAGACCAAACTACTTTTGAAACTGATTTGGATGTTCTCTGGAGCTGGATGAAAAGTAAATTGTTTGGACAGTGGACGAAATATTGATAGCTGGATGGAAAAATTCAGTAAGTCGATGACAAGATGATCCACAGATAAGAATAGTTTCAAGACAGTTTTTCTTCTGGATACGCTTATTTTGTGAATTTTCAAAGATTCATTTTCTTTTGAGACAACATTTTCATGATATTCGAGATAACTAATTTTCTCTCCGCACAAAGTTTTGGGGGAATAATTGATATTTTTTTATATACCAAAGATTAATACTGCACTTTGAAATAAATTCATTTAGTACGGCTTCTGGGTATATATCGTGACATGTATCAACGTATAACACTCTTATTGACCTCTGCAGAAGGTAGATCATTTTTGTAATTATTGTACACATTTTTTTGAGAAATATAAACGCGTCAAGAGTCATCCAGGTTTTATTAAATTTCAAAGTAAAGGACATACCTCCCCTTCTATTATATGTCTCATGCTCTAGAAAGAGTATATATATTTTCTGACCTGCAAATTTTTCCTTTTTGAGTGGTTCGTAATAATATCCTATGAGGCGTTCTACGCGCGAGTAAACGCGCGGGTGAACTCGCGCGTAGAACCTTGCGCGTTCTGAGATACTAAAGCTACATTTATATCCCGTCAAGATGCTTCGGCGCGTTTCCTCGCACGCGCGTAAAACGCGTGCAATGAGCGTGACTCCCGACTCGCTCGTTTTACGCGCGAGCGCCGCGCGAGTTGAGATACTCGGGCACGATTGCTGCGTCCAGAACTGTAGGCGAGTTCATGGCGTGTGCAGGTATCGCGTTAGAAAAAGAGCGTGATAACTTCGATAGGGAACTTTTCATTCACTTAAATACCGATTGAATACCGTTATTTTGTAGTGGGTGGATTCTTTCTTCTAGTTTTTCTGGGTTCTTAACCTACCACAATCTGAGAAAATAAGAATATTGGAATGTATATAAGTGTAGAAGGACATATTCTCAATTTACCCCGACAAGTTGCTGCGATAATTCAAAAACAGTTCCTTCCGAATGGAACATGTTCAATTAGTCAGGAACTTATATTTATCGAAATACTTATCGTTGTTTAGATTCCAATATTGATTCTTATTTTTTCAGATTGTGGTGGGATAAGAACCTCAGGAACTAGAAGAAAAAATTTTTATTGACGAATTTCAAAAGAGAAGAGGCATGAGATAAAGAATCTTCAGACTATTCCAATACAGTCTTCAAACGTAGGAACTGGAAAGAAATTTTTGAAATTTTTAGGGAAGCTGGAGATTCTGAAGAGCTTTGGGTATATTATTATAAACATACTAGGCGTCATTGTTTCATGTAGAAATGGATGCACGTTGTATCGTCGACTTCCTTTTCGTTTATGGCGTTTCCATCGAGGATACGCAAGCCACAACACAACCTTACTGTATTCGAGTCCATGTTCATAAATGGCAGGAATTTCAAGTCCACGCCAGCGTAAGAATGTGAATTGAAGCGCGCGACTGGACTCGCGCGTAGAACTCCTCATCTGGACAAGCTTTAAGCAAGACTACAAATCGTTGAAGTGAATTGTGGTAATTTTTCATCTGATTGATTTTGAACAAAAAAATTGCTTTTTGAATGTCTGCCCACATTATTCAGTGAGAAATGTGCTGAAATCCATTTCACTTACTTGTATCCAGCTAATATGTTCATAAGAGTGCTTTTTCCGGCACCAGATGGACCCATTATGCCTGTCAACTCCCCAGATTTGAACTTTCCATTGATGCATTTCAAAATTGTTTTATAGCCCCTTTTTCTCCCTTCTGAAACAGAATAGGAGAGATCGTTGAACTGAATATTCACTGGAATTCTCTTTGGAAGGTGAGTGAGAGATATCATAGGCCTTTTGCAATTGGGGCTGTTGTTCGGCACTTTTCTGAGGGCACCGGAGCTGACGACAGTTGCGGAAGAAGATCCATTACACAGGTTTATTTGGGAACCGCTGAAAAAAAATCATAACTCATCAAGTGATCTATCAAGGAAAATCCAAGTAGTATGGGTTGAGTTTAGGAACATAACACAACGAAATCAAAACTTATTAAAAACACCCCCCAGTAGACAGTTAAACCTCTACACGTGTTTCACTATAAAATAGCTTCTTACTATCCATACAATCAACATCTATCTTCATCAATGACATGTTCATCCTAGAATTCTTCTTGAAGAAGATCCTCTGAAGGGTTATCTTTTGATAAAACCTTGAATAAAACTTTCTTATCCCCACAACTTACTGAATGTGAGGGAATATTTCGTTAAGCTAATTATTACGCTTGAAAATATTTTTCAAGTGCTGAATCCTAACAGAGAGTATTTCCACTTATCTAGGATAAATGAGACATTTTTATCTTTGTATTGATTTCTGGTTTGATTTGGCGAAAGAGTTTCAGTTTTCTTAGCAGAGAAAGTTTTTGTTTGATTTTGTATTCTATATTTTGTTTCATTTTTCTCATTTTTTTTTGAGTAATCATCAACATGTCTCAGTCTCGCAATAGTCTGTGAAAAAGATGTGCACCCTAATAGAGTGCACACATCATGAGGGAAAAATGTGGTGCAATCATATCAATAAACACTGCTGATCCCAATGCTTTGTTTTTGAGACCCAGAAATTGAAAAGATCAACAAAAAGGCCAGATTCAAATTGATCACTCTCTAGTTTTCGTCTATTTTCTTTGCCTTTTGGAACTCCAAAAATGTTCAATAAATTCAAATTCAAATGACTGACAATTTTGAAGAGATTGAGCAAAAGCTTTCCAGTAGAGATTTGCAGAAATTCTGAATGTTCTACACAATTACAAATAAGTTGTAAATCACCATTACCATTGAAATTTGGTAAGAGTTTCATCATTCCTGATGGAGAGAAATTAATGTTACCGTCCAGATTTGACCTATAAAAGTTGAAATTTAAATTATATATGTTTTGTCCACCCTGTACATTTTGTGTCAGATGATTTGTAGGATCTGCCTTATTTTTTGTAGATATTGTATAATATTGTTCACTACAGTAGTAACAAAATTATTCATAAAAATATTTGTTGAAGAAAAAAATATTTGGAACTTGTGTTCTGGGATTCCCATACATTCTGAGAGGTGTAAATTGATTAAATCTCTTTCTAGACTAATATCAATTTGTCCTGGTTAAATTAAATTACGGGTATTTCCACATTACATCAAATTCAATTATTGGCCTAGAAATATTATATTGCCCTATTATCTAGATACGACGTAGGTTACATAGGTTACGTAGGTTTATACATTTCACTCATATCTCTTCGACTACGGCATTTGAAATTGAAATATTGGAAGTATTTGCCCGTGTTTTACTTTTGAGTTGCCATTGAATCTCGACAGAAATGACGACTGAAATAATTGCCATTATTGGAGTGATACTAACACTCACTTCTTCCGAGAAACTCATACTCAATATCCGGAAAAAAATGACGTTTGGGCAGAGATATTTGAATTATATTTGAATGCACTGGAAGCTACTGTTTACCATCACCGAAATCGTCGAAGCGAATCCTAATGAATTCGATATGGATATTGTATTCCAAGAAGATGGAGCACCACCACGTTACTCCAGATGAGTGAGAAACTATTTGTATAATACTTTCCTTGGTCGTTGGATTGGCTGTCGAGGTTCTACCACTGTCAAATCTGACCTGCTCGCCAGATTTGACACCTTTAAACTTTTTTATAGGGCTATTTTAATCAAAAGGTGTGAAAAACTGCGCCTGCTTCGATATGGGATATGCTGCAGAGAATAATAAATATTTGTGCACTTTCGACGTTCCTGTGTTCGAAAATAATTGGCGTCAAATATCGGATAGGCTGTTCTTATGCCAAGACGATCAAGACAATCATTTCGAGCATCTTCTGAACAGAACTCAGCTCATTTTTTCGATTTAATAAGTTGATCGTCGATGTATTTAGGCAATTATTTTGTGGTTCGCCATTTTTTAGTGGGTGAAAATATCATGTACCAGGGTTGTGCAGTACTTATACGTCACTGTCGCCATCTTGAAATTTTCATCTGTCTATTTCACTCCAAAATATAGTACACAAGCTTTGCGGAGGTGACAAGTTACATGCGATTCTCAGACGACCACAAGATGAAATTATCCTAGTTTTACGATTTTGAGAACGACACGACATGTCATCTTAGGAAATTATTATATTCCTAGCGTATGACATTAAATGCTGCGATCATTTCAGGTCAAATCGATTATATAGTTCACAGTGATGCCATTATTTGGAAACAATAGCATGGTTACACAAAGAAATGAATCACATATTTCCAGGAAGTTTCACCGGTTAATGAATATTAATTTCGCCGAACAAATACCAGGATAATACGCAACGTAGATTGACATCTCGACAGTTTTCAGGTACATCTACAAAAGATAGGCATTATCGAACCAGTTTGGAAGTATTTCGTTAGATCACGAATTTTTCCCGGACTAACGAAATGAATCTAATTCCATGTCATCAATTCCGAGGCCGTTTGTGGATATTTTTTTTGTGAAGAACCCTGCATTGGCAGGATATAATTCCACTTCTTTCGTAGTATTAGCCAGGGAAGTAGTTGTTTTCTGACAGGTTTCAGTACATCAACCTATCGTGCATCGCCAGACTTCGAGTACCTATACTTACTATATTGATTTTTTTTCCAGTCAAAAAATTCGTGATAAACACCCTGGTAGCTAAACTTTTTTGGAAGCATTTTCAATGAGGTTTCATCTAAGTATCTACTGACTCAAAATAAAAAATGTACAATGCAATGAAAAGAGCAATTGATGATCTTTCAAAGAAGGTACGCTTGATACCTAATCCCATTTAAACTAGGTTGGATCTCACCCCTAAGATGGGGGTGGAAATGACAAGGTTGAAAATATGTTCAAAAGATTTCTCCCTCGAAACAAAAATCGACGGATTCGTGGTTATTTTATTTCAAAGGACAACTTTGAGAATTAGTTTTGTTTCGTTTTCATTGGCCCACCCTGTATGACATATTCCCAGTGGTTGTTTGATTAACATAATAAACTTCCGATTGAATCGGTTTTAGTCACTTTTCATGCTACTACATCATTCATGTATATTTCCGATTATTTGATAATCATCATCATTTTCACTCACTAATCTTCAGAAGGAGGATGTTTTGATGATCTCGCTGACTTTGATAGGAAGTAAATTATGTTCACATCCAATACGGAAGATTGAAAGAATATCGTCATGATCATCATGATGAACATTACAGGATTTGTGAACTCAGAAATGCACATGATAGTTGCCCTAATAGCACGTATATTCTGAGAATATTCTGAGAATATTCCATGGAATGTTCATAGTTTATTCAAATTCATAGTTTGTACAATAGGAATATTTCAAGAACACAAGGATATTAAACTGAATTATAGCCTATATATACTTGTAAATGTTCCAATATTTTATGATACTAGCGATATATTAGTTATTTTGGTAGAAAGGTTTGGGTAAACTCATAATCACCTCTCTTGACCATTCGGAAGATAAACGATGAGACTGGAACCTTTGGTGTAGAAGTTGAAACTTTTCCTAGAGATCAATTACCCTAACACCAAACTGATATTTTTGCACTCGACGTGCGTTTCGCTAACAAGGTTGGCATCTTCAGGAGAAGAAAATTGATACTAATTATCTATCAGTAATTTTCTTCTCCTGAAGATGCTAACCTTGTTAGCGAAACGCGCGTCGAGTTGAAAAATATCAGTTTGGTGTTAGGGTAATTGATCTCTAGGAAAAGTTTCATTCGGAAGATCCTTTGTACGTATTTTCGAACAAGTTGTTTTCTTCGAACTGTTCATTCTTCCTAATAATTAATATATCGGAAAATAATTGAATGGTTATTGCCCTCACCTTAGAGTACATGCATTATTGAGAGATTCGATTTCCTTTACTGGTGGAGAAGACTTTTCCTTAGAACTATAGGAGACACTTCCATTGCTATCATCACTAGGTAAATCTAGATGAACATTCACAGATTTCAAAACAGACGCCATATTTTCTTCGGTTTGTCATAGATCGATCGTGCTGTATTTACTGATTTAGTATCATTCGTTGCACATCTGAAAAAAATCCAAATGATAAAGATCAATATATCCAATACAACGAGAAATGTATTTGTAGATTAATTTTTAAGAACATATTAATGTGAATTTTCGAATTCGGATGCAAAATGTTTTGACATCAAACCTAAAACGCCGTCGAACGTTGGTTGATTATACTGATTCATAGACTGATGACAAGACATTGAGTCACTGGAGATGAGCTATCGTCGGTGTTATCACATATTATGTTCATTCCTTTCCATACTAATAGCAACTCGTGTTTTAATTATCAAGTAGTTGTAGTTTGTGTCGAGTTAAAATGTAGGGTGTCATATTCTCATTCGAAGTCCCCATCATCCTACACTTGCTTGAAAGTAGTTGACAATGTTTCTTGCTTGGTGGTATTGGCTTGGACTTCCATTGTCTTTATTATCAACTCAATTGAAACACAATTTGTTGCTGAAAAAAGAGAAAAGGGGAAAAAACTCAAGATAAAATCGAATAGGGTAATCGAATCCAAACAAAAAGGTTGAAATGGATTATTTGGTTTATTAATTGATCAGAGAAAATAATGTTGTGAGAAAAAATATTGAGATATCGAATATAAAATAGATAAAATCGAAATAAAGAAATATCTTAAGTAATATAAACAAATAGAATACTTTAATTCAATTTCTTTGGCAGCATAATCTATTTGAACCTTCTTGTTTGGATTTGATAACCTCATTCGATTTGCACTTTATGAGTTTTCTCCCTTTTTCATTTTTTTCAGCAGAAGGTTGCATTAGAGTTGATAATACATTCAATGGAAGTCCGAACCAATACCACTCAACGATTTTCCTATTACAGGCTGGTTTTTTGACTTTTTTGGGCGGGCCAGCATCAAAATACCGAGAACCCTTGAATGTGGGTAAAAATTATATATTTTAAAGATCAATCAAACGAAAGAAGCTTGAGGTATTTTCTGAAATATTTCAGGAAGTCTAAAATGTCGATTTTTCCTCGATTCAGTGCCTTCATTTTCAAAAAAACAAAAAGGTGAAATATGATTTCTTTATGTGTCTGGCAGGTAGGTGTGGTTTCCAGGTATTGGGGAGGCGACGATTCTCAAAGACTCCCCAATACCTGGAAACCACTCTTGGTCCGACATACTCCTATTTACTCCGACTTGAGTACTAATCCATTCGAACCTCCCATCGACCGTCCGATCCCTGATCCTGCCATAATTACTAATGAACCCTTAAATCCCACCAACCTTCAATCCTCGATCTCCAGTGATGATAGCCAGCTAGTAAGACAACTCAGACCTAGACGCAAGGTCACTCAGTCTTGAAAATGGCTCCGAAATGGGAGCCGAAACGTAGACAAGAGAATCATTCCAGACGCGGATCAACCGGAAGTTCCAGCCAGCATATATATATATATATATATATATATATATATATATATGTTAGCATGAAGATTCTCACGGACGAAGTATGATGCGTTGTTTTTTCGGGTTTCATTCCGTGTTCTGTGGTTTTGATCCTCTGAAGGATAATTCTCACAACGTTTCGGCAAAGTCTCATTTGCCATCTTCTAGGTGATGTCTTGAGTTTCGATCTCCGAACTCGACTAATTAATTCGAGTTCTACTTCTCAATATATAGGGGTGTTCATTGATGGTATCTTTGATCTGAGCCCCTCCCACTTTCTTCGTTGGTCCGCCTGCATTTGTCATCGTGTCTGGGTAATTACGTGGTAAGGTCCGATATTGTTCCTCTGGTGTAATCGGCTTGTCTTTGTTTAGTGATATAATGGATTTCCACGTTCTTGGTAATCTTTGGGCGTCGTCTCTCTTGTTCATGCTACTCGGTCGTTTCTCAATTTCGATAGCCTCTCTGATTGTTCGAGAGTAGAAGTTTTCATCGCTTGCTAATGTTTTTGTGTTTTTGAAATTGATGGTATGTCCTGTCTCCAATACGTGATTGAAGATGGAAGATGTGGTAACTTTTCCTTTCACTGATAGCTCATGTTCATCCTTGCGTACGTTGATCCGTCTGTTGGTCTGGCCGATGTAGGACTTGTTGCAGTCTCGACATGGTACTTCGTAAACTCCCTGGGACTCCAGTGGTATCTGGTCCTTCGGATTACGGAGTATCGATCTTATTGTACGTTCTGGTACGAACGAAGTAGCTATGTCGTGTTTGCGGAGAATTCTGCTGATTTTATCTGTGGTTCCTTTTATGTATGGTAGTCTGGTTGTTATGACCGGTGTTTCGGGGGTTTTTTGCTGTTTCGGTTTGTTCTTGGAAGCCGTTTTTATAATTCTCTCCGAGTAGTTATTCATTCGAAGAGTTTCCTCGATCGTGTTCCGCTCTTGTTCTTGATGTTCGTTGTCTGCCAATCTGATTGAACGTGTAATTAGTGTTTTTGCCACAGCGTGAATCTGTTTTGGGTGGTGATGTGAATTTGCGTTCAGGTATCTGTTGGTATGTGTTGCTTTGCGATATACCGTGTGGCCTAGCGTACCGTCGGGCTTTTTCATGATTAGAACATCGAGAAAAGCGAGCTTGTTGTCTTCTTCAATTTCTTTGGTGAACTTGATCCGTGGGTGGAGTTCATTCAAGTGATTGAAAAACCTTTCGAGTTCCTGATGTCTGTGTGACCAAATCACGAAAATGTCATCAACATATCTCAGCCAGAGTTTTGGTTTCACGTCTGACATTGTTACTGCTTTGGTTTCGATCTCTTCCATGAAGAGATTAGCAATAATGGGTGACAGTGGTGAGCCCATTGGTGCCCCCTCAATTTGTCTGTATCTTTGATCGTTTTTTATGCAATGTTCAGCCAAGTCAATGATATGTTCTTCTGGTTTGTATTTCTTTTTGATTACTTCTAGTGCCTCTTTGATGGGTACCTGGGTGAATAAGGACGTTACATCGAAGCTGACAAGGATATCGTTCAGACTAACGGTTTGTGTTTTCAGCACTTCTATGAAATGGTCGGCATTGCGTACGTACGAATCGACCTGTTCCGCATGTGGTTGGAGAGCGTGGGCAATGTGTCTCGCTAATTGGTGAGTTGGCGACCCTATAGAGCTCACGATTGGTCTAAGTGGTGCACCTTCTTTATGGACTTTGGGGAGACCATACAGTTTGGGGCACTTAGATGATTTTTCTCTTGGGACTAGGTGTCTTTTGATATCCTCGTTAATGGGAGATTTATTGATGATCGTTTTGGTGGTTTTTTCCAGATAGGTCGTTGGGTCTCTAGTTATTTTCTTGTAGGCTGAGTCCTCTAGTAGTTTCATCATTTTGGTTTCGTAGTCTATGGTGTTCAACACTACTGTTGCATTGCCTTTATCCGCTGGTAGAATGATGATGTCCTTATTATCTCGTAGGGTTTTCAGTGCCTGGTATTCATTATGAGGTATATTTCTGGTTGGTGGTTTCGCGTTTTTAAGTACATGTACGATGTCCTGTCTGATTGACTCCTGCGTATCCCTGTCTTCTAGTCTATTCAGGGCAGATTCTACATTACTTATTATGTTCTCAAACGGTATGCGACCTGGTGTGACGGCAAAGTTGAAACCTTTGGTGAGCGCCCCAGTGGAGGCCTCATCGAGATGATAGTCTGAAAAATTATAGACCACTCTGGTAGGCTCAATCTTCGGTGTGTTTCTTGTTGTGTTTTGTTTCAGATTAAGATGGTTAAACTTGTTCTTCTGTTTCTCCGTTGTGATCTCAAAGTCATTTTCTGCTCGGAAATCCGCTAATGTATCAATCTTATCCCATATCAGAGGGTGAATTATGTTACTTAAGAACATGTGTAGTTTGAGCAGTTGACTGCCTGTTCCGTTCAGTTCTCTCCTGGTGTTATGGATATTGAATCGTAGTAGTGCAAAGCTTGTTCTCCTCATGATGTTTTCTGTGGCAGGGGTCTTGAGGTGGTAGTTCACTTTTACGCAGTTAGGTATAATTTTCTGGTCTCTACAGCGTCGAAGAAAGGTGAGTTTACAGAGAAGCTGGCAAATGAGACTTTGCCGAAGCGTTGTGAGAATTATCCTTCAGAGGATCAAAACCACAGAACACGGAATGAAACCCGAAAAAACAACGCATCATACTTCGTCCGTGAGAATCTTCATGCTAACATTTCAAACCTTTACGGGGAGAAGGTTTTCCAACAAACAAGAACGTTCGAAAAACTTCGAACAAAGAGATCCAAGCTTCTCTGTAAACTCACCTTTCTTCGACGCTGCAGAGACCAGAAAATTATACCTAACTGCGTGAAAGTGAACTACCACCTCAAGACCCCTGCCACAGAAAACATCATGAGGAGAACAAGCTTTGCACTACTACGATTCAATATCCATAACACCAGGAGAGAACCAAACGGAACAGGCAGTCAACTGCTCAAACTACACATGTTCTTAAGCAACATAATTCACCCTCTGATATGGGATAAGATTGATACATTAGCGGATTTCCGAGCAGAAAATGACTTTGAGATCACAACGGAGAAACAGAAGAACAAGTTTAACCATCTTAATCTGAAACAAAACACAACAAGAAACACACCGAAGATTGAGCCTACCAGAGTGGTCTATAATTTTTCAGACTATCATCTCGATGAGGCCTCCACTGGGGCGCTCACCAAAGGTTTCAACTTTGCCGTCACACCAGGTCGCATACCGTTTGAGAACATAATAAGTAATGTAGAATCTGCCCTGAATAGACTAGAAGACAGGGATACGCAGGAGTCAATCAGACAGGACATCGTACATGTACTTAAAAACGCGAAACCACCAACCAGAAATATACCTCATAATGAATACCAGGCACTGAAAACCCTACGAGATAATAAGGACATCATCATTCTACCAGCGGATAAAGGCAATGCAACAGTAGTGTTGAACACCATAGACTACGAAACCAAAATGATGAAACTACTAGAGGACCCAGCCTACAAGAAAATAACTAGAGACCCAACGACCTATCTGGAAAAAACCACCAAAACGATCATCAATAAATCTCCCATTAACGAGGATATCAAAAGACACCTAGTCCCAAGAGAAAAATCATCTAAGTGCCCCAAACTGTATGGTCTCCCCAAAGTCCATAAAGAAGGTGCACCACTTAGACCAATCGTGAGCTCTATAGGGTCGCCAACTCACCAATTAGCGAGACACATTGCCCACGCTCTCCAACCACATGCGGAACAGGTCGATTCGTACGTACGCAATGCCGACCATTTCATAGAAGTGCTGAAAACACAAACCGTTAGTCCGAACGATATCCTTGTCAGCTTCGATGTAACGTCCTTATTCACCCAGGTACCCATCAGAGAGGCACTAGAAGTAATCAAAAAGAAATACAAACCAGAAGAACATATCATTGACTTGGCTGAACATTGCATAAAAAACACATATTTCATCTATAACGATCAAAGATACACCAACATAAACGCTGTGCAGTGGCATATTCTCCGTCAGAACTGAAATATTCTATTCCACTATAGAAACGTTTCATAACCAAAGCAATGTCTCTGACATATCTCAAGAGTAAGTGATATATAATATCAATGATCTATTCCAGATATATTTCAATTGCGAATATATTTGAAAAGTTGGTGGCGCGAACAGAAAGACATGCGCACAAATACTCTATCCATGCAGTCAGTGTGGCTAGGCGTCCATTCATCTCTTGTTTTTTTTGATGTTCTGTTTTTTGTTAATGTGGTGTGAGTCGATTCTGTGCCATTTGAGGCATCTGCGCATTGTGCGAAGAGGATAGTTCGATTAGTTTTGAAATAAGTAATGAAAACCGACTGTTGAAAAAGTGTTCAGGTTATGTTCATGGAAAGTGGAATATTTTATGATTCCCTCAAGAATACACCGCGGGCATATCTGACAGACGACAGTAAATGACAGTTGTCAATCCAGCCTGCTGTACAAACAAACCTGATTTACCTATGCTAAGTGTGTGTTTATGTCATATTTTAAAATCTTTTTTCTCAATAAAGGCCCAATTTTGTGCGATTGTGAAATGTGGAAGTAATAGCGGCAGGCATAATGTTTCATTCCATCGATTCCCTTCTATTTTCGAAAATAGAAAAAATGATTAATCTTCTTGCTGAAAAGAGATGTGAATTGTGGATTCAGACAACTAAAAGAGCAGATTTTACTTCTTATAAGTTGAAACGGGCAACGGTATGTTCAAAACATTTTGTAGGAGATATTTTTAAAGAATCTAGGAAACATAGGCAACATCATTTTATTTTATTTTTTACAGGCAAGCCAAGTGCACTCAAAGATGTTGACAATATATATGGATTGGGTACCGAATCAATTACTTGGCTACAAAACAAATATCAATGCAGTTGAAAGTATTCAGAGATTGTATCGAAGGGGGGCAACGTGATAAAAATGAGATCGCAAATATTCCAGTTGATATGGATAAAATTGATGATAATTCTTTGTGTGAATGATCCAGCTATTCAAAACTTGAATATTATTGATGAGCAAAATCAAACTCTGAATGATATAAATTAACCAGTTGAAGAAGTGGAACATGCACAAAACTTTGGTGAATACCTATGTTCCGATATTGATTTCGAGTTGCAGAATTGTTATCGTGAAATCCATCATCTCCGGGAAACCGCAGGCTTAATCATTCACATTGGAAAGTTTAAAGCATAACTCATCTAAATTCTTTTTTTATACAGGATTGCCATATGAAAAGATGGTTGTGGTTTATAATTTTGTAGAGCCTTATATAACATACTTTAAATCTGTTCTTTCGAAATTATTATTTATTAAAGTACATTTTCAGTATTCTTTTCACAAGCTTCACTCCAATCCTTCTAATCCATTTAGATATAAACATATTGTATAGCCTTTGAAGTATTCTGTGCATGCACTCTCATGTACAAAATAGTTAATAATGTCATACAACATGTCATGAAACTTTAGGAAAGTTTTTGCACAGCATTACTACAATCCCCAAATTTCAATAAATAAGGATCACATCCATCACTTCCCTTCAGTTTCTCTAAATATCTCTTCTGGATATCCATAGAAATAGTGTTGAAATAAATCACTTTTATCAGCCATTTCACATACAATTTCCTTGCAAGCAGGAGAAATAATGAATATAGATTGCAATATATAGACATTTATATATGTTAGGTACACTAGGGGTATACCCAAAATTAGGGTGAACCCGTAATTTCTTCATAATTACGATCATAATCTCATTAAATTACCATTGTTGCTTATGGAAGTACGGTTTGTTTGTCCAGCAGGCTAATTGACAGTTGTCTTGTGACGTCACATGCACGCCGTCTATATCCAAAGTGATTTTTACTATTCAGTGTTGCTCTTTTATTACATTTGTACTAGATCTATTACATTTCACAGATTTCTGTTACGCTATTACATTTTTCCAAAATCTATTACATTTCCGAAATTTGACAGCGACACGTGTCAAACAAATCTTGTTGTTGCGACAGCAAACAGCAACACTCGTCACTCATGCACGGCTTGTCAGTTGTCGGTTGACCTCTCTGACATAGGAGTCATAGGCATAGGACAAACGCAAAGACAAAAAGACAACATAAGACGAAACATTATTTATATTTTTAAGGTAGAATTACATGATCTCTGATCATTCATAGGTGTCGCCATCTAGTAGCAAGTAGTGCAGCAAACATCAAAATTGAAATCTATTACATAGTCCTGTAAATCTATTACATTTTCATCAAAAATCTGTTACGATAAATCGAGCACCTGGAACAACATTAATTCGGGTTCGCAATAAATACTCATCTAGGACGGTTCAAAATAGTCACCCACCCAATTATTGTAGATGATGATGATCGAGACAAACCCTTCACGCCTCAACAGTTCAAGTATTTCGAACCGTTCCTGGGCTGTTTTTGTTGTGAACCCAAACATACCTTATATCTTAATATCATCCATTTGAAATCGCCATTACGCATTGTTGCAGTGACAGACGGCAATTTCGAGGAGTTTACAACCATATGTTTCTGCCAGGCATCATTGACACTAAAGTGGGGAAATGGAAATAGAAATCAAGTCTTGATATTTGAATCCACTGAAAACTATTATCATTGCAATGTTTTTGAAATGACTAGATGAGTTTTAATTGCACACTATTCTCAGTAGGCATAACAATGAATTTGTAGGGTATAATTCATGACATTGTATACTACAAGCATATTATTGTTGACGTTTTATTTGATATCTTGAATAATATGGAAATAATTGCAGCTTTGAGGAATAAATTCGGTGAAGCATAACTGATTGTTGTTTGTTTATGTAGAACTGATGAGGAGTTTTTTCACATACTGAAATCACCTCACTGGAATGTCTTATAATTCCGTCATAAATTCCTTACAGTGTGTCCCACTTCTCATGAACTGTTGTGTTGAATCGAAATGAAATTCTGAATTTTTTTGTGAGACCGGGGGCAAGAAAAAGGCGAAGTGGAATTAGCCTGAATATTTTACACAGCATGTCCGAAGCGGTCTCAATACGATTTGTTTTAATCTCCAAATTCATTTCAAACCTTGAAAGTAGTCCCACAAAAACTGAAATTTATGAAAAACTTGAGCGATATAATTGTCAGAGCTCTGAGTTTATTTTTTAATGTCTAAATATTTCTTTCTGCGAACAGAATACCTTGAAAACTATTTGAAAGATTGAATTTTGTTGCAATGGGTCAATTGGTGACTTCAAATATATATCGCAGTGGAAAAACCGGTCCTAGAAGCTGAATTTTTTTATGACGTCGAAGGATAAATCATCAAACGTATTTCGCCACTTCGAATATGCATCATCAACTGTTGTACAAACGGAAATGATTGTTCCATGCCCAGATCGATACATGACAAGTGTGAAAGTGTATTCTCCATTGTTGCTGATGTTGAAAAACAGCTGGGAGACACTTTCATTGAATAATATTTCAACATCGAATATATAACCGTCATGGTGTTCACCTTCAAGAAGGTATCATTGAACTTGAGAGAGTTCCTCATTTTCGTCGTAATATTGACAACTGATTCGGCATTCAGGTGCTTAGAAGAGAACTTCAAGCAGTGGCGGATCCAGGATCAGGTCATGGGGGGGGGTTCATAACTCAAAATTTATATATAATATATATATATATATATATATATATATATATATATATATATATATATATATATATATATATATATATATTATGAGCTACCGTATAGCAAAAACTAGTCAAGATCCGAAAAAAAGGTTAAAGAGATTGACATGAGCAAAATTTGAAAATTTGAAGGTGTAGCCAGGAGGTAAAGTAGGTTCGAAACTTTAATTTTTTTAAATCGAATCGAGTTGATTTAACCCAATCAACAGCATATTCTACTCATACATAGTATATTCAAATTGTTACCGGCATACACACTACTCATCACAAATGTAACAAGTCTAATTTTTCAAATACTGCGCCAAAAAGGATCCAATGGCAGCACTGTCAGAAATTTCTCGAACTTTTCCTCGATAAGCCTGACAAGTGTCAATTTTCTTTGAAGTGTCATCGAGAAAAATTGCAATTTGATAGTTAAAAAAAAAGCATTTCATTTTGAACCTACAACATGAAGAGGACTCTATTTTCATATTTCATTCGGCTTGATCCAGCGTCTGAACCGACTGAACCAGAAAAAAAAAGGGAAGAACAATCGGTTAGTCCAAAAATTTCAAGCGAAATTTGTTTGTTTGTTTGTTTGAGTAACATTCAATTCAGATATTGTTTGTACTATTTTCAATTCTTGAGAATGATTTTTTTTAGGAATTGGAGGATTATTGAGTTGAAAAAATTGATGAAATTGGTTGTTGAAAAATGAAAATTTTATGTTTAAATGTAGCCTGCTCTTTAGTTTTCAATGGAATGTAATAATAATTATTAAAGTTCTTTAATTTTAAAGCAAAAAAAATCATTCTATTTTATTTTTTTGTCTTGCATATGTGATATTTTTTCGTTCCCTAACAAAATTTGGAATTTAGGAGCCGATTGAATTGAATTGATTGATTGAATTGAAAAAAAATCTCTCATTTTCTCAATGGGGGAGGGGGGGTCCGGACCCAAAACCCCCCCCCCGTGGATCTGCCACTGACTTCAAGATAAATGGCTTCATACGTTATTTGGGCATCATTGAGAAATAGATGGTGATTTGTCACTATAAACATTTTCATGTCTATATGTTTTGTTTTTTCTCTGTAGAATTATTTTCAGCATGATATCAATGAAGACGTTTATTTTTATTATTATTATTTCGAATGGGCACTCTTGACAAAGGGGTAATGCAAAACAGGGTACAACGATGCATATTTCAGCTAACTTGCTGAAGTCATACGTTTGATGATACATGTGATTAACTACAACGACAATGGCTTACGATTTCGTTTAATTTACCATAATTTTGCGTACCTCGAGTGAGGGGATAGAGGTAAAAACACTTGGCCCCTTTATGATAATAATTTTATTTTGTAATGAATATGTTACAAAAAATATATACGAATGATATAGGGTGAATGATTAATTATAACTACCCTATCAAATGACAGGGTTAAATCGTTGTCCTAGGGCAAGGGATTGCTCTTCTACCCAACCATCATCAGTAAAATGTGAAAGTTCCCTGCGACTCAAGTGGAATCCCCAATACAGTCAGAACAATAGGAAATTTTGGATCGAATGTTACGAAAGCGCATTTATTATATTCAAAGTGAACTTGATTCACTGATTTCAAGTAAGAATTTGTTTCCTATTTTGATACCCTAGTTGAATTGCTCTTAGAATTGAAATATGAATTGAATTCTGCCACTTATATTATTTAAAAAACAGACAACTCAATCCATGCAACAAAAAGGTGAGGATAGGTTTTTTTTTCGACACCTGAAAAAATATTTTCTGGTGTATATTGTGTATATATAGCCCATTTTCATTGTCTAGAGTCTAGAGCATGTTAGGCGTCACTAGTCCAATGTTTGCCAGCATGCTCTGGATATTGATAATAGAATTAGTGAAAGTAACCAAGGAGTTGAATGATACGAAGCTGTTCGATGCATTCGAATAATATGAATGGTGACAAATGGCCTTCCCCATTCAGCCCTCTATTCAGTTTGATGCTCCTTGTCGGACCGGGAAAAACCTCCACAAGTAGTGCCTGATGCACTATCTTCAATTGTGAAATATATACATAATTCACAGTGGTTTCAGATTTGATTTTTTTCTCTCCTGAAGATGATAATTCTGTTAACAAAACGCGCGTCGAGTACAAGTAATATCAGTTTGGTATTAGAAAGTACTATTTCAGGTGTAATTTGTCCTGATTTCATGAAATTTCTTCAAAATTGCTTAGTCTATTGAAATAACTTTGTACTTCACCCCCATTGAAATAATCTAGCAGAGTGGTTTCTGGATATATTGCTGGTCATTCTATTTTTCTGCGTCTACCAAACGCAGAATTTAAAAAATAGATTGAAGGACACAATCATTGTTTTTTCTTCATTTTATTTCTGTTAACTGATACCATGAATTATTCCATATTAAAATTGAAGTTTTGGTCTGCAAAAACGTTCGCACTCGTTTATTGCAAATGTTCGATCGGTTATTATCCATTGTTCTCGACGGTATCCAATTTATTTTCTCTCTCCTTGGTTCCGAGAACGCCTCAACCAGGCTAACAAAGAAATATTATATTAAATGCAATGACGTCAAGATGTACCGACTATGAAGCAATAGAACAAACCCGGCACGTATCTTATAATACAAGGTCGATCAAATAATAACCATCCAAAGTTCATAATCCACCTGTCCGATAAATCATTGTCATTAATTGAATGTTTTATTATATCTGAAAATTCATTTCATTTAGAAACATGAACAGTATGCGCTTCGGAACCCTGCTAGCTAGTGCTAGAGAAAACATATAATCATGGTGAAATATAAAATATAACACTAGAGTGATATTGTTTACACTCAATGAGCGTTTCGCTAACAAGTTAAGAATCTTCAGGAGAAGAAAATCGATAGTTAATCTAAGTTCTGGGGTTAGCTATTTATATAAAATTTACAGGTAGGCGTCAGAGTAATTGATCTCTACAAAAAGTTTCAACCTCTACACCAAAGGTTTCAATCCCATCGTTTTTTCTCAAGAAATATTCTATAAACATATTTATTTTATAAGTAGCGGAGTTGGATGACCTATAAAAAGTATAGGAAGAATCGAGTTCTCATGTCTTACGTCTTTTTTAAAATTTTTACATTTAACATTGATAAACCCCTCTTATTCTCTAACACGCAGACCCTTTTGTGCATCACGCCTATCTCCCACTGGTAATGGTTATTTCTGTGTACTGTAGTGTTATGATGCAAATCTCACACACCTAATTTGTTAAGACGAATGTGATTACACACACTGTCTTCATTCGGTATTTGTCATAACACCTTTATAATGTTTTATCGTCCATATCTTGATATGAAGATTTCTTCCTGCTTTTCATTTCTACAAGCATTTACCACTCCAACAATCATTGTGTCCTTCATATATCAAAATTTCAAAATAATACAGAGAAACCTCGCTTGTTTTTTATCATTCCGATCGCCTTAATTCAATGCCCTAAAAAATTGTTTTCAGGTAAGGATATGTTTATTGCCTGCAATCCCAGTAGAATTCCATTTTGAACGATAATACATTGATGTTGACAATTTTTCGTTCATTTTCCCTTTTCAAAAAGACAAAAAAATCTTTTTCGTTCATTTCACCTTTTTCACGGACATTCATCATGAATTTTTCAATGTTTCAAGGATATAATGTATGTATGTTCAATCATCTTTTCCGTAGCATTGGATAAGCCTAGAGTCTTTATAAACAGTTTTATAGTTTTTTCTCCTAGTCCCGCAGGAATCACATTCATCACGGAAAATTAAACTCTTCTCATTTTCACTCATTACGTGAATAGCGTCTGAACAAATGTCTTTAGCACCTGCCCAAGTAGGTACAATGGAATAGCAACAATGCAACGCAGCGTGTCAATTATAAAGATATAGCAATGTTGATTAGTTCTTATTGGTGAATGGAATAACATGCCAAGTCTGAATGTGAGAGAGAAAAAAATTCGGATACGGCTGCCATTAATTCAGAATACGCGTGTTTTCTGGATGAGCCATCACCTAACAGTTGTCAAATACGTAATGAAGGGTTTGGAATAGTGGAAGTGAAAAAACTGTTTTGCAATATTCGAAAGTTCAATTTTCAATGCCAGCAGTAACTGAAAGATTCACACGATGATCGAGCATTCAGAGATTCATGAATTGACCTTTCGACCCTACGACCTCTCAGCTAATAGTCTCTTATTCATTCATTTGCTTGTCTATTTGAGAGTCTGAATTGGTTAATAGAAGAGTAAATACCGTCGTGAGATGTCTACTTGAGATACTCGAAACCGAACAAACCATATATTATGAAAAAATAATCTTGATCAGGATCGTTTTAGAATTTCTATTCATGAATATTTGCCGAATCTGACCAATCAATAGATTTCCTGGTTGAAACTGTGTACCTTGATTTTTTCAATATGTTTGATGAAATCATGAAGAGCTGAGCACGTTTGGACAAACTAATCCATCAAATACATCCTGAACAACGATTCATTCAATTATCCCAGAGGTAGATTTTCTGAGTGTGTGAAAAGCACCCATCCAATGGATGAACCAACAATACATCCAGTTCCTGCTGAAATTAGTAGCACCCTCTCCATTGGTTCTGAAGCATATCCAACTCAAAAATTTGTCAGTTACGAAGGAAAGTGATTGCAGAACCCACTAATCGAAGCGTTAAGATCAAACTTTAACTCAAATATCGTTTTCTTTGCATGAACATAATCCATGCTAAATTTCAATTTTATTTTCGTTCAATATTTGCTCTTTGACATTTCTATCAGTGACTATTTCAGATTTATTATTTTGATTATCGTTAGAGGTTCATTTCATTTCACTACTGTTTATTATTTTCATTTTTTGATTCACTGTGCATTTCATGTCTCCTATTTTCATTTTATAGGTTTGCCTGCATCCTACAGCGCTTAATTGTTTTCTGCAGATTACGATTTTCAAGTATTTCCTCTCCCGAAGGCGGAGTACAAATCCTATCTGCCAGCTGGTCTATTCGAATTAGATTGTCATTTCCATAATTACCCAACAAGGAACGGGACTATAATCAAACTACATACAAAGTTATCCAAAAATTCATCATCTCTAGAAGGCAGCAACCAGGTATTAAATTTTCTACCTTCCAGAATGGACATAGAATAAGGTTATTTTTATAATGCTGACGAATCCTTCGATCATACCCGTAACCCTTGTGTGAATTTGTTATTCTATTTAACCCTTGAATTTGTATTCATTTACCACTTTTATAATATATCGCTTGTATAAATATTACATGTTTTATTGTGATATTGTTGAACGAATTAAAAAATAAGATATGCAAAATAATTGGAAATATATATATATATATATATATATGTCGTGTGACACGACATGACATCAAAACCATTTTCACAGCTAACAACCAAATATCCACCTACCTTCGAACACCCGAAGACACAATCCCTAATGACACCCAAGGAATATATGAAATACCATGCTCTAACTTTCCCAGAACATACATCGGCCAGACCAACCGACGAGTGTGCTGTAGAGCATATGAACACGAACTAGCAGTCCATAATTCTGACACAAACTCAGCATTATTTCAACATCATTTAGAAACAGGCCACAAAATAGATTTCAAAAATACCAAAACCGTTGCCACAGCCAAAACCCTCCAAACCAGAGTTACCCGTGAGGCCATTGGAATCGAAAAACGTCCTAACTGTCTCAATAAACGCGACGATTCCCAAAGACTCCCCAATACGTGGAAACCACTTTTGGTCCGACATACTTCCTTTACTCCGACTTGAGTACTAATCCGTTTGAACCTCCCATCGACCGTCCAATCCCTGATCCTGCCATAGTCAGTGATGAAACCCAGTTAGTAAGACAACTCAGACCTAGACGCAAGGTCACTCAGTCTCAGTCTATATATATATATATATATATATATATATATATATATATATATGTTAGCATGAAGATTCTCACGGACGAAGTGTGATGAGTTGTTTTTTCGGGTTTCATTCCGTGTTCTGTGGTTTTGATCCCCTGAAGGATAATTGTCACAACGTTTCGGCAAAGTCTCATTTGCCATCTTCTAGGTGATGATTGAGTTTCGTCCTCCGAACTCGACTAATTATTTCGAGTTCTACTTCTCAATATATAGGGGTGTTCATTGATGGTATCTTTGACCTGGGCCCCTCCCACTTTCTTAGTTGGTCCGACTGCATTTTTCATTATGTCTGTATGGTAATTACTTGATAAGGTCCGACCTTGTTCCTCTGGTGTGATCGACTTGTTTTTTTTTTGTGATATGATGGATTTCCACGTTCTTGGTAATCTTTGGGCATCATCTCTCTTATTCATACTACTCGGTCGTTTCTCAATTTCGATAGCCTCTCTGATTGTTCGAGAGTAGAAGTTTTCATCGCTCGCTAATGTTTTTGTGTTTTCGAAATTGATGTTATGCCCTGTCTCCAATACGTGTTGGAAGATGGAGGATGTGGTGACTTTCCCTTTCACTGATAGCTCATGTTCATCCTTGCGAACGTTGATCCGTCTGTTGGTCTGGCCGATGTAGGACTTGTTGCAGTCTCGACATGGTACTTCGTAAACTCCCTGGAACTCCAGTGGTATTTGGTCCTTCGGATTACGGAGTATCGATCTAATTGTACGTTCTGGTACGAACGAAGTAGCTATGTCGTGTTTGCGGAGAATTCTGCTGATTTTATCTGTGGTTCCTTTTATGTATGGTAGTCTGGTTGTTATGACCGGTGTTTCTGGGGTTTTCTGCTGTTTCGGTTTGTTCTTGGAAGCCGTTTTTATGATTCTCTCCGAGTAGTTATTCATTCGTAGAGTTTCCTCGATCGTGTTCCGCTCTTGTTTTTGATGTTCGTTGTCTGCCAACCTGATTGAACGTGTAATTAGTGTTTTTGCCACAGCGTGAATCTGTTTTGGATGGTGATGTGAATTTGCGTTCAGGTATCTGTTGGTATGTGTTGCTTTGCGATATATCGTGTGGCCTAGTGTACCGTCGGGCTTTTTTATGATTGAAACATCGAGAAACGCGAGCTTGTTATCTTCTTCGATTTCTTTATATATATATATATATATATATATATATATATATATATATATATATATATATATATATATATATATATATATATATATATCGATATATATATATATATATATATATGTATATATATATATATACCGGGTGTCAACGAATCTATTAGACAAGTCATAATTTCTAGACTATTAGGAGAATTGAAATGAGATTTGGTATAGTTGAATGGTATGTGGAGAGGAATGTTTTCACATATTTTTCACTTTCCGGTCACTTCCGGTTTCAGCGGAAATGGCTCCGGTTCTGAATTTTTAAATGGAACACCCTGTATATTGTAACATTTTTGGATTTCTGAGACAATTCTGGATCAGAAACTGACATTTTCGGAAGTTTTTCAGCCTACTTGATTTTTTCAGAGTCACTTTTAAAATTGCATCTAGGTGGCCATGATCGGACGTAAACTAATCTATGGACCTCAGGTGATATCAGAAAATTGCAATAGCGGAGTTTTAGTGACTAGTGTGTTGAATATGAATGAGACAAGTTTACAAAATAACATTTTCGTGTCTAACTATTATTTTTCAAATGGCGACCATTTTTTGACAAGCACTTTCCGAAAAAAGGATTTTTTGACGAATCTAACGATACTAATTTATTTGCGATTGGATTACAAATAAGAACATAAATTAAATATTACTGAGGAAAATACTTGATAATAATTCATTTATTTTTGTCAATTGTGCCATGGATAATAATTTATTTACCTTTGTAAAAACTTTCCGAAAAAAAGATTTTTTGACGAATCTAACGTTACTAATTTATTTGCGATTGGATCAACAAATTTAACAAATTTAACTAATAATTTCAGCGATGCACTTAGATTTTTTGCAATATCCTAAGTTCTTGAAAATTCCACTATAGTAAATTTTCAAAGTGCATCCCTCCTTGTTCAAGACACATTTCAGCTCGTTCAATTGTTTCTCTCAACACGTTTTGTAACATTTGAGGCGATATACTTCTAAATGCCTGTTGAATCCTTTCTTCTAAGATTTCGAGAGTGGCTGGGGCTGTTGCATAGTAGACCCTTTCTTTTACATATCCCCAAATGAAGAAATCTAACACAGTCAGATCCGGTGAGCGGGCAGGCCACCGTACTGGACCGTTGGTTGCAATAACTTTATTATTAAAATGCTCTATTAAAAAATCAAGTACGTCTCTGCTATTATGGGGTGGTGCTCCATCTTGCTGGAAGTAAATTTGCCGTAAAACTTCTAAAGGCATATCATTAAGATGATCCTCGATTTCATTTTGAAGAAAACCCAAGTATCTAACCCCTGTTAACTGACCTTGAAACAATATTGGACCAATTATTCTGTTCCCAACGATACCAGCCCAGACATTGACGCCAAACCTTTCTTGAAAATTGCCCTCTCTCATTGCATGCTGATTTTGTTGGGCCCAGTACCGACAATTCTGCTTATTAAACATGCCATTATTTGTAAACCGTGATTCGTCGTAAAATAGAATGAAGTTGATAAAATTTGGCTTAACTCTATGATTTTGAAGCAACCAATCACAAAATACTACTCTTCTTTCGCCGTCGTCAGCATACAAATGTTGATGTAACTGATATTTAAATGCTCGATATCCGTGCTTTTTCAGTATTTTTCTTGCTGATTCGTGACTTATCTGCATTTCTCTACTAATTTCTCTTAAAGAAACCTTTTTGTCAACTTCTACCATAGCAAGAACGTTAATCTCAGTCTCCTCATTTATGACAAACCTCTGTTCTGCGTCTCGATTTCCCTCTTGCCTAAAACGACACTCAACATAGGGAAAATACTGATTAGATGGGTGTTGCCGATTGGGATATCTCTGAGCATACAACTCAGCAGCTTTCCTTGAATTTCTGTGGCATTCTCCAAACAATAACAACATATCCACTTTTTCACTTTGAGTATACATTATTTCGACGAAAAATTAAACTAAAATTAACGAAAATCAAGAGAAACTTCTACTTTCTGCTCATAAAGCTTATGTCACTGTCATAACCTAGGTGAGCGTTTTGTTCTCCAAAGTGGACTTGATGGAAATAACCGCAAAATATTATGCATCATTCCTATCCATGGCACCCTTGACAAAAGTAGATGAATTTGTATCGAGTATTTTCCTCAGTAATATTTAATTTATGTTCTTATTTGTAATCCAATCGCAAATAAATTAGTATCGTTAGATTCGTCAAAAAATCCTTTTTTCGGAAAGTGCTTGTCAAAAAATGGTCGCCATTTGAAAAATAGTAGTTAGACACGAAAATGTTATTTTGTAAACTTGTCTCATTCATATTCAACACACTAGTCACTAAAACTCCGCTATTGCAATTTTCTGATATCACCTGAGTCCATAGATTAGTTTACGTCCGATCATGGCCACCTAGATGCAATTTTAAAAGTGACTCTGAAAAAATCAAGTAGGCTGAAAAACTTCCGAAAATATCAGTTTCTGATCCAGAATTGTCTCAGAAATCCAAAAATGTTACAATATACAGGGTGTTCCATTTAAAAATTCAGAACCGGAGCCATTTCCGCTGAAACCGGAAGTGACCGGAAAGTGAAAAATATGTGAAAACATTCCTCTCCACATACCATTCAACTATACCAAATCTCATTTCAATTCTCCTAATAGTCTAGAAATTATGACTTGTCTAATAGATTCGTTGACACCCGGTATAATCCGGTCATTTCCAATTATTTTGCATATCTTATTTTTTAATTCGTTTCCAGCCCAAGTTGAAAAAATCTAGGAATATCGGCCTTTTAGGCAAGAATCCCATTTTCCTACAAGACAATAGTTCACTTGTGAAAACCCTCATAAAATTGCCCACGGTGTGATATTCCTACTGAGATCAGAGGATTGTTCGAACTTGTTACGTGTCGGAATCCGATTGACCACTTGATA
The DNA here is from genome assembly GCA_032362365.1 of Zygogramma bicolorata. Lineage (NCBI taxonomy): Eukaryota > Metazoa > Arthropoda > Insecta > Coleoptera > Chrysomelidae > Zygogramma > Zygogramma bicolorata. The sequence goes on from JAVJAQ010000838.1 coordinate 472,149, forward strand.
TTCATATGTATATCATTTACGATAACCCCGTATCGATATCAGTCATTCCAGGAACAAATTCTCTCAGTAAAAGACACTGATAAATCCATACATTTCCAAATTTTATGCGGCAGAACCTACAAATCAGTACCGCTGTTATCTACAATGAGAATATTTGTCGACTTATGCCTGCGATTCAATGCAAATGCACGACTTTTGTCGATTATATGATCAGAATCTGGCTCGTGGCTGAATCAGAGATTGGGACCGAATTGATAATAGGTTAGGTTAACGAATTTCGATTTATCTACAAACAGGTGTGAATTCAGAGATGTAGTAGCATAAAGCTCACGAAATTCTGTTGGAGAAAAAATCTTCATGATTTGATTTTGATAAGACCTTATTAGTACTAGTTTTTTATCATCAGAGGAACACATACAGAATGATCATGTGTTAAGTTTACCGAGAGCAGGGGACAATGAGCTGAAAGATGAAGACAACAACTTCAGAATGAATATGGTGAAAATAAGGTGGCTATATACTGGTGTTTTCACTCCATATAAAAGATTGTCAGCAAATCAGACGACCAATTTGGCCTACTTGATCAATAATTGATGACGTAGCCGGTGTAATATTAATAACTCAAAAAATTCGCCAGGTATCGTCATTCTCGCAGTTGAGATGACAGTCATGTGCACGTCCTGTGTTGCCAAGTGGCTATGCCGTTGCGAATTCTGGTCTATGTGCTGAAAAAATCAGTTGATTGTTGATATTTTCATTTGAGCAATATAATATTGTGATCTAAATTCAAAAGCTCGGTTTAGAAGTAGTATCACAATTCAGCCGAATATTATTCACGTTAATGTGTGTGAGCAAATAGGAGTGAGAACGCGAGATCAATCTGACGTTTGATGAAAAAAACCTGACCTTCCTCAGTGTTTACTTGGTTTGAGATTATCCATAAAATTTGATCACAATTCTCACTCTTATTCGCTCACACGCATTAACCTGAATAGTATTCGGCTGAATTATTTTGAAACTACTTCTGAACCGAGCTTTCGAATTGAGATCACAATATTATATTGCTCAAATGAAAATATCAACTAATTTTTTCAGCACAAAGACCAGAATTCGCAACGACATAGCCACTTGGCATCACAGGACGTGCACATCTCAACTGCGAGAGTGACGATACCTGGCGAATTTTTTGAGTTATTACTACAGTCTACGTCATCAATTCTTAATCAAGTAGGCCAGATCGGTTGTCTGATTTGCTGACAATCTTTTATAAGGAGTGAAAACACCAGTATATAGCCACCTTAGTCCACAACTTGTTTTTTGAAAATTCGATATATTTCCTTCCAGTAATGATAACAAGTAGAACACCTGTCTTAGATCCAATCTCGTACTATCGCTATCATGCAGACCTCTCTCTCATCTGGTGAACCTCTTGGAATCTATTATCAGATCGTTCATATGTATTGTATCAAGAGGTTTGAAGTATTTAGCGCAGAATATGGGTATACTTGAGTGATATGCAGGATTAGATTTGGAGGCTACTCGGTCAAAGTCTGATGTAACGTCGGGTTAATTGTTTCTCTGAAATAATCCATGAAGGTCATTCAAAAGTATCATTTATCTAGTATAACTAAAAATCTGTAGAGCACCTAAATCATCAATCCGCGAGACAATCAGAAGCATACCACGAGTAGGGCTTCAACCCCGTAAAAAGCTACTTCACTACTCGGTAAGCGCACTTCATGTGATAATCATATCAACTTTGGGCGATACAATAAGATCAGTCTCAATTTCATAAAAAATGAATGGATCGGCATAGGCTGGATTCAGACAGATCCGAAATTCGATCGTACGACGATCCGATAGCTTTTTGATTGGTCTAAATTTGAATTTAGAACAATCAGAAAGCTATCGGATCGTCGTACGATCGAATTTCGGATCTGTCTGAATCCACCTTTACACTAGTCAGAAAACGAGCCTAGCGGTTGATGAGTCTAGAAGTTGAAGGGCCTAGAAGTTGAACAGCAGAGAAGTTGACGAGCTAAATGAAGCATTTGCAAATGAAAGATATATATATATATATATATATATATATATATATAATATTTTTATTCATCATCATCATTAATTATATATAAAACACATAATACGTATATAGTATCTTATAGTAATATATACACCCACATGCACACATATACATACAAATACACAGAAATTCAAAAAAATTGATGAATGAATTTTGGTTCCACCGAGGGTAAAACCCTGTGTGTGGTGAAATATAAATATTCAAAATTTAAAAAAAAATATATGAATAAACTAAATTTGTATATACAGATAATATAAAGATAATATAGTGGAGTTCAATACAATGTAATTTCATGTAGAGTTACAAGAAGGACAACTTACATAATCACTGTAATCTCATGCAATATTGAATACATATATAAAAATGTCTATTCTTCAACTATTCTATGTAGTTCATTTCTTGGTGTACCTCTTATAAAAATTTTCAATTGTTTTTTGAATATAAAGTTTGAGGGTTTGGCACGCCACTCGTGAGGGAGAGAGTTGTTTATTTTGGGAGCTAAATAATTATAACATCTTTGCCCTATCGCTTTGTTCATTGAAGGTGTAACAAATTCATTTTTTCTTCTAGTATTGTATGAATGTGTTAACTCTTTAATTCTTTTTTATTGGCACGTTGTCTGATGGCTATTTGTATAATGAATAGTTGCCTGATATCTAGGGTATTGGTTTGTAAATAGAGTAGATAACTAGCTTGTTTCTTTTTGTAATATCATCCTGAGGAATCTCCTTTGGGAGATTTCCAGGGGGTTGAGGTAAGTTCATGATACTCTTTCCCATCCAATGATTCCATAAGTCAAGTGCGTCTCCACTAGACTCTGGTAAACTATGACTTTTTGTTTAAAATCAAGATGTCCTATCACTTGTTTAAACCTATACAGAATACGGCGTAACTTTTTATCTAAATATTAGACATGGTGATTCCATCTAAGGTGAGGATCCAAAAAAATTCCCAGATATTTAATTTTTTCCACAGGCTTTATAATAAAGTTTTCTCTATTGTCAGGTTATAACTCGGAAGAGAGTTCTCAAAGCTACTGAATGGCAAATAATGGGTTTTACTGAAATTAATGGATGAAAGTCTGCTGTCAAACCAAATATGAACTAGATCGTTTTCTGCTTTCATTTTCAGATTGTACCAATTTTCAGCTCTATACACTATGACAGTATCATCAGCGAAACTAATGATTTCCTCATCCCTTTGTTGTGCGAAAAAATTATTCGAATATACAGTAAATAGAATAGGTCCTAACACTGTGCCTCGGGGTGCTCCGCATCTAATTGTTTCTTCCGAACTCACTTCATTAGAAATCTTCACTCTTTGCTTTCTTTCGCTCAGATAATCTCTGAATAGATTGTGAGCTGTACCTCTGATTCCAATGTCGTCTAGTGTATCAAGAAGTATAGAATGATCTACCGTGTCAAAAGCTTTTGACAGATCTAGGAAAACGCCTATTGTTGGAACACTTTTATCCATGCTTTCATATATGTTGTTTGTTAATACATGTATTGCATCTTGTGTCGATTTCCTTCCTGAAAACCGTATTGTGATTCTGACAAAATTCTATATTTATGTAAAAAGTTATTTAGCCTCACTTTGATAATTTTTTCGAAAACTTTACTTACCGAAGTTATTAGTAGTAATTAGATGTTTGTTTCCACTATTGAATATAGGGGTGACTAACGATAACTTGAATGCAGAGGGAAAAATTCCTAGTTCAAAAGACTGGTTAATGATATATGTTATAGAGGCAAACTTATAAGACCCGATATTTTTTTTAAAGTTTCAGCTTTTAAACCGTCATATCCAGGGGCTTTTTTGTTTTTTGATTGAAAAATGGTATTTATAACTTCTCGTTCGTTTGTTGGAGCAAGAAATAATGAGTTGAGGGTTTTATTTTTTTTGTGCGTATAATCTTATTTGTTGCGCCAAGTCCTTTCCGATGTGAACGAAAAAAGAGTTGAACATTTCTGCAATTTCCTTAGGATTACTCGTGAAGTCACCATTTTGCTTTTCCATAGTTCATATGTCATTTTTTTGGTATTTTGAGAATTTCATTCACTGTTTGCCATAGTTTTTTAGAATCATTTTGTTCTTTCTATACGCGTTTTCTATAATAATCAATTTTCGCCTGATTTATCAAACATTGTACTTTTATTTTCATTTTCCCATATACTCATTTTTTAATAAAATATTTGACGGAGTAGTTTTCCACTTATGGTACATGTCGTTTTTTTCATTAATAAGTTTAATTAGGGATTTTGTTATCCATTTTTTTCTTTAACGTTCTCTATTTCTTATTTTTATATATCTTTTAGATCTTTGTACGCATCCGTTTAAAATATCGAAGAATTTTTCTAGGTTTTGATCGAGGAGTTCACCCCATTCTATCGACTGTACTGATTCTATTCATCGATTATTTCAAAAAACTCTTCAGTATTTAGTGTTTCGGTTTTATGTATTGTTCCCAATACTATTGGTAGGATAGTTGTATAGTGATCGGTTATTGTTGTAGCAACGGTCATAGGCAAGATTGAGTCGAAATTATTGTTTTTGTTATAAATGAAAATGTGATCTATACAGGTTTTTGATTTTTTCTGAACTCTTGTTGGGGTATTTATCGCAGACTGGTAACCATGTTCGCTCATGAGATCTAGATAGTTCTTCGAGTCCTCGCTATCAGTCATCAAATCTATGTTTATGTCACCTACAAATAGCTTGTATTGAAAATTTTCATTTTCTTTCTTCAGAATTTCATTCAGTTGATTTAAGAATGCATCTACATCACTCGCAGGAGATCTGTAGTAGGCGTATATGCTGAAAATTGTATCTTTACTTCTGATTTTTGCTTTTATCAACATTTAATTGTATAAGCGCGTGAGACTGGCACAGATCAGATTTAATATACATGATAACACCATCATTTTGATTCAGATTGCCCTGGTTATAGATCTTTGTATATCCTATAATATGAAATACTGAAATATCTGAAATCTTTCTAGTCTCTGTTAATACAATACAGTCAAATGAAGTATCAAGCCCCTCAAGGAAAATATTGAATTCATCTATATTTTTTCCAATACTACAGATATTATTATGGATTATTTTGAAATTGTGAACATTGTTATTGATTTTTAGTACTTCTTTTGTTTCTTGGGAGTTATTTAAGGAGAATGTGGTAATTTTTTCAAGTTTGAAATATCTTATGTATTGATCCTTTATTATAGTATTTAGTTACATAACTTAGATTTACTCACACCCAGACAAAAATTTTTGAAGACATTTCAGTTCTTCTTGGGCGTTTCTGAAACTGAGGGTTGTTTCTTGATCCTCAGTTTCTGATTTTGCAGTTGGAGTTGACTCGTTTTGCTCTTTGAATTTTGGGTATTTTTTTTTATCGATTCTCCAGTGTCTTCTTTCCCACGTTCTTCGTGTTCTTTCACCAAAGCGAGTTCCAAGAATTCCTCTCCTCGTGGTAGTGGTGTTGATGGGTCACTATGACTGATTATTTCTGGATATATCAAGGATTGATCGTTTATATTATTTTGGATATCAGTGAGTGTGTAGGTGATTCCTTCTATTATCAGTTTGTTACCTCTCCATGTTGCTTGTCGGTCGTTTTCTTTTGCCTCTTTCAAGTGTCTCAACAGAATTTTACGTTCTGCTTGGTCTTTCTTGGTTAGATCTTCAGATATTGCCAAATTAGAACCTTTTAATTTTTTGCAATTTTTGATGATTTCAATCTTTCTCGGCTTTGAAAGTAGTGTTACTAGAATTGGTCTTGTTGACGAATTCCTTTTTCCGATTCTGAATATATTGGTAATTTCTATTGTTTCTACTTTTGTCTAGAGTATTTTTTCTAATATTGTCACAACAACTTGTATCAGTCGTAATGGGGTTCCCCTTGATCTTCCTGAACACCATAAATTATCAAATTGTTACTTTTGTGGTTTTTCCGACTGTTCTAGACGATTTTTGAGATAAGTGTTTTCGGTCTCTAGTCTTGCTACTGAAAGTAGTTTTCTGCTCATCATTATCGTATCAAATATTTGTGTCCGGTTTTAATAAGTGTTCAAAAGCGTCATTATTAACAATTTACTTTTTGTTCGTAGTTTTGGGGTTATCAACCTACCACAATCTGAAAAAATTATGGAATAATATTGAAATCTACACAATTGTAGAAGAAAAAATTTCTAATCCACCCCGAATACTTTCTAATGAAACACGTCCTATTAGTCAGCAACTTCTCGTATAATTTAAATTTGACTATAAGAAAATACAAGGATATTTCAACAAATACTACGAAGAAAACGTTTATCCACCACAAAATGACAAATTTCAAACAGTACAAATATTTGTTTGATTTTGAAGATGATAAAAAGGTCATTACAATGAAAATTGCTTCAATCTGGCCGAATAAGTAGAATCGTGCATGCTTGGTGAATAAGTTTCATTGTCGTTTCTTCCATTTTCTGAAGTATTTTTATCGACCTTCAACGAGCTGTGGCAACAACGCACAAAAATCCTGCTCTATTCCAACTTCCTCAATCGCTCAATCCCGGTGATCAGTTGTCAAGAACACGACGTGGACAGATTCTTGTGAATTTCTGGCACTGCGGCACTGCCGTCGTCAATCTTCCATATATCTTATTTTCAGCGAAGGTACATTCCAGATAAAAAATAATTTCCAGACAGAATAATTCTGGCTATTCTCAAGTAGATGGCGCTCTCCCCTCCGTGAAACAAATCATTCTGTGGAATCGACGTGAATCATCACAAGGGTCATCGCGTTCATAAACCCACAGTATTGGAGAAGGGGGGGGGGCATTCTCGAGACTGAGACCCTACATGTATGAGGAATATGTGTGTTGAACTGCATTTTCGGTGCATAGTAGAGTTTTATAATTTTGGAGTTTTCATAAGATTTTTTTTCACAGAAATGAAGAACTATTAGTGAAGGAATTACTGATTTGCGAGCTCTACAAATTCTTATCCATGGTGTATCAACGCGATGTGCAGATGGACAGTGGCGTGACCCCCCCCCCCCCCCCAAAGCAGCTCGTGTCGCTCGAAAATCTCAGTCCATCCACTCTGAATTGATGCTTAATGAAATCTACTGATAATTGATTAATATAATATCATTTTTTCTTCCTACACGTATGTATATGTATGTATGAATATATAATTTGATGAGAAACCCGTTGGTTGGGACCGTTAGTCATATTTGCGGCGGATACATGACCAGTGAAAAAGCATAGTATTGGTCGTATTTTCATCCCAACATGTTCGTTTTTAATCGGTGATAGTTTTTTTTTATTTCTTTATTTAACGTCGGCCTATTTCCGCTACCAAGGCCAATCACCGACGCCGGTGAGCACACTTTCCCCCAACCGGAAATTTTGCCAAACTCTCTGCTATTCCAACCAGAGGTAGGGATCTTTAACGAGCCCAACTTCCATGGACTCGGGAGAAAAAATATCTCTGGTAACAGTAGCAATTTATCTACTAGTTACCCGAGGGCATATACATCTATTCATACCTAGGAGGCTACCAACTTTTATGACATACTAGTTCGTCGAATCAAAATATAAGTATTGGCAGAAAAATCAATAATTCTATTCGATTTCAACTAGATACTAGGAAAACATGGTAAAAACTGAAACGTTAACATGCAGAAAAATGTTGACTTTATATGTATATTACCAGAATTATTATCGAAGAACATTAAACAAAATGCCGTTGAGAAGGCAAGGAAGTTAAAAATGACGGAGAAAAAAAATCTAAAACGTTATAGAATTGAAATTATTGGCAATAAATTCGGGAGACTCTATTTTACTAATTAAACGATTTCTTGCGAAATGGATAGTACATGACGAAATATTTGTTTCAAATTGCATATTGGGTTCAAACTGAAGAGAACGAATATGTCTATGAATGAGTATTCTTTTCGAAAAAACTCCCCTTGACCCCACTTTACTTTAATGATTTTTCGAAAAAAAAAAATTGCAGAATGTGTAGTAAATGTCAAAATATTTTTCTCAAATTGCAGATTTGGTTCATACTAAGAACAACAAACAAGGCAATATTTTTTATTCTCGAACAAACTCCCAATGATCCCACTTTACTATTGTGATTTTTCGAAAAAAATTGTGGAATGGGTTGAGGAAGTGATTTTTCGCTAAGTCAATGCAAAAACAATACAAAACTTGTATAAAAGAACAAATAGAACTACCGTATTCTTTTCGCATTGGCTCGAAGAAGGAAACGCCAAAAATCACTTCATCAAACGTTCTTGTTCTCCACGAAAATAGTTGTTTCTAATTATAACTTACCTTTGTCGGAGGTGAAGACCAATGAATCAATGATTTCATCATAGTTATCGACGATTACTTTTTTCATTGTGAAATTTTTTATGTGACACATCCAAATATATTTATATGTTGAAAAATTACTTGATTAATACAAACGAACTGCATTCTCATCAATATTAGGTTTATTCCTGTAAAAAACAACGTTTCTAAAATTTATCCAATTATAATTTCACATGGTTTTCCCATGAGAAAGCTCAATTTGGAGCCCAAAAAAAATGTATATAAGTATAATTGAAGACTGCTTTTTAATTAATCAAAAATAGAGCCAATCATAACTCCTATCATAACCAGAATGAATAAGAGCTTATTGATCTCATGACAGCAATTCTCCCACTTACTTTCAGGTGGTTAGGTGGAGTGACAATCTCATGATTAATTTCAGAAAGTTGACATAAACCTCACATACATTCTACTTGTGTACAATTAGAAATTAGAAGCGCCCCTGTATGCTTGACAGACATTACCACAAAACTAATTTTATACGACGTGGCGAGAATACACTGGAAATAAAAATAGAACAGTGGGACAGGTCAAAGAAAGATTTCCCCTCCGCGGTTTAAGACCGCATGAAACAATGGTATAGTACAGAGATACTGTGCTTCCAACTTGCAACTGGCGGTTACCAATAATCCTTTCGAGAATAGTACGTGAATATTCTGGAGTATTTTTGATTTCATTGTCAAGACCATAATTTGACGGATTCATTTATTGGTCCATTCGAAACGTAATTGATTAGTAATGCTTAAGTATCTGATTTACTACCATGAACGGATATTCTATTGTTTTTCTCTAACATTTACCATTAGAAACTGAAGAATGTCTGATAGAGAATCTATCTTGACCCCATCTGTTGTCGACTGTCCAAACCAAACTACTGCTGATATGTATCTTTGGAAGTGGTGGCAATATTATTGTTATTTCTGCTCTACTGTTTGTGAAATTAGGCTTCTTTTCAGTAATGAGTATGACAATACTCAATCAGGAATACATTCTTGATCATGATCAGTGTAATAGAAATATTAACATTCGTAGCCAGAACTTCACCAAACGATAAGTCAATTCAAGCCTTCCATTCCAAATTAAAACCAGAGTTAACGTTGTGATGGCAAACAAAATACATTAAAATATGTTATAAGATGAAGAAAATAACCACATATGTTCAAATGGATCAATTGGAGTATTTTTCACGTTAAATAGCCCCAAACAAAAACGACAGAGCCGCCATCTATTTGAAACATATTCCACGGTTCGTCTAATGCAATAAATACAGTTATTTCATATATTCACTGCAATTTGAAGGTAGCTACAACATTTTAGCCCAATATTCAAATGCAATTACCACACTTATTGAGAGAATGAAAGTTTTTTGAGTTTTCTAGTGAGCATTGGCGCCTTTTTCGTAGAAAATCCATAATGCACAATGCATTAACGTCCCACAAAAGTTCCGAAAGTGAATGGCGCTGAAAGGGATAGATCCCAATTGTTATGTCATTGGTATGCAAATATCAGCAGGGAGTACTTATTTTAGATACTCTTTCTTTCTTTTTGTGAATGTATGAAACGCTTAAGAATGATATATACATATAAACAGAAAGTGCTTGATTAATTTTTCTATATTACTTCTTTTATGAAAATTTTAAAATTTGTATCTTCTTGATTTGAAGAAGAAAATACCTATAAACGATTCCTCAAAACACAGCTACGGAACCTGTGGTTACCAGAATATGCGTTGTAAACGTCTTCTGCATTTACGGCATTTGGTAGCAGAATATTCAGGAGAATAGATTCGACAATTGTTCGTAATGAAACACTAGGCAACATTATTCAATATGTTCATGATCAACCTTGTTTATAGTTTCCACATAAATATATTCGAATCACGTTTCAAATCATGTGATTACTAATATTGTTGGTAAAAACAATCCATCATACTGTCTGAAAGAATCAATATATAAGTGATTATGTGTGATAACTCGTCAGTGGGTGAATAAATATAATTCGATACCTCTTGAACAATCATATGAGAATTGGAACAGTAATAATAATATGTTTGAGTATTATTGATCGACAGACTGATGAGAGCTATGGGATGACTGTACTTTTGATTGCCTCTTGAACAAATTATCTTTATAATTTAGAATTCTCCTCATTCTTTGATCTACGGTGCCAGCTATGAGCTCTTTCAAGCTAAGAACCTTGCAGTCCGGCCAGAACCAACCTCTTGCGGAGACGGGTCAAGCGCAAGGTGTTGAGGCCCAAAACATTCATCAAAAACAAAGGGCTCTGTTTTCCATCAAGAAGCATTGCCTTGAGAGAATACGAATGCTAGTAGGTAGTAACTGCAAAAAAGTCACTAGCGACGCGGGCGAGACTGTCGTTTACTCTGCGTATTGTGGATAATCTGCCGGCCGTTGATAGGGTGAACTACAGCCCTGGCGCCGTTTGAAGCTATCTGCAGAAGGTTTCAACAGCATGACTCCGAAATACTGTATCAATCGATATCCACCTATGAACGTGGGGGGCTGTAGGGTATTCAAAGAACTTTTTCTACTCCAGGCCATGATGGTCTGGATAACTGTTGGAGGAAGTCACCTAACCTCTAAGATGTAACTTTGATTTGTAACAACTCCAGTGGAAGTTTAGGCGATATCTCAGGATATCAGCCTGTTATATGTTAAGCCTAGGCGGTTTTTCACCAATTACACTTCAAATTCAAAATAAAATTCGAGGAAATGAATACTTGTTCAATAATCTGAATGTGAAACAAAAGAAACGACAATAATCACACTCATGATCATTTTCGAAAAGTCTTTCAACTTTTTCTGTTCATTTTCTGAATCTCCTCAAAAAGTGTTTTCAGATGAAAAAAATAAGGCGTTGGGATTCCTAACGAATTCTCAAATTCATATACTAATGTGTAGTAGCGGCAGTACTTTCGATTTCACTATTCCTCATAATAATAATTGTTGTACTTTACCTAGAATTATACTTTACAATATCTGCTCGAAGAACCGAAAATTAGATTTTTTTTGAAAGTTGTTCATTATTCTGACATATTTTTTTTCACAACGATAACTCTGATATGTCATTGAAAATTAGTAAATATTCTACAGAATGTTCAAATAAGAATATATAAGACAAAGCAAAATATAACAATAATATTCTTTATTTTCATAGACTCGAGAGTATCGGACCCGTCAGAATATACTGAAAATATTGAAAAATATCACACAATGAAAAACTTGAATGAATGCATTCCAGAAATGAAAGTATCACTATTCATACGAAAAGTACTCAGTCGGGGAGTAGAAAGACTCGCGGAGAAGTACTTGAATATAACTTTTGGATCTCAAAGTCCTTTTTTAAAAATCAAAATTTATTAAAGAAAATACAACTTAATTGTTCAACGGTTACTAAATGAATGATCTCTCAACCAAATATTCCCACAAAGAAGGAAAACCTGACACATCAGTTTCCAGGAATCGGCGGAGACTGCATCAGCATGGTCAGCGATTCACATGGGAACGGGCGTCATAATTCCTTCCCCTGAAGATTCAGAGGAGGAGGGTTTGCGAGGAGGCTGAATCCTGGATATCTCGAATTCATCTGGTGGTTGGCCCCGAAATTTTGGAGGTTCTGCAACTCGTCTTTTTATAGGTGAAATAAAGACATGTTGGTATCAGAGTAGCATAGATGAACAACATCCAAAAACTTGGAAAATGTGCTACGTGTTGAAATGAAATTTTAGGTTCGTTTTCGATAATGACTGCTTTTATCGAATGGAGTTCATCCAAGTCTATATTGGTCTTTCCTAGTTCTGGGATTTCACAATCAAGATCTGGTAGTATGATTGGTTCGCTGTCATTGATATGATTTTTGTTGCTTATGATTTGATCATTGCAGGATAGTTGACACCCGACCAGAATGTCGAAGAGACATCCAGTGGACAAATTCCCAATTTCGTTTTGGTTGTAGCATCAAAGTTTGATTGTATCTCGATGTGGTAAGAGAACAATCCATTTGTTGTAGTTGTCTAATTGCCTGATGGTGCCTGAGAAGTGCATAGGTGTTCGGCAGCAAGTGGAGGTGTTTTGGATATTCAGCAACTGGATTTCGCAAGGATTCTCTTTCGAAAGCTCTCTGATGTTGGTAGTCAGACGGATATAGCTTTGTTGGGTAATCTCCAGACAAAGAGTGCTCAGAAATGCATACGTTTTCCCGTTCTTTGCCAGAAACTTATTTCATGATATGACTGCCTCAAACTGACCCTTAATTGGGATTGGAACAGGAAATAAATGAAGGTATTCAAATTTCGCTGGATAAGTAATTGGTATTTGTAAAATGTACGTTGTTCTTTAATTTGATATATAGCTTTTAATTATTTGTTTTTGACCCTTGCTCATGAACTTTTCCAATTTCTGTAGTTCAAGAAACAGATCCCTTGTTCTTATTATACTAGGATGAAGGACATTCAATCTAGAAAATTGTATGGAGTTTTCGACATCTTACAATACTGAATCTATAACCTCATATGGATTGAATATTCAAAATGAACAATTTGTTCAGGCCAGCCTCAAATCACCTACACTGTAAGTTGAAGGACTAACACCTATCAGAAAACAACTTCTTTTCTGGCGAATACCACGAAGGGCATTGGATAACATCCAACAGGTGTTAGGGCAGGATTCTTCACAGAAGAAATTCCTGCATATGCTCTTGGCGATACAAATGCCAGAATTAATTTTCAATTATTGGGACGGGACACACTTGCAGACCGGTTTCGGACTATTTGGCCTCTCGTCAGTGCAAGGCAGTGCCATCATCAACATAAGTCGATGACTTCCCATAATTAAAAATCATATTCGAACAGAGTATCTTCCCTAGACCTAGGCTGATACAAACAACAAGCAAAATAGCCGTTGCCGCGCCATCTGCCCGTAGACTAGGTACTAACCCAGAGCATATTCGCATGGTCCAATTCCTTTTACTAGGAACCGTCAACCTACAGTTTAGGTGAGTTGAGTCTGGCCTGAACAAATTGTTCATTTTGAATATTTGATTGGAAGCCAGTCTCCAAGTATAACCGTGAATATTCCTGATATTCATATGTATTGATTATTTGATTCATGACGTCCTTGATGACAACAGCATTCTCTCTGTATGTTTGGTTTTCGACAATCAATAAAATTTGTGAGTTTTGATGCTAGTAGAAGCTCGTTATGCCTCACTTTCTGAACTGTGTTATTGAATTGCTCAATCAATGAAAAGTAGATAAGGAATTTCGGTTTCGAATGATCCAAGCTATATTATTTTGATTATTTCGCAATTCTGTGATCAATCGATCGTACCTTTGACCGTCGTTGGAGTCTAAATTTCCTTTGACCGATTTGAAGATTGATCCTAATCCGTTTATCAAACCACTTTTCGTTCTTGATGGGTGATATGAAATTTCAGAAAGTTTGTCGGATAATCTTTCTTCAGAGAATTGAAGTAATTTTAAATAATTTTATGTTTCAATCGAGTATTCTTCATGATTTCCGACAAGCGTTCTCACTCTTTTTGAATGAAGTTTCAATTTATTGATTTCGATGATAATTGATTTAAGATCGTGGTGATGAAACAATGAATTGGTGTGTGATTCTACCTTTTCTAAATTTTCTTGAAATTTTTTTCTGAATTCCGATGGTTTCAGATGATCTCAAGAAATATTATTTGTTTTATTTTTCAACAGGGGATGGGTATTTCTTCAGGGGTCGTTTCAAATTATCCATATGAATATAATGTTAATGGGAAGTTGACACTGTCTCAATGCCACGGTTGACTCTTGTTATTTGCGTTGGTTTTTGGAATTTATTGGAATCTTTTCTTTTGATATAATGTTTCAAATACGTTTTCTGTTGCGTTTTGAAAAGGACTGGATCGTCGCGATTTTTATCTTCTCCTTTTATAACTTTTTCTCTATATTGATCTTTGTATACAGAATTTTAGACCTTCCTTGATATTTATTGGTATAGTCATTCAAGAGTTTTATATCGATTTCTACATTGAAAGGGTCGTAAGTTGACATATGTCCACTTATGACGTCAATTGGTTTAAATTTCGTCACAGATTGTATTGTGTGATTTTATGACAAAACTACGCACAATTATTTCATTTTTGGAGCGGTTTTCAAAAACCCTCTCGCAATAAGTAGACGAAAATGTTCTGAATTGGTGGAATGGAATCCTTCTCTCATTTCATTCGACTGAGGATGTTGGGGTGACACGAAATGAACTTCAATTTTTTGCTAGAAGTTCTGATATGAGAAAATTGTTGAATTCTGTGCCATTATCAACAATAATGCGATTAGGATACCGCGATGAAAAAATAATTGAATGAGGTTGTCAGCAGTTGCTGTTCCTGTTAGAGAGTTCACGAGGTACACCAGTGCGTAATTAGAGAAACTATCTATGATAGGAATTTTGCGTTTTCGATGGGTATCCAAATAAATGATTTCAAAGGGCTTTGTGGCTGTGGGAGTGATATGGAGTTTGATATTGATCTATATATTTCTTTTATTTTTTTAAATTCCAATCTCATTGTTAATTTTGTGCTAAGTTGATTATATGTTAGATATGCGCACATTGTGCTGTCTTTTTTTGTTTCGTTTGCTTTGGTATACTCTCGAGTGTCTTCTCGTATGTCTCTTCGGCTTAAAATTTTGACATCTTCTCACACCCACAACATATTTATTAGAATTTGGTTCGAGAACTCGTTACATAATTCGTTTATGCGTAGGGAATATTTTTTTCACGTACCTACGTCTTAGGTCATAGCAGCACCAGTTACCAATCAGAAGGTCCAAAAGGAGTCTATTTCAAATACAGGTTGTTTCCTCAAAACGTTGTTTGAAAAGTCCATGAATGAATTACGATCATTAAACGACCAAGTCAGTGCCCTATAGATTTCGATAGAATAGTCACCGTCCTCAAAAGGAAATCTAATGGATATTCTCGACATACGTTCTAGATATTCATTGGACTTTCAATGTATGATCCCGGGCTGACTGGAAACTAATTACTGATTATGTGAATTGGTTGAAGTTGTAAAAGGAACCACGAGAAGAGCCGTGACAATGGATATTTTGAACATAAAAACAATTATATGACCAAATGAAAAAAATAACAGGTCAAAGCCTAAAAAAAGATATAACATTCGAATATTATAAAAATGTTCGGAGCCTTATATTACATCAAATTACATCATACATACAAATACGTTATATTGGATACTGGTGTTGAGATGGAAATATAAATATATTTCATGGGGACAATTAATCATTATTTCATGGCATATGTTTCTGAACGTTTAGAACTAATGTGAAATTGGCTACTCTCTCCATTCAGTTGTCAAAAATTAAATTTAGATACCGCAAATTTCACGTTATATATTCAGTCCATCCACCGATCCGTCAACGTTAGGAGCAATTCAAGTTTGAATGAATATTTCCGCTCAATATCATTCACATCGAGAGTACCCTGCATGGTACAAACAGTTGTTGGACTACATTAGGGACGAACTACGATGTCTAACTGGTCTTCTCACAGGTCACTGTCATTTGAATCATCATATGCATAGAATCGGACTGTCAGAAGACAACTTGTGAAGTCTCTGTCTGGAAAATGATGAAACAGCAGAGCACATAATTTGTGCCTGCCCCGCTGCGGACCGAATCAGGTTTTCAGAGTTTGGCAAGGCTTCACTCTTACCATCTGACCTGAAAGATCACTCACCATACAAACTAATCGGCTTCGTTAAGAAGCTGGGTTTATTTGGTCGAGTTTGAATAGGTGTGAGCCACAATAAACCCTTGTGGGTTGCAGTGGAGGGCCGAACAGACCCACTCACTTCTGACCTAACCTAACCTAACCTAACCCTGCATGGACTTCAAGAGGTAAAATTGTATTTCTCCTATTTCCAGAAAATATCATTTTTGTTCTGAATGGGCCCATTCTGGTGTACGCTGAATGATAATAACATAATATTTATCAATATTGAATACCTATTGATGAATGGAAATTATAGGTCGCTGTTATATGAGAATATTATGATGCACCATTGAGATTTCTGAAATATTTTATAGATTCTGATTTCAAATGAGATATTGGGATTCCGAAAAAAAAATAAAAAAGATAGATTATATATTTCTACAGAGTTGTGGTCTACGAAAAAAGTCATTTGGATGAAGATCTTGTCAGGATGTTGTAGACTTCAAAGAGCTTGTATAAGAAAGTGAAGGTTTGGATCTTGTCAAAGGTAAGACATACGTTTCACAATCTTATCGATTCATAATCAATATCAGATATGTTCAAATGTTTTCTTTTTCATTGAACAACTTCGCAATAGTCCTTCTTGTCACTATAAATCGTGTATATGCTTTTATCTAACGTACGTCGAATGGAAGATATATGTAGTGCGTGTATTTCTATGTATGTTTACACATGCAGATGTATGTTAGATACTTGAAAAGCACTGCTTAGTATTTTTCATGTTGTTTCTTTTTCTTTCGGACGACTCTCGCTAGAGCCGCTGGCATTTATCGAGGGCGTCTGGTCCTAGATCAGTCGTGAACGATTATTGAAAGGTAAATGTACGTTTTACTTGTAACCACTCTCGCGATGATCGCAGAGCAATAGTAGCGCGACGATAATCTCAAGCGTTGATCGCCAGCCGGAGTGTTTTGTTTATATGAGTATTCTGTCGGCAGAACCTAGAAATAACATGTGGCTGATATTTGTATTCATTCGTCAGTGGGTTGTCATAGATATAGGGAGCCTCACGGGGGTGTAACAAAAATGAATAACAAAAATTGATGTTGAAATACCTCTTGGTGGAAGAAATTGACGATGAAGACATCTTAGAAATTGCAAATTTACCAAGACTTCCTCAACATCCCATATTCAAAACAAAAATGAATGGAGGATACTTCGAAATACTGACTGCTGATGACAAAAAGTTTCTAGACTTTGTAAACCTCAGTTTGATCTTCTATTAAGTGAAATTAAAGAATATATTAAGAAGTTCTCCACAAACTGTAATCTCATATGCGGGCTTATATTTAGCGTCTGAAGTTGATAGAGCCTGAAAAAGGACAAGTCGATATTTCATATTCATTATCTTATCAGATATGGCCATGGTTTTGTTCTTTCGAAATTTACATCCGACCTTAGGAACGTGTATATCGAAATAATACATAGAAAATACCTCCCACCAAGTCTCGGTTTGATGTGATGAATTCTGATTCTAAATTTGGATCATCGTTGAAAGGAGGATGAAACTCTGAAACTGGAACTTGAAATACAAAACGAGACTTTGCACAAAATGTACGATCCCATATACAGAATCAGACAAAAAACTCCTTACAGATTTTTCAGAAGGGTGTGTTGCTATCTATGAATAGTTCGAAAATGTTATTTTCTCATGTGAAATAATCCCATCAGATTAAGAAAAGACTGGACCAAGATGTTTCGGAAAGTGTTTTTGGTCAGTACGTCGGAAAGGTGGAGCAGATGACCACCCTACACCTGTTGAAGCTCCCAACCATATTTGTTTGAACATTTTGGGAAGGAATCCTTGTATATAGCAAAACACGCCATTTGGTTGAATCCAATGAAAATAAAGATAACCTGACAGTAACAGTACGTCTGTTGAAGAATTGACGCCAAGTAGAAGTTGAAGAAGACTAATCTTCATCTAGTTGAAGTTTGTCTTCTACTACAGAAAATAAACCTGAAACTCTCGTTGGCTTATAGAGTACATTGCAGAATGAATCGCGAGAAAATACTATGAAAGTTATCCTGAATTTGGTTGTCCGACTGGGGCAAATGTCGAGGAACACAGTTACTGCCACCATGGGTTCAACCCTTATCATTTGGAAGTCATATCCAATCTACTCCTGAGTGGACAAATGAAGTATTACAAACGAATAAATATTTGAAAAAAAAATCCTCCGAGCACAAACAATATTGACAACATAGGTAATTTTCAGAAGAAATTTGATATGAAAAGTGTGAAAAAAAAATTGGTTGTTCAAAGAAAGTGTTTGAAAGTGTTTTTGATTGAAGAATGATTATAGAATGAAATATCTTGATTTGTTACATAACTTAGTGCACCTAGGAAAATTTTCCAATAGAAGTATTATAATGATCATGATAAAAATATATAACACGTTCATCACTGGCCGAGGAGTTCAATACAATTTTCAATTCATCAGTTTTAGGTAACACTAACACTAATAATTTAACAGATTTGTCTTCCGAATAAGTCGAAGCAAAATATGATATTGATGATAGTAATAATCATAATAAGTCTGATGTAGTTCTTCAAGACCACGAGGGTAGGACGATATTCGTTTTGGAGTTTTGACTGGCTCCAGGTGAGGCAAATTTGCGAAGAGATTTGTTTTGATGGCGACACCGTTCGAATATCGTGTATCGGATAGGGACTTGGAACACTGATTATGTTTTTTTTATGAAACGAGACGTTATCAAGATGTTGAGGCTTTCGAGAAATATTTTTTGAAAATCCGAACCAGAAGTTCACGAGAACAATTGTCATTGATGCAGTAGATTTTTTCATTTTTGCTGTCATAAAAAAATGGGGTTGAGTTCGAGAGGTTCGAGTAGAATTAAGTTGGAACATATAACGTATCTTTCAGGCAAATCTCACGGCTCTCGAAGATTCCTGATATTTCTTTCCAATTGATGATATTCAGGTTCAATTGTAGTTGAACGGCACCTCCTTCCTCATTCTTATTACTACCATCGAACTGATAACGAGGCAACGAAAACCTAAATTCCCATTTTGAAATGATTCGTTTCTGAAATGAATACACTTTATATTTTAATCGAACCTGATTACAGTTACTTCACCTCTACCAGCAAATTTCCACTTTACCTTTCAACATCTCTTTTTGTCATATGGAAGGGGGAACCTTAAAATGTTCAAGGCGAGGTTCAAGGAACACCTCGTAAGTCAAGGAAGAGATGAGATAGAGCATTATAAAAATGAGCTTTCACTGAATATTTCGATATTATAAGTATTGGAAAACACATCCTTCGACAAATAGTCGAAATCTGAACCGATCTGTTTTGAAAAACGGCCTCGAGAGCGAGAGGCCGAAAGTTCAACAAGTTTTTAACAAAACGGATTGATGATATTCCCTTCAATATGTACATCTTTAGTTAATTGGAGTTTTTCAACTTTCTCATATCTCTCCAGTTTTCAAAATTTCACCTATTCAACCGAATCGCATTTTACACTTCTCTGGAACACCGTGAGACACGAGGCGATTCATCTACTTTGATAGATACATTCATGAGCGTTGCTTTCCTAAAATATCAGCGATCCTTCCACCCTTCGCAGTTTCATCGCGGTCGACCTAACGAGCAAACTCTTCCTTTCGTTGCGAGCTCTGAGTATTGTCGATCTTATTCTCTTCCCCAGGGTCCGAAATATCGATCAAGCTTTGAAATTACCTGTCTAGACAGATGTTCTCCAAGACTTGTAACTTTCAGAAATTCAAATCGAATACGATTTCGTTGGTATTCTCTATTCATGCGGTGTTTCGGCTGAACGATACAAGAATTTCTATTTCGTATCATACAAAAAACTCATTATATTACATATTCAAATTTTCGATTTCCTCAACTCTACGAAATCGCAGTCATTTTGTGTTAGAACGCAGGATTGTTTGTCAAATATTTTCCCTCGTATTTTCCCATATAAAGAGGAAAACCGAACTCTTGAAACTTGGAGAAAATCTCTCCACGTGTTTGTATGATCCTAAACGAATAACAAATTCTAAAGTACTTAGTAACATTCATTTTTCACTTCATCCCCAGAATTTTCTAGCGCTAAGTAAATTATTTATCGAGTTGCACTTATGTATCATCACCACTTCCACCAATATTTTCACATTCAATTGTATGCTATAAACGATAACCTGATAAACTGTGCTCTTTTGCTGAGGCTCGTTGACTTCGAGCCTGCGTGAAGAGGCAAAGGAAGGCAAATCCACGTATCAAAGACTAAAACGTAAGACACAGATTCAAGCGTAAGACTCTCAGTATTGAATATTATGCTCACTTTTTCATCATTTCGACTCACACCGATTCGAAGTCAATCAATGATCAATAAATTCATATAAATGTAATTTTTCACTCTTCCATTTCGCGTTAGAACGCGGGATTGTTTGTTCGAATGATTTTTAACTTAACTGCACCACTGAAACCTATGAAACTTGGCGCAAATCTCTCCACGTGTTTGTATGATCCTAAATGAATGAACAATTCTGAAGTACTGAGTAGTATTCACCTTTCACTCTCGAATTGCACTGATGCTTCACCACCCCTTCCACCGATATTTCCACCTTCAATTGTAAACCATAAACGATAGTCTGATAAACTGTGACAGAACTCTGTAACCACAAAATCAAGGCGATAACGGTTCGCTTAAACTGTGACCAACTTTTCCGACTTTTATATATGGAAATATACGAGTTTTGAGGATTCATGAATAACTTTCCTCACTAATCGCAACAAATATCTCCAAAATGTCTTGATTTTTCACAATCGGTATATACCAATAGTGAAAGTGAAAGCGATTTTGATGTCTCCAGAAAGTAATAGGGCCTATTTCTATATGAAAACGTCATAAACCGTAAATTTTCACTAATATCACGGTTCACCCCATTCTACTTCTTATGGATTCCCACAGAAGTTGATTCGGTTGTAATTGTTCCAAACCTACATGAGAATGGATTTTTCTGGTAATTCTGCGAAAAAAATATCTTATGGGACGGGTGCTACCAATATCAAGTATCAAATTTCAAGAAGTACAATCGTATTCGTGAAGCTCTGACGGGATATTGAAAGAATACCACAACATAAAACATGAACATCCACATTCGAAAGAGACCGGCTTTGTTTCCCTTGACCTCATGAGAGTTTTGCAAGGTCAATTTCGAAGCGAATCGCTATCACCCGTGCTGGGTAATCGCACGTTAAAAGGTAAGGCCTCGTTGATCCATTGCTCGCACAAGTTTCGACTTCTGAGGGTTGACGTTCGTCAGCTGGTTAACGAAACGAACAATTTTAGAACAATTTTTTTTTAGAACTTAGCTTCGCTTCAATTTTATGATTGGCAACGTATTAGGTGGGTTCATTTCAAACTCTATTTGTGAGATTCCTCACCTCAAGACATACAATAAAATGTTTGAAATTCATGAAATCCGCCCTACCAAATCGTTGCTGGCAAAGAATAAAAAAAAATCGTTGTTGTCAAATTTGTTGCTAACTTCAACTACATTTCAATTTTGACCTCACAATGTCCTGCGTCTTTTGCTCTCGTTGACTTCAAGCTTGCGCGAAGATTAGATGGGGTGTAATACCTGAGAGGTCGAGGTGATTTTAGTGATTCAAAGACTCGAATCTAAGACTCGAGAAGACTCACACATACACTGTGGCGCAATCTTACCCTGGGTGCAACGATTTTGTCTGGCAACCATTCATCATAAAAAAAATAAAGGTCAACCCTTAGCGGTTCAGATGGCATCACTGAGTTTAAATACGATAAAAAAGTACAATTCATTTTTGGTTCATTGGTGGATATTTGTGAAGGGTATTTGGATAAATTTCATCGCCCATCGATACAGGGCATAGTAGCATTCCTGAGCCAGGTAAAAATTATAGTACTAAAAACATATATAGATCATCTCAAAATCTGATACATGATGCAGGAAAATGTGATATGATGGAAAAGTTCATGAGAGGTATTTTCGAAATGCTATCCACTTTTTCTCGATATGATAAAATCTGGGAGCCTTACCAAGCGATGACCGAATTAGAAAAATTGAACCCATTGACTTTAAAAAATATCTCTTAAGATTATGGTTCCGCTTGTTCTAGATTCTGCCTAAAGGATTCCAAATTCATACAAAATCACAATAAGTAATATTACTATTAACGATGAATCGGTGAAAATAGAAATATTTGAAAAAAAAACAAATAAAAATGTTTGAAAACTTTTTTCTGTTGACCAGCTGGTGGCCCGACGGGAAATTTAACGCCAGTCTTCCGCTTGATGGGCGGACGTGGATACCTCTACGCTACCAAGAATCAAATCATCGACATAATTACAAACATATGGTTCTTTCCATTTTCACGGAGAAACCTGAGTTGTGTATGGCATCCACGATCATCCATTATACAAACCGCACAAAATCACTACGACATTGAAATGAAGATTTTATAATCCTAACTTATAAAAACACTCACCACCAAGCTACACCTCAGATCTTGAGCCGTTTGCTGAAGATGAGTCTGCAGTTTGGTCATCGTCCATAGATATTCTAATAAGTCTGGTAACTCCTTTGATGTGGTTAAAATATGCCGCTTTTTTTGCGAGCGGTCGTAAATCATGCGGGCTACTAGCAGAAATCGTTATACGGGGGTCAGTCAGCAGCGCGAACAATATGTTTACTCGAAAGTGTGTCTACGAGGGTCAGGCGTCAAGTGTTGATCATATTCATTATATATTATTTATGTTTTTGTATGATCTTTCGTTGAGATGATTATATAATATGAGATTCTAATAACAATAAATTGAGGAATATTTCGTTTTAATAACTGGCATGAATCACCTGATTTCTTAAATTATGGGCAGGTAAAAAGTGAGATACTTATAAAGGGACTCCACAATAAAGAAAAAATGAAGATGAATAATCTTCATTTACATATTACCTAATTGAATGGTGATTTGTTGTTTTCTTGAGTATACCCTAATAGTGTAATTATAATCTATTCAGTACTTTGGCATATATTCAGACACATTTCAAATATTTAGTTGGGGGTTGGTTGGAGTTAGGTCGAATAACTGAAACTACTATTATTTCTTTGCCGACGTTTCGACTTATATAAAGTCATCGTCAAGGTACTACAAAGTTACAGTAAATCAGATATAAATACACACAAGGTAAAAAATTATTGAAATTTGCGACAAGAATCACTTCTGCGAATGAGAGGTCAAGATTGAGTACATGAGTTTGGTACAATTCAATTGACAGTGAAAATGTAAAAAGAGACAAACAAAAATTGAAAACTGTAGGAAACGGTTGGACTCACATAAATTTCTGGTTCTCTTGTCTACATAAAAATAAAAATTCCCAGTTTTCGATACTGAAATATATATTTTGTTTATATAATATATATATATATATATATATATATATCAAAACTCTATTTGAGTGCAGGAAGTAAGTGAGTTCCTAATTTAATTTCAACGGTCGCTAACACAGTGAACTTTTCGTCGGTCAGAAATATACTTCTGTATATTTCAGTATCAAAAACTGGGAATTTTTATGTGAATTTTTTTTTTTTCTATTCTAATAGACAAGGAACCAGAGATTGGGTTCTACCGTTTCCTACATTTTTAAAATTGTTGTTCATGTCTCTTTTTACAGTTTTACTGTCAATTGAATTGTACCAAATTTACTCAATCTTGACCTCTCATTCGCAGAAGTGATTCTAGTCGCAAATTTTAATAATTTCTCACCTGTATGTGTGTATTTATATCTGATTCACTGCAACTTTGTAATGCCCTGAGGATGACTTTATAAAAGTCGAAACGTCGAAAACGATATTAGTGGTTTCAGTTATTCGACCTAACCCCAACCATCCCCCAGCTAAATAAATCTACTAAGGTCAAAAAACGACATCTAATATTTCAAATATTTACAAATTTTGCAAAATTTTGAGTTTCGGATATTGTTTTATTTAAACATTGAGATCTTATTTGCCTGTTTGCAAATTTGATTGTGTAATAGATTCGAACTCTTGTAAACAATGAAAGTTAATAGTCTTTGGGAAAATTGCTACATGGATGGGTGAATTCTACATTGGAATATTCTTTCAAAAATATGTTTCCTACACCATCATGTATGCAGTAATCATTGAAATTCGAAATAAAACTATTCTCTAAGGGCCGGTCTTTTCACTTATAGATAAGGTCTCTGATAACTATCCAT
Organism: Zygogramma bicolorata; assembly: GCA_032362365.1. Classification (NCBI taxonomy): domain Eukaryota; kingdom Metazoa; phylum Arthropoda; class Insecta; order Coleoptera; family Chrysomelidae; genus Zygogramma; species Zygogramma bicolorata. The sequence continues at coordinate 496,666 of JAVJAQ010000838.1, forward strand.
CACAAAAACTACATAGGAATACATATTGATATCTGACAGATAAGTTATCAAGGACTTTATCTATAACTGAAAAGACCAGTCCTAATTGTATTAAATACTTCTTTGAGCTTTGAGCTCACAAAATGAAGTAGACTTGTCTCTTTCGGATGATGAACAATATTCCAAACAAATATGACAAGAATGTTCAAAGAGACATCTACGTAAAAAATATCCAGCAACATATGCCAGTGCATTTCCCTCCTCTGATATTAAATTCCTATAATCGGTTGATTCTATTTTTATAATTGGAGAAATATTTTCGTTATTTTTTTCCTGAAAACTTTCAATATTTTTCAATGACTCCGATGTTATATAAAGCAATATATCGCTACTGCAAATATCCTATAGCAAAAAGTTTTTTAAATGCTCTGGTAAACTGAATGGCAGTTGGATTTCTAGCGTTTCCACAAGCATTTCTGATTTGACCAAAGTAATTCTCGAGATAATCCTGATTGAGATTACGCGTCAATAAAAATTCATAATTTTCAATTTTCATAAATTCAAAACGGAGGAGATAGTAAGCCCCCAACCAAAAATAAATTCCAGAGAATTCGTAACTTTCTGTCCTCTTTAAAAAATGTTCAAATAACTGCAAGAATAAAAGTTCCAATAGAATGTTTATTTCACGCACTAAGTATAACTGGCCGGAACGATGCGAACTGTTCAATCGGAGACACTCTGTTAAACTGGCTCTCCCGTCAGACGGGCAGTGACGACCGACCGAACAGGCAAGGGACGCGCGAGGACGGACGGTGATGATTTGGGTCGCTGCTGAGAGTGAGCGGACTTATTAGAATATCTATGGACGATGGTTTGGTGGTTTCATACTGATCTATTCGAAGGCCACAGCACAACACATGCGCCACTTTTGCGGCTTACCAAATCGGTATGAGCACGGACACCATAGGAACAAATGTAGGCTGGTCCGAAAAATCAAATACTTTCTGTGAATTCTACAATTGTTTAATAATGGTGTATTTTTGGATCACATCCGCCAATTCTATTAAACGAGTGTAAGTTTTCTGCTTAATTGAGGTTTGAAACATTGTAGGTATTAGCATTCAGATAGTGTCTGTATCAAATGCTTAGTTTACAGTGGAATTTTATGAAGAATACACGGAGTAGGAACCGTGTTTTCCTCAACTTTCTTTAGTTTCCTCCGATTTTCAGCTTTGTCTTTACTAAGCATTGTTCTTTTTCGAGAGTTTTTTCCATATATTGGAAAACTCTTCGGATTCACTTATGCGAAATCAATTTACACTTTCGAAATTATCACATTCAGCGCAATTATATTGGCGGATATTCGAGTGAGGTATCGTGGGGGGGCAGGGTGATTAATTCTTTCAACTTGCGCATATCAATCATAGAGGTGATTTATTCGGATGTGACAAACTTCGTATAATTTGGATTGGATTTATTCTAAATTTCTCGAACAATAACACTCGCTGTGATTTTTTCCAACCAACCTGGTATGATAACACCAAAACTGATACTGAAGATGATGAGGATAACACAGCACTGGTGAAACCTCAAACTGTTATTGGTTTTAATGGAACTTTGAATTTGTAAGACATTTGTATTCCGGAGAGGATTTTCTGTGTCTGGTTTCATAGTGATCTGCATGATTAGGTATATAATGGAAAATATAAAAATGGAAAAAATAATCAACTCTCATTTGAAAGGGTTTAAATGGTTCATCAATCCAAAATAGTTTGAGTTCAGAAGTAATAATCGTAATAAAAAATGCAGAAAAACCGAGAGAAAAACTCAAAGTCGTCTCCACAATTCAAAATCACTCTGAGATGTTAGAACAGTAAAACCATCAATTAGTACGTTTCGAATCTATAATGGTTCATCATAAGTTATTTTTTTTTATTGAGAATTATGGAGAGGAGAATTTATAATGGAGAAAAGAACATTATCACATGTTACCAATGAATAATTGGTCATAATGAAATATTGTTGATTGTGATGTTTTTTTTTTGTTTTTTAAATGTAATAGGAATATGAGGGAAGTTTATAACATCCTTGCTATAATTCATGAAGTATGGGAGGCGTGGAGCCTTTATATCCACTGTTCTACACCAAATACAAAAATCTCCACATGAAACTGAACTCTTCTAAAAGAGATCCATCCATTTCGGATTCATTATTTTTTTGGAACAAATATTTTTATCCAAATTCATGGAGACATCTATCTGAAACCGGATGACCGAATATGAAAATTTCGAGGAAAATAACTAACACCTAGTTGAAAAGACCGAGGTAACATTAAATTTTCACGCTGTAGGTACAGATAATTGAAAAATTGGCACCGAATATGATTCACTGAATCGTTCACACCAGAACACTTGCCTATATTCTTTTTCGGGCGAAATTTGAATATCGACAAATTCATCTAAACATAGATATCTATATAACTATCGACCCTTGAATGTAACTGCAACTTACCGCTTACGTTAAACCCGATTCCAACTATCAAATCACTGTGCACTGAACTGTCAAACCTTTGTTTACAATCCAGTAGTAAGAACAAAGCCTACTATCATAAAACGATCCGACAATCAGCTGTTATTGTGTCAGCAAACTCCGAATGCGAATTCATTGAGGACTGGGTTTTCTAGCGTGGAATGGCTGGGGAAATGAAACGGAGGACTACGGATCGCGGCGTTGCCAATGATTGCGATGATATTTCTCGCGCTTTTACGCAGACCTTTTCTTGTGCTCATTTTTTCAATTCATCCATAATAATTTTTTTTCTTCTTAGCCGATGAGAAGCCATAAATACATGTCTACCGATTTGAAACTGGAAAATACGTTTTGCTCAGTGCATAGGGTTAAATTTTTTCAGTATGTGATATATTTTGCAAATTACCTGTTTCAGTGATTCAGTTGACCAACGTATAGAAAATAACATCACAGTTAGTGACCTGAAGACGAATATGGCTTGTGGATCTGATGGAATCCCAGCAATTGTACTGAAAGTATGTGCCCCCGAATTGACACCAGTACTTTGCGAATTATTCAACCTTTCATATAAGCTGGGGATTTTTCCTAAGTCCTGGAGGACAGCAGCATTTCAGTCAGTTCCTAAAAAAAGAAAGAAAACTTTACCTTGTAATTATAGACCAATTGCATTGCCTTCTATTATTTCCAAAGTCATGGAGAAAGCAATCAATATGAAGCTCATCAAATATCTAGAGAAATCAGGAATAATTAATGATCAACAATACGGATTTCGTAATCAAAGATCATCCAGTGACTTATTGGCTTATGTTTCTCATATTTGGCAGGATTAAATCGAGAAATTCGGAGAAACGATAGCTGTTGCACTCGATATTTCAAAAGCGTTTAATCGAGTTTGGCATCGAGGTCTCCTTTCTAAACTACCGTCTTATGGTTTTCCTCCTCAGTTGTGTGCTTTGTTGAAGAGTTTCTTGTCTGATAGGTCTCTGTATGTGGTTGTTGATGGAGTATCATCTGATATTCTCCCAATAAATGCAGGTATTCCACATGGTTCAGTTCTGGCGCCTACTTTGTTTCTGCTTAATATCAATGATTTGTTCGAGAAAACATCTTGTTCAATACATAGTTTTGCGGACGACAGTACTCTTCATACCAGTTTCTCTTCCAGAGTCCCTATACCAGCTCGAGAAACAAAAATTCAAAGAAACATTCACGCCAATAAAATTAAGGACGACTTGATAGAAATAATAGAATGGGGTGACATGAACTTGGTGGAATTCAATGCTACGAAAACTCAGGCATGTCGCTTCTCAAGAAAAGCCGATCTATCATCATCTAGTATTCAGATGTCAGGAGTAACTATTCCTACAAAATCAAGTACCTCGATGCTAGGAATTACGATCAGTGATAATCTCTCTTGGGAGAACCATGTGAGATCGATCGCTAAAAGTGCTTCCCAGAAACTTGGATTTCTATTTCGTACGACCTGTCTTGGAATACAGTTCTCATGTGTGGAGTTCGGCACCAAAACATTCATTGAGGCTTCTCGATTCTATTCAGGGAAAGGCAATTCGTCTTGTTGGTGATTCTTCGCTCACAGACTCGCTCACTTCATTTGAACATCGTAGAAGGGTCGGAGACTTGTCTCTCTCCTATAGATACTTTCACGGTCGATGCTCTTCCGAATTGTTATCAATCGTTCCTCACTTGGCAATATCTACACGGAGGGCTCCCCTTTCGTGTGAATCTGCATATAAAAAAAATCGATGTTATTTTATGGAATTTTATAAAAAACAATGTAGGCCTTGTTACCACTATCTCCATACTCCATACTTCAAGGGCAGCATGGTTAATCGCGAACCCGTTGTTTAAAAAATTTCTATGTCACCAGAATAGAATATTTTTTGACCAACGTTAAAAAAGTGGCATTTATTGAGTAATTTGAACATTTTTTATTCAATGGCCACTTGACTTACTCCACTGATTCCACAGCCAACACATCAGTAGGGTATTACAACCGATATGGGGCCTCTCCCACCACTTTGAGGCGTGGCTGATGACTTCCTAATCAGGTATACAAGAAATATTCATTGTTTGGCGGGGACTTGACATCATGTGACGTCATTTCCTTTGACACCTTTTTGTGTGTGTGATGTCATTTCTTTTGTTTGATTTCTTGGTTGAGTGTGTGGCGTCATTGTGAAGTTTAGGTAGTGAGATGAAGGGGAAAGATTGCATACACGGTAGTGAACGCAGCATGTATTCTCCATACTAGCTACAGAGTACGCTTCTGCATGCCACGCATTTCCAGCACTAATTGATGAGCAATTCTTGCCGCTGTTAACAGTTCATAGATGTGGTAGGAAGGGTGGAGGGGGTATGAGGGAGGAAGGGGTAAGGGAATAACAACAAATGAATCCAACAACGCCATCACTATTTATCTGTGGGAGAGGGACATGTTCACCCCGTAAGCTTTCACCGACCAATGTGTGTTCATCTCTGTAATCACCCATTCCAATTATATGGAAGTGGGGTGTCACGCACACAATACCTCTCGTGGTAGTGAGGGTGCACATCTGCACGAAGCTCCAACGAACACTGAATGTTCAAAGCGGCACATGTCAATGCAAACACTAGTGCGTGGTGGTGGGGCTGGTTGTGACGCCTTCCCCCCTAGCAACTTCCAGCTCTCGCCAATGCTGCGATTGGATGTCACACAATGCCTCTCGTGGTAGAGGGGTATGCACATCTGTACGAACGACCACTGAATGTTCATTGCGTCACCACGGCAACGCATACAATTTGAGAGATAGTGGGATTGAGACCCCCATACAAGCCTCTCCCAACTCATCGAGCGCATTTAGTTGCTGGTGGTGGGGTTGTCTGTCAGATGAATGATTGTTCAACTAGCGAATTGTGCGCATCGCATAGATTCATAGTGGAGGGTCATTTTCCCATCATATACGAAACGATAATTACGGCGTAGAATTATTACAACTTCGTATCTGCAGCAGTTAGCAATTGGTAGAGAGTTATTTGGTGCCTAAAAGAAGGAACGGTGAGTGTTTTTTTCTGTTAGACATTGTCTATATTTTCCATATATATTTTCATCATGTCTGATTTGAAAGTGGACTCACAGAAAATTAATGATTTGACTACAATGGAGGTTGAAGTATAAGAGCAAACGCTCTTATAATCATTACCTATGAATGTACTATATCTAATAAATTCACTGATGATGATAGAACTTGTATCAACTCTTCAAGGGGTAAATATAATAAACGATGAGATTGGAACCTTTGGTATGAGAGTTGAAAATTTCCTTAGAGATCAATAACCCTAACACCAAACTGATATTTTTGCACTCGATGAGCGTTTCGCTAACAAGGTGAGCAACTTCGGGAGGAGAAAATTGATACTAAATAATCTTTGCTGGCATGAAAACGCGTCCTCTAGTCAAATTCGATTCAATCGAATAGAAAATGAAGTTATTTATTGTAGGCTACTTTCGTATCATTTATGAGATGTGAATTGTATGAAAAAAATGTTTTAAACATTTTCACGCATTATTAAAAGCACTCACTCGACAAATTGAAACGATATGATAAAACCTCATAGAGTATCATTCATGATATGATGAGTTCAAAATTAATTTTCTTTGCTTCAGATTTCAGTTCAATAATTCCAAGATGTGGATGCAATACGCAAGTCAACACTGGATGAAGCCAAGGATATCGCTTCGTCCATCGAAAGACTGTCTTCGGAATTGAAAGCATTAAGTGAAAGTGCTGAGAATGCCAGTGTTTATGAACTCGCTGTGTGCTATGATGAAGAAAAAATTGAATTTTGTCTGCGTGATGCCGAAAACTATAAGAGTGGTGCTGAAGATTGTGACAAATTCTTGAATGGAATTCAAGAATTGTATCAACTCTGTAATATGTTGACTAAGTTGAATCTCAGAAGATTCCTATATCGTATTCGATCATTCCTCCCAGAATGGATCATTCAGGACTTCCAACTGACTGATGAAAATCGTAAGGAAATTGAAGATGGTCAAGAAAATAGTGACGACGAGGAAGAAGTTATTCTGGATTGTTTATATGAACCAATAAAAAATAAATAGTATTGAATAAAACGAGTTTGCATTATTCTCATGTTTTATCTTTTTATTTAATCAATCAATTCCCATCGAACATTAAGGGTAAAACTTATTACAAAAATAATATATATATATATATATATATATATATATATATATATATATATATATATATATATATATATATATATATATATATATATATATATATATATATATATATATATATATATATATATATAGTCCCACATACGATAAGAAAACTGGATTCTTGCATTCAGACAATTTTTGTTATCTGTATCTGCAGAGTAGGGAGGGTGAGTGTAGGCCCACAGCACTTAGGCTACATGTGACCCATTGTACATGTTGTCCTCCTAGGTCATAGCCCCATAGTATGGAGGTGTTTCTTAAGTTGACAATGACCTGCCAGAAATCCCACTGTTAAACGTAGGTTTCTCCTGGTCATCGCCAAATACTTCTTCGGATCCAGCTTCTTAGGGTCGCCGAGGGTAATCTTGGCAAGACAGCATCCTTTACCCTAAAATTTTTAGTACAGTCGCTTCCCTGGCTGAAGAATCGGCAATACGATTGTCTTTGCTCCTGTTATGCCCTTTAACCCACCTCAGGATAATATTGTTATCTGCCGAGGCGTTAGCTAAGTCTTGGTGGCACTCTTGTACTAGCCCTGAGATAACACGTTGTCTGTTCAAGGCTAATAAGGCTTTTCTACTACAGTGCAGATTATCATGTTTTTGCCTGAAATTCCTTTTTTGGTTAGTTCTCTTGTGGCGATTGAGATACCAGCCAGTTCTGTTTGAACCACGCTGATATTTTTTCCCATTCCCCACTTAATCCTTAGGCTCAGTGATCTGGAGTGAACTCCACATCCTGAGCCTTCTTTGGTTTTTGAGCCGTCTGTGTATATGCGTAATGCATTTGCAGCATCTGTCTCTGCGTTCTGTTTTATTTGTATTCTGGTATCAGGCATACATTTGCTTTTTTCCACGTATTTGGAAATCTCTGTCCCCTCAGAAGGTCATTTAATACCTTGAGGATCACGTCCGGAATGGTCTGTATCGCTACCTTGATGGCGTCGGTCGAGACTCGGTCAGGACCTGGTGCCTTTCCTGTTTTCAGTTTTCCACCCGCAGTATAAAGCTCCTCTAATGTAAATAGTTCGTTTACTAATACCGGTTGTCCTCTGTCCCATCGGTCGTATTCCTGTGGGAACATATTCTCTATAATTGAGGCTTTCGTCGATGGATCGATGTTATATGGCGACGGGGGAAATTTAGAGATTTCATCACATCTGGTATCCGCGACCAAATACGTCGTTGTTGAGGTCATCGCACAGGTCTTTCCAATTATTCCTTTTCGCTGTCCTTATGGTCATTTGGTAGAGCCTTTTTGTTACCTTATGTTGTTGCTCCAGCTGCTGCAGATCAATGTTTTCCCGATGTTGTGCCCTACTTCTGGTTTTTTTTTGTTCCTTAACGTGCAGGTCCAGAGGGGTCAGACCAGTAACTAGTTCCATTGCTGCGGTTGGTGTTGTTCTCATGGCTCCTGTGATGTTTAAACAAGCCATTTGCTGTATTTGATATACTTTTTGGATGGCCGTTGCTTGTAGAACCTTCGGCCCACATACAATGGCTCAGTATGTCTTATTATCGCAGGGCGAAAGACCCCATGTGCGTCCAACTGTCCTCCGACACTGCTCATAAGCCACATTTCCTCTTTTTGCTCTGCTCTGTAGGTGAGAGTTCCATGTTAACTTCCTATCGAGGATAATACCAAGGTATTTCACCTCTTCAGAGAAGTCTAGTTTGCTTTTGAAGATTTCGGGAGCTTTTAAGCCCGATATGCTTCTTTTCCTGGTGAAAACAACCATCTCCGCCTTTTTGGGATTGATCGACGTTATTGTTCCTTACACCATGTTTCTATCAGTTTGAGCCCATCCTGCGCTCTGTCGCACAAAGTGTTCACAAATTTACCGGTCTGCAAGATAATTATGTCATCTGCGTATACAATTGTGTAGAATCCATCATTGTTGAGGTGATTAATCAGGGTATCCAGGACTATATTCCAAAGAAGGGGTGATAAGACCCCTTTGTGTCCACAAATGTCCATTCATCACCAGTCCTCTCACTGTGATGTCTTCTACATTGATGCTTATTGCTTTACTCGAGAGTATCTTGAGTATCCATTCTCCTACTACCAGGGGTATATTCCTGGAGTTGAGTTGTTGGGTAATTATTGGAAAGGTTTATTTATTTCTGAACATTCCAACCGGGTGCGGCATAAGAATATCCATTCCCCATTGAAGTAGGGCTGGTCTTATACCGTCAGGTCCTGGTGGCTTGAATGGGAGAAAGCCCGATATGGCCTTATCTTGTCCTCATCAATTACTGCCCTAGCGAATTGCCAATCGTATTGTGAGGGTGTTGTTTTTCCTTCCGTCCAGTTCGTCTTTCCAGGAAAGACAGAACCTGGGAAGTGAGTTTCCATAAGAATCTCAGCGGTCTCTTGGAGGTTGGCGGCTTTGTCGCCATTTTCCCTCGTCAGGATGCCGATACTCTTATGGTGGTCGTTGAAAAGTGCCTTTTGTAGCCTAGAAAATTCTGGGAAGTCTTCGACTGCCTCACAGAAGGCTCTCCATGCTACTCTTTGCTTTTGTCTGCAGACTTTTTTGAACTCTCTGAGGATGGCTTGATATAGTTTCCAGTCCTCTTCGAATTTTGTTCGTTTTGCCTTATTGAAGGACGTTCTTGCTGTCTTCCCGAGGTGTTCCAGTTCAGGGCACCACCTTGTATTGGTTGAAAATAGAGCTGAATCCTTTAGGAGGATATCACGAATATTACCCAGAAAACAACCAAAGAACAAAATACTTTATCACGAGATTTCTCGACCTAAATCTGACTATACACTTGATTGTGACCTACAAGGATGCATTGATAACAATACTTTGAAAATTTTAAGTACAATGGTTTTCTGAAAAGTCAATGCAACTTCGCCTTAACTTTTCTCTAGGGAAGGGATTTAATATATATCTCTAGACAATGGCGTATTATACCAATTAGGTCACTCTGAAGCTAGTGCGACTTATTTCAAATCGCCTATTCATTTCCTCCATTCAAGATTTGCTCTATCAGCAGAGACGAAACTATATAATGATCCGAAACTAGATCAATGTAATTCTAGTCGGGTTTCACTCAAGTAAAGGACAACATTCTAGTCGGTAATATAAAGATATTTCACGGTATCCATTTTGTAAAAGTACAAGTATGAATAAATAGCCGAAATGCACAACTAAATTGAACCACTAGTTTCCTGGTGACCCCAGTATAGAGTCAAGAAAATAAGAAACTAGTAGAAATAAAGAAACTTCCCTCGTAACTTTTGTGTTTGTTTTCGAAAACACAATCGCGAAGGATACGTACGATGCAACATCTATGACTGACATAAAAAAATGAATCTCGGAATTTGTCAATAACGCCATCTGTTGAAGTTTCTTTCGCGTGTAGATTGAATTATTTCCATTATTAAGATATGTTGCAAATGGTCTATTTCCTATGCTTTGGGGGAAAGTGAGTGACGGAAACTGCCTCCTTGCATCTAGGATTCACAAAAAGAAGTTCCCCGATAAAAGACAGCCAAATGGAATGGCATTTCAGGCTATATAAACAAGATTAGAAAGAACTGGTTGTGTCAATCACGAGAAGTTCGAACGTGTCTGCCCTGTAACAAATGAAGAGAATACGTTTCAAATTGCTCTCCACCTTGTTGAAAATCCCTAAGTGAGTACCCGAGACCTGAGCAGGGAATTATGATTTTCTCAAACCAGCGAGTCTCGAATGATACGAGCAAGCAAATTTCATTCTTACCACGTGCAATCGATGCAAGAGTTGATATGAAGAGATTTAGAAAAACGTGTTCGATTTCATCGGTTGTTGACGATTTATTGTGCACTTGTAGAAAGTCATCTCAGGTACGGCATATTAGTGTACTACAGAAACGGTTCCCCAAAATCATCCAAGGAAAAACTTCAAGATTTTCATCTAAAAGACTTTTTCAAGAAACAATAGTATACGACATCAAACAGCTCTACTATTACAACATCACTACACAACATTCCAAGAGAAAGAATCCGACGAATCTGCCAACACACGAATATAACACAAGACAAAAACATAACTATTTAATTCCCAAAGTCACAAAATCACTCGGGAAAACGTCTTACTCATATAACGCTCCCAAAATGTTCAATAGAACATTATTTATGAGTTGAAAATAATAAAGTGACTGTTCACTTATAGTCATGTGCGACTATTTGTATTTTGTATCGTTGTATTTTGTTATTTTTATTAATATTTATATTAATATTTATACTCGTATTCGTATCCGTATCCATATCCATATTCATATTCACATTCGTATCAATATTTTCATTTATACTCATATTCATATTTGGATTTGTATTTTTGTATTTGTATTCAACCATTATTTTTGCATCGAAACAAGTTTCTATTCACTTATCGACCACACTGATTTGTTCATTTTATTTTATGGATTCTGTATTCTCCACATGTTTATAATCTTACATGAATAAATATTTTCAATTTCAATGTTGCCGATGGGGGAAAAGATTAATCGAGAAAATTCTTTTTTCGATTTCATGTTAGTTTCTTATAAAGCGACTTTTCATCAAAATGTAACTGTGTATCGGCATAACATGCCTTTATTATGCAACGGAAAACCTCTATTTTTTGTTCATTGCATGAACCATGAACAGCGTTGGTCACTGATTGTTTGGTGTGGAATTCCCGGAAAATTAGTTATCGGTACGTAGTATTTTCTGGATAGGTATGTCACTGAAAGAAAATATGTATGATTTCTTCGGCACGAGTTTTCGAACTTACTGGACGAAGATTCATACGGAACAACGCTTAGAATGTGGCTACAAGACGGTGCGCGGTAATACCTCAACGATCATTTCAATAAAGAATGGATAGGTAGGGGTGGGCCTGAAGCGTGGCCACCCAGATCACCTGACCTAACCAAAATGGAAATTTTCAAGGGGGAATGTCGAATGGATTGTCTACCAAACTCCTCCAACATCTATAGAAGATATGAAACGAAGAATCACTAGAGCTTTCAGGAAAATCCAAGAAGATATGCTGGAATGTGTAGAGAATTCGTTTAGAATAAGACTGACATTATGTGTTGCAGAAAATGGTCGCCATTTTGAACACCTTTTGGACTCCTCTATTCAATAAATAATTTAGGCGTTATTGTTCAGATTGAAAAACATTTGAGTCGAACGTAAAGAAAGGAATTTTTTGGGGTTACAATAAATAACAAAACTGGGTATAATTTTTAAAATATCAGTTTTTCGTATAGTATACCTCTGATAAAAAAATGTAGTGAAATGTTGAAAAATTTCATACAAATGAGAAAAGTCGGTTGGAAGTGAATGAAACTTGACAGGTTTGTTTCCGAAAGTTGAGATCCCAGAAATTAATCTAGTGATGATGACAAATTATTCCTAAATAAAATCCAGTCAATTGCTGTAGACATGCGGGTGGTGAATTGAAAAAATATTATCGGCAAAAACGTTTTTCTGGAATAACTTTGGAATGCCGCAATGGTAATTCTAAAACAAAAATTCTTTAGAGAGAAAAAAATATGGAATCGAATGACCTATTCATATACTGGGTGTACCATTTGAAAAAACATAACTTTGGATGGCCACGCTCCGCTGGATTACCCAGTATACAAGAAAAAGAACAAAGTAAATGAAATGTTTACAGGTGCTTTGCAATATCGTAATTCCACGTTTTATTCTTCTAATCTCAAGTTGAGATTCTCAACAACCTTCAATAATTCAAGGTGATTTTCAAACAGGACTCTCGCAACACGACAAACGAAAATCTCCGATTCAAATGAAACGATGCCGTAATATCAAAGATAATGCATGTTATATGCAAAGATACGGTCTCACGACAATGTCTCACATATATCAAATTACAAGCGATAACAACTTCTCGTGAAAATGCTGATAGTGCAGCATCAGCAAGTGGTCGCATTTCATTCCCCACAATGCTAATTTTGACACTATATTCCGAACCTTATAAATAGGTCCTGCGTGACCATGAAAGTCAGTAGTTAAGTAGTACTCATATTTTAAACACTTATTCATTGTTGAACAAGTATCTGAAATAAATCAGTTCAAGTCTATCCAGTGTTTTCCACGGTGGTAGTAGCCACCATTGTATCATTTTTTAAAAAAGTCGAAGAGAGAAATCCTGATATAACAATTGGCGCAGTCGCTGTAGGATTCCTGAACGCTGCTTGAACAAGAAAACCTTCTAACTGGTAGCGGTGGATTCCAATCCTTTGAAGAAACAAAGAACCTGAGGAGTCATCACTTGAAGCCCACGGAAGGAACACCCGGTGAAGCCCCTGGTGGAAACTTCAAGAACAAGACAAATCACCCATGAAAGCACTATTGTAAGTGACAAAGAATCAATCATCTCGTTTCACATATTTCCAATTATCATACCGATTGATTATTAACTTGAGCCCAAACCCAGTTTACAATAATAACCTGTTCTATTATAATAGAAAATAGTCGCACAGTTCGACTATTCGAAAAAAGTATAAATTAATTATTTTTAACATTCGATACTGTTCGAGTGAGATCAATTAATTGAGCAACATGGACAATAACGATACCATATAAATTATCTGAGATATTTTCAATTGTCCCTGAATTCGAAGGACATCAAATTTTTCTTACAACCTTTATGAATGCTTGTGATTGTGCTTATCAAATGGCAACTCGTGATCAGAAAAATTTATTAACTATTCATATCAAAAATAAACTCCGAGGAAGAGCTGCCCAACCCATAAGCTCGAGAAACCCTGAAACTTATCATGAAATTGGGCACCTATTGAGTTTGAATTTTGGTGATACCCGAGATCTCACCTCGCTAATTCAAGATCTTCAACGATTGAAACAATTACCAAACGAAACCGCTTTAATTTTCTTTAATCGTTTACAAGTACACAACGCTAAGATGCATGCTTGTATTCAGAAAAGTGCTCTTACTGTAGAGCAGAAACAGGCTCAGTCAAGATTAATCGAAACTATGACATTGAACACTCTACTTACCGGACTAGAACCTAGACTAGGCCAGATAATTCGCGCAGGAAACCCTAGAGACATGCTCGAAGCACATATGCGCATTAGAAGAGAACTTCAATTGTCCTATTTTGAGAATCAAAAACACGACAGACAACAACAAGTAAGAAACAATATTCCCAAAAAACCTCATTCATCTCACCCTCCGAAACGTACATTTTGTGGACATCTTGGCCACTCGTCACACGAATGTCGACAAAGGCAAAGATCCTTTAACTCGAATTTTCCCCAGAATTTTAATACGAACTTTTCGAGACCCGACACTTTTCAACAAAATCGACCCCCAGTAAATTACCAAAATAACCATTCGAGACCACCATTCCAAAATATGCAGAAAAACCCACAACAATTTCAAAATACCCAACCGAAACCAGTTTTCAAAAATCAAAATCAATCTCAGAATAATTTTCGTCCTCCAGTTATTCAACGCAACCCTAATTTCAACCAACAAAGAACATTCTGTATGAATTACCAAGATACAGAATACCAAGATTTCGATTCAGTTAATTATTCAGAATCACAAAATTATTATGAAGATAGTAGCCGAAGATTCGATGACTATTATACGGATAATAGCCAAAACCCTCAACATTATTGCGATCAATACTCTCAGTATGACCAATACGATCAATATAATAGTGGTGTGAATAACGATGAATATCAGGATTTTCTTTCACTCCCTTCTCAAAATCATCCTCCAGATTCCAACCAAACCAACGACCCAATATCGGAAATTCAAACACAAGTCCAATCAATGAACTTAGGAGACTACCATCCCGATCTGAATTTCCTGAAGCAACGTTTCATGTAAGCTCACTGCATGCAATGAATTCTAAAAATCTCTACTATATAAAAGACCTAACAAATACATTCAAAATACTCATCGACACTGGCGCTGGAATTTCCATATTCAAGCCAAAAACTTGTGAAAAATATCTTCACCGATTTTCCGAAAATGTAATAGACCAGGGAATCACAGACCAAAAAGTTTTTATAACAGAATCTACTTTGATGAATTTTAAAGACAATGATCCACATAAAGTATTCGTTTATGATTTAGACATTGAATTCGACGGTCTATTAGGATCTGATTTTCTTGAACATTATAATAGATCTGAAAAACAAACAACTGATAACAAATTTCAAAACAGTTCCTTTATTCAAAGTTACAGAAGACGATATTAAAACCGATAGTGAAACAAATAAAATTTCAATTGAACCTAGGATGGAACGAGTATTCAAACTTAAAAGCAACTTCAAGAACACTGATGCTATACTGCTAGCACAGGAAAAAGAGAAAGTCAGAATACCGAATGCCTTAGTAAAAATTAACGAGAAAGGTGAATTCTTGACGTCAATCATAAATGCCAATGCTATTCCAAAAACCGTAAACTTCACAGACTTTATTTTAGAACCAATATCAAGTTTTGAATTAACCCTGAACTTAAACACCGCTAATGATCAAAATTTGGAACAAATAGATCGAACTCAAGAAATTTGTAATCAATTGAGACTTGATCACTTGAACCAAGAGGAAGAACAAATGATAACAGCCATTCGTTTAGAGTTCTCTGACATATTTTACCTCGAGGGAGACAATCTTACCTTCACGAATGAAATTAAACATACTATCGAAACAAATAAAGCAAGACCAGTGTTCACTAAATCCTATAGATATCCCCAAATCCATAAGGAAGAGGTTAAAAACCAGATTTCTAAAATGCTCAATCAAGGGATTATTCAACCATACGCATCTCCATGGTCGTCCCCAGTTTGGGTAGTCCCCAAAAAGCTAGACGCTTCTGGCAAACCCAAATGGCGAGTCGTTATTGACTATCGAAAATTGAAAGAGCTCTCTGTGGACGATAAATACCCCTGCCCAATATTTCTGATTTGCTTGATCAACTCGGGAAGTGTCAGTACTTCACTACCCTCGATCTCGCGTCAGGCTTCCATCAGATAGAGATAGACCCGAAAGACGTTCAAAAAACAGCCTTCTCCGTAGAGAACGGGCACTACGAATTTGTTCGTATGCCGTTCGGGCTGAAGAATGCTCCATCAACTTTCCAACGAGTGATGGACAACATTCTCCTTGGCATCCAAAACGAGCGCTGCCTTGTATACATGGATGACATTATCATATATTCCCCCACGATCCATGAACACATTTCCAGACTAACCGAAGTCTTCAAACGACTGAGGAAAGCGAATCTTAAGATCCAACCAGACAAATGCGAATTCCTGAGAAAGGAAGTTGCATATCTGGGCCACATCATCACCAAAGATGGCGTAAAAAAAAAACTCGTCCAAAGTTGAATGCGTTCGAGATTTTCCTCGACCAAAAACCCCAAAAGACATTAAATCGTTTTTAGGTTTAGCCGGATATTACCGACGTTTTATCTCGAATTTCGCCAAAATCTCTAAACCTCTGACAAAACTATTACAAAAAGATATTCCGTTTAATTTTGATTCAGAATGCGAAAAATCATTCAATGAACTGAAACTAGCCCTCACTTCCAGTCCCATTTTAATATACCCAAATTTTGAAGAACGTTTTCTTTAAACCACAGACGCTAGTGCATTTGCTATAGGCGCCGTCCTTTCACAAGGCACTATAGGCAAAGACCTTCCGATAGCGTATGCTTCGAGGACACTCTGCAATGCTGAAACTAAATACTCTACCATTGAGTGAGAGCTTTTAGCGATTGTATGGGCCGTGAAACATTTTCGACCCTACCTTTTCGGCAGAAAATTCAAACTGATTACAGACCACAGACCCCTCACTTGGCTCTTTTCAATTAAAGACCCAGGTAGTAGGCTGGCACGTTGGCGGTTGAAACTTGAAGAATACGACTACGAAATAGAATATAAACCCGGCAAAATAAATAAAAACGCGGATGCACTCTCCCGAATAAAAATCAATCATTTCAGACAATGTGCGAATTTTCAGTCAAAACTTGCAATATTGGCGTCAAACGAAAATCCAAACGAACAGACAAACGAAAATCCAAACAAACAGACAAATGAACAGACAGACGAACAACCCCTTCCAGGACCAAGTAAATCACAAGACACTCCACAATCTCAAGAAAACGAAGAAACTCTTCTCGAACAAATTCAAAATGAATTTTACACCTTCGTTGATTTGTACCGAACTCAATCTCTTATTGAATATTCAAAAATAAATTACGATAACAGTCAACTACTAGACAAACAACATAAACATATTCTCACGTTTTTTCGACAAAATCTATTAGAGGATCTCCACGAAAAAATCATAGACGATATTTTCGAAGAGAATGCCGAATTTCACAACAATAGAGTCAATGTCCTATCGAGTAGATCAGTTAAAGGTAGGAAGTATTATATAGTTCCATTGCCTTTCAACCCAGACGCAGTAAACGAACTTCTGTTTTACGCACTTTACAAATGGAAGAACGACATCGACCTTTCAAAGACTTATTTTGTTGAAAATAATTTGGATCTACCTATATTAGAAATGATTTCCTTCATTTTTGCAGAAAAAGACATCAAAATAACTATCTGTCAAAATTTAACAAAAACCCCTGATACAGACGAAATTCCCATCATCATAGACCAATGTCACTCTGGTGAAAGTAACTTACATCGAGGTATCAACGAGACTGTTAGACGAATAAAACAAAAATATAATTGGCCGAATCTAGTAAAAGAAGTAGAAAATTTTATCAAAAAATGCGAAACCTGTCAAAAAGTCAAAATTTGCAGGAAAAATCTAAGCAGTCCACTTGTAATTACTGAAACGCCTAAAACACCATTCGAAAGAATAAACTTAGACATCCTAGAAATTCCAAACAAGAATTATGTTCTCACTATTAGAGATGAACTGACAAAGTTCACCCAAGCATACCCAATGGAGGATAAATCCGCAATATCAGTTGTCAATACGTTAATACTTTTTCTTCAACACTACGGGACTCCACTCAGAATTCATAGTGACTCCGGTCGCGAGTTCAACAATACAATGATGAGAGATCTCTGTATGCTTTATGACATTAAACAGTCATTTTCTAGCATCAACCACCCGCAATCAAACGGCTCTTTGGAACGTTTTCATGCAACTCTTTTAGAAATGATCAGAGCAAATAAAATTGAAAACCCTCACGAGCACCCCTTAGCTGTTTTGCCTTATGCTGTTATTTGTTACAATAATTGTAAAAACAAAACACATGGATTTACACCTTACGAACTTTTATTCGGACACACCTCAGTCAGACCACCTGAAACCCTTTACAATCAGAAAGAATATATATCAAAGTATGTGCGAGACCCCAATAACAAAATATCGTATTACTACAAGATCGCAAGGGAAAGAACCCAGAAACAAAAGGAACAATCAAAAATTAGATTCGACAGGCAAATTTCACCCTCTGTACCCGAATATAAAGTAGGAGACAAGGTTTACGTTAAAGAAATAATAGAATTTTTTCAAAATTCAGCAATGCTAGTCAATTGGAAAACTAAACAAAGAACAAAAGTAAACTTCGAAAGATTAAAACCATATACTGAAAATTAATTTTATTTTCAGGCTTCTCCTGCTGATTCCAGCAGCGTATTCACAATACTCTATTCAACCCATTAACAATACCATCGGCGCCTTCCTTCATGAAGAAACCACTCTGAAAACTTCCAAAGATAAATGGACCCTACTTGTTTATAAAGACCTAGATTCCATAAACTCACCCCTTATTAACAATGATACAATTCTAGAAAATATGTTATATACGTTCGAACAATCAAACCCTAGAATGACTTCTTTCAAAACTGAAGTGAAAACACACATCAGTCTCTTGACTCAGATATCCTCCTCACTTAATTTGAAATATCGAGAAATATTCGCTGATACCGAACAATATGAAAAAAGACCGAAACGCGGCCTAATTAATGGCGTAGGAACTTTCTGGAAAGCAATTACCGGAAACCTAGATGCATCAGACGGTGAATATTATTCTAGCTGTATTGAAAAACTTTCTCGAGACGAACACCAAATAGAAAACCTCTTGAAAAATCAAATAACTGTAACCACGTCGGTGATCAAAAATTTCAATTCGACCATTCAAAAATTACAGATCGATGAAGAAACTTTCAATCGCGATATAAAAGAAATAGAAAAATCTATCTATAACCTTTCGGATGATCTTGCCTTTTACGAAGCACAATTAAAAACATTAGAAGTATGCGAAACATTAATGGAAAGCTATCTTTTCTTAGAAACTACTCTCGATGACATATTGAATTCAATCAAATTTGCTCGATTGAAAATACTCCATAGCTCAATAATTACTCCGAATGATTTGATCAACTCACTTCAGGGAATCTCTCAATCACTTCACAAAAATAACTTGCCTTTACCGATTCAACTTTCAAATGTTGCCCAATATATTGAGATCATTGAACTTGAAGCATATCAAATCGATTCTAGAATAGTTTTCGTTTTGAAAATACCATTAGTCGAGCCAGAAACGTATACTCTTTATCGACTATTGCCGATACCAATACCAGATAATGGAACAGGACTTCACCACATTTTACTAACATTCCAAAAGTATGTCGCGAGAGATGATGAATCTTTGTTGTATATTTCACTTCAAAATCTAGAAAAATGTAAAATTATTATTCATGGCGTGAGAATTTGTTCTGAAGTATTACCCTACCCGTTGGATAGTGAAGCCATTTGCGAAGCTCAGCTGCTTAGAACGTTGACAGCCCCTCCGAAAACCTGCCAATCTTCCATCATCTACGCCAAGGATTACAATATCAAAGAACTAGACGACAACCTATGGCTCATTACAGTATCCGAAGTATCACCAATCACCATCAAATGTACCAATATGGAACCAATAACTAATCTGGTCAAAACCAATTCTTTGCTGAAACTTCAACTTGGATGTAGTTCATTTGTTGGGAGCACGAGAATCCATTCCAAATTCCTCGTCGACAGATACAAAAATAACACCTACAGGAATCACGCAGTACAGATACCCTATAGCTGCTGTGAGCACCTTCCTGAAAAACGACACCTTCCTGAGTTAAAACCCCTGAAACTCAATAAAATCAATGTGGACGAACTCAATATAGCCCAACACAAATTGAGTCAATACTCGACGAACCATTTGTGAACAAGCATATCTCTTGGTTTACATATTGCACTATAGTGTTGATCATCGCCTTGATCGTTCTCTACATCTGTTGCAAATGCCGACGCAGAGGACCCATCCGAATTGGTATAGCTGCCTCAAACGACCAACCACCACCAGATCCAAGACCTAGCAGGACACCCCGTCCCTTGGCAAGGTTCATTCCGAGGAGAAGACCGAGCATCAACATTCAAGAACCAGTGGAAGAAGAAATTCAACTCAACACGAACTATTTCAAAGAAAGTGCTTGATAAAAGTTGCAGCCAAAGCAACAACTTTTTATAATAAAGGGGAGTTGTTATATGCAAAGATACGGTCTCACGACAATGTCTCACATATATCAAATTACAAGCGATAACAACTTCTCGTGAAAATGATGATAGTGCAGCATCAGCAAGTGGTCGCATTTCATTCCCCACAATGCTAATTTTGACACTATATTCCGAACCTTATAAATAGGTCCTGCGTGACCATGAAAGTCAGTAGTTAAGTAGTACTCATATTTTAAACACTTATTCATTGTTAAACAAGTATCTGAAATAAATCAGTTCGAGTCTATCCAGTGTTTTCCACGGTGGTAGCAGCCACCATTGTATCATTTTTTAAAAAAGTCGAAGAGAGAAATCCAGATATAACATGCATCCTGGCGACCTTGTCATCAAAATTTCACGATTTGCTTTCGAATATATTATTTCGAATGTAATATAATAATTCTCATATTTTCCCATCATTCAGTGGATATGTGCAGCATCTCAACACAAACTTTCACGAAATGATACGATGAATGGATCACAAATAGTGCGTGAATTTAATAGGAATATTTCATATACGATTCCGTCGCCGTTCCGTCATCTGGTCCTCCCGATCTGTACCCACAAAAATGTTTCAGTGCGCAACTGAGCTACCGTGGCAATCTGAAATGGATAAGCTGTACATGCGAAATGAAGAAAATGAAAACAAGTTCACAGTCACAGTTCAACTCGAAAGACGAAATTACAAAAACGATTTTTCTCAATAACTATAGAGTAACCTTATTATACGAGTATTCTCATTATCAGACAGGGATACAAAAAATGATTCCAAGGAAGGTATGGAAAGGGGACGAAAGGTGCATCGTAGATAACATTATTTAAAATCCATTCGTCGTTGATTAAAAAACAACGCAGTGTATTCAGTGCAGTTAGAGTTTTGATTTATTATGTTTACATACAGTTTAGTGATACTGATAAGAATAACAGGTATTAATTCACGATGATTTACTCAATAATCACAGACTTGTTATGTTGTGTTTCAGCTCGTACTTCTGTCAATAAACAGCACACCAAAACATATTCATGAAAATTTATGAGAGAAAATAATCATATTTAGAATCCAGAAGTTTTTATGTATGTATGTCACAAAAATGTCGAACTGATTATGGAAAGAGACTTCAACGCCACAGTTAGGAAAGATTATGTGATAGTCCCAGCTTGAGTGGATATTTTTGTTGTAAAGGTCATGAGTTCCAGAACTGATCTGAAGAAACTGCAAAAATAATAACTTTCTTTGAAAGTTGTGACCTCGAGTAGGTAATGCGGTACTCATAGTATAACTCAGGGGAAGCTACAATCCTCATATACTACACAATCTCAGAAGAATTATGTTGTTGATTTGCTATTCCAGTCATCACTCATGTTGAAATGATGAACTTACAAACAACAACAGTCAGAATAATTCAAATATCCATACCAACAACGAAAATAAAATATTTCATTGCAATTCAACCTGTTTTCTCAATGGATTATTATTTTGGATGTGAACGTCTTTAAAAGTCATCTTCATCTGGAGCTTCTCCAAGTTTCCCGACGAAAACTTTATGTCGAATATCAGAAATTTGTTGATCAGTTGTACAGAAACATATATCGATAACAGCATCATTGACTGTCTCTAAAACTTATTTATATCGATATGTTTCGGTTTTCGATGATCACCTGGGTTCTTTAATAAGAATATGCAACTCTGATCTTCATAAAATGTTATGATTTTATCCACTTGAACGTCTAATTTTTCCAATATACTTCCGATCCAATCATAAATATTGAATAGAAATCCTGTTGCCGATTTCCTTCCAATTATTTCGTTGTCTCAGTCCGAGTCTGCATTTCCTTGCAACATGTTTTATTTGTTTGTTTTATAGAATACGGAATATCAATGTTGCCTATAAGAGTCTCACTAACTATCGAAAATTTACAGAAAACATTGATATTTTGTTTGAAGTATAGAGAATAGCTTGAGTCTGGTCTGAAACCATGGATGACAAACATAAGTGATCCTAGGAGTTGTCTGTAGAGTTTGTGAAAATGTGTAACCTTTCATAAGTCGCATCTAACTCCAGTTTTTTTTTGATTGGAAACATAGGATCACAACATTCCGTGGAAGCCTTCTCGAGAACTGAACTTAGATATGTTCTTTGGTTAATGGTGGAAACCTTAGGCCATATGAGCTTCGCTAGATACGGCATTTAGGTTATTGTTTATGCAGTTGATTTTTCGAATTCGAATAGTCGTGGTGTTTGACACAGTTTGACAATATGACAATTGCTTTCAGTGTGGAGTTTTTCGTATCTTCTGTGCCTACTTGCTTGTTTTCTCTGTGGAATATTTGAAAGCAATGAAGCAGCTTCTCTTACTGAAATGCTCCTGAAGCCAAGACGGAAAATAGAATAGATGATTTGAAATCAGAAGGTGAAATATATCTATTTTACATTATCACAATAATCAGGAAGACCAAAGATATGTTATTATTTAACTTCTCAGACTCAGATGATGTTCTGTTACCCCCTCGAAGTGTTTCAAGGTGACAACTCTGAATGATTTACCGGCATCTTCGACATTTGCGATAACACTGAAATGAACAATTTTGGCCTCAGAGCCAGAACAATATTATTTGAAGTTATTTTTTGGTATTAGTATAATTAAGATATATACATTCCACAGTGTAATGTGCTTACCAACAAATGGAAACATTCACTTTTCTAATTGTATGGCTCCTCGACTATCTCTCAATTATTTATTGGTGATGTAATGGTGACTTAAATTCATTGTTGTAATGTACTTTAATGAATGGTTTTGAAATAAGTATCTTTTAGATTAGATGACATTTATTTCAGTCAAAATTACAATGCAATGTTTATCCCAATACCTAGACAACATATCATTTCTCAAACTTAAAATGTGTTCTAGAATCTACCTACGCCTAATAATATTTCACAATCTACCTACATCACATATTCCCTTCTATTTTTTTTTTACCCAAAGAAAAAAAATCATAAGAAAGACGTTGAGGATGCCTTATAATTCGTGTAGGTCTGCTAGTTGTACCATTTTCTTCTTATATTTCTTGTGAATACTCATTATCAGAAGAATTTCTATCTGTACATCTCAATTCATCAAATTCAAAATTAACATTTTCTATTTCAGAACTAGATTCAACAAATTTCAATTTTTTTAATTGATTCAAATGTCTTTTCCATTTAACGTTTCCGATTTCTGGTGTTACAACAATATAAGTAGATTTGCCGATTCTCTTAAAAATTGTTCCTTTTAGCCGGGCTAACTTCTATTGTACAATATGGGGCATTTCTATAGTAAATTGAAAAATTATTTAGTGCCAGATTTATACCCATTTGTTTAGTTCTACCCAAACTATTCTTCAGTGCGTTTTTCACGGTTTTTGCGGCATTTTCTGCAGTTCCATTGGAAGATGGATGATAAGGAGGTGAAATAATTTGTATAAAATCATTTTTCCTCAAAAAAATTTCGAATTCTTTAGAGAAAAATGATGTTCCATTATCTGTTAAAATTTAATGTGGCAAGCCATCACGTGCAAAACACGAACGTAAGATTTCTATGGTTACTGAGGAAGTGATAGATTTCATAACACCTTCAACCAATTGGAATGAGCATGAACTAAAATTAGGAACTGCCTATCCATGAAAGGTCCCATGAAATCTAGATGTAAACGAAACCACGGTTTTTCTCGCCAAGGCCAAGGATTCGATAATGCTTTTTCAGGTGATTTTTTGTCCACCAAACAATTTTCACAAGTCATACAAATTGCCTCAATATCCTTATCTAGTTCCGGCCACCAAAAATATGACCGAGCCAAACTTTTCATTTTTATGACACCCATCTGTGAAACATGCAAACTATCTAATATATCTGATATATAATATAATATGACGACGTAGTGATTTGGGTATAATGATTGTATTATTCCACAATAAACATTCTGATTCTATACTCAGTTCGTTTCTGAATCTGTGAAATGGAACTACTTTTTTATTCGAAATAAATTTTGAGTCACTTTCATCCCAGTTAGTTCGAACATTTTAAATTATTCTAACTGAAATCTCGTCACTCATATTATGTTCCCTCACCTTTTCGAAATTCATCAAAAAATGCTCATTATCTGAAAAATATTGAATGAAATTCAAATCAATTTCATCGAACTCTCTTTTTTCCGAAGAATCAGGTAATCTCGATAAAAAATCGGCTCGGTTAGATTCTGACTTAAAAATTTTTATATCGTATCGATAGTTTGATAAGATAAGGGCCCATCTTCTCAATCTGCTGAAAATTGGGGTATGTTTTTATGTGGATGAAGTATGTGTGAAAGAGATTTGTTGTCTATTACTAGAATGAATTTTCCACCAAATAAATAATTATTGAATTAACTGAGTCCCCCTCTAAACGATCAATATGCTGTTTTCTATCTATTCCTGTGACCAATATATCGTCTAGAAAACAAACAACCTCCTCCAAGCCTTGGAGTAACGTTCCCAATTTTTTTTTTTAATTTGGCAGGAATGTTGGCTATTCCGAAAGGGGCCCAGTTATGTCTGAACAGACCTTTATGAGTTGAAATAGTTACTAAATTCTTCGAGGATTCATCAAGACAAATTTGTTGTTTGTTGAGCGTTTGATAAATCTAATTTGGTGAAATGTACACCACGCTGTAGCCGAACAAACATTTTTGGTAATGGAAATTGATCTACCTCAATATATGGATTGACAATTACTTTGAAATTACCACATATTCTCACGGAGCCAACCTTTTTCAAACTGGGCACTATTTGAGTTCCCCGTTCCGAATAATCCAAAGGTTCGATAACTCCAAGTTCAATCAAACGCTGTAACTCCTTTTCAACTTTTTCTCTCATGACAAAAGGTAAAGGTCTTGCTCTAATAAATTCTGGACTTACTACATTCAGTTTGAGTTTGATGGGAATCTTTCCTTCGGTGAAAGTCCCAACCCCAGGAGAAAATGAATCCTGATATTCATTTTTAAAATATTGTAGATCTTGAGGTATATTTATGAAATCCAAAGTAGTAATATTCAATTGAAATACATTGAAGAAATCGCGGCCTAATAATGGCGGTCCTCCATTTTCAATAATATAAATTTTCAATTTTACTTCTCTGTTTTGGTAAGTTATATCACACTCAATCAACCCTGAAGATTCAATCGGGTTTCCATTGTGAAGAGTGAAAGTTTCATGCTTATCAAGAATGCTGTTATGTGAAAAATGATTTTCATAAAATGATCTAGAAATCACACTGTAACCTGCTCCTGTGTCCAAATAGAAAGTGACATTTTGCTTGTCAATTTCAACTGTTACCTGAATTGGATTATTTTTTGGTTTGATAGAAAATAATGAAAATTCCTCATTATCCAGATAATTGTTCGAACTATATTTGGTGTTTTTACTATTCTGATTACCTGAATACTTTCTATTTGGACAAAGAGGAGCCGAGGGCCCTTTCACTTGGCAAATATGGCAATAACAATCTCGATAGGAACACTTATCGGTTGAATGATTTCTTCGCCAACAAACTGCCCTTCTCTCCCTTGATTCCCATAGCTTGTTGCAGTGATATAAATCCTCGATTTTTCACCTGTTTTCGCATAATTCTAATCTGAATCTCCCCTCTTGAAAACATCGACACCAATATTTGATTTGGTCGATGCTATCTCAACGGCGTCAGCAAATTTGACTCTTTCCTTTTCTTCAAACAATCGGTCTTTGATTCTTTCAGTTTCATATCCTCTTAAGCACTTTCTATTTGTTCAGCTCCTCCGAATTTGCATGCCAAAACCAGATTCCTCAGGCGCGCTGTCCATTCTTTGGGAGTTCCGATCTCTTGCTTTCTGGCTTCAAAAAATTTCTCTCTGCTCGCAAACACCGAAGTGACTGGCTTGAAGTAGTTGTCCCTCATCCCCGTTATCTCATCGTATGATTTTTGTTCCGGTTCTATTGGTAAGCACATATTGAATAACAGTTTATACGCTTCTTCATTAGGTAAGTTCTTTCTATATTCCTTGTCGATATTATTGGCAGTGAAATAGTTATTTAGTCTTCGATTTTAAATGAACCAATCAGCTATATCTGGTACGAATTCTTGAATATGACCTGCATACTGATTTTCTTTATTTTAATTCATTTCTCTCAGGATCTAATTAATATTGACAGTTCAGTTGTTACGATTATTTGTGTACAGAGTGTTGAGATAGGTTTGTGAACGTGTTGGTAATTTTTGTATTATTATTATTTTTCAAATATACCCTGAGATTGTAACAAGGCCTTCTTGCTGAGTCTAACTCAGGATATGTTCATTTTTGTCTATTGTTTCGATTGATACCCTTGATATTTACGATACAAAAATAACAATCATCGTGATGGTTTCTTGTTTCCCTCCAAATCATTGGTAGTCCAAACTCAAGGAACGCCCTCTTTCCAACTGATCATTGCCGCAAATGTTTAATGCATGTTTTACATACAAAATGTGGAGCTCACGATTTATCCTGGTCCCTCAAGTGGACGCCAAAATAGGCCAGATAAGATCTCTTCACAAAGTCAGAACCACGTTTCCTACTTTCTTTGAAAGTGTATTCACCAAATACATAACAAAACACCTCTGGTTGAGTTAAACAACTCCTACTTGTGGATGCCAAGCCTGTAGTTTAATATTCAGAAAACGTACACAAAATTAAAGCAACTCCACTAAGGCTCCAGAGTTAACTGAAACCTTCAAGGGTAGAAATATACAGAAGGTATAGATAGATCGATTTTTACGATCATGGGCAATAACAAGTACCTAAGATGGGGTAAATACATGCCAATTTCAGGTAAGAAAGTTTGGTTTTGACCTGCAAAGATATCACTATTTCATTATTTTCACCTGTTATCAGAACTAAAAATGATTGGCCTGTATCTGAAGAACTTTAGCTGCTACGAGAAAATGCCAGACATTTTTGAAATCAGCACAACAAAAACATTCCGATTCATTTTATAATCTACCAGAACCAAAACAATAATATTATTTTGTTGGTTTGTGATTATTCTGTAATAATGACACAGTTGAAATTATGTATTATAATATTTATTTTCAACTATTACATAATGTAAGTAGGTATTATACTTATGGTTTCTGCAGTATAATGCTATGTATTATTCCCTTGAAGAATAATTACGAGGGATTAATAGCAAGTCTTTATTCACTCTTGTTGTCCTATCACAAAATTTCTCGAATCGAATATTACCATGGAAACGATACAACCAAACTTCTAAGTATCAGTGTCAAACGCGCAGGTAGTGTTTGTTTTGAGTGGAATGAAACTGAAGAATCATTTCTTTATGATAAATAAATTGGTCGTAAATAGAGTATAGGTACTACTCGCAATAATGACTATTATTCTCTCGGAATATTACTCCCTCGTCGCTGACGCGGCTCGGTTTGTGAAAAATCCTCGAGAATAATAGTTATCATTATTGACTCGTTGCATGGGATAATACTAGAGATTGACATACGGTGTTTTCGTTCGCTTGATCAGAATATCACTATTCGAGTGAATCACTCTCAGTCAATTATATATGATCTTTTCAGGATCAAGGATACGTAAGAGGTATATCTTAACGAGTTGTCAAGGATGAGACCCAGATTTTTTGTCCTACTTAAAAAAAAAGGTTCACACGAAAGAGAAGCCCTCCATGAATCACGGGACAGGAGATACGAATTAGAATTAACTTTGAATTTGTGAAGGTTTTGAGCCGCAGGAAAACCTCCCTTGGCAATCGATCCCAAAGTTCAGCTGTTTTATTGAAAAAAGATACCTGAGCAAGAGAGATTCGACAGGTCTACAAGCTCACAACAAAAGGATGGGAATTCTGCACTCGTCGGGTCATCCGTGTTGATAATGCCAAGAGTGGAACGACCGACGACAGTTCAGAAGAGCACCGACCGTGGAAATATTCACAGAAGAGAGACAAGTCTCCGTCTGTTTCAAAGAAGTGAGCGAGTCTGTGAGCGGAGAATTGTTTTCCTCTGAATAGAATGAAGAAGTTTCAATTAATGTTCCGGTGTCGAGCCCAACAAATGAGAACTATTAACCAAGCCAGGCCGTATCTGTGCCTTTCTAGTTTTGTTTATATCGGTCTTTTTCTGCGATATCGGAGTGTGTGGCCTTGTTTAAGAAGTCAACAAGTACGGAGAAGAACATGAAAAGTAGACCGGAAGTGACAATCATGGCGGCCAATATGGTGGCAAGAATGTAAATATTTTTTTCATAAATTCCCTCCAAATGCATGATTTTGATCGATTTTAAGTTATAGTCCCACATTATTGAGAACCGAAATCTTGTTTACCGAAATCTTGTTTCGAGGAAAATGTTCGCACGCGAAAGTGCGAAAATCAAGATCGGGTCAAAATGTCAGATATCATGCTGCATGAAAACACCCGCTTTGATTGATTTCATCTCTTTAATGATTGTCACCTTCACTTACGTGGGCCCTTTTTATCAAAATGAGAAACTTAGGGACTGATCATTGATCTCGTGACATTCATTTGCGGGGGGGGGGGGAAGAGCCAGTTTAGGAAATGTAATCCCGGCGTTCGTGATCCCGGAAAAAAAATCGGTCGTTATTGTGAAAAGAAAATCCCGGGATTTTTATGATCTGGAATAAGTATATTTTCTGTCCGAAAAATATTCCTACGAGAATATTAATGATATCCAACAACAAAGTTATAATCGGCAACAGAGCGTTCAGCTCCGCTCACAAAGTGAACCACCCCAGCAACAAAAATTAGATCATGTCAGTCAGAAGATAGAACAGGTTCGTTATTATCTAGTGCGTAGTCGCATACGTCAACCTAAATATTATTTTTGAAATTGATATATTGCCAATTCGCAATAACATCATAACATAGGGATTGTTATTTCATTTTATTAATGTTTTGATTCGAACCAAATTTTTCATACTCTCCTGCTTCCTGTAGCATCAGCAAGGCTTCCTTTTCATCAGTCATAGATGCAAGTGCATTCATCATCACATTGGGTATGCCAGCGAATTGCACAAATTTTGGTCAATTCACTGCGGCATTCGACGAGCTAGTCAGCAAGAGGAGTGCCAAGTACCTCGAAGTTCACATCCTCACCGATACCGTAACTTCTCAATTGTAGGGGTTACGGGGACTAAGCGGGCTAGAGGCTTTGCCCCTGTTTCTCGCGTGATTATCAATACTGACGTGGCGATACTGACCAACATGAGCTCCTTCCTTTCCATCTCTGAAAACAAGGTGGATTTTTTTTCAAAAATCACATATATTATGAAGCCCACCGCACTGAAAGCATTCCAAGGCGCTGCCTGCACTCTCCTACGCGGTCTTGGGGAGATGCCCTCTTGCTGGTGCCCTCAGCAATAGAGAGGAGTTCTTTGTTCTACTCAACGGCAGATGGGACAGAAAACGTCATGTTTAGACGGGTCAGGCAAATGAAGCTACTACCACCTAAAAGTGATTCACTGCGACGTCACTTGCATATGGCTCATTATCGAGTGAGTGAATAAATGCAGAAAACTTCACACTACCACAAACGCACTTCACTTTGAGAGGTTTGATCTGAGGGGTATGTCTGGAAAAGTGTCCATATGCCTCGGATAGCGGTTGATGCCAATTCTTATGATGCTACCGCTGGTGCCCAAAGCTCGGCCAGAATTGATTACCTGCAAGTGCAAGGGTGCTTGCGACACAAGGTCAAACGAGAGTCGCAAGCAGGATGTACCCTGCATTGAGCAATGCGTGGGCGGCAAAGAAGAATGCGATAATTTTGAGAATTTTGGAATTGAGTGAAGATCGACATTGTTTTGCATTTTCATTCCTTTACTGAATGTCTTTTCCTTCGCTTCTTTCTTCCTCAAATATACCAATGAAGCTCACAAATGAAAGAAGAAACCTTCTCCCACATGCGGTGGACGAGTGCGATATAGCCGCCATTTGGACCGCCAACTTGAATTTTCTACTTCCGGCTGCGCAAATTTACCCGAAAACTAGATTACGGTGATCAATACTGTATACTACAACTCGAAACCGATCAAAATTATGAATTTGAAGAAAATTTATGAAATATACATTTCTTTCGCTATATTGTATCTGCCACTTCCGATCGCCTCGTTATGTTCTTCTTCGTATTTGTTAACTCCTAAAATATGACCACAGACTTCGAGATCGCACAAATAGACCGATATGAACGAAACGATAGCAAACGGCTGCCATCTAAAATTGTTCATTTTTGTTAACTAGCTGACGAATGTCAACCCTCAGAAGTAGAAACTTGTGCGAGCAATGGATCAACGAGGCCTTACCTTTCAACATGCGATTACCCAGCAGTGTGGTCCGGAGGGGAATCAAACCGCGGTCTTCTGCTTGGAAGGCGAATGTGATAAACCACTACACTACCGTCATCTTCAATATCTCACTTCCGGTCAGAATTTCGGGTCGACAACAGGCAGATTCGGATTCAGTGGGGTCGAATTAGGAGAAAAACGCTCATTTCCCGCTTCTTACATGAAATGCTCATCTTTGCATGTAAAATTTCAAAAACTTAGCTCCGACTTCCATTAGAAGCTGACGAGAAGTGAAGTATTCATTCGCATGAAATAAAAATCAAAGATTCTGGGAGGAACCATGATCGATCGATCTCACATGGTTTCCCATGAAAGATTATTACTTATTGTAATTTCTAGCATCGAGATACTTGACTGTGTAGGAGTAGTTACTCCTGACATCTGAATATTGGATAGAGAGAAATCGGCTTCCTTTGAAAAGAGACATGCCTGGGTTTCCCCAGTATTAAATTCCACCAAGTTAATGTTATCCCATTCTATTATTTTCGTCAAGTCATCGTTAATTCTATTGTTGCTTATGTTTCTCTGAATTTTCATGACTCGTGCCGCTATGGGGATTCTGGAGAAGAGAAACTATAGTGTAGCCGCTGGAAAGATAGAATGATCACGTTATTGAATTAACGTAACACACGTAAATACAAAGCACAAATGAGTACAGTACAGTGTAAACAGTTCTTCATTTATTTCAGTTTAGAAGGCGTGGCATCGTACGCCGCGCAGGCTATATATGGATGCAGGCATTGACTGTTCACGCGTCCGTGAATTCTATCCTCTGAACGGCCCGACTATAGTATGAAGAGTACTGTCGTCCACAAAACTATGCACTGAACAAGATGTTTCCTCCAGCAAATCATTGATGTGAAACAGAAACAAAGTGAGCACCAGAACTGAACCCTGTGGAACACCTATATTTATTGAGAGAATATCAGACGATACTCCATCAACAACTACATAATATAGAGACCTATCAGACGAGAAACAAAGCACTGATTGAGGAGGCAAACCATTAGACGGCAATTCAGAAAGGAGACCCGGATGCCAAACTCGATGGCACGCTTTTGAATTTTCGAGCACAATAGCTAACGTTCCTCCGAGTTTTTCGGTAGAATGCTGCCAACTGTGTGAAACTTACGCCTTAAAGTCACTGATTTATCGTTGATGTCGAAATCCGTATTGTCGAGCAATAATTATTCCAAATTCTTTAGACATTTGAGAAGCTTTATATCGATTGCTTTTCATTTAACTAGATTATAGAAAGCAATGCAATTGATCTAGAAGTGCAAGGTGGAGTTTTCTTCCTCTTTTGAGGAACTGGCTGAACTCAGACTTTTTTCTAGGTAGAAAAATTCGCAAAGTACCGGTGTCAATTCGGGGGCATACACAAGATTAATCGCTGAGAATCTATCAGATCCGCCGACAGGCTTGATACTCGGGAGTTTTCACCCGATGGGTCCACAGTTGAATTTCTAGCAAATATATTTGCTTTTTGTTGGACAGTGGTGCCTTTTGATCCATCCTCTTTGGTTGAGAGAAATGAACTCAAAGTTAAATTTGCAGCCACCGCTTTAGCAAATGACCAAAATGAACGAAAACCGTTTTATCAAAGATTGTGAAAATCGTTTTGATATTCAACAAGTCTTGAACGATTTTCATAATTATATGCTTCTTCAGATGGTTCAATTGTTTCACTGCACCTATTCCTTGCATTGACATATTCGGATATCGTTTCTGAATCTGGATTTTTGCGCCATCGATTGAATCTCGCTTATTTGAATGAGACAGTCTTAGAGCAGCTTCTATTGAACCAGGGTTTTTCAGACTGTGGTACCTTCGTACTACTTGGAATTAATGTATGCTGGTACCAGAGATACCTTGAGCGCATAAAGTGGGATCACCATAA
Organism: Zygogramma bicolorata; assembly: GCA_032362365.1. NCBI lineage: Eukaryota > Metazoa > Arthropoda > Insecta > Coleoptera > Chrysomelidae > Zygogramma > Zygogramma bicolorata. The sequence goes on from JAVJAQ010000838.1 coordinate 529,267, forward strand.
GAAAAACGGACCCTCATCCAAGGAAAATCAGAGAGGAACATTCGAAGACCATCTCAGTCGGCTGACTTGTGATGCTAGATACGACGTGTGGATAGATTAACCCTTTCGCATGTGCGGATGGAAAGCACGTGCACACCTCTGGAATGGAGCCGTGTACGAGTGTGGCGTTATGTACTTGTTTTCTTCCTACCATATTTTGTTGTAGAATGAACACTGTGCGAGTGAACTGAGATAAATTAGTACAATGGCATCAATTGATTCTTCTACTTCGAAAGAGAGATAAATTCGAGTATCATCAGCATAATTATGGACTGAACAGTACCTAATTATCGATGGTAATTGTGATGTATACAAAACGATAAGGAGAGGACCCATGATGGATCCCAGTGGAACCACTGCCAGTACTTGGGAAGAAACTGAAACTTGCTTGTTGTAAGGCACCGACTGTGATCCCAGCAAGGTACTTTCTAATGAGCTTGATAGCATGAGACGAGAATCCGAGTTAGTGAAAAGTCAAGTTATACTAAGGCAGTCATTGAATTTTGATCCATAAATAAATAAACAGAATTATCGTGATACATGTGTGTACGGCGCGCGTAATTTTGATTTTTTTTTTCACGCTCGCGGGACGCATCATTTGACTATTTTCCGAATTGATTCGGACAAGAAAATGCTTAGTGGGATGCATGTTCGGCATAGGTGCAGTAGGTAAGTATTTCAGTAAGTAATCCAAATCTTCCTTATTTGCAGCAATTATTCGAGTCATATCGGAAATTCTGGAGATAAGATCCAGATCAAATTTTAACTTCTACGTAGAAAAATACCATTTATAATTTGCAATGATGAGGAATATGTTTGTATCAACTTTGTGAATATTTATTTCCTGTTCATTTTATAACATAAATTGACTAAAATACTGTACAAACCTTGGCAAAATGTTACATTCCTGTATCGAGATATTGCTCACCTCGACATTCATAAAGCAATTTCATCTCCTGGGAGAAATGATCAACTTTCCGCTTCGGTATGTTGTTTCGATATTCCTTCAATCATTTTTGTTTTTTGCTACAATGGCTACGAGAGAGATTGGTCTAAGGTGACGAGATTATTGATAAAAATGATAAAATAATACACTTATATGCCCGTAATCCATTTCATAATGAGGTGCAGATTATACAGATTTTCAACCAATAGAAACAAATTATTTTCCAAACAAGCATGGTGTGCGTTTGACGTTAGCCAAAATCAGTAGGTAGTAACTACAGCTGAACTTCGATAATTATCAAAATGCAGTACAGAATCATTATATTTTCTATTTAACAAATGCATGATATATTCCTTTATTTTCGATAATTTCAGCAATGTTGCTCGTGGCGAAGATCCGAGCTAGACATCCATTTGAGATGCGGGTTCGAAGCTAGTCCCAGAAATCCGCTTCTTTTTCGTGTTTTTTTCTTCTCTTCATTTATTATTATTGTATTTTCCGAGGTAATACTATTAATTACAATCTTGTAGAATTTTCTAAAGAAAAACGATTATTTACTATTTTTGTGTTCAATAAATATAATATTTATAGTTCTTCATTATTTATCGGGTGTAGAAAGAATAGCGCATGCAACTTTCATGTAATGATTATTAACACACTCGCATGAACCATATGAAACTCACCTTCGCTTCGGCTAGTTTCGTATTCCGATTAATACTCTATGTGTCAATAACCATTCTATTACATGATCGCTTCATAATAGACCATTTGAATTATAGGTGCGATTGCAATTTTTTCTAGTGATATTGGCCAATTTCCAGTTTATGGAACTATGGATGCTGGTGTTCCAAAATGAATTAGGATACAAATTATTCTGTAATATAGGTTCGAATATTTTCTATATATTTTACTCTACCTGTCATGGAAACGATGAAATGTAATCAAAAGAATTAAAAAGCACAATAAGATAAAGTATTTTACGAGGAACAATCGGTTCTCCATCCGAATACAAAATTGCTGACGATTGTGTGGATACGAAAAGAGGATAGAACAATAGTTCTTGGAAAATTAGATCGAAGAGGAATTAGGAGGTTGCATTGTTGTTGACTCTGATTGGGGATCAAGCCCATATAATTCACCAAAAACTAAATATTTATCTAAATCATGTAGAATTTCAATGAAACATTTTGCAAAAAATGACGGTTTTCAAGAAAAGAATAAAAAAAACATGATTTTAACACGAATCTGTCAAAGAATTGAATGTCAGAATTGAAAATGGAGCAATCAATTATAATTTTGGAAACATATTACCAGACGTACACGAAGATATGTTTTTTTCTGGTTCAAAAAAGGACTTATTCTACACGTTTTAAAAGAACATTACATATATTGGTTGTGAAAATAGAGTCAACTCATCTCTGGGATCATCTTCTTGTTCACCCCTGTATAAACCGAATGCAAGGCCAAATTATTCAAGAAATACTCCAGCAAAGATCAATCGATCTTCACAGGACAAAAAGGGTCGAGGTCAGAATATTGCGACAGTGATGAAAGCATAAAGCAAGATTTCAAGATGTAGAATGTAGAAGATGTGGTGAAGGTTTCCATATTTTTTCTAGGTGTGAATTCAAAACATATACTTGGCAGAAATGGCAACAAAATTTATCATAAATCTATCTCAAAGGCTTGTCATCTCAACAAAGATTGATGGAAATTGACTTTATGGAGATGCATTACGTAAATTCTTCAGAATTTGTTGAGTCGTCATTTATGGTGAAAATGATTGTTGGAGAGATTTCGTTGTTGATGGAAGCTGATTCAGAAACAGGGTGCTGTAATTTCAAAAAAATACCTCATCGTCTTTCGGAAGAAATATCTGTTCGTTTGGAATCATATGATGGTGATGTAATTCCTGAAGAAGGAATTGCGATTGAGATGAAAAATAATGACAATTCTATTCCTTATTATAGATTTCTCGTTGATAGAGAAAGCACATGTTTATTAGGAAGAGATATAATAAAAATTTTCAAATTCATTATTGGTGTTACTCATGAGATGAATAACATTTAAGATATGAGTGACTTAAAAAAACTCATGAAAAAATATAAAGAATTATTCAGGAATGAACTTGGCTTATATAAATGAGAAAAATAGAACTGAAGTTGGAAGGAAGTGTTTTTTCAACCAAGAAAAATTCCCTTTTTTTAGCTTCACGAAACTAGGTTTTCCGAATACATACAATCAGCTCGAATTCACTGAGGAAACAAAAATAAATTGTCAGTTACATCAGTTCGACTGCTCATGAGGAAATAATACAATTGAATAGATTACCGTTATGTACGTGTTACAGGGTGCCAAGGGGGTTTCAATTTTTTTTTATGTTGATATTGTCGCAACAGGAAAAAGTAGAGAAGAACAGCCCATTAATTTCAAAAAATGTTTTTGATAGGCTATGTGAGGTAGGATTTATGATGAATAATAAGAAATGTAGTTTTTTTGTGAGTATTTACAATATTCGATGGATAAAAAAGTTTTAGTGTGGTCTGATCATCGACCACTAAATGCATAATTTGGGAGAAAATTAGGGTAAACCCCATATTGCAGCGAAAAGTTTGCAACGGTGGGCTTTTTTGCGGATTCTGTTGTTTTTCAGTATATTAGTGGTAACGAGAATGGTGGAGCGGATAGTTGATCGGTTTTTTCCCTTGCGAAAATTAGTTTAGTGAATCAGACCATCTCAGAAAATAAATTAGAGCTGATTCCATTCTGAGTGGAGTTTATTTCTCTATCAATATAGGTTGGCCAGATTGAATTGAAGATGAGCCCGAACCATAATCAAGTAGACCATAATTGTGTATGGATCAAGGTTCATTCATATATATGGGGGTATAGTTTGTTGATACAAGCAGAACACAACGCAATAGTTGAATTGAAATGTTAAGCTGAAAATACTTTTGATGGCCTCATTTGGGTCAATATATTGAGCAGTACGTTAAAAATTATGAATGTTGTATGAGTCAATCTCAAAATTCGAATGAAGTATCCTTGATGACATTTACTGAAAGTGAGAATGTTTTTAATAGAATCCATAGATGTTTTTGGTCCTTTGGGGGAAAAAAGTTTTCAATTATAACCGATTCAATTTCAGAGTTTCCTGAGATACATGGAATGTAGAAAATATATTCTATTGGAAAAATTGAAAGATTGTTTCGCCAGATATGGTTGACCAAATTCCATTGTTTCTGACAACGGAACCTTCTTAGTCTCAGCAGATTTTGAAAATTCCTGCAGAGAAAACGGCATTTTGATTATCCACCTTATAATTCTTCGACGAATGTTACTGCTGAAAATGGAGTGAAAACATTCTGAATTTTCTGAAAAATCTTATGATTGTTTGAGAAATAGGAGAGATACCCTCACTACAATGGTAAATTCATTTTTGTTCCCCTATCGCAATATTTCATATTGTGTTACTGGAGGAACTTCATCGAAATTGAGGATTTCACCTAAAGTAGAGACTCGACTACATTTTTCAACTCGTCATGCTCGAGTTGAATCAGCACAAAATCAAATACAATTTTATAGATGAAAAAGAAAAGTAAATTTTGAAGTAGGAGAAATTTTAGGTATATTTTGAGAATCACAGACATCGTTCAAAATCTTCATCTTGGACAAAAGCTAAAGTATTACGAATAATGGGTTTGCTGAATTATTTTTGTCTACTATCACGCGATACAGAGTTAGAGTGGTACAATTATTCCAACGTCTGAAACAAAAGTTTCCTTCCTGCCATTAATGTAGTGTGTTGTTGTCACTTTTGTTGACCCAAGTCCAGCAGATGCTCTCGAAATTTCCAACCGGGAACCTTCGTGCAGGAAGTTTCATCAAAAGTGACAACAACATACAAGAGTAATGGCAGAAAACTTTGGCTTCGTGTGTATGTAGAAAATTAACACATTTTCCATACATTACAGTAATTATTTCGATCCAACAATAACGATAAACAACGGCAATTATTTGTATGCGCTCTTGATGTAATTAGTCTTTCCTAATGTATGTATTGAATTGAAAATATCACGTTATCTTGGATTATTACATAAAAAAGGTAACCTTGGACGTCGTTCAGTAATAGCTTGTTTCTGTTGACACATCTTGGACTGATATATTTGTTTTCTCATACAACTTTTTGTTGACCAGATAATTCCGGCTTTGGAATTATACAATCGTAAACGACTTGGAGAAGGAAGTTTCATTCAAAGAGAAAATTGACGAAATCAAAGTGAATAATAATGAGACATGTGTCAAAACTGAGGACAAGGTCACTCCAGCAATCATTTTCAGTGTTCAGGGCATTTCTGTAGTAGTTATGTCGAGCTAATAAAGAGAACTGAATTTCTTGTTATTCAATACTTCTGTTACATACACACCTTCAAGGAGAGGGCTCGGAAAAGATTGACTTTCTCATCATAATATCGAAATAAAAAAAAAGTTATCATTTCATTGGGCCGTTGTCACCAGAAAGTAGCATCTGCGTACGAGCAGTGTTCTTTCAAATTGAGAAAACAGGTCCGAAAGATGAATGTTGTATATAGAAAAAAATATTTTTTCAATATTATTGAATACTCAGATAACAATATTAACAACCTTCATCTGTTCTTGAAAGTCTTTGGCAGGCTGGTTTCAGATATTCAGTGTACCTGAAAAGAAATGAATTAATGCCGGATATGAGGCAAGTTCTCCTTGAAAAAGTCATACATTACCCAAAATCTTGTCTTTCCATTCCGAAATATTCAATGAAGACTACCATTGAATTGACAAAATGGTTAAGGCTCTCGCGGCCGAGGTTATTAGTATAACTAATTTTCTTCGGACTTGAAGGCCGTCGTTCTTTGTAATTTCTTCCTAACGTTTCGCTAGCGCGAGTGGCCAGCTTCTTCAGAGGCTTACCTATTTCTGATAACTAAACGTTTCGAATTACGCCTTAATAAATAAGGCGTATTTATATTGATGTAGGTAGTCTGGAGTGTTAATTACTTTTGTCGGGTTCGGAGAATAATCATCATTGTTAGGTGCCGCACTACCTGCCGTAATTTCATTAGTTACTCTTGATTTCCTCAGAATAGGATTCCAAATTCTTTTTTTCTGTTGAAATTGTCCGCATGTTTCAGGATCTCTATCGCCTCCCGTACCAGTCGGCTATGATAACCCTGGACGGGGACAATCAGTTTTGCATTTTCAAACAGAATCCTGTGGTCACCCTCACTCAGTGCGTGTTCGGCCACCGCCGATTTGTCAGTTTGCCCTAGCCTGCAGTTCCTTTCATGCTCTTTGAGCCATTGAGCCTTGTTCCCATGGATCTTTTCGTGGTACCGATGTGTACCTTTCCACAGGTGCACCATTGAATTAATCAAAAAATGTACTCAGTTATAAAGGAAAACTTGAATAGAACAGAAAAATACAACCCAAAATACGCAGAAATATCGAATACGTTACCGGCTCGTATGAATTGGAAAAAGAGAGTGGTTGTTACCATACTCTGGGTTACTCTTCAAATTGAATTTCTTTCAGACATTCTGGATATAGTTGAACTTGGAAGATCGATGTATACCTTTCTCAAGGTTGAAAGCCACCATACCAAGTACGCAAACATTTCAAATGCTAAAGATGGAACCTTTTTTATGGAAATTTTTTCGGGGCGGGGTTAGGAAACACAAACATTTTCTAGTTGACTTAGAATTCAATTGAAGTTATGTTTTGACAAGTTCACACAATTGATTCGATTTGTTTTTTTATTCCAGGAAGAATTTCTGGAAAGGATAGAATGTTGTTTATCCAGCAGGAGAAGTCCTATACCCGGATGACTCTGAAGATTGCTTGTCGAGGGGTAAGTCAGTTACAAGAAGTAAATCAGTAGCATCCAGTGTCCAGTGGAATCACACACGAAATCTCTCAAATATTCATTTGGTGTTGATAGCAGAATAGTTGTATGATACAAATCTCATATTCTCATCATATCTCAAACCTTCAATATTTCAATTATTATAAAACTAATTGTGAACGCACGTATTGTCTTTGGTATTTGACGAAGTAACTTTATAAGTTTGGTCTTCCACTGTCTATATATTCAATTCTTCATTGAAACCTGCTGCAGTAAGCTTATGGGATGAAAAAAATTTATTGAAATTATAAATTAAGAATAATGTAATTGGGAAAAGAGTCGAATGAATAACTCCCAAACTTTGGACAAGAATGAAGAGAAGTTAAACAGTAACAGATATCAAGGTTTAAAACTCGTCGTATAATTGGGCCAAAAAAAATCAACTGAGGTACTCCATTCACAACAAAAATTGAAATAGATTTTTGTCGAAAATTCAAATTAATTATTCATTCTTTCAGGATATAACATTTGTTATAATGATGACAATTAACTGGTTCTTGATTTTCGAAGTTTGGTGGTGATTTATTTGATTGTTTTTTCGTGTGTTTCAAGAAGGGAGTTCCTTTACTCTAGTCGCATCACACCAATTCACGATTGGTATCGTTTAGTGACTATTCGACTATCAAATTGAATTCATTATACTATTCAAGCATAATGTAACAAAATCTAGCCAATAGGAAGGTGAAAAGCCCTTTACCCTACAAAAGGTGGTGAGTTACAGCGGATGTAACGTGTAAATTTCTCCAAAAAAATCGTTCAACTTAATCTTTCAACGGTAAAAAAAAAATCACATCGTGCTATTTTCAATGGTTCTCCACACCACAATAACATTATATATATGCCGAAATGTACTTCAAAGCACGGTGATTACCGAGAGGGTCTGGTTGGGGTGGGAGATAAGCATCTTCAGAAAAAAATGCCACTACATCCAAAGACTAGGTTTTGCTATTCATATTGTTCACAATATAAGGTAGTTAACGATATGATGGAAACCTTTGGTGTAAATAGGGGATATTATTATTTGCACTCGATGCGAATTTCTTCTCCTGCTGTAATAGCATCATGATTCGTCTCCTGCTATAGCCTTCTTTTCAGTTCATTGTTGAGAAATGAATCAGGATAAGTGGTAGTAACAGACGAACTCCATATCGGTACAAAAAACTTTGCAGGTTATTGTTCCACTACCCTATATTGTGAAATATGTTATCAGGAAGTTAATTCTTCATTAATCGTTTTTATATCATTGATGAATTTCTGAACACACCAAAATCTCTTTGATTGCACATCTGTCAGGTTGCTCTAGTACTTTTTATCTCTATCCCATTTTTTTGATATGATCTAGAATAATATTGAGATATAAGTCGTAAACAGATTTCCACCGAATAATTTTAAAGGCATTCTGCAGAATAAGAAGAAAGTTGCAAGGACTATAGCAGGAGGTTATTCTGTAACATTTTGAAAATTCAATATTTGATAATTTCTACATCACGATATTATGGAAGGAATATATAATAAAGGTACTATGTTTGCTTGAATGTGGTTGGCAATGTTTTTTGCTGGGTGGTGTTGCTTCGAATAACCATTCTCCATATCATCTCTGTTCAAACTGAAACATCTTGCGAACACTTGAAATGCTCAAAACAATGTAGATGGTATATATCTCAATATATCGTTTCGAAATGGAGGGCATATCAAAATTTCAGAATAACTCATACGATTGAAATCAGAATGTACCTGAACAAAGAAAATAACTACGAAGCGTACAGTCTTATCTAGAAATATGACAAAGTTGATAAGGGTATAAGCACATCATGGACATTGTTTGGCTGATAGTTCAGCTATTAATTTCTTGATTAATATTATAGCCCAGTCAACGTTTTGTTGCCCTATAAATGGTGGTGTTGTACTGATTTTGGAATATTTTATATTAGGTTGCGGGCCCTGATGAAAAATCCAAGTTTTCAACCTAAGGGGGCTTCGTGCGATATTGGATTGAATGTACGTGAAATTGTTTTTCCAATTCAACTTCTCAACAGGTGATCCCATGACGAAAATGTCCGATCCAGATCAGAGAAACCAATTCTCTACAAATTTTGTATCAGCACAGTGGCGAGTTAGAGCAAACAAAACGTCCTCATTTTTGTCATTTTGTAGCTATTGGTTAAATAATAGTTTTTTCCCTAGCTATTCCTTACATAATTATTACATTTTGTTAATTCAAAGCTAACTCATTTTCAACCCACGGCGCGTTTTTTTTTAATTATGGCATCTTCGGTAGGCATAATCCATATATGTTCTTGTCCGGGCTGGATTTGTTCATTTCTTCTCCTTTGATGGTCCGGGTCGGTTTGTTGTGTATTCGTCATCGTCGTCATTGTCGATGTCAAAATCGTCTCCGTTGTCTGCCGTGCCAATCTGTGCTATGACTGGTGATTTGTCGTCGTCTTCATTGTCGCTGTTGAGGACAACTTGTGGTATATTTTCACAGGAGGATGGAAAAATCCACCTTGGATTTGTTTTTCATCGATAGTTTCACAAATCGTTGGTATCGAATATCTTACAAGGTCTTCTCCAATTTTCCAACATAAAATGCAACGAGAAACCGTACTCAAAGCGATTTCGAGGTCTTTTGCTTTGGCATTCGGATCTTTGAAGAAACCAATAATTTTATTTAGATCTTCATTTTCTTGAAAAAGCTGAAGAAATTTGGTTGAAGAGGGAGTCGTCGTGTCACAGCCACTAAATGTTTGTAAAAACAATATGTTTTCGGCTGCTTCTTGCACCTTAGAACTCCTTGCCGAATCCACCCTTTCAGCAGTATTTCCTCGTTCCGGTTTGCGAGGTATCTTTCGACGATCCTAGCGGTGTCGAAAGCACTACAACTTGATCACCTTCTTCAAAACTCAGCTCGCTAATGAAACAAATATCCATTTAGGGATTTGTTATCAAAAGGTAACTACGTAACTATCTTGGTGCGCTGGCAATCTGAAAACTCGAAATGAGAGCTTACATTTTTTGATAGTAGGTGATAAAGCAGATGCGGCTTTTCAGAGTTGCAATTCCAATCAAGCGAGAGCTCATGAGAGAATTTTGATACCGACGGTCTCATTGGCAGAAGTCTGGCGGGATATTTCGTTCACCAAGAGAATCATGAGTACATCACCAACCGACCTGGACCACTAAATGAAATGAACCAATCATACTCGGCAAGAACATCTATGGATTAGGCCTACCGAGGATACGATGATTAAAAAAACGCGCCGTTAGCTCTACCTCATTTGTTTCGTTCGTTCTAAATCGCCATTGTGTTGATACAAGAATTGTAGGGAATTTTGCTCTCTTCAAATTCAAATTGGGCATTTTCGTCGTGGGACCGTTATGAAGTTGAATCGGAAAAAAACATTTTCCGTACCATCAATTCAAGACGGCGGATCGCACGCATTTCCATCAGGGATCCTAACCCAATTATTATGCCAAAATCAGTACTACACGATCTTTTGTAGGGCGAAATCCCTTGTGACTGTACTATAATATTAATCTAGAAATTAATAGCTGAACTATCAACCAAACAAGGTCCATGATGCGCTAATACCCTTATCAACTTTGTCATATTTCTAAATGAGACGTCTCCTAGTGATTTTTTGATCATTTACATTCTGATTTCAATTGTTCAAGTTACTAGTTATTTTGAAATCGTCATTTATGATTCTCATGACATTGAAGTCCCCCTCGAATTCCCTTCATTTCATAACTACATATTGAGATATATACATTTATTCGAGCATTTTAATTGCTGTAGTAGCAGTAGTGAACGTTTCATTCATATTGCAACGAAATGTGCTGGTGCCGGCCCTGCCGACTATCGATGCGAATTGGTGCGTTTGTTGGTGTTGTTTGGTGTTTTAATCATCGAACCCAAGGATATATCGTAACAGTGGTGTCGGAAGTGGAATTTTTTCTGGTGAATAACAACAATTTATGGTGAATACGAGAAGTACATCTTACGATACGATGGAGGACGTGATGAAATTCATCCAAAACCAATTCGCGGATTTTGAAAGACGACGACTGGAAGATGAAAAGTGACGGCTGGAGGAGAAAGAATTGGAGGAAAAGCGACGGCAGGAGGAAAAACAAGAACGAGAAGAATCGCTCAGGAAAATTCTCGAAAATGGAAAGAAAGAACGAGAATTAGAACGAGAAAATGAAAAGAAAGAACGGGAAGAAACACTCCAGAAAATTCTCGAAGAACAGAGAAAAGAGCGAGAGGACAGAATCCAGAAAATTCTCGAAGAACAGAGGAAAGAACGAGAACGTGAAAAAATAGAACGAGAAGAAGCAATCCAGAAAATTCTAGAAGAACAGAAGAAGGTGAGAGAAGAACAAAAGAATGAATTAGTTCTAATAGAAAAACAACTGGAAGGGCTGACTTGGTCAAACAAGAAGTCATCAGTGGCCAAGTCCACTTGATTCAACAACCATCAAGAAGAGTTCCATTCCATAAGCGACAAGAGATGCTAGAGCGCATTGACAGGATGAAGGCTCGATACGATCTCAAGGCAAATACTAGTGGATTTCTACTAGGAGATCGAGTGTGGCTGTACAACCCTCGTCGTAGAAAAGGAATTTCTTCCAAACTAACACCATGCTGGGAAGGACCCTATTCGATAGTCAAGAGGATAAACGACGTGGTGTAGAGGATTCAACGTAGCCCTAGAGCAAAAATGAAGGTCGTTCACCTAGAAAGACTTAAACGTTACAATGGCGATAATGACGTACTGTTTGATCGGGACGATCAAAATTGAGAAGGGGATAATGTAACGAAATGTGCTGGCGCCGGCCCTGCCGACTATCGATGCGAATTGGTGCAACGACGATTCCAGGAACGATTATACTCGCGTGATCGCGGCTCATCCAGAAGATTCGATTGTGTAGATTTGTCTGGATGGTTCTCCACTCTATGAGCGCGTATATAAATACGGGACAGGCTTCGCCGCGGAGAGAGAATTTGTATTACAGAGAGTTAGTGATTCGGCGGTTTTATTCAGAGCTAAGTGACGAGAGTTTAGTAGAGCTAAGTGGAAAGAGTATTGTTATTGCTGAGTGCGAAGGTGTAGAATTTTCAGTACAGAGAGTTTATTACCGAGCATCGGAAAGTTATTGGAGCGATTTAAGTGATTGTGTTGTATTGTATTGTGATAGAGAGTTATAATAAAAGGAGTTTAGTGTTGTTTGGTGTTTTAATCATCGAACCCAAGGATATATCGTAACAATATGTATACCAAATTTTGAATCATTAACCAAAATGGGAAATGAGAACAATAGTAATACCTAAAATTTGCAGTGCACTCCGTCCTCCCCTATAGAATAGAAAAGCAATAGCTCATTCTCATTGTATTTCACAGTGTTAAAAGTGTTTTTTATTCATTTTTATGGACTCTTCGTACATAATATATAATGTAGACCTTTTTTTGCCGGCTTCTTGGTATCATTCGATCTGAACTCTTCAATTACTGCCTGGCATATTTTTTCCAGTGAACGATTATTTCCAGTCCAATTCCATGAACTTGTGGAAGAACTCAAAGTGGCAAGTGATACGATGACAAAACTAGATACTTTTCGAACTTTTTAGAGTAGACATTTCTATTATTCGAAAATGAATTAATTGAAATAAAAAAAAAATTATGTGGCACGATAAATTTTTTTAACTCACGCTACTTGCTGGATCTTGCTCAGCTCATCCCACAGTAATCGCGTTTTTCATCCTTTTTTTGTCACTTTCATGGATCCCCTCCCTTTATCAAAGACTCTTTCAAGTGCGCCCGTGAAGGCAGGCCTTGTTCGGCAAAGGGTAGGCTAATTGTCTTGGGTGCCGAAGCGCTCTGGTTATCTTACTGATTCTCACGGTAGCGTATTTGCTTTTTCAAGTGTGGGAAACCCACAGGGCTATTGCGTCGGTTGGTGTATTCAAACCAGGCATCCCACCTTCTAGTATTGGTATCCAGGAAACTAACAATTGCCTACCGCACCGAGCCGACCAGACAAATTCTGCCCCGACTGCGGTTCGAACTAGCAGTGAGTAACCCAAATTGAATATAAGGACCTCGCCTCAGACCAACTGGCCACCCCGACAGACGGAATGAAACTGTTTCGAACATAAAAGCTCTTCATTTCACTACACAAGTGAAGTCTTCCTGAAAATTATTCTTCGTTGCCTAACAATCACTAGATTCATAAAAATACTACCCTGCTTCTTCATAAATCTAATCAGAAATGTCAATATTTTCGATCGATTCGCGAAAAGAAAAATTATTTGTTTACATCATATCACCTCTCTTTGCAACAGATGATTCCTGACGTACAAGTAAATATGAAAGTTTCGTATAAAACTTTTTACAAATTACAACAGCTTCTTGGTAACCCAAAAGTTAAACTAGAAACCTCAGACGAGTCGGAAATTTACAAGATCAGTTGTCAAGATTGCAACAACAAGTACATCGGCCAGAGCCGACGAGCTATCGAAACCCGTTTCAAAGAGTATTTTGCACACATAAAATACGGAAGGGTAGAAAAATCCAGTGTCGCCCAATACGCTCTAGACAATGGCCACAGAATTCGTGAAAGCAATCTGAAACTGATCAAGTATGTGCGTGACACAGGTCTTCTCGGTGCATGTAAGAGTCATGGTGACAAGAGACATATCCCTTTCAGCCCGCTTTTCGATTTATTGTTGAGAAAGTAATCAGAATAATCAATACTAACAGATGACGGAACTTGCAGGTGGTTATCGAGAAATCAATTAGAATAATTGACAGTAACAAACGAAGTCCATATCGGACCAAAAACTTAGGTATATAAACAACTTACCGTAGCTTTAGATGTAGTATCAATTTTCTTTTCCTGAAGATGATAAGCTTGTTAGCGAAACGCGCGTCGAGTGCAAGAATATCAGTTGGTGTTAGGGTAATTGATCTCAAGAAAAAGTTTTCAACTTTCACACCAAAGGTTCCAATCTCATCGTTTATGAAATACCATGCTCTAACTGTCCCAGGACATACATCGACCAGACCAACCGACGAGTGTTCTGTAGAGCATATGAACATGAACTAGCAGTCCGTAATTCTGACACAAACGTTTCAACATCATCGAGGAACAAGCCACAAAATAGATTTCAAAAATACCAAAACCATTGCCACAGCCAAAACCCTCTAAACAAGAGTAATTCGTGAAGCCATTGAAATCGAAAAACGTCCCAATTGTCTTAAAAAACGCGACGATTCCCAAAGACTCCCCAATACGTCGAAACCACTTTTGGTCCGACATACTTCCATTTACTCCGACTTAGTACTAATCCGTTTGAAGCTCCCATCGACGCGACCGTCCGATTCCTGATCCTGCCATAATTATAAATTTACTCATAAATCCCACCAACATTCAATGCTCGATTTCCAGTGATGAAACCCAGTTAGTAAAACGACTCAGACCTAGAGGCATGGTCACTCAGTCTTGAAAATGGCTCCGAAATGGCAACCGAAACGTCGACACGGAAACTGTTCCAGACGCGGATCAACCGGAAGTTCCATCTATCATATATATATATATATATATATATATATATATATATATATATATATATATATATATATATATATAAAGGTATCTTTTATATTTGGGTATTGTAGTCAATTGGAGGGCTTCAGTAAATGAGAACTATTTTCTGATTATTCGAGCTTTCGGAAAATTTATTTCCTTTTTCAAGAATATCTACAAAGTAAATGGGTTTTAAAGTGACTGCAGGCTAAACAAATATATATATATATATATATTTATATATATATATATATATATATATATATATATATATATATATATATATATATATATATATATATATATATATATATATATATATATATATATATATATATATATGAAGAAAGTTTTATTTGCTATGAAGCAAGATGAATCAGGAAACTGATGAATAGATTATCAAATTCTCTGGTCTATCACAATTTGCATTCAATTCGAAATGCCCACCAAAAGATAGCTAGCTATTTCTGGCTTTGGCCTTCATCAGCTGTGGGGTGGCATGGTCTTCGTTTCGAAGACAAACTGTGATAGATATCCAGAGGATTTGAAAACTAGAGGAAAACTATGACAACATTTCCTTATAGTGTTACACCCTAGGTGGTTCCACTTATGTGTCGCTTGCCGTGAAGGCACGATTCATTTCAAATCCTCTGGATATCTATCACAGTTTGTCTTCGATACGAGGACCATGCCACCCCACAGCTGATGAAGGCCAAAGCCAGAAATAGCTAGCTTTCTTGTGGTGGGCATTTCGAATTGAATGCAAATTGTGATAGACCAGAGAATTCGATAATCTATTCATAGCAAATAAAACTTTCTCTTTATATACCTATATATGTATATATATTTATATATATATATATATATATATATATATATATATATATATATATATATATATATATATATATATATATTTTTTCGGATCGTGTGGGGGGATTAGGGCATGGTAGATGAACTGTACAAATTACATAATATATCTGATACTTCGCGTGGTTACTATATACGATACGAATGCGATATTCGTATATCAGTGTTTATGTAATCTCCTTAAAAATCTACTAATGGTCGAATCAATCAGATTTTTACTAACATTGTGTAGAAATAACATTTCATAAGAATGATAAATTCGCTTAAGTAACCCGTATACGGTGACCTTAGGTATCTCGGATCATCATGAACCGTGAACTGAGATAAGGAGATAAGCAATGATTTTTGTGGGATTTTTTTATGAAGTGAGAATCCCACCGATGGAAACCAGTGAGAAAGTATCGCCGAAAACTCAAGTACCCCGAAAACATTTTCTCGTTCATTCCGAAAGCCCCCCCGGGGGGGGGGGAATCGTAAACCATTGATCAGTTGCGTTTCTAAAGTAAAAAATACACCTACTGGGGCAACCTGGCAGGTGTGCAATCAAATGGACTTTGGTATGTTCAGAAATTGATCAATGATATAAAAACAGTTAATGATGGAAATTTAACTTTCTGATGACATATTTGGAATTATTGTCTGCTAAAAATTCGACATTACCTGGCAAACATTTCAAAAGTTTGATACTGAGCAAATTTTATTTTGGATCTGGTCAATGAAGTCAGCAAATCTATACTCTGTCCATCCAAGAAAAGGAGTGATCCAAAACATCATCATGCATTGTGCATGTGATCAATCAGACAAGACTGCTCGTACAGCGTCGCACTAAGGAACAACCGAATTTTTTAAGGTTCAGTTTTTTTTGCTCTTTTTTTGGGTTGACCGCAGGGATACATGTTATATTTCTTCTTTTCAAAAACACTTTTTAAAAAACACTTTTATTTGGAAATAATATAAGTACAAGAACAGTTACTTGGTTGAAACGAATATATCTACTTTTATATATCGAGTGACTCTACTGAATGAAATTAACAGACAGAATAATAATCTGACCTCGCAGGGTCCTATTTATAAGCTATTTGTCGGCTTTGTCAGCAACAGACGTGTGAAACAAAGTATCTTCAAGGTTCTGCTGACTCTGCTGACTCGAACTCTGGGAAGCGGTTATCTCTGGTAATATGATACCTGTGAGACGTCTAACTCACGATATAACAACTCCCTTTATCGAGAAAAAGTTGGTGCTTTGCAGCAACTTTTGTTAAGCAACATTTTTATTGAAATTGGTCGTTAATTGAATGTCTTCTTCGATGGGGTCTTCTAGACGGACGGTAGGTCTTCTTCTAGGGATGAATCTAGCGAGGGTTCTTGCTGAAATTCTCGTTCTCGGCGGTCTCGGTGGTGGATCGTCGGTGGATGAAGCGATGCCAATTGCGATAGAGCTTCTGCGACGGCATTTGCAGAAAACATACAGGATCACTAGTAGGATGATGCATGTAATCGTGACATACGTGAACCACGATATGTGTTTGTTCACGAAAGGCTCGTTTATGAGTTTATCCAATTCTTCTGAGTACTGGTTGAGCTTATGTTCGGCGATGTTGAGATCCTCGGTATTTATTTTGCTTAATTTGATAGGCTTGAGTTCCGGGAGTTTTGATTTCTCCGGTAGATGATCACAACATTGGTACGGAATTTGAATGGCGTAGTTGCTATGCGTTATATTTGGATATCTCTCGACGAGATATTGTGAATGGACTCTTGTGTTTCCGATGAACGCGTTGCACTCGGGTTGGAGTTTTAGAACTGAGTTCGTTTCGATGATTTTGGTAGTTACTTCGCGATTAGAACACTTTATTGTAACAGGTAAAGAGTTCGAAATCGAAATCAACCAGGTATTTTGTGAAATCACTTGAACGTTATAGTCTTTCGCGTAAATCATTGTCGATTGGCAGGATTTGGGTATAGTCATTTTTTGTTTGAGAAGTTGGGCTTCGCAAATCGCGTTACTGTCTATAGGATACGGAAGTATTCCGGAACAGATTTTCACATCGTGTCTGATTGGTTTACAATTATCAAGGTTTTGAAGGGAGATGTACAACATTGAATCATCATCTCGTGCAACGAATTTTTGAAATGTTAATAAAATGTGATGAAGTCCTGTTCGAACATCTGGTATTGGTATCGGATACAGATGATATAAAGTATAAGTTTCAGGTTCCACAAGTGGAATTCTCAAAACGAATACTACTTGATGATCTGTCTGATATGCTTGTAATTCAATAATGTCCAAATACTGAGCGATATTGTTAAGGTTCGCTGATAATGGCAAATTGTTTTTATTTAGAGTTTGCGATACTTCCTGAAGTGAGTGAAGTAGATTTCTTGACGTTATGATTGAACTATGTATTATTTTCAATCGTGCAAAGGTGATTGAATTGATAATATCTTCAATGAAAGTTTCAAGGAACAAATAGCTTTCCATGAGTGATTCGCAAATTTCTAAAGTTTTTATTTGTGCTTCGTAGAATGACATCGTATCTGAAATTTCTACCAATGATTTTTCTATTTTCGTGATATCTTGGTTGAATGTTTCTTCATCGATTTGTAGCTTTTGGATGGTTGAATTGAAGTTTTTGATCACGGATGTTGTAACCGATATTTGATTCTTCAAAAGGTTTTCTAATTGATGTTCATCTCGATTAATTTTATTGATACAATCTGAAAAGTATTCACCGTCAGATGCATCGAGATTTCCCGTTATTGATTTCCAAAATGTACCTATGCCATTTATTAGTCCGCGTTTTGTTCGTTTATCGAAATGTTCAGTATCTGCGAAGATTTCTTTATATTTTATTTGGAGTGAGTCTGATATTTGACTAAGGAGGCTGATATGAGTTTTTACTTGGGCTTTGAAGGCGAAAATTCGAGGATCATTTTTGTCTAGAAAATAGATCAAGTTTTCCAAAATTCTATCATTATTATCTAGTGCATCTTTGATGGATGTCAGGTCTTTGTAGACTAGAAGCGTCCACTTTTCGTTTGATATTTTGAGGGTTCCTTCCTCGTTGAAGAAGACTCCGATTGAATTATTGATTGGTTCTACTATGTACTGAGTGTTGATTGTTGGTGACAGCAGGACTATCCTGAAAGAAGTTAATTCTCATGATATGGTTTCAAACGATCGAAATTGACTTTAGTTTTATTTCGAGTTTTCCAGTTTACTAACATTGCAGAATTTGGGTATATTTCAATTATTTCAAAGGGGCCATTAAACTTATTTTCGAGTTTATTACTTATTTGGGATTCTTTGACGTATACTTTATCTCCAACTTTATATTCGGGGATATTTTCGGAAACGTTCCTGTCAAATCTGATTTTGGCTTTTTCTTTTTGTTTATCTGTTTTTGCTCTTGCTAATTTATAAAAATATGACATTCGATTGTTGAGATCTCTGACATATTTTGATATTAATTCTTTTTGGTTATATGTAATTTCGGGGGATCTGCTAGCCGTATGTCCAAATACTAGTTCGTATGGTGTGAAACCAGTTGTTTTATTCCGTGTATGATTGTAGCAAATAACTGCGTACGGTAAAACAGTTAAAGGATGTTCTTCGGGGTTTTCAGCCTGATGCGCTCGAATCATTTCAGCAAAAGTTGCATGAAATCGTTCGATGGATCCGTTGGATTGGGGATGATTAACGCTGGAATAACTGAGTTTAATATCATAGAGCGTACATAGGTCTTTCATTAATTGACTTGTGAATTCTCTACCATAGTCGCAATGTATTCTAAGTGGTGTGCCATAATGTTGAAAATAGAGTAAAAGAGTATTTACTACTGATCTGGAGGATTTATCTTCTATCGCGTATGCCTGGGTGAATTTCGTTAATTCGTCCCTTATTGTTAATGCGTAATATTTAGTGGGAATTTCGAAAATGTCTACATTAATTCGTTCGAAACAGGTTTTGGGTGTTTCTGTAATTACAAGAGGTGAACTAAGGTTTTTTCGACAAACTTTAACTTTTTGACAAATTTCACAACTTTTCACGAAATTTTCTACATCTTTCACAAGACCTTGCCAATTGTATTTTTGTCTGATTCGTCTGACCGTTTCATTTATGCCACGATGTAAGTTGGTCTTTCCTCGATGATTATGGTCGAGAATCAAAGGGATCTGATCGGGGTCAGGGGTTTGAGTGATATTTTGACAGACTTTAAGTTTAATGTCTTTGTCGGCGAATACAAATGAAAATATTTCTAATATTGGTAATTCTAGATTATTTTCAATTGAATAGGTTTTCGTCAGATCAAACAAATTCTGATATTTGTATATAATATAGAACAGGTGTTCTACTACTGCGTCAGGGTCAAAGGGAAGAGGTACGATGAAGTATTTTCTATCTTTGACAGATTTACTGGATAAAATATTGATTTTATTACTGGAAAATTCGGAATGTTCTTCGAAAATATCTTCAATAATTGTATAATGCATTTGTTCTAATTTATTTTGCCAAAAGAATGTTATTATATTCTTATGGTGTTTATCGAGAAGTTGGGAATTGTCGAATTCTATTTTAGAGTAATCGATGATTGATTTTGTCTTGTATAAATCCGCTAGTCTGTTGAATTCGTCTGCGATGGTTTCGACAGATATTTCTTCTTCAGGATTATCGTTATGGTTGTCGTCAGGGTTATCGTTAGGGTTGTCGTCTGGATTTGAGTCTAGTGTATTTTCGTTTTCCTCATTTTCGTCTTGGTTGGATGCTAGTATGGAAATTTTATTTTGAAATGCTGCGCATTCTTTGAAGTGATTTATTTTAATCCGGGAAAGAGCATCGGCATTTTTATTTATTTTACCGGGTTTATATTCAATTTGGTAATCGTACTCTTCTAGTTTGAGTCGCCAGCGTGCCAGTCTACTTCCGGGGTCTTTAATTGAAAAGAGCCAGGTGAGAGGCCTGTGGTCTGTGATTAGTTTAAATCTACGTCCGAATAAATAGGGGCGGAAGTGTTTCACAGCCCAAACAATGGCAAGAAGTTCTCTCTCAATTGTAGAGTACTTCGATTCGGCATTACAGAGGGTTCTAGATGCGTATGCTATCGGGAGATCTTTTCCGATGGGACCTTGTGACAAAATAGCACCAATTGCGAACGCACTGGCATCAGTGGTGAGCAAAAATGGTTCTTCGAAGTTAGGATATATAAGAATCGGGCTTGATATCAAAGCGTTCTTGAGTTGATCAAAAGATTGCCTACATTCGGTGTCAAAATTGAAAGTAACGTCCTTTTGCAATAACCTTGTTAATGGTTTAGACGTTTTTGCAAAATTATGAATAAATCGTCGATAATAACCGGCTAAACCTAAAAAGGATTTGATTTCTTTTTGGTTTTTTGGTTCTGGAAAATTCTTTATGCATTCGATTTTTGCGGGGTTTGGTTTGACTCCTTCTTGTGTGATGACATGTCCTAGATAAGCGACTTCTTTTCTCAAGAATTCGCACTTATCCGGTTGAATTTTTAGGTTAGCTTTTCGAAGTCTTTTGAATACTTCGGTCAGCCTTGCTATGTGCTCATGGATGGTTGGAGAATAAACGATAATATCGTCCATGTATACTAGACATCTTTCGTTTTGTATACCGAGAAGGATATTATCCATGACTCGTTGGAACGTGGATGGGGCGTTTTTCAATCCAAATGGCATTCGAACAAATTCGTAATGACCATTGTCGACGGAAAAAGCTGTTTTAGGAATGTCCTTAGGTTCGATTTCAATCTGGTGAAATCCTGATGCAAGATCAAGCGTGGTGAAATATTGACATTTGCCAAGCTGATCAAGAAGGTCTGATATATTTGGTAGTGGGTATTTATCGTCTACCGTTAGTTCGTTTAATTTCCTATAGTCGATCACGACTCTCCACTTCTGCTTTCCAGAAGCGTCTAATTTTTTGGGTACCACCCAAACAGGTGATGACCAGGGAGAGGTCGATGGTTGAATAATGCCTTGGTCAAGCATTTTAGAGATTTGTGTCTTTACTTCCTCTTTATGTACCTGTGGGTACCGGTAGGATTTGGTAAAGGCGGGTCGTGCATCTTTTGTTTCAATGCTATGCTTAATTTCGTTAGTAAATGTAAGGTTGTCACCTTCTAGGTAGAAAATGTCCTTAAATTGAAGACATAGATTGGTAATCATTTCGTGTTCTTCATCATTCAAATGATCAATTCTCAGCTGATTTTTTATTTCTTCAGTTCGATCAATAGGCGGGTTATTCGGGTTACACGTCGCGTTAAAATTTAAAATTGTTTCGTTTTTCAGAAGAGGTTCTAGTTCTATGTCAGAAAAATCAATTTTTTTTGGAATGGCGTTGGTGTTCACGATGGAAGTGTAGAACATACCATTTTTGTCAATTTTTACTATCGCGTTGGGGATTCTTACTTTTTCTTTCTCTTTCGCTAACAGTATAGCGTCGGTGTTACTGAGATCGCATTTCAATTTGAAAACTCTTTCCATGCGCGGTTCTATTTCTATCTGGTTATATACTTCAGAGTTAGTGGGTTCTGAAACGTCTTCTGTGACTTTGAATAGGGGGACTGTCTTGAAGTTGGTTATTAGTTGTTTGTTTTTCAGATCAATAATGCAGTTGTAATGTTCTAAGAAATCTGATCCAAGCAAGCCATCAAAGTCAATGTCCAAGTTATAGATGTAAACTTTGTGGGGATCATTTTGTTTGAAATTTATCAGAGTGGATTCGTTCACAATGATTTTTTGATCAGTGATGCCCTGTATTGTGACATTTTCAGGAAACCTATGCGGATACTTTTTGCAAGTTTCTGGTTTGAAAATTGATATACCTGCGCCTGTGTCAATTAAAATTTTATAAGTGTTTGAAGAGTCTTTAATGTAATATAAATTTTTCGAGTTGACGGAGAGCAGAGAGCTCACATGAAGGTTTGTTCTGGGAAGTTGAGATTCGGATTGTAGTCTTGGATGTTCAAAGACTGGATTTGGGATTGAATCTCTAATGTGGGGTCTATCGATTGATTGTTCGGTGGGTGATTGGTATTTGGAAGTGAAAGAAAATCCTGATATGTTGAAGGATCTTCGGGGAATTGTGTTTGGTCTGATTGAGTGTTTTGATCATTAGTCGTATAGTGATCATAATCGTACTCGGATGGATAGTTATAGTCTGTTTGATTATAATAATAATCAGTATAGTAATCCTGATTATCAGTCGTATGACAATCTTGGGTTTCGTACGTCATAAAATGTGCTCTTTGTTGTTGGTTAAAGTTTATTGGGAAATTGGGGTTCCTTTGGATTACAGGTGGTCGGTATTGATTTTGATTGTTTGTAAATTGGTTTCGAACTTGGTTTTGGTTAGGTTGCGGTCTATTATTTTGGGGATTTGATTGAGAGTTTGTTGGTCTTGAAATATTTTGGTTTGGTTGAGTACTCATTTGTCTCGGAAAGTTTTGATTGAAACTCTGAGAAGTGAATTGAGGTCTCAGTTGTCTCATTCTGCATTCATTTGACAAATGACCAATGCGACCACACGTATGACAAGTTTTTTGGTTAATGGGCTGATTTCTTCTCATTGTTTGTTGAGGACGAGGTTGATTGATTTTTTCATTTTTCTGGTTTTCGAAATAGGAAAGCTGCATTTCCCTTCTGATTCTAATATGTGCTTCAAGCAAATCCGCTGGATTAGAGGCACGGATTACTTGACCGATACGTGGTTCAAGTCCTGTTAGAAGTGAATTTAATGCCATAGTTTCTATTAATGAAGATTGTGCGTGTTTCTGTTCTGCAGTAAGAACAGACTTCTGTATGCAAGCATGCATTTTCGCGTTATGTACTTGAAGGCGGTTGAAAAATATTATAGGCGATTCGTTTGGAAGTTGTTTTATGCGCTGAAGATCATGAATTAATGATGTCAAGTCACGAGAGTCTCCAAAATATAAATTTAGTAAATGTTTTATTTCAGGATAAGTTGAAGGGTTTCTAGAACTTATCAGTTGCGCTGCCCTACCTCTAAGCTTGTTTTTAATGTGAATCACTAATAGAGCTCTTGGATCTTGTATTGACATATTGTATGCACAATCGCACGCATTTAAAAATGTGTTCAAAAATATTTGATCACCTTCAAATTCAGGCACTATCGAAAATATTTCTGATAATTTATAAGGTTCAATCGCTTCAGGTGCATTGTTTTCATTATTATTGTTCTCCATTTTGTATGGACTTTATCAAACAGTACAAACAATGGATGATCGAACAGTAATTTCACACACTTTTTGATAATTGATCGTACAATTATCGAATATTGTTTTTAGCTAGTAAATAATCACGCTGTATGATTATTGATTGATTGGAAGGATATGTTTTATATTCAGATGATTCAATATCGACTTACAATACTAGGATTTTCATTCCGATGTGATTCGTCTTGTTCTCGAAGTCGTTCAGCCAGGGGCTTCACCAGGTGTTCCTTCCGCTGCTTCTTCGAGTGATGACTCCTCTGGGTTTCTGGTTCTTTTTCTGTTGAGGGATTGGAATCCGCCGCCGCTAGTGAGGGTTGTCCGTGTTCTAGCAACGTTGTCAGATCCTACTACGACTGCGCCAATTGTTATATTTCTTCTTTTCAAAAACACTTTTTAAAAAACACTTTTATTTGGAAATAATATAAGTACAAGAACAGTTACTTGGTTGAAACGAATATATCTACTTTTATATATCGAGTGACTCTACTGAATGAAATTAACAGACAGAATAATAATCTGACCTCGCAGGGTCCTATTTATAAGCTATTTGTCGGCTTTGTCAGCAACAGACGTGTGAAACAAAGTATCTTCAAGGTTCTGCTGACTCTGCTGACTCGAACTCTGGGAAGCGGTTATCTCTGGTAATATGATACCTGTGAGACGTCTAACTCACGATATAACATACATATTAGCAGTTTCTTCAGCCGTATCAGTACTTGACATTTTAAAAATTTCAAACGTCAATATACCATGATATGTACATACCACAAGAGTTGAAACGGAACTGACTACTACGACACTGTAGCGCGAATTCCACCAGTCGATTACATTTGATTTCGATTTGCCAGAGTAAGGAGACGTGTTTATTCTACCCAATAGATGCAAATGTGTGTGGTGATCATGCGTTGATCACACATCTATGTTTGTTTGGGTTACTCTCTTTGTGGGCTGGATATACTCGTGTACATCCGAGTCGGTAGCTGGCATATTACATTTTCCGAATTCTAGACTGTCGTTTTAAATTTGTTGTAGTAATTGAAGGCAATAACGATAGCAAACCCGCATTGGTCGGAGCTTCACTTCCCATTTTCTCATTCTGAGAGAATGAATGTGTTTCTCCTTGTTTTTTTTTTCTAATAGAGAGAAGGGAAAAAAAAAGGAAAGTTTGTCCAATATAGGTAATATAAGGAGGCGGTTAGAAAGCAGATATTATTGAGTCTATGATTTTCTCTGAGATGGTTGTCAGTGTTTTCCTATTCATAATTGTGGAATTTGTATGCAACACAAAAAGCTTATCCTGCTGAACTATGAAGATACCTGTATCTTTTATTCATGACTGTAGCGTTCCATTTCGACAACTGGGTGAAAGTGTGTCTTGGCTTGAGGCCATTCTTGAACTGATAATCCTATTTTTCGTGTTGAAATTCATGACTATTCCTCATGTATCTGAGGTAGATGAAGATTTGCAACTGTAATGGCGTAAGCTAAAGTTTTTTTTTGTTCAGATACCCGATTAGATATCTGGAATGGTGAGATTACCTTCATATCTATATAATATTTTCATTACTACATTCGAGGGCTGGGAACAGCTACTAGATATTCGCAATAAAATGTTCTTCTGGGAGTAGCGGGTCTCACTACATTTCACTATGTTATACAATCTCCATATCTTCCTCCACATTCATCTTCAGGCGATGAAGAGAGATGTATTATACAGACACATCTGATTAAGTTTTATATAACTTGGATTTATTCATCGTTGGAAAAGACTCCGTTATAATTCTTCAGACAATAAACTGAAGCCTGTGATATTCACTCAAAACAACATAAGTAAATGTCACATAACTCAAAGATACGGAAGATGTGCGACCTTGAATTGTGATATTCTATTCGATACAATTGTTGTTATTTATTATTCAGTTTGTTATTTCTAGCTTGAATAGTAATCACCATAATTTTATCCACAGAAATATCAGGGTTCTCCATTATAGAAATTAATAAATAGTGCTATTATTACTATCGTATGTGTTGTTTTCAGAATCTTATTCAAAACTTTTTCTTTATTTCTATCAGCAGTGAAGCATTTATCTTCCTCTCAGCGGGAATTCTCTAGGAAAAAGCTATATCTCATTGAAAAATTCATAGAAATTCTGGAATTTAATGACACATAAAATTTATGTTTTTCTCATTCAATGGGAAAACACGAAATTTCATTAATTCGACAATTTGATAAAAGGTGAATAAATAAATGAATCATTTTATGAAATGAATGACATTCTATCAATTCAGTGATTCTAATATCTAAGGTGGATGAACATCAAACTACTAATTTTTCCGAACACATCTTTCTCTGTTTAATATTCGTGAGTTGACAACTCGATTCACTGATAGTGGTTTCTATGATTTATGTCAACTAATTTCGTTTGTGTGCAAAGAGGAATGCACAGACCACTTGATAGATTGTATTTCATTATCACTTTCGGAAGCTTTCCAAAGGAAAAATATATGGATATGCATATAGGGTTATACGTTGCAACAATATGACTGTAAAGACCTTTACCAGGGTTTTTCGGTTCATTTGTTAACTGGATGACTGCCACGCTCTCATGACAATGGTGGTAATCTACGGGAACTGGGAACTGTAAACTGCTTGGAATGTATTTCAGGGGATTTCAACTGTTAGATAAACATATGTCAATACCGTCCCGGTCAGTCACTTTCCCCACAAAATAACCAAGCCAGGCACAGCAATGACTTTAAATTTGTCTGTTCTGCGTCAGAGATTCAGGTAATTTCTAATACTTTCCTCTGAATATTTGTCTGACATTGAACTTTCTCCCGAGATGTTTGGTGCGTTGTTATTTATCGATTAAATATTTTCACGGATCATCTTTTATGCGAAACTGTTTCTTTGGAGTGTATATCCGTTAATTTTTTTTTCTGGATTGCTCGAAATTACAACTTCCATTTTGAAGTCATCAAGAACTGCTGGCCAAATATAAATATGTCAATACATTCCTGGTCAGTCACTCCTCTTACGAAATTGTCAAGCAAGACTATGCATCAGAGCTGTGCCGAGCACTGATGAAAAGTGCTTCCAGCACTGAGCACTCTTGGAAAGTGCTTCGGAATCCTGAGCACTTAGCACTCATATTGACAGAATGCTATGGATTACTGAGCAGCATAGCACTTTTCAAAATGATGATACTGGTATACACCTGAATTTCCTTTTGACATGGTTTTTGTTTTTTTCGTATTTTAATCATTTCAAATCAGGTAAACTATCAACAAATAACATTTTCTATTATAAAGGACTGATATTCAATATCTCTCGCACATTCGAGAGAATGAGAAAAATATTTGTTGAAAAAACTGGTTATTTTTCGATTCAATGCCCTGTGTCTCTGAAAGTAGACAAATGATTGAGTTTCAATGGAAATTGCTGTTCGAAAAGTCAAAAACTGCATAACAAATTTGAAAAATTACCCTGGAGCTCTTTTCTCCATAAACCGCTCACATTAACCGCCACTTTTCAATGCAGCCATTATATAAAACTTGATAGAACTTATCTAGCTATGCTGCATACGACGCTGAAACCTAACACACCTCGTAACATTCAAAACAAGACTGTGATCTTTCAAAGATGCATATGGAAGCGATCAAGACTCAAGAGTTCGTCTCTTCATGTTTCGACAAATAGTGAGTATGGAAAAACTTAGTGCATAGTGCTCGGGAGCACTTTCAGGGTTACTGAGCACTAAGCCTCCTCGTAAAATGCTGGAAGCACTAAGAACTGGACAAAAATTGCTTGGGAGCACAATAGTGCTCTAAGTGCTATCGCGAGCACTAAGCACACTAGGCGGGTGATTTGACTATGCACGGGACAGCCAACAGCGTATAGCCCGAGAGGTAACGAAATAAATTTCTGGGTCATTTTTGCTAGCTTGATTTTTTTTGTATGAGTTATGTGTGTGATGTATAATAGTAATCTGAACGTCTGCCAGCGCACCCCACGACAGGGGGTTACAGGAGCGTCACAACTGCAGCAAACAATCAACAAAAAAAACATAGACACAAACGCGAAACTGGTTGTACGTATCAGTTGAAACATGCTAAGCTAAGAAAAGTTTATCAGCAAATCCAAAAATAATAATATGCCACTAATAAGATACAACAAAGGTCGTCTGCCAAGGGTATGAACTTGCGCTCAGCATGCAGTGCGCGAGCACCACGGCTAAGACTCTGAATCTTCAATGGCCTGAATATATATATATATATATATATATATATATATATATATATATGTTTCATTCAATCTTATATTGAAATTAATCCTCAATATCAGAGTTATTGATTTCCTGATCTGATCTGATTGACCTGTCTTCTTTTATATTCGTTGCTTCCTCTGTAAACATAAAATTTCATTAATGAATAGATAATTATTGTTATAATTCGTATCTGATTAGGGAATATTCACTAGTCTAGGCACCATACTGTCGAATGATGTCGCTTGTTGTTTGTGTGGATGGGTGAAGGAATTGTGAATCACTCATACATATCTGTGTGTTAAAAGAGAGTGCATACTTGTGAAGAATAAAAATGCTGGTATTTCATAATGGGTTATAATAATAATATCAAACAGTAATGAAATTATTTGATCCTTTCAATAAAATTAAACGAATTTCCGGCGAAAAAATTGGAAAAATTGAAGACAAACATGTTGCTTTCATTTAAGTAGATCAATCAGTGAAGTTTTATCACGTTTACTTTGCTTTTGACCTTCATGGCTCTGCACTGCCGTCATCACGAGCACGTTTCTTTTATACATGTATACTGGAACATAGTATTTTATATACATAATACTTATACTGTGAAAATGAGAGTCTGTATAAAAAAATCAGAATTTGTGTGAGAGATAGAATACAAGCATTGCGTGAACTCCCTTTGATGTTGATTCTGATGGTTCATCTTCTGCTGGAACGACTTTTTGACACTTTCTTGAATAATATGTTGTGTGGTATTTCTAATAGTCAGTCACTTATTGAGGCTAACTAACGCTATTCAATTCTGAATTATTCGTCTGGCGAATTGAAAAAATATGTGTATTTTCAATCAAAGTAATAATCTGAAATGATTTCAATTTTCCCGTTGTCATTCGACAAAAAACGCAGTAGGGTTTGACTTCGAACATGTGGAGACTACAATAACAAGGACAACTACCGAAGCCAATGGTCAATGTTTTGAAATTTAGGTGCGAGTAAAGAAAAATACCGTCATATTTCAGGACAGCATGAAAGTTCTGGGTATGATTCCCAATTTTATAACCACCTCATAAAAAAAATTTCTGTTGAGGAAATTACCAGTTTTTCTAGATGATCATAAAATACTACGAGTCGGTAGTCGTCTAAAGCTCGCATCAATTTCCCATCCTGCGAATCACCCTATTACCATCGCGACAGAGCTGGTTGACTGTTTGATTGTTTGAATATTTTCACAAAAAGTTTGTAATGCAGAATCCGAACCACTTAATTCTTGAAAACAATAGTTTTGGATTTTGTCTTCCAAAAGAGTGATTATATTCAGTTTTTCGAAATGCCTTCGCTGCTGGAGAACAACTCCAAAACTGAATTTTCCACCACTCGATGGATAATTTTCCAGTCACGTCTTGCTCAGGTAAAAACTATTTCACGCTGTGGGGTGGACTTTGGTGGATCTTCTCTACTTTCAAGAACAGAATCGAGAACAGAAAAAATTCAAAACAAAACAATTAAATCGCCTTCATAATAGATCAAGAAGTAATTTTTGAGTTGTCGATGCCGTGACTAAAAATTTGCTACTGCACGGTAATAAATAGACGAACATACTTTCAATTATCACAAGCAGGCCCGGTTCCACCAACGACTTCTATCTGGATTATCTTGCTAACTGGAATATTTGTACGCATATATGCGTTCAGTTGTTAACAACACGGATGACCCGACAAGTCCTGAATATTCATCCCTTTGTTTTAAATATGTAGACTCCTCGATTCTTTCTTGTTCAGGGAATTTTTTTTTCAATAGATCAGTTGAACTTCGTAACTCCATCCCAGGGGAAGTTTTCCCTGAGGCTCACAAACTCCAAAAATTCACAGTTAATTTTGATTCTCACCTCTTGTCCCTTGATTCTCCCTTGTACAAAATTTTTATCACAAGAAGCAATCAAATCACTATACTTTGCATTGATACATAGTAAAATGAGTTTTGCTAGCGTAATATGGAACCCGTACTATAATTTTCATAAGTTTAGGCTCGAGTGACTCCAAAATAAATTTGTAAGATTTCTCAATTTCAGAGTACATAATGTGTACAACGTGGAAAGTATAAATGTAGTAAAAAAACAATTCAACATTCTAAATCTTGAAAAAAGAAGAACAATTTTTGATCTGATTTCCATGTTTAAACTCCTTTCCAATCTGTATGGTGCCTCCCAACTATTGTCTCAAGTAGATATTTTTGTACCAAACGTGAACACAAGAAGTGGATTACCTCTTAACGTTCGTTTTTGTAATACTAATCTCGGTCTCAATGCTCCAATAACTAGGCTTAGTCGAACTTTCAACAAATATTGTTCAAATGTTGATACCTCTTGTATGTCACTTATCTCCTTCAAAAGAAGTATGAAAAATATCTTCATTGAATGAGTTTAACACGTCTCTTGTTATATTACTATTTGTACCTATATTAGATTTATTAATGGATTAGTGTAGTATCTGATAGGACAGAGCATCTGTAATCTACCGGCGGATACTGCTCTGGGTCTAGTACCTATTTGTATCCCAGACTGTTGAATAAATAAATAAATAAAATTCTCGCTTTGTTCTCTGAGCATCACAGGGCTTTCGTTTCGTGTGAATCTGTATATGATTTTTTGTCTGTTTTTCGAAATGAAAGCAATAATAACTGCTGTCCCAATTAAATACACGTTGACAGAGCAACAAACCAGTAGATAAACAAATTTATTCCGGGTACGCAGTCAACAAGAAGATGGTATTGGCTCTTCATCAGGGACTCTCAAAATGAATGAGGAAACTTATTTGAAATAGAAAAAATCGACCATGTGAGTATTTACGAAAGTAAGGTTAATAGTCCTTTTTACTGGAAAATTGTTGAAATTGTAATTGACCGGCACCAAAAAAATAATATTATTTTGTTGGGTTGTGCAGTAAATGTTGTACCTATTCGGAAAGAGGTTGTGTAGCGTATAAAGCTCTAATACACATTGTAAACACGAACGTGTGAAATCATGGATAGATTTTCAACTGATTCTTAAAATCAGACGATTGGGAAGCATCATCAAGTGTACAAAAAAGTATCCTTTCTAAACCAAAATCAAGGAAATTTTCTGAGGAATACTTCAATTTTGGATTCACGTGGACTCAGACAAATGATGAAGAATGGCGTTTGTGTGTTATCTGTTCGAAAGTTTTGGCGGTAGTTAGTATGAGTCCTAACAAGCTCAAACGACATCTGGAAACAGTTCAGGGTGAGTACGTTGGGGAACCTCGTGAGTTCTTTGTTGCTAAACTGAAATCATATTAAAAACAAAAATCTGTTTTCAAAAAAGTTGAGTCGTTGAATGAAAAAGCTGTACTTGCAATGTTGCCTACCAAATAGCCAGATGCAAATAGCCGTTAGGGAAGAACTTGCACTGCCGCCGGCTGCAATTGTAAAGATAATGCTCAGAGATGATTTTCCAAGCAACTCAAGTTTATTCCTGTTTAAAATGATACTATTGCTAGCAGAATTGGTGATATATCCAAGGATATACAGCAACAACTTTTGACTAAGATGCGCGATAGACTATCGCAATTCAATTAGATGAGGCCACAGATACCAACAAGTATGCCCCTGTTAGATCCGCTCACCAACTGTCCTTATCAGATCGTTATGTTAATTTGAAAGAATCTGAAATTTTTTTACACTTTGCAACAGTCTCCGGTGAGAAGGTGCGAAGTTCCTCAAGACACATCAAGAGCAATACTCTGGGTTCAGACGGGATATCCCTTGAAATGAATAATCTCATTGACTCTTTCTCAATAAATCAGTTTCACTTTCTCATAAACTCTATCATAATTAGTTGCCAATTTTGGTAGGATGGATTGGTTATTCCTCTGGCTAGGTGTAACTCGTGTGAATAGTCCACCTTGGTTTTTCTCGGGAGGCAGTGTCACTCTTATGAAACTATCTAGAAAATCGAACCCACAAAGTTGTTGTGAGAGGAGTTTTATCGGATGCTCCAGCATCTGTCATCTATCTGAATCAATCTTCGTATAATGTCCTCAGGCACGTGTTTCCTAATCATGATTTGCTGAACACAATCTCAAAATTTAGATTATGCGAGTCACTGATCATGTCAAAGATTTCTTACTGCGACAGTAATAATTGGCCTGCTATTGTAACAATCGGATGGTCTTCACCTGCAGTGTATCCGAAATAGTTGTCTTCGTTTCTCGTTTGGGATCCGAAAATATGACCATATATCCTTCACCATGAAAGTATCAGGATGGTTGAAAGTTGAGAAAATAAGGAATTTGCACCTTCTCACAAACACATATTGAGTTTTGATATCTCGTCAACCAAATTATTCACTGAAGGAGCTCCGAACATTCCCATCAATTAAGAGTTTCACCACACGGAATACTTAAGTTTAAGTCATTCCTAAACATAAATCGTCCAAATTCATCCGTTGCTTCTCGTATAATGCACTAAAATTTTATAACCAACAACCCTGTGAATTTTGATCTCACACAATCCACAACTCCAAAAAAATACTAAATTTCCGTAAGTAACTGGTCTCTTGTCCATTTCCGACACAGGCAATACTATAAAGGAATATTCTACAGTGCATCAACTAATTTCTCGAGTTTGTCAAAATATTATATTATAATTGTGAACTTATTTTATTTTTCTCTAACATTGTTAACTCTTTTTTTTTCTCATTGTTATTTGATGTTTGTGACTACCAGGTTGAGTTGAAAAACAGCCGCGGCTGGTACCCCACCTATTCATCTTAATACTGAATATAGATTCTCCCTTCTTTTGACTGTTTGATTGTATCTGTTATGGTGAATGTAAAGACGTATTATTATCATTAATATGTCTTTCCATTGTAAAATGACCAGAGAAAAAATTATTGCGCCAAAAAAAATAACTCGTGTCAAAATTTCCAACTATTTTCGTTGATAACTTTTTTATTTCCAATTTATCAATGAAAACCGATGAAAATTGATAGAATTAAAGTTGTAGAAAATTCAATTTTGAACGAAAGATGTTTCAATGAATTTTCTCTAGGATGGATAGTTTGGCAGATAAAAGGCGAAAACCATTTGCACTCTTTTTTCAGGATGGCGGCGGTGGGCCAAGGGTTGCAACCCCACCAACTTGGATATAAGCTAACCTTAACGCACCCCACAAATCAAAAAAATGAATGTGCATCCTCTGAGAAACGCAACCCATAATGAAACTTTCCAATGGACTAGATACATTAAAAAAAGAAACTTTTGTCTTGAGTAGGTACCTTGTTGATAGTCTTGGCTACTTATTTATTGATTCGTGGTTTTGTATCTCGAATTAATGTTCTCCCGTTCAAATGAAAATAACAGCGAACAATTCAAACATGCATTCACTACAATGGTTATCACCAATATTAAACACTTTAAGAAACGTCATTTATCAAGAGTAATTCGGCTTTCTTGTTGAATACCGTATGATTATAATTAATTGAGAACTTCCGTTTATATTATCAGGCTGGGCAGTGGGCATAGAAGTGAAAACGTCAGTGATACTTTTTTTATTTGCAACGAAGATCATGCCTGATTTAAATGAATCACTTTTTCAATAGATGCTGAATACTGCCAGGATGGGGACTTTCCGATATCCTTCGAAGTTTATTAGATAATTTTTCTCTTATCACCAATCACGATTCTATATGGATTCTAGGTTCGACTTGATCAATAGATTGACGAATGGTTCAACACACCGATATAATTTCCATTCTTTATTGCGACAGCTTGATGAAATATGTGGTTCAAACATTATCGATTGCATCATACCTATACGTACTTCAACAATATTTCGTAAAATCCTCTCTACTTCTCAACAACTGACAACATTGCAACAAACTCGTGCGCCGGTCCAAGTCGGAAGACGGAACACGGAGTACACTTGTACTGGGACTCTTAGTCATCACTGTATATGCTTCTACCATTAGGAGTTAATTTTGATGCTAGAACGTAGCACACTGAACCTTATTGACGCCGAGTGCATGCGTTCCCGTATGTTGGTGGGATCCCAATTGATTTTTCTTTGTGATGGCTTTTATATTCTGTCATTTCTGTCGGATTAAAGTTCAGCAGCAAACAACTAGTGACGAGGAACTTCGGAGGAAGTGAATTTGCTAAAATTGACTAAGATATTTAGTAGTGGTTCGAACTTTCTTTGCCTCAACTTTTCATCATCCATAAAAAAATAAGTTCTCATTACTGTACAGGAATATATCAGCATCCCAGAGAGTTTATTGATATAGAAAAGAATTTTAAATGAGAATTGAATAAAGGTTCAATGAAAATTCCTGGATCATTTCACAACAACAAACTTGAAATACTGATAGACACAGGTTCAGAAATATCACTGATAAATTACAAAATTATAAGACAATGAAATTTGGAAAAATATTGATATGAAATGCTAAAAGTAGTTCTGGTAGGTGCTAATTATAAAAAATTGTATGAGGTTAACAAAAGAATAACTGGAGATATAACATTTAACAATGGAGAATATGCAATACAATTTGTACTAATAGAAAATTTGCTACAGATGCAATTATAGGGACTGATGAGCTAGATAGATATGGAGTCATAATAGACTATGAACAAGGACGAATTACATAAAAGGGAAAGATATGATAGCAGATTCTTCAACCAGATCTGATGGAATAATGAAGAAGAAGATGAAATAGGAGTAAATGTATCGAAGGAAAAAGATGGAATATATTTTTTACAACAAATAATAACAGACCAACAAAATTTAGGAAATGAAGAGATGAAAAAATGCAAACATTCGAACATCATTTGGATAAAAGAATAAATAATCCTGGGCATCCAGCAAGAAAAAAAATCTGGCTATCTATTATTCATAGAAAAGTACTACAGTAAGAAGTATGAAACAGATAGACAGTACTTGTGATATTTGTTAAAAATACGAAGGAAACATTTTTACAAACATAAATATCATCACCTAAAGAAAACTAGAATGTATAACTATGGATTCTCTAAGTGAACTGATTATAACGAAAGGAAATAATAGGCACATGTCACATGTAAGTGATAATGAAAACATACAAAAACACTTACAAAACTACATAACGGACATAGGAAAATCAGACAGAAACTCCATAACGCAACGTACTTTAACGATGACAAGTTATAAAAATACTGTAAAAGAAAATAAATTAAAGGCACGGAGATAATGCAGAACTCTATACATCAGAACCTTACAAATATAGCTGTCCCAGTGTTACATAAATTGCATGCATGAATTTTCTGTCATTCAGACTCATCACAGGTTAGTGATAATATACAACGAGTCTGAATTATCATTATTAGACTCGAAGGTCTGGATGGTCAAAATTATAGTGCAGGTTCGTTGGTGAGTACATTGACTATATTTAATGTGGGCCACCGGTCATTGATCGAGCGGTTAATTGGGCTTTGTTCATTGGTGTACGAACGAGAAAAGCAAAATAATATTAATTAATTAGCCACTAGTTGCTGCTCAAGCTTATTAACAACTTAACTCAGTTTTGTGCTACTACATTCAGCACGCACAATATAATCTGGGAAGGAATAATGTTTTTGTGAAAAACATAAGCTGAAATTCTCTCGATAACTTTGAGGTATCTGAATCTCCACTCTGAAACTCAACAGAGTAAAAAAAAAAAACTATTAAGTTACTTCTAAATCTTCTTGCAGTACATTATCGATTCAATTGATTTATAGCCTGATCGGAGCATTTCATTGAAGATGGCTGCTAATTTAGGCATATTAGCAACTCCCACATATTTGAACGTGTTAGCCTACGCCGAATAAATGAAACCATCCGGCGACCCGACTGAAAGCCGACGTTTGTTCAGTCCACGAAAAGAGTTAACATTGCAGTATCATATTTGGTTTAGACTGAGGCAATTCTGTTGATATCATGTCTAGCCAGCTATGTAGATATGTGAATTTTTCGTGAGAAAAAACTCCAAATTCGTATTCATCTCGAAATAAGACTCGCATACAGGGTGTGAAACATATGGGAATTTCATTTTCAATATCAGTATTACACCACGATTTGCCTAGGATTCTAATAGAGACAGCACCTTGCCCAAATTATCAATACCTTGTGCCCACACTGTATTTACTAAGCAAATAGCTGGTGACAAACGTGAAAAACCTTTTCAATCGCTTCTGAAGACATTATAAAATAATAGGAATGGGCCTAAGAAAGAGAGCGTCGATCTTAGGACTGAAAAATTTGCAATGCGGTTGTTGGCAAAATAATTAATGTACTTATTCGGTTTCGGTTTATTCATCTTTGGCTATCAAATTTATATAATATCGGATTCGAAAACCTTTTTTAGAGTGGTACGTTTTCGAATCTTTGACGTTAGTGGAGGACTGAACACTTCCTATATTCTGATGCGCATAAAAATAAGCATAATATGACGTCATTAACCATACAAAAATCTATCCTCCATCCATAGTATCTCTCTCTTGAATGGGAAAGTGACGTAACAGCGATAAGGTCTATGCTCTTTTCAGACAAAATTTAAGACAAAAATACTAGAAAATTGTCTGACATGTTTTTTTATGAAAATCCAAAAACAGGATAGCAGCAAATAGAAATTAAAATCAACATTATTTGATGTATAGTGAAGAGAGCTCAATATCTGAAATACAAATCATATCTGGTTGGTAAAAGTTGTACAAGAATATAATTTCGTCATGAATAGAGTATAGCAAGCTGAGCTCTCAAATGCTTCGTGAACTCTAGTAGTCCCGAATGAACACCTACAAGGTGTTTGTATGAAACTCGTAGATATCACAATAAACAACTTCTAACATATAATGTTGGAGCTCTTTGTATTCTTCCAAAGTATCAAATAAATACCTCAATTTATTTCCCAGTGACAGAAACCGCTTAAGAGCCATAGTTATAGGTTCACCCAATATTCTGGAGGAATTTTGAAAATTCACCATTTTTTTATTGAATTATATAGTCTGTCCGAGAAGACATTCACAATGTTTTTCAATTCGACAGTATACCCTTTTCATTTTTGATATCCTCAATAATCCAAGATTTCGAAATTTCATCACATACTTTAATCTTTCTGCGTTATATTTCGAATGAATTACAAATTAACAAGTTATGAAAAAAATAATATGGATCAGAATAATATCGACAATGGAATCTTGTTTCCTTTTTTGACAGCATTCTGATTTTCTTTCAAAAGAATTAGGAACTGTACAACAATACCTTCAATGAAGTAGGAAGTAATACCGAACATGCCTCCTCCCCCACCTTGACAGCCTTGAGGTTTCAACATTTGGTTTCGCTGTCTCCATTTGAAGGTAGAATGCAAATATTAACGGTAGGCCTTCTCAAGACGGTTGTTGATGTTCTGATTGTGGGTGCACGAAAAATACCATCTTCTCCAGGGTGAACAGATTCCACAACGCCTAGCTGCCATGTTAGAGGTGGGAATTGATCCCCCTTCACAATGACCATTGCACCAGGTTGAAGTAGATTGCTATAATTCTCCTTTCATTTTGTACCCTACTGAAACTCCGATATATATTCTTTACCTCAGCGTTCCCAAAAATGTGTGATTTTTGAAGTCTGGAATTTCGATAATTTATCCTCTGTAATTCAACTGTGATCGTGATCAGGCAGACTAGTAGGCCTTTTTCCAATCAGGAAGTGCGAAAAAGTTTAAGGTTGATGATCGGAAGGATTTGTGGATAGTGGGGATGAGGGACATGAGACAGCAGAGCTGTTTGGGAAAGCCGTATGTGGTTTTTATTTTCGTTCTATATATGAAAACTGTCGAAAGAAGTTACAGGGATAGACCGTATATCGCAGTTGAATTCATTGACTCGACCCGTCGAGATATATTCGTCCGCTGAATATTTTAGTCTTTTTGGCAGCAATCAAGTATTATTTTGTAATTACAATTTCACAAGCGTTTCTGGAAATCAAGGAAAAAATATTCAATTTATGTTGATTACGTTCTTTTTCCAACCACATTAGGCTATCGTAATCCAACATTGGTCCTTCGAGCCGGATTAATACGGAATTGAGTTAATGTTAATTTGATTGATTAATTAATGAGTAAGTTTTCTATAAAATTATTACCTATAATATTGTAATATTTGAATTCTCTTACCATCATTCAAATGTATATAGTCACTTTGCTCGGTTCGCGTGTACCGAGACTTTTTCTGTCTCACTTCCCGAGTGGGCGTTTCTTTTCTCCCAGCAGTTACTGCATATTTCATTTGTTTCCGATATTCTCCAGAGGTAGACTGTCGAGTGAGAATTCAGCTGTGGGATTTTTGCAGCGACATACAAATTGTTTGTCGGAGCAAAAACCGTTCAAACAACTATATTCAATTTGAACTCTCAGTTCACTACGGTTTGACAAGGAAGGAGGAAATTAAGAAATAACAAACATTCAGAGAAACTAGTCTAGGCGACATTGATCATTCGTTCGTTACCCGATCGGGTGACCACTGATAACTCTGAAAACTTTATTTAATGTACGATGCGCCAGAACCTACATCCGATTTTGAGAGTGAGAAAATAATTCAAGAGGGCTTTCTGAGCGAATATTATTTTATTAAAGGTGTTCATACCGATCTTTTCGAATCCGATACTATCAATGGCCCTCAGATCGGTTTAAACTCTACAATGCAATGTACCGCTGTCCCACCAGCTCATGCTCAGTTACCTCGTATCGATTTAGACAAATTTTCTGGGGATTACAAATCATTTCCCTCATATATTGATTCATTCGATGCACTTGTACACAATAATTCGGTTCTCAGTCCGACAGAAAAGTACAAGTATTTAAAAGCATCATTACATGTTGCTCCCTTGTCTATGGTACGACAGCTCCATTTCACTGATGAAAATTATCCCATAGCTTATAATAAACCGAATAATGGTATTCAAATAAGAGCTGCGTACTCAGGCTCTCTGGACTGAGCTTGACGAGGCTCCAAGAGTCAATTCCGAAAATGTTGAAAATCTCAGAAAAATTCTCGATACCCACTCTAAAACTTTGGATGAACTCAAGCAGATGCATTTTTCTGGTGAATCTTGGAGTTTTTCACTTATAATGATGATGTTGAAGCGTCGTCATCACGCAATCGTTACTCAATTTAAAATTCAACATGGTTCCACAGAGGTTCCAACTCATGAGAAACTAATTGAATCAATAAGCATTGTCCAGCACTTGATGCAATTGCTTTTTCATCAAATCAGATGAAACGTACTGGTAACAATAATAATTTTAATACGTTGTCTAGTGATAATACTAGGTCACAATCTACTAAGAATTCCGGAAATAGTTCTCGCACTTCCTCATTTTTTGTAAATAATTCCTCATCGGATAATTTTTGCATTCTCTGCAAGGGAAATCATCGACTTATCGATGTAATGCGCCAAGTCTACAGATGGTAGATACAAATTTTGGCGCAGGTCTCACCTGTGTTTCAATTGTTTAAGCTCAAATCATGATGTTAAATCTTGCCCATCATCTTATAAATGTAAGAAATGTTCATCTAAATTTCATCACACGTTTTCGCACTGTGATAAATCATCCATGGTTGCCACGCCTGGACAAAATCTTTCCAAAGCTATCTCAAATACTAAAAAGTATGCTTGTGAGGGAAATTCCGCAAATCCTGTTTTGTCGGCTAGGGCTAGTACTCATCCCGATAGTCGTAATTTACGGAGTAATAACTCAACTGTTTTATTGTCAACTGCCTGGGTTGACGTTTTAGACAATCAGGTAAATTATCAGGCTTTTCGTTGTCTTCTAGACGCTGGAAGTATGACGTCATTCATAACTGAAAAGGCTGTTAATAAATTAGGTTTCCATAAAAGTAAATGCGATGTTGAAGTGAAGGGACTCGTACGATGCAATTATGTACTACTAACAGTAGAGTTACCCTCTCCATGAAATCTGTTGGTAAAAAATTCCCCATTTATCATTTTGATGCAATTCTTCTATCTAAAATATGTGATAATTTGGCCAACATTGTCGGTTCCTTCAGATTTGTGGTCACATATTGTGAATCTGCAATTAGCTGACTGAAATTTCAATGAACCCGGAAGTGTAGATCTATCACTTGGTGCTGATATGTTTTCGAAAATTGTTTCGAACGGTGAAGTTTCTAGTAATTCAAATGGGCCTGAAGCGATAAATACAGTATTTGGCTATATTTTGATGGGATGAGTTAACATTTCAATTCCGTCTGTTTCGAATTTTTCGTTCAATCATTTGAGAGCATTGATATAGAAAAAACTTTAAATTTTTTTGGGATGGTGAAAAGTCCCTTCAGTGAATGAATCAACTCCTGATGATGAGATAGTCGAAAACCATTTCATAAATTTCCTATTCTCGAGATGGTACGGGTTGTTATACCGTATCGCTCCCATTCCGTGAACCGAATCCAAGTTTGCCAGTAATTAGAGAATTAGCATTGACATGTTTTTTTTCTTTAGAATGCCGGTTATTGAGGCAACCACATATTTATTCACAATATTTGGATGTTATGCGAGAATATCTCGATGAGAATCATTTGAAATCAGTCACTATTAATGATATTTTCAATGACGCGTATTATTTTCCCCATCATTGCATTTTTAAGCCTGATTGTCTCACCAAAAAATTACGAGTAGTTTCAGTTTCAATGCGTCGACAAAATTGCCAAGTCAACACTCCTTGAACGATTGCCTATAGAGGGTGTCCCAACGAAAACTTTCCACACGGATTTGATGGGTGTTCGAATTTGTATTCATTAAAATAGCGCGCGCCCTTGATGAGTAGAAAATTCTCCGGCACTGGCCGTTTTGTTTTTTGATATTCGTCAGATGGAGGGAGTAGCCTTTTGTCTGTCGAGGTGAAAGTTATTGATTTTCGAGTTTTGTTTTGAAAGTCTGTGAGATAGAAATACACATTTTTGTATTATTGTTGCGAGCCGTCTGGGCCGGAATATTCATACCTCGTTACGGATGAATCTTGTAAATAGTGACAAAAAAAAACAGTGTATATGAACCTGAGTGTAATATATGAAATTGTAAATAGAACGACG
Organism: Zygogramma bicolorata; assembly: GCA_032362365.1. Lineage (NCBI taxonomy): Eukaryota > Metazoa > Arthropoda > Insecta > Coleoptera > Chrysomelidae > Zygogramma > Zygogramma bicolorata. The sequence continues at coordinate 570,315 of JAVJAQ010000838.1, forward strand.
AGTGTTTCAGTTCAAGAATATCACTTGCACCAGAATGTCTCAAATAACATAATGGCAAGTACCTAGACAGCTGATTCTCGTCAGAGGCGTTCATCAGTGCCAAGGTAAAAAACAACCATTTTGTTGATAAACTTTTTTGTGTTGCGGCTGAACATTCTTTCAACTTTTGAGTTGATTATTTAATTTCTTGATTTGAAAAGTGACTTTGGACAATTTATGATGTCGGAATTAGCGAAACAAGTCAACCGAGCAAAACTAATAGGCAATTTTAGCGAAAATACCCTCAAACGAGTTCCGGGAAAGAAAGTAACGATCTCTTATCTAGAGGCTCGTGTGAACCTTCTAGAGGAATATTGGAATGAGTTTTTGGCCGCTCATTCCAGATTAATGCTAGCTGAAGATCAAACTCATGATTATTATGAAAGTGATGTATTTGATACTGTTCAAAACCAATATTTAGACACTTTGGCTTCGTTGATCGAGGAAATTGGTGAATTGAAAGTATTAAATGCCGTTCCAACTTCGAGCTCAAGCGGTTTCCAAGGAAATACAAGTATTCGTCGGGTTCCGGTTTTACAAGTACCGAAATTCAGTGGAAAGCAGAAAGACTGGGAGACTTTTAAGGAACTGTTTTGCTCAATAATCGAAGACGATGTCAGTCTCACACCAGTTGAAAAATTGCAACATCTTCTGAACGCGGTTGAGGGACCTGCAGCTAGTAGCTTGAAAGGAATTAAAGTCGTAGGTGCTAATTTGAACGTTGCTTGGGATAAATTGTTACGCCGTCATGACAATCGACGCATCAGATTATCTACTCATTTAGACTCTTTGATAAATTTGAAACCGATTTCTAAAAAAAGTGCGTATGAAATCAATCATCTTTTGGATGCCGCGGATGAAGCCATAAAAGGGTTAGAAGACTTAGCATGTTCTGTTAAAGAATTTGATATTTGGTTTGTTCATTTAATAACGCGTAAATTAGATGTAGAAACACGAGAAGACTGGGAAATCTCTCAAGAGAAATGCATAGGTTTTTCTTCATATGAAAATTTACGAAAATTTTCAGAATCTCGCGTAAGGTCATTAGAACAGGCGCATTCATCATGTAATTTGTCGAGTTCGGTTGCATCTAGTTCTAGAGAAAAAAGTTTTGTGAATAATTCTAAGTTTGATTGTAAAATAAAGCCTTATAAAGCGAAGTCTGCAACTGTTCATAGTGTTACCAAGTTTAGGTCAAGTTCATCAGGAATCGTATGCAAATTTTGTTCAGGTGCACATAAGCTGAGGTATTGTGAAAATTTTAAAAAATGTACTGTAGGGGAACGTATAACGAAAGTTAGGCATCTCAAACTTTGTATGAACTGTTTAGCTCCCGATCATCAAGCAGCTGATTGTCAGTCCACAGCTAGATGCTTCATCTGTGACAAGCGTCATCATGTCCGGTTGCACACTGATGATTCCGATAATCCGAATATGGTAGAGTCAGGATATAATCAGCCAGAAGAAGTTTCTGCTCATTTTGGGTCTGTAGGCTCTACAGTTTTTCTCGCAACAGCCCTTATAAAACTTCGTTCGTCATCGGAAAATTCGATAAATGTTAGAGCTTTGATAGATCCGGGGGCTGAGGCCTCTTCCATTTCTACAAGGGTAGCGGATATTTTATGTTTACCTCGCTATCCTGCTAATATTACTATTTCAGGAGTAGGAGCTACAAAATCTGCGGTGGTGAAAGCGAAATCACATCTTACTGTAGTTTCTAATGTAGATCCCATAGATTAAAGAAAACAGGAGATGGAACATGAATATACAAATCAATGTGCGCTGAGCCTGCCAAATATTTGAAACCTTAAATAGTTGAAACCTAGGAGTGGGAAGCGGTACAGAGTAGTATTCAGGAAAAATATCAGTTATTTCGCCCAAAGTCGTATTTGAATTGAAATGAAAATGGTTTTCCCAAATTTCATATACTCTGAATAGTTCATATAACCATAACCAGGAACATACACTTTCACAATGAATAGTTCATATACCCACGACCAGGGGCGTGCAATTTCATAATGAAAAGGATTTCATATAAGTCAAATAAAACTCACCTTGGGTTGCAAATTCATTTTCGAATCTACTGAAGATTCATTGGTACATTACGATTTTTCTAGGCATTGTATAATTATATGTTTCAATCCTCTAGTATGCTACTGCCAGCATATTCAAAAATATTACGAATGAAAATAAAGAATATACACAAAATTGGATTATATAGTTTATTTCATAATTCATGCTGAAGTGTAATTGACATACACGAGAATATTCTTGCAGATCTTTTGCCTCGATGGTCAAAGCCCGCCTCCATAATTCTCTTCTTTCAACATTGCTAGGAAAACTGAAATAGGTCATGTTATAATATGATTTCGTCTAGCAGAACAGTTATATCTAGATGCAAAAAAGAACAAACACAAAATTGCCGTAAGTATTAAAACCAAGAGCAAACTTGCAGAGGAGTAACCTCATTACGTTTTATCTGAATGTAATATGAAGTTATCGATTACTTTGTTCACTTTTGAATCAATTCAGATTTGCAAAGTAATGGAACTCCTCGTTATTTATTTTATTTGTTCGCAATATTTGAGATGGCTTGTGGAAATCAAAACGCAATATTCGAACGATATGGAATTACCTTCGCGATTTATCCCGTTGGTCTCATTCATCGGGGTATGGAAAACAAATTATTGTCAACTTCGACTGTGAAACAACTACGGCCCTGGTGTCCTGGCCACTCCCATCAAAACCATACCGCACTCATTACAGACTTACCGGAATAGATGAACAGATTTTATATCCTTCTTATAATTTGAACTGAAGTAGTATCTGCATCGCTCCACAACACACCGTGACATTTTTTGCCGAAAAAGTTCACGAAACACATGACATTGACACTTAATAACAAACTTTGACAAGCGTGCACATCCTTCAAATCGGTACGTTGGTGGGGATATACGATCTGATTGGCGGACCTTAGGAGTGGGAATATCAGGGGAAATTGGCAGAGTGCGCAGCTGACCATGTTCTATCTCCTGTTTTCTTTAATCTATGGTAGATCCCAACTTTTCTTTACAAATGTCATTTCTGGTATCGGATAAGCTGACAGCGGATATTCCCGACTGTCAAGTGAACTCTACAGGATGGTATCATATTTCAAATTTGCTTTTAGCAGATCCGGTGTTCTTCAAACCGGCTCGAATCGATTCTTCTTTGTCAAAAATAATAGCTATTCTAGCATATTGTCTTCGATGGATGAAGTTTCATAGAAATGTTCAGATAAAACTGACTTCCTTGTCTGCGGAAGAGTTTAGAGAAAGTCGAGTCGCACTCTGGCGAATGGTACAACTGAAGCATTTCAGAGATGACATCACATCCGTTGAAAGGCAGAAAGTTTTAACGAAACACAGTTGTTTGTTTCGATTGAAACCTTTTCTTGATGATAGCTCGTTATTGAGACTGGGAGGTCGCCTCCAAAATTCACTGTTATCATACAACGAGAGGCATCCTATCATTTTACCCAGTAAATGCCATTTTTCACGGTTATTAGTAGAGGAGGCTCATAAAGCAACCTTGCATGGAGGACCTCTATTAATGATCTCATATCTGAATCGTTTTGTCTGGATTATCAAAGGTAAGCGTGTAAAGTGTACAGATCTTGCCCAAGGTGTATCCGTTTTGGGGCAAAACCATTATCTCAACAAATGGCACCTTCACCTCCCTTCCGGGTACAGCCTCAGAGACCATTTGCCTATTCAGGGGTGGATTATGCTGGTCCCTTTCCATTAAGAGCCCATAAAGGTCGAGGTTACCATTACTCTAAAGGATATGTGGCCATTTTTATATGTTTGGTGACCCGTGCCGTACACCTAGAAGTTGTCTCAGACCTGACATCGTCAGCATTTCTAGCTGCCTATCGGCGTTTTACGTCGCGTCGTGGAACCTGCACTGTCATTTATAGCGACAATGCAACGACATTCCGAGGAGCAGCGGAAGAATTGAAAGTTCTTTTTGCTGCCACTTCTGAGTTCTGCAGAGAACTGTCAGCCACTCTGGCTAAAGAAGGAACTGACTGGTCCTTCATTCCACCTCGAGCATCTCATTTTGGTGGAATATGGGAAGCAGCAGTACGGAGCTTCAAGTATCATCTTAAAAGAGTTGTAGGTACAACCGCACTCACCTTTGAGGAATATTTTACTCTCACCGCACAAATTGAAGCTTGCCTGAATTCTCGACCATTATGCCCTATGAGCAGCGACCCCAATGATGTTTCAGCATTAACTCCTGGCCATTTTCTGATAGGTTCTGCTCTCAAAGTGCCACCGGAACCTTTTGATGAAGACGATTTATTGAAATCACCCACTTCGAGATGGAAGCACCTTCTCATAATGAGAAACCACTTCTGGAACCGTTGGAGAAAAGAAGTACTGCACCATCTCCAGCAACGAAATAAATGGGTGAAGCCTAGTGACCCCATCAAAGTAGGGGACTTGGTCTTGATCAAAGATGATCAATATCCTCCAACTCGTTGGCCAGTTGGTAGGGTAATAAAGCTTCACCCAGGTACTGATGGATTGGTTCGTGTCGCAGATATACGAACTTCCTCTACACAGTTTAGACGCCCTATAGTTAAACTAATCAGGCTGCTTGCTGATCAGGAGGCTGCTTCTGCCCATTCTGTCATATGCTCTCCTGGTAGGGTTTAGTCATGGTGGGCGGTCGAATTCTTATTCTCATAAGAACGCTTGACCAAAATCAATTCATTTTGTATATTTTTGTATATTTTTGTTGTATATAAGTTTTTCTGTAAAAAAATATTGGCCTTTCCGCTGTGTGTAGATATGTATATTAGTTTATTTGGGTTCGATGATTTAGTATTTAAGTGAGTTGGACGTATTTTTTTACTCGTTTTCGTCCTATATCGACGGACGAGGTGGGCGGTATGTTCGAATTTGTATTCATAAAAATAGCGTGCGCCCTCGATGAGTAGAAAATTCTCCGGCACTGGCCGTTTTGTTTTTTAATATTCGTCAAAAGGAGGGAGTAGCCTTTTGTCTGTCGAGGTGAAAGTTATTGATTTTCGAGTTTTGTTTTGAAAATCTGTGAGATAGAAATACACATTTTTGTATTATTGTTGCGAGCCGTCTGGGCCGAAATATTCATACCTCGTTACGGATGAATCTTGTAAATAGTGACAAAAAAAAACAGTGTATATGAACCTGAGTGTAATATATGAAATTGTAAATAGTACGACGAGTGTTTCAGTTCAAGAATATCACTGCACCAGAATGTCTCAAATAACATTTCACACACTGGGAAATGACAAATTATTTTCGGAAACGCTGAAACACGTCGATTTTGATTTCTAGGGGGACACATGTTAGTAATGGATTTAATCACGCAACTTCATCCCCCTGACAGGAGCGGCTACCCCATTGCGAATCATCATAGGGAACTTGGGTCGAGTGATACATCATCTTAAAGCTCTCTTCAATCTCTATCGAAACGTTTAAATTTTTTCAAAATCGAATGACTGGTACTTGAGATTAGTGTGGTAATAGGTTTAATTTAAATAATCAATTATAGTACCTGTTCTTATCGAAATTCAATTTATCAATTGCTCCTCTAGTGACTCTGGCGGAGTGGCAAAAACTTTGCTTTTGAGATGCCCCCATAAAAAATAATCCAACGGGTTGAGGTCCGGTGATCTAGCTGGCCACTCAATTGGTCCTCGTCCCCCTATCCAATGATTGGTATATCGTTCATCCAGAAAGTTTCTAACCGCTACTGCATAGTGAGGTGGTGCTCCATCTTGTTGAAAATGGAGGTTGTCTTCCGAATAATCTCCATCGTTTTCGATAATATCCGTTATCATGGGATCGATGTCATTCTCAAGAAGATGTAAATACATTTGTCCATTCAAATTATCATCTATAAAAAGTGGTCCAATAATATTTTTGCCAAAAATACCACACCAAACATTCAACTTCTGCGGAGTTTGTGTGTGGACCTCACGTATTAACCTGGGATTGGTATCGCTCCAGTAGCGGCAATTGTGACGGTTCACGTTTCCATTAACAAAAAATGTACTCTCGTCTGAAAAACAAATATTGAAGAGCAAATTGGGATTTGTTCTCAGACGCTCAGACATTTCCTCACAAAACTGTTGACGTCTGTCAAAATCGTCTTCGTTCAGTTCATGTACAAGTTTGATTTTGTATGAATGGAATCGATGTGACTTGAGAATTCTCTGAATACTCGATCGCGCTACACCTGAAGCTTCAGCCAAGCGTCGAATACTTTGAGTATGATCCATAGCCACGTGTCCCAAAACCGCTACCTCAACAGCCTCGGTCCTTATCCGACGTTCAGGATGATGTTTCTGGTTTCCCACAGACCCAGTTCTTTCGAATTTATCAATCAACGTTTGAACATAGGTATGAGATGCATTTTTCCCTGGATGCCTTGTATTGAAAATTCTAGCTGCAGCTCTTAGACAATCATCATTTTTGTAGTAAAGTTTCACTAACTCAATTCGTTCTTGTAATGCGTAAACCATTTTCAGGAAGAAACTTAACTAACAGAATACGAATCAAATGATATTTCCATAAGAATCATGCGAACTGTGAATTCATTCTGAGAACATACACGCAGGCGAACCATAAAAAACAGCTATTTTTTGTCTATGAAAAAGTCCACAGAACAAAAACTAAGAAATATGGTTTCCGGGCTTCAGTGCCGTGGTCGGTTCACCTCTGTGGAGGAGGTTCCTTTGGACGTTTCGCTCACAATTGGGGTGAGCATCTTCCGCTTGTAATGTTGTATTCGCGAATGGCGACATAAAACTGATACTTGGTTGAAAGATCTTCGCAATTAATTGTCCCAGCCTGGCTACTTACTTTGTTTTGACTAATTTGTTTTCGTTTTTCGTGGGGTGACTGGGTTCCCTGACCGGATGGGATGTTGCCATTGTCTATCTGTCCACTCATTGAGTCTTAAAATAGTTAATAAATTGAATTTGAATAAGAACAGGTAAGATATTGACTATTTTCATTGAACCTGTCAACAATACTAATTTCAATTACCATTCATTCGATTTTGAAAAAATTATATTGGATAGAGAATAAAGAGAGCTTTCAGATGATGTATCACTCGACCCATGTTCCCTATGATGATTCGCAAGGGGGTAGCCGCCCCCGTCCGGGGGATGAAGTTGCTCGACTATATCCATTACTAACATGTGTCCCCCTAGAAATTAAAATCGACCTGTTTCAGCGTTTCCGAAAATAATTTGTCATTTCCCAGTAAATCCGTGTGGAAAGTTTTCGTTGGGACACCCTGTATACTGGCCCAAAGTTACAACAAGACATTACCGTCTACTATTTTAATGCGGTTTCGATGTCATGCTTTCGTTCTATGTTCTGATGTAAGAAAAATGAACATGATGATATCAATAGATCTTGAACGAACCAAGTTTCAAAGAATAATTTGGAGATTCCATCCTGATGAACCCATTCAGCAAGTAGTGTCGTTCACGGTGTCTCCAGCTCTCCATACCTTGCTCTCAGGGTTTTACGTCGATTGGCCCAGGACGAATGGAAAGAATTCCCCCTTGCGACAGAAAATATTCTCCATTCATCTTATGTTGACGAATTTTGTGTGTGGCGCATCCAGTTATGAAGAAGCTCGTTCTCTTGACTTTCAACTTACTGAACTCATGAAACGTGGAGGTTTTGAACTCAGAAAGTGGTCCAGCAATGAACCATCGTTACTTTCTGATCTGCCACCGTCGCATTTGTCAACCAAGCCCATAATTTCTTATTCCTAGCAACAAAATACTTTCCTCCAAAATTGTTTGTTCACAGTGGAATCCCTGTTTGGATTCTTTTTCTTTTTCCTGTTAATCCTTCTCTCAGTAAATCATGAACTGAGAGGATAACGCTCTCTGAATCAGCAAGAATTTATGACTTATTAGGTTTTTGACACCGATAACGTTTTTACCAAATATCCAATTCAGAGGCTATGGATTTCTGGTGTTGTATGAGATGAAAATCCAAGTCCAGACATAATTCGGGTTTGGAATCAGTACAAAATTGAATTGCCCTCAATTTCGGCTCTCAAAATTCAACAGAAAACTCATTTGGTCAGATTCAGATACACACGAACCACACGGTTTCTGTGATGGAAGAGAAAATGGATATGCTGGGGTCATATCCGTTAGAAGTACTGATATCAATAATCAAATCTCCATCCAATTTTGCACAGTTGATATGCCAGATGTCAGCCTGTTCTTAAGGGCTCTACGAACCTCTGCATCCACTCGGGACAGTTGTTCTAGCCTGAGGGGCTTCACTTTGTGAACCAACGAACCGAGAATGAAGGCCTTCTGCATGCGGCCGGTCAACATCTCTGCCGCATTACGGCATGTCTTAAACTCCGAAAGTAACGTTAGTCTGGACCGACCGAGAACTCCTCTATGGTTACTATTATTATTGTCGTCTAAACAAGGCTTGTCGGGTCCGTACTCCCCACTGATCCGACCCAGTTGGCGAACGCTCTAGTATCATTAACTAATGACCACTTCCAGCACCACAGGGTAAGTGATCACTGGGTCCGGGAATCGTGAGTCCTGAGCAGACGGAAAAAACAGTGAATTACAGCCTTCTGCATTCAGCCAGCCAAGATCTCTGCCGCATGGTCTTGAGCTCCGAGACCACCGAAAACACATATCATCCGTACCAATAATTTGACAGAATAGTCCGGGTGGAGTCTGAGGAGTTCGTGAAGAAAATCCTGAAAATTTGTCTGTTTTTCCCTCTTTCCGGACGATATTCGTTTCGGCTGGGGCCGAAAACTCAATAACGAATATCGTCTTACTTATTATTATTATTATAGATCAAACGAAATAAAAACTAATGTCCATATTCTGAAGAATCTAAAATTATTTTTTTTTGTGAAAAAACATTTATGGAATATTTCATTTAGAACATTATAATACTGAAAAAACAATTTAGAAGGATCAAAAACATTTTTGAGGAAGTTTTTCCCTTGTCATGAATCATTATATTTCTTGACGAATGAAATGACGATAACATGTTCTTCCAAACAAAATTATTATTATCTCAATTAATGATTTGTTTTCAAATGGGTAACATCAGAATTTTGGAAGTTACGTAATTGCGTTGTATTTTCGAATGGTAAATCAACATCGTGAAGAAAAAAATCGAAATAAAATTGTCAGTTTCCATTTTCGAATTTCAATTATTGTGTTAACATCAACATTCAAAAAATAACAGACTATGGAAAAAATAAACATCGGGATGATGTAATCTTGTTGGGTTTACCCATATTGAAGCTGATGGCTCTCTTTGAGAAGATATCTCATTCGAACATCAAGGGGAACTTGAGTTAAAAAATATTCATTACTAATACGTTCATTTTAGAAAATCGATGGATTTTTATCCTTCGACACACTGTTCCTTGGGGTGTCTGGATGACACCATGATCTTTTCGAATTTTCAAATCGATATTCGCTAGTCGGAAATATTGATTTTACTCGTTACGATCATTTGCATGGTGGTGCAATGGATTAGCAAGCGTTGTGAGGAACTTCATCTCAACCACGAAATTAAAATGGTTAATACAAGTGGTGAAATGGATTTCTTGACTTCCAAACTTGTGACCTAGAACAACCTTCTTTCTCTGAAGTATTATGGCATCGAGTTTCAAATGATTCACTATTGCCCCAGAAATAGCTTCAGAAGGGATTTGAATTGGGAGCATTTGGAGAGAACTTTCAATTCACCACATTGATTTGCCGAATTATCTAAACGTTTCTTGTTAAAAGTACACTTTAAATCCCTGATTATAGGTATTGAAGTAACACCCATTTCAATCTCTAGGGATTGACAATTAACTTTTGATTCCTGGAGATATCAATCGGAACATGTTTGAAGAAGCGTCGAATTATTATTTTCTGTCAGTGCAAAGACCAGCTGGGTGCAGTTGTTGCATTTGAGCTGCTTGAATCTCATTGGATCATGGTATTTTCTTGAAATCGGTGTCATTTTCAGGGGAGATAAAACCCAGAGAATGAATTTCAGGACGATTCTTTCCCCCTCCCTCAAAAAAACATTCGAACAGTATTTGCTGGAATGATGTTTTGGGAACTAGAAGGAATGGTTCAGTGTTTGCCCAAAAACTTCAAGAGTGTTGTCGTTTTCCAGAATTTACCAGCTTATGGAAAACTATGATAATATATTATGCAACGATCGTGTAATGATGGTTATTAATACATGAGCATAAACCGGGATACGAAACGAGCCGAAGGTAAGTTTCGTATGGTTTATGCGAGTATAATAATAACCATTACATGAGAGTTGCATACGCTTTTTTATCTACACCCAACAAATAATGGAGAACTAAAAATATTAAATTATTAGGTATTTATATTGAACACAATAATAGTAGGTCATCAAACGTATTTCTTTGAAAAAAACCTACAAAATCATAATCAATGGCATAACCTCGGAAAATACAACAATGAGAAATGAAAAAAAGAAAAAAAAATCTGTGGAACTCAGGAATTGAACCCGGACGTAACTGATGACTGCCGGCGCTTACTAAATTCTTCAAAAATTCAATAGCTACTGATTTTGACTTGACGAACGTCAAAATGCAAAGCTTGCACATCATGCTTGATTGAAAAATAATGGGTTTCTATTGGTTGGAAATCTGTATCGTAATGGATTTCATTATAAAACCGGTTGTGGGAATATAAGTGTATTATTAGAGTATGGGTGTAGATAAAAGGCTCCATCTGACGAGGTTTCCGCGTTCATTATCTGAACACCCAGTGGTTTGAAGATTTTGTTCATTTATTCATTTTTTTGTGAAATAAGATAAGTTGTCAGAGTTCAAATTTTGACAGACAGAAGAGTATTTTCATTTCTGAGTTTCGATTATTCTTGTAATTTTCTATAATAAATATTTTCAAAAGCAGTAATTTCACATATTCGATCTTCTATCCAATCAGAGATTGGTTAAAAGCAACATTTGGAGGCCCCGACGAGATAGCTGCTGGATAAAAATTACAAGATGACCACACAGGAGATTTTGACATTGAAACTTTACAATATTGAACAATATTTCCAAAGTACAAGGAACCTTCAAACTTCTAGAAAAGCTGAATGATGAGTTCGAAGAAGAATCAAACAAATTGATCCATAAAATGATTAGTGGAAGTAAAAGTGAAGATACTATCACAAAAATAATGAAAGAATCTCACGAAGTTACAATTCAGTTCAGTTCCCTTGCCTTTACTGTTAATAAAGTTATATCTGAAAATAATTTTCATAAGACCAGTACTGTTTCTTTGAGAAGAACCAAACTGAACCTTCCAAAAATTGATTTTCGAAAGTTCAGTGGTGATATAAGAGATTGGTTGCAGTTTTGGAGTTTGTTCAAACGAATTCATGAAGATGATGAAATGGAAGATGATGACAAATTTCAATATTTATTGCAAGCAACCGTTCCGAATTCAAAAGCTAGACAACTGATCGAAAGTTACCCGCCGACTGGTGAAAATTATAGTAAGTCTATAGAGAGTTTGAAATCGAGATTTGGTAGAGATGATCTTTTAATAGAATATTAAATCCAAGATGTACCTTTTGTAAACAGCAACATATTACTTCCAAATGTATTGAAGCGTCAAAAATGACATACACAGAACGAAAGAAAAAACTCCTGGCGAATGGTTGCTGTTATAGATGTTTGAGGCATGGTCATTCAGCTAAGAAATGTACCATGTATTCCAAGCTCAAGTGTGAAAAATGTGGTGGGAAACATGTATCACTGATGTGTTCAAGCGGAGAAGAGACAAATTCAATCAGTAAAACTGTATCGCCCGAAAATCCACAGTCTAATCTAGATTCCAACATGATAGTATTGATTGACATGTCAAATCAGACGTTCACACATGTTTTTCTACAAACTTCACTAGTCAATATTGTAACTCAAGATCAGACCAGGAGAATCCGAGCACTCATCGATACTGGATCCCAAAAATCGTATATTCTACGAAAAACAGCACTCAATATGAAACTAGAAGATATCAGAGAAGAGGAGATGGTGCACGCTCTCTTTGGCGGTTACCAAACTGAAACTATTAATCATGTTTGCTACAAAATACGATTAGCTAGTCTAGATGGACAGTATTACGGTACTTTTGAGACATTCGATCAACCTGTCATTTGTGGAAACATTATTGGTGCATACCATGGTCCATGGTTTGAGGAAATAGAAAATGCAGGTATTACGCTAAATGATACTGAAGAAGGCCCTATAGAACTGTTACTTGGAGCAGATGTAGCTGGACAACTCTATACCGGACGGCGACACGTATTGTCATGTGGATTAGTATTGATGGAAACTAAGCTGGGGTGGACAATTATGGGTAGAGTTCCAAATGATTCTGTCAACACAAAATCAAGCTGCATGTTTGTCTCCAGTATGTTAGTCAGTGACAAAATGATTTGCGATTTATGGAATTTAGAACTCCTTGGTATAAACGATCCGGTGAAAGAATCCACACAGATAGAAGCAGAAAAGGCAGCGATGGCTCATTTTTCTTCAACTGTCAGAAAAAATGATGAGTCCAGATATGAAGTCAATCTTCCATGGATAGAAAATCACCCACTTTTACCGACCAATTTTCATATTTTCATAAAAAAAGATTGGATTCTTTGATCAGAAAGTTATATAAAGATAGTTATTTCGAAGAATATAATGAAGTTTTCATCGAATGGCTTGAAGAAGGCATAATAGAAGAAGTATCGAAAGAAAATTACCAATATCGGGGACACTATCTGCCACATCGCCATGTAGTAAAACCTAATAGTGTCACCACAAAGTTGAGACCAGTATTTGATGCTTCAGCTAGAGAAAATTCCCAGACACCATCACTAAATCAATGTCTAGAGAAAGGAATGAACTTCATCGAACTGATACCATCCATTTTACTTCGTTTCAGACAACACAGATATGGAGTTATCTCAGACATCAGAAAAGCCTTCCTCCAGATAAGTTTGAGCGAAAATGACAGAGATTTTCTGAGGTTCTTGTGGTATACCTCAGATGGTGAATTGAAAATTTATAGGCATACTAGAGTTGTCTTTGGTTTAACATGCAGCCCATTTCTTCTGGGTGCAGTTATTCAGCATCATCTGAAAGATACACTGATGGGGGATTCCAGGTATACGCAAGAATTCTTGAACAACCTCAGTAAGAGCTTTTACGTCGACAATAGTATTATCAGTTTAGACCATGAAGAAGAAATAGTACTATTCAGAGAAAATGCCCAAAATACCATGATGGAAGCGAAAATGGATTTGAGATGCTGGGAATATACCGAGAAAAAGAATAACTACCTTCCAGAAGTAAGTCTTACTTCCGTTCTTGGTTTGAAATGGAATAAGTCGATAGACACGCTTGAAGTATCGCTAGTTGGTTTCAAGAATAACCTTATTACAGACAAGCTCACGAAGAAAATGATACTTTCAACAGTCAGTAAAATTTTTGACGTTATAGGATTCACTTCTCCAGCTTTACTGATTCCGAAAATTCTGTTACAAAGAACTTGTAAGTTGAAGATACCATGGAATACTGAAGTACCTGATTACATAAAAACAAAATTTTTTGATTGGTATGAAGAAGTTCAATATTTGGCCAACGTAAAAATACCCAGATGGATTCGTCCCAATGTGAGGAAAAAATGTAAATACGAGAGTTTACATTTATTTTGCGATGCCAGTCAAGAAGCCTACGCCATTGTGATTTTCATACGAGTGGAATCAGTTGACTCGATCCAACTGAAATTCATCCAGAGTAAGAACAGAGTAGCCCCCATGAAAAGTATATCGATTCCTCGTTTGGAACTTTTAGCAGCCACTGTAGGAGCTAGAATTTTGACATCAGTTAAAAAAGAATTCGATTCCGACATTTCTGTTTACTGTTGGACTGATTCTACCACCGTTTTGAGTTGGATAAAACGTAAGGAAATCTGGAAACCATTTGTTCGAAATCGTGTTCTAGAGATCCAACAACTCACAGAAAAAGAAACTTGGTATCACGTTCCAGGTATCATGAATCCTGCTGATTTACCATCGAGAGGATGTTTACCTAAAAAACTATCAGAGAGCGAATGGTGGAAGGGTCCCTCATGGCTACTGAAACCTGAGGAAGAATGGCCAATTCAAAATTATGATATTGATGAAGAAATTGTTCTGGAAGAAAAATAAAAAGGAGTGACGTCATTAGTCAATCAAGAAAATATTAATATTTCTTGGTTATATCACCGTTTCTCACATTTCAAAAATATTCTTGGCATGGTATCATGGATAAGAAGATTCATTTCGAATTGTAAGGTTCCAACTGAGAAAAGGAATTTGAGTGAGATTTTATCGGTGGAAGAAATAGCAGAATCAGAAAAAATTGTCATCAAGTTGACCCAACAAGAATTTTTTGGAAATAACCAAGACACACTCAAAAATTTTATGTATTTTCGAGATGAAATTGGTATATTGAGATTACGCACGAAGATAAGTGAGAGAAAAGATATTCAATCTTTTATGTATCCAATTATTTTACCAGCAAAGCATGTTATTGTGACTCGACTTATTTTTGATACACATATCAGCTTGTTACATTCGGGAGTACAGACAGTCTTGAGTAGTCTGAGAGAAAAGTATTGGATTCTAGGCGGAAAGAAAACAGTTAGATCAATAATTTCTAAATGCGTTGTTTGTAGAAAACAACACTCTCAACGTTTCCAGACACCTCCAGTACAACTACCCAGAGACAGAGTTCGAGATGCATTCGTATTTGAGGTAACAGGAGTAGACGCTGCAGGACCATTGTTTGCTAGAGATAAAGGTAAAATCTGGGTTCTGATTTTTACCTGTGCAATATACCGTGCGGTACATTCCGAAGTAATTACATCAATGTCCACTGAGTGTTTCCTGTTGGCCCTCAGACGTTTTATTGCAAGGCGCGGTCGACCATCTACCATATACAGCGACAATGGTGGAAATTTTATAGGAGCTCAAAATGCATTATCTGTGCTGGATTGGACTGAAATAAATAGGAAAAGTACTGCTGAGAGGATCAATTGGAAATTCAATCCTCCTACAGCAGCCTGGTGGGGAGGATGGTGGGAGCGCTTGATTGCAATTTTAAAGCAACTGCTGAAAAAAATTTTGGGAAAAGCTGCTCTTACTCACGAGGAATAAGTCACCATAATTTGTGATTGTGAAGCTGTGGTCAATCGACGCCCATTAACCAGTCTTTCCGAAAATCCCGAAGGATGGAAATCGTTGACACCTGCAATGTTCTTACAAGAAGTGAGAGAAGTAGGCGTTCCAGACTTAGACCAGATAGAAGCAAATGATTTGAGAAGAAGATATAAATACAGATTGAGATTGAGAAACGAATTGAGGCGAAGATTCAGAAACGAATATTTGAGCAATTTAGCTTTGAAGAGTCGAAAGAAATATAAGGAGAAATGTATACCAAAGGTTGGAGATTTAGGTCTAATAGAGTTGGAAAACTGCAAGAGACTTGAATGGCCTCTAGCAAGAATTATTGAGGTATTTCCAGGAAAAGACGGATCTATAAGATTGTTGCGATTGAAGGTGTCCTCAGGTGGTCTAGTCCTGAGACCCATTCAAAGGTTCTATCCATTAGAAGTCCACGAGCAATATGAGGTTGCGTCCATGAAAAAAATGTTATCGAGTAAAGCAGTTCCGACTGCCAATAAAGAAGAAGAGTCTCATATACCTGCAGAAGAACATTCTTCTTCCCATCATTCTAATCCAGATGAAGGAAATAATGTGGAGAAAACAAGATGTGGAAGAACAGTCAAGCCACCTCAACGACTCAACTTATGATGAGTCAATCATATGAAATTCGAAGAATTCATTTTGTTTCGGTGGGAGAATGACGAGGTTTCCGCGTTCATTATCTGAACACCCAGTGGTTTGAAGATTTTGTTCATCTATTCATTTTTTTGTGAAATATGATCAGTTGTCAGAGTTCAATTTTTGACAGAAGAGTATTTTCATTTCTGAGTTTCGATTATTCTTGTAATTTTCTATAATAAATATTTTCAAAAGCAGTAATTTCACATATTCGATCTTCTATCCAATCAGAGATTGGTTAAAAGTAACACCATCGGTGAGTAGGTTTTTTACCACCTTTTTGAGTTGGATATTGCTCAGAATTGGTGAATGACTGAATAATTTACCACGATTCTGGTAGATGGAATCTCTATAATCGAAACCTGGATGGGAAGTCTGAAACTGTAGTTGCTATTACGGGTTGTATAAGGAATAGAAAAAAGGTGAAGGTCGATCTTTGTCAATATATAAGGCAAACCATCACAAGAATAAACAGTGCAATGACTGTTAAAATTGTATTGACAGTAAACAAATTTCTGCACGGTTCTCTGGCCTTGGCCTTGCAGAGACACCTTATACTCCTCTTCTCTGTAATATGAACACAGAGGAGGAAAGGATTCAGTTGTATGTTTCCCATAATGGTATTCCATATCGCAACTGTGATTCAAAAAGTAAATTATAAAAGGTTCTTGGAAATCATTAGAACTCATTAGAAACCATTCTCACTGTACAACATCTGCATGGTGGAAATTTTACTTTTGAGTTGTTCAACGTGTTCATCAAACTTCAGTCTATTATCAAAGAATGAACCAAGAATTTCATCGACTTTGTGTTGATGATGGCACTATCTTGTACTGACGAGTGGTCAAATAGCTCGAAACCGGTCTGCAATTGTGCTCTTTGATTGGAAATCATTTCCTTCATGTTTATCGCCGAAATCATAGGCGTGATTTTCTTCTCTGAAGAACCCCGCATTGACACCGTTTGGATCAGCCCAGAATCCTACTGTATAGTTAGTTGAGATTAGCCTGAACGAATTGTCCAAGAGACGGTTAGAAAGTTCGTGATCAATTTATCTCATATTATTAATGCAGTGTTTATTGGAAAGCAAGTATTTGAATGATATTATATTCGTTGTCGAATTATATTGTCTTGTGTAACTCGTCTGAGATTTTCTATTCTTCTCCAATATTGTTGTATATCGACCTGGTGTCGATCCAATCTTAACTCCTTGTAGATGCGGATGAAATGGTGTTTATGTAACTTTTCCATAAAGAACACAGTGGGCATTCATTCTACAGGGTGTCCAGAGATGAAACCGACAGAACTCATGGGGTCAAAGGGATTGCCCATATGATTGCAAAATGTCATATACGAAACCGCTTCGTTACCGACATACAGAGTGTTTCGTGAATTTATGCAGTCAATTCAATCCGCCATATTGAATACAGGGACTAGCCGTTTGGGTTTGAATTTGGTACATGAATCACACTTGAAGGCCTCAACAACTAGCCCTGTGAACAAAACCACTATCAGGACCGGAATATTATTTTGGCGACGTCTGTCTGTGTTCCCTTCTTGCAGACTGGCCATTTCCTTCGCACAGTTCATACACAAGTGAAATATCTGCGTTTTCTTTATTTGTGAATTCGAACGGCATTATAAACACTAACAGTCGATCACACCGACTTTTCCTTATGGATGCATTAAGCTGGTGGGCCATTAAAGGTCATTTGGTATCATAAGAAAAAGTCGGTGCAATCGGCTGTAGGAACTGTAATATAAACTTGAAAACACTATAATAATGAATGAACACCACCAAAACAAAAAATGCTAATGAAAACTAGTTAGGCAACAGTTTCTCATGATGGAATTCGGGATTCACGTCTTGACACAATAAGCCTACTGTATGAAGACAAACGTTGTGTTGAATCATATAGTAGCATGCTCTCAAGAATGTTTTGATGCTGGAGAGCTTCACTTTGGAAATTTATTGAGATATTCGTAAAATTTTGTCATGCTCATTACAGAAAATTAGTGTGCATTGTGTTGTATTGTTATAAATTCAAATTCATAACCAAGCAAAAATAATTCACAAATAATTCAGTCCAGTTTATTTCAATCAAGTTCCCGTACGATTTAGTGGATTTCTATCTGCGCTCACTTTATTGATAGTTATTACTAGGTCAGTAATTCTCACAAGAACTTTTGTTATAGAAGACTCATCCCGGCCCTGACACAAATACATTCATCAGTTTTATTGGGTTATGAGAGTATTTTTTGAAATTTCGCTACGAACTTCTTGAAGAAAGTAACGAAATTTTTGGCTTGGTTTCGTAATCATTTACAATATCAATCAATTGTTTATGATACCTCATCCAACAATCAGTTTCTCCAAAGATATTATAATTGAAAATAATAATTTATTAGAAATGGTGCCGAACACTTTCTAAAAATTTCTTGTAGGTGGTTTTCCGTTGATTCTAAATCTGAGTTCGGATTTGTGATAATCATTATACAGGATGAGTCATCCTCACGAGAATTTAACATGGAAGAAAAAATATTCCGGTCCTAATATTGGTTAGTTCGAAGGGCTACTTGTTGAGTTCTTTCAGTGTAATTAATGCACCAAATTCAAACCTAATCGGCTTATTCTTGTGTTCAATATAACGGATTGAGTTTTCTGTCTGTATTCAAAAATCACTCCATATGTCGGTAACAAAGCGGCTTTGGATATTTGTATATAGCATTTGCAATCATATGGGCAGTCCTTTTGACTCCATGAGTATTATCGGTTTCATTTCTAGGCACCCTGTATGTTAATATCAATAGCGTGAATTATCCATCTGAAACAACAAAATTCTTAGGAATATACATACAGGTGATGAACTATCGTCATATTTCATCACTTGCATTCGATATGGCTTTGCTGTGTTCCCAATTACGATAGGAGTGAAGATGAAACAGAATAATCAATCTACAGTGGTCTTTTTCGATTGAGTCTCATATGACTTTGATGATTGAAGGATAATAAGGTCTTTTTGTACCACAATATACCTCCGTCGGGTTCCTTTCCGAATCCCGAGTAGTAGGCTTCAGGGATCCTTTCATCAAACTTTCCGTTTATTTCTGTCTCTATTTCAGTTTTGGCTCCTTCTCAAGACCTATCTGCCTGAACTATTGTCATATATCATCACTTGCATTCGATATGGCTTTGCTGGGATCTCAATTATGATAGGAGTAAAGATGAAACAGAATAATAATCTACAGTTGTCGTTTTTCGATTGTCTGTCTTTCATATATGAGTCTGATAGGACTTTCATGAAGGATAATAATGTCTCTTTCTATCAGAATAAGTTATTTTTGGAGGTAGAGAAATGATTTTTGATATAGGCGTAGACCTTAATGGGCTTCACTTTTCGCAATAATTAGCCCGAGTGACAGCCTCAAACCCAGCCTTCTGCGATACCATACATATGAGGCAAATTATCGATATTTTGCTTCGCGTTGGATTTTGACTCTACATACTGAATTCCAATCCAAAATTCGATATTTGATCATGAAATCCCACTCTCTCCACTGGGTCTACATGTCTGGATTTGATGCCGACAAAGATTATCATTACAAGTGACTGATTTACCACAGACACAGGCAAACATTCTCATTTGAGTGTGATTTCACCAAACTACTTGATGTAAACTGATACTGTCGACGATTTTCAGATTCTTATATACACTCTCTAAGCTCATTCAACACCACCAGTACTAATACCAACTAGATGCGCTGACAGAGTTGGGAGTGACTCATATGGCTGTCTCCACCCGGCAAACTTTCACAACTATATGCTTTGACATATTATTGCCACTGAGTATATTCAATATTCATCGGGACCCGTACAGATGTGCACCCTCTCTATCAAGAGAGGCTTTGTCTGTGATACCCCACCAACAAATCATTGGAAAAGGTGATTTCAGAGAGAAGATGAGCACATATGAACCGGTGGAACCTTATGGGGTGAACATATCCCTCTTTCCGCCATATGGTGATGACGTTGTTGGATTCATTTGCTAGTGTTGCGATCACGTCACACACATCTGACAAAGAAATCAAACAACATTCCAATGGCGTTACACACACATAAAAGTATCAGACAACAAAGTGAATGACGTAACACTTGACACATTTGTCCACCGGACAATGCAAACTCAAGTATACCTACTTAGAAAGTCTCCCCTACTCCAAAGTGGTAGGGGAAAGCCCCAGATCGGGTTATACCCAACCGAGACCGATTGCCTTTCTCTGAACACAATTAACGAGGTTTAATGAATGTTTTGGTGACCCACACATGAGAATCTTATAGATCATTAGAAGCTGACAAGAAGTGAAGTATTCCTTCACAATAAATAGAAATCCAAGCTTCTAGGAAGCATCTTTAGCGATTGATCTCACATGGTTTTCTCATGAGCGATTGTTACTGATCGTAATTCCTAGAAGGATTGTTGTTGTTGTTAAAATTGTTCGTTCCGTTAACCAGCTGACGAACGCCAACCCTCAGAAGTCGAAACTTGTGCGAGCAATGGATCAACGAGGCCTTACCTTTCAACGTGCGATTACCCAGCACGGTGGCCCGGCGAGGATTCGAACCCCGGCCTTCCGCTTGATAGACAGATATGCTAACCATTACACTATCGAGACCACAATCGAGATAATGGATGGTTTTCTTTAAGAATTACCCCATTCTATTATTTTCGCCATGT
Source organism: Zygogramma bicolorata (assembly GCA_032362365.1). Classification (NCBI taxonomy): domain Eukaryota; kingdom Metazoa; phylum Arthropoda; class Insecta; order Coleoptera; family Chrysomelidae; genus Zygogramma; species Zygogramma bicolorata. The sequence goes on from JAVJAQ010000838.1 coordinate 591,061, forward strand.
CATAGAATTGCACCGGCAATAATTATTGCGGCAATAAATTATAGGTCCGAACGCATTTTCTGCAGCTGCAATAATCATTGCAACAGCAGATCGAAGTGTGCCTACAGCGCATGCGTGCAAGAAAAATTGGTGCAATACTTTCAAGACTTGTGAATTGTGAAGCGATCCTTATCGATATCCACGATAGGTCCTTTTAGGGATCTAGTTTATGGATATCATAAGAATATTCAGTTCAGCATATCTCTTGGATTTGTAATTTTGTTCCAGGGCTATTTCGATTTGAATTGGACATATATTAGATATCTATGAGATATCGGATGTTTTAAAGGGGATGTAACATAAATACCACTACAACTACTCTTCAGATTGGTAGATATTTTTCAGTCACACAAGCATCGTTGATATTAGAACTCGCAAATCATCTCCTATATACTGATTGTTCACTATTTCTGTTGAAAAATTCTCACGAAACCGAACATGTAGGTATCTATGGAAAGTAGACATTCTATGTACTTGTACCATATTATATCTTTCGCTGTACGGAATTTTGAAATGCCCCCGCTATACATCGAAAGTGTAGTTCAATACGCATATTCCAATAGCCTACGATATCATTATTCTGAACAATATTTTCGAAAAACTCGAGGGGTTTCTCAGAATGGTTTGTTTGGAGAGAAACGGAGGAGGAAATGGAATATAAGAGGAAAAATTGCATTCTCTAATACATCTACTTCGGAATAGCCAGAACTATTCTGCCTGGAAATAACTTTTTATTTGGAATGTAACTCCGCTAAATATTGCATTGGCTGCGTCTAACAGCTTACAGCACTTGAAGCCGCTTCACAAAATTTCACCATGGAAATCTGTAATATTCTGGGCAACAGCTTCAAGCGCTGTAAGCTGTTAGACGCCACAATTATATTAGCATTGTTTACAGAGATAAAGTTAGTCAACGACATGGAAATATCATTTGAAGGGGTGGATATTGCGGGTAAATGGTACTAGTGATTTCGTTTCCAAGACATGTTTTTTCTTTCGTTTTTCTTGCGGACGTCGCATCCTGAATCACAAATTTTTATACATAGTAGCAAAATATGGCAATCATTTCATTCTGTTAATGCCTAAACTTTGATTTTCTTCATAAACTTTTATCGTAAACTCTGTTTTGAAGCTTCATTATCTTTCTTTCAACATTTCAGTTGAGATGCCTAGAAACCCTGCTGTGTTTACCGACACCTATGAGAGTTTGGGATGAAAATGGCGGAATCCGAATTACATATAATATTTGGTGGATACTTGAGCTTTTGGAGGTTTCCGTACAATAGGTACAGATGTCGCCCACAGACACTCTTGTCGGTGAAGCTGAATTTGCGCTGAGTGAAAATGTTCAGTCGGGTTTTCCATTTCGATTCGATTGGCTACTGAGAAGAGATCGCAACATAAAGGATAATGGGTGGAGTGGGTGACAACCAGTAAAAACGTTTCAATGTTCAAAAGTAACGAAATCAATTAATAAACACGAAGAAAACATTGATACACATTAAAGACAAAATTTCGAAGTGTCATGACAATTGATTTGACACTTGACATAAAATTTGAAAAACGGAAACATAGCGCACCCTCTACCGAAAAAATAGAGAAAACCTCCAAAGACCTCGATTGTTTTTTTTTCGCCACAGAAATCTAAAGAAAATCTAATCAGTGGTTTCTGGGCATCTCAATTTCAGTCAAACTGACATTACAGACAGAACTCTTCACCTATGTTTATGTTTCATATTCAAACTGACGACTCCTATATCACTGTAAAATGTTCATTCTGGGGAATAAAATATTATATTTTTGTGTTTGTCCCTGAATCAAAACAAATGAGTGTCTTTTGCACAGAAGGTAAATAACATTCCTATTTTGATTAAAATGACAGTTTATACCAATATTTTCTGTTTTTTGAATATTCAATATCGGAATAACAAAATGGTAGAAGATTACTGTTTCAAAAGGCCGTTTTCAACTGTCTCTCAAAAAAAAACGGTTAACTGTACGTGTCGGACCAATGTGCAGTGTATTGTGTCTGATGCTGCCACGGCAAAATCCTTCCCTGAATAAATGGGAACATCCGTGTCTTTCGAAGTACCGATATATATGTTCGGGTAATGTTCCTTACCGTTGAAGTTTATTGAATCTATGGCATTCCTGAATGCCACCTTTTGCTTTATCCAGAACATGCGCATGTGCTAATTCTTTTTTTGTGCTTCCACTATATCAGTGAGCATGCTTACGCTCTGGACGAAAAACAAAAAGAGTTGTAGGCCATTGAAATGTTATATTTTAAGGCCTAAGCGTGCGTTTCTCAGAGGACGCAATTTTATTTTTGTGCTTTGTTCGGGGAGGGGACTGACTTCATTCTCCCTACTCTTTATTCATAAAATCGAGAATAACAAAGTTATGAATGGAAATATTTGAAAATTATCTAACAAATTTTCTTTTCTGCGGAATAATTTTTTTTCCAGTCATTTTACGATGAAATGACATCAGAAAGTTTTTTAGGGGGGTTTAAGCGTATAATTCCCACTGAGAATTTTTATAATTCCGTTCATTTATTACAGTTTTACAGCGCTCTGAAGTTGATCGTATTGTCAGATACTCCTTAGGATACATTCAAAAATGAATAATTGGGCTTAGTTTTCTAAAACCCCCTTAGTATCCATATGATTTCTAATTTTTCCAACATTGCTATGCTATTATTGATTAGTTATCGACCCTTTTCCCCATCATTAACCTCTGGTTTTATTTTATTGTTTTTTACAATAATTTTCAATCCGACTGTACATTTAAGAGATTCCTATGCAAGTAAGAAAGGCCCAGGTAACCGTTTGGGGAAAAAAATCAGCTGCCCGCTATTACTAATATTATCATTATTGGTCCTAAGAGGCGCTTCGGAGCGCTGTGAAACTCTAATAAATGAACGAAAAAAAAAAAAAATAGTGAAAATCATTCATTGAAAACCCCTCTATAAAAATGTGATAATGTCATTCTATTTTGGAATGACTAGAAAAAAAATTCAGACGAAAAGAAAATTCGTTACAAAATTCTTAAATATTTTGTTCATTACTATGTTATTTTCGATGTTACGATGAAGAGTAGAGGGATTGAAGTTACAGGGAATTTGATTAGCAGAAAAGATATCTGCATAAATTATCTGTATGATGAATATATAAAACGCGAAAACCATTTGCACACATATGTATCCCAAGGAGTATTCGAGAATAAGCTCGAGAATACAGTCAAATTCGGAGAGCTGTAAAACTCCAATAAATAAACGAAATTACAAAAATCCACAGCGGAAATTATTCGTTAAAACCCCCTCCATGAAAATGTTTTGTCTTTTGATTATAAAATGGCTAGAGAGAAAATTATTGCTGTATAGAACTCAATTTTCAACAAAAGATCTGTTCATGAATTTTCTGTAGGATGGCTAGTTTGGCAGATAAAGCGCGGAATCAATTTGCACCCTTTTCTCAAAAAGGGTTGCAACGCTACAAACTTGGATTCAACCTAACCCTTACCCCCCACTCATCGGAAAAATCAAATTGCGTCCTCTGAGTAATGCAATCCCTAATGTAACTTTTCAATGGACTATTGTCGCTACTGCAAACTAGACGAATCGGTAGTTGCGGAACCCACCTTCCCAGGTTTACTGTTATTACCAATTTCAATCAATGGGTCAGTACCTATAAATTATATTCTCACATTCTTGGATTTGTAGCATTTGCTTCCAGTATGAATGAGAAAATATCATATGACAATGGGGGATTCTGAAATATGTATTTTATTCATATGACTAGAATAATACTACTACAATTCAGACAAATCTGTGTGAAGAAATAGGTACAGCACTCCTTTTGAATACAGAATTGATTATTATACACCTCATATTCCACCTCCTCACTCGATGAAATATAATTAGGACTTTATTATGGGTTGGTGATAAGGTCTGAACCATTTTCTTTTGACGTAATACACGCCAACGAAAGCGACTCCTAGAAATCCTAAGCCAGCAATTATTCCAGTTGCTACAGCTTTTATGCTCTTATATCCAGGAAAAACTCCCTTTACTTTCTCACTGACTGATTGTTGGTCGTCCACAGATAACGCCACTACCTGTATGTCGTATTCGGTTCCTTCGGTAATATCTGTTACTGAAATGAAGGATAAGGGTTTGAACAATGAAATCTATTAAATCACAATAAATAATTTTTTTACCAGTGTTGACTTCTTATCTGTCAATCAACATTGAACCAGAGAATAGTACCAGAAACAACAAGTTGGATTTGCAAAAAATGAAGTGGCTTTGTTCTTATTTGGGCATGATTAAGGAATTTCGGCTCTGTGAATTCTAACTGACGTGTGTTAACGCAACCATAAGGGAAAATTGGCTTTGTTGAATTTCTCGTGAATGATGCATGGAATTCCGAAAATTAATGAATGGTTTTTAGTTAACTTTAAAATAAAAAAGTGTGTATTTTTTACTTGTTACAGCCAATAAATTATTACTTTCGTTCAAGTTTACTAGTAAAACTATCGATTTTTTAGCCCATGCAATTTTACGAATTCAGATATGAACTGCTCGAATGAACGTGTAAAAGCTTTAAGTTGCACTTACAGCTCATAGGAAATATTTGTTTCTATGGGGAGTCTGCTCATTTAGGTTCGCGCATTGGATTACGTGTTCAGTGTCGTAAACAAATTCAAGAAACAAAGTTGAATGTATCTATTCTCCATAAAGAGTCAAGTATTATAAATATATCTAGAGCTCGTCTGTATTCAGAGCTAAGCTATACGGTATATACTATGTTTGGTGAGGGGTAAAAAAACTCTAGAATTGAAAATCCCTGTTTAAAAAAAAGTATTGATAATTTTGCAAGAGAAAGAATTGGATACAAAAAATTTTGAATTTCATCACTAGAGAGAGTATTCATTTCTGATATACGACGAAGTTATTGGCAAAACGCATTTCCCTAGAATGAGCATATAATCCCCTTAGGTATCTTTGCAATTCAAATTCGAACTCTGAATGTCACCTTCGGGAAAAAAACAAACCCTTTGAACCCTTTATTTTTGGCTATTCAAAAATCTCTAATCATGGAGTGATTCTACTTTTCAGGTGAACTCACTCAAAAAGGATGTATTAGTGGTATCGGCAGATCCAAAAAGGTAATCATCGGATGCTTTGGTCCATCGTACTATATACCATTTGAGGAATTCCAATCCATATTCAGGGTGTCGCCAGGTTACCATTAGCCCAGTATCTGTTGGATACACTGTCACGTTTTTTGGATAACCCACTGGAGGAAAACGGGCGTTGAACTTTTCGGGTTCACCTTCTCGGTCTCTAGTCCAAACAAGAATCGACTTGCTGAAGAGACCATCACCGTCATCATCTTTGCAGAGCACCATGAACTCGTATTCTGTACCTGACATGAAAAAATATTGGAGAAGTGAAAAATTTCGCGGAAACAAATTATTATTATGGAAGTTATAAATATTCGGATTGACTAATGGATCATTCCAATTATACTCCAAGTAATACTATCATAGTTATTGGAGTTATCCATCACATTGCTTGACGTTCTTAATGTTCATATTTCAGATACTCCAACCCAGAGCACAAATGTTCTCAGAATAAAGGTGTGAAATCGGAATATACTAGAATATTCTGGAGAATATTGAAATAATGTTCCAGAAATACACCAAATATTCATATTGTGCTCCAAACAAACATTCTTATGATATTCATAAAACACATTCGTAGGAATGTTCTTCAATTATATTCCAAGAACATTATATGAATGATATTATTGGAAAGAATTCATAAGATGAAATTATATTCTCATGATTCAACTAATATTTGTAGAGAGTTTGAAATGAATATTATGATATTCCTAGAACACATCCACAGAATATTTAATTGTATTCCAAGAACATTAAAAAAAAACAACATTATTTTCTTCGATCAAACCTTTCATTTTATTTTCAACCAAAGGATCCATTTCAACCTTTTTTTTTAGATCTGCTTACCATATTTGATTCGTATCCTTTATTTCTTAGCAACAGGTTCCAATAAAGACAATGGAAGTCCGAACCAATACTTAGGCGTTGAATGTTATACCATATAACATTACAAAAAAACTACATAAAGACTAATTATGAATGGAAATGACTCATTCCCAGATGTTTTTTATAATATTTTTGAATTGAAATATTACTTTTTTGCATATGCACCCTCTCTGTTTTCTGTGATCACTATGGGCGTAACGGAAAGAAAAAGCAACGCCTACGCCCACCACGGCACCCGGCACCACATAACCCACCAGAATATATATGTTGAATGATGATCGTTGAATGAGGTGTCTGGAGATTTGGACATCCCGGTTGTGAACTGTCATATTTTGAGGAGAATGTATTTGTATACGGTCAAAAACTGAAGGAGACTTCGATGAATAGTTTTCTTCGATCACCTGCATAATTCCATGCAGCGGCTTCGCTGAAAACATTCGTGATCCCAAACTGATTTTTGAGAATTTTTTGCATAGGTTAATTCAGAAAGTGTAGCGTTTACGGTATCCTCAAAGATTTTCTTGAAATTTACACAGATGATTAAAAACACCCTAAAAACGATATAAAACATAAAACATTCTTGCGGAAATACCTGAAGAGTCTTTTTTGTCCAAAAATTGTCTGACAGTAGTCGGTACGAATACACAAACTTGGATGAATAAATTGGACTGATTCACACTTTTACATCTCCAGCATACGCCAGTACATAGAAAATAGTAACCAAGGTGCATAAAAAAAGCGATTCGTTTACAAATATACAGAGAGTAATGCTAAATAAATGTTTGAAAACTCCTCACTCTGACATCTTTGAAAGTGTAGAATGTCAAACATGGCATCATTCGAATGATGGACATGATAAGGCGTTACGAGTATAACGCGATGTTGACAATTTTCCTCAATTCCATGAATACCGAGTAAATTTGAAATATTTGTTGTGACTAGTATTCAGAAGTATTTACGCCCCTGAAATCAATTAATTCTTAACCCCTAACTTTACCAAACCTGCCGTAGATATGCTGCTTAGTGGAACTTATCTCTAGGAACTCAATTAAAAAAATATCATCATCCCATGATCATATTGCATCTGAAGCTCAGACCATTTCGAACGATAAATACCAAGTCCCACCTACCGGACAGGCGTGGTTTATTTTTCATGATTATTTTCATTGTACATGTTGTCTATAGGATTTTTCTTAAAAAAAAATTCAATTGATGTTTGAAAAAATTTGCCACCTAACTAACCTGATCTTACTAACCCAACCTAGCCTAAACTAACCTTACCAAGCCTACCTAACATAGTCTAACTTCACCTAGCCTAAACCAACCTAACTTATCCTAGCATAATAGTGAGATTTTTTGAATTTTGATTTATTTTGGAAATCACGAAAGGAGTTTCTCCCACAGTCTTAACATATGAAATGAAAAAAATCATAAAAAATAAACCATGCTCCTCCAATAGGTTAGACTTGGTGGTTATCGTTCCCCATGGTCTGAGATTTTCACGCAATATGGACACGACTCCCATTTTGATGTGGTGTAATGCAAAGTTGAGCCCGAAAATAAATTAGTCCAAACTCATCTATAATGAGCAGCTGAACAAGAATCTCAGGTCAAAACGCGGTGCTCTTCCTTCGTTTTGAAATTATGGCCCTTCAAAGTTCGGGAGAAGTGCATATTCCACCGCGCGCTTTACTCTCATTACGTTGTCTATTTTTCTTTTGCAACAGTGTGCAGTGTGTAAGGTGTGATTAACATCTACAATACTACAATGAGAATATATTTTTTTGAATTATCGAATGTTAGTTGAGAAGAAATAACAGTAAATATAGGTGCATAAATGGGTAGTTGATGTGTTAGACAAAAATTTCCAAGAAAATACGATCTGTTGTAGGAACTCCTACAAATTGCTAGAGTGACATTTCTCAACAACCTTTTATTCACTAAAAAGGTTATAACTTCCACATGTATGTTTGGCAGAGTTCGAGCTGATGACACCGAAGGTGTGTCGATGCCAGACTCTGTGGAGAAACTGAAGGAGAAATTGAGGACTGTCCACGATTTTGACAGGTTGAAGTTGCAGATGATCAGGAAGATGTAGTATGGTTCTATCAGCCACAGAGCAAAAAACGGATGAAGCGGCCTTGGGAAGGACCCTATTCGATTGAGCACAAAATAAATGACCTAGTCTACCGGGTTCAACTGTCACCTCGAAGCAATCCGAAGGTCGTCTATATAGAAAGACTGAGCCCCTACAATGGACTTGACCCTCCAATATGGAATAATTAGATAAATGTTGTTCGGGGAGAACAACTTCAGGAAGGGGGGGGGTAGTGTTACGAATATGAAACCCTTTCTCTACGTCTATGGCTTTCTGACGCCTATGTTATTCGAAGAAGACCACGCCCATCGTCTGTCATCGCGATTCATCGAGAATGTTCGAGAGAGATACCAACCGCAATCGTTCACACATGGAAAGAACCATCACAAAAGTTCTAGAAATCTCGAAGTCCGTTCGAATGAGAAACATTATAGAACAATAGCAATAGCAATATATAGCAGACGGGGAGCAGTACGAGTTCAATTGATTACAGTTAGCGATCAAGTGAATAAATGGGCGGACACTAATAGTTCTCCGAGGCATTTATTGAGCTAATTTGGAGTTTACTGAAATATGTCTTGCCTGTCGTCCCCTGGCTCCCAAACTATAAACAAATCGAGGAGGTCAAAGAATGTTTTTTCTCTGAGCGAAATGAAAGCAGATGTTTGGATATAACAAGTGAGCTGAAATCATTACACTGAGAGTTTTCATAAACATTTTCCGATTTTTCTTTATATTGTGAAGTAGCCTATAAATATTATCTCATACAAGATACGTGTGATGAGCTCATACATTTAGTAAGAGAAAAAAACTATGTGAATCAACACCCAGCGCGCCATATCAGCAGGGAAGAGTGGATTTTCATGTATTCAAAGAATAGACCTTACCTGCCTGTCGCAAAAATCCAACCAGAAGAACTCATACCTGCATTTCGTATTTTGAAATTTAAACATCCCAATTTTTGGGTTCAGACTATTGTTAAAAGAATTCGATTGGAGTTAACCTGCATACTTATTATCTTGATTTTCATCTATTTATGAAACTTCTTGGTACATTCAGTTAGTTTTCACGAGATGTAACATTTTTAAAATAGGTGGTTTCATACCTGGCATGAGGTTAGTGATAGTTGCCTCAAGATTTTTTGTAGAAGGTACCGGATATGTTTTCCATTCAGAACTGTCTCTGGTTTTATACCAAACGCTGAAATCTATATTAGCTCTTTGCCTACCAATTAACCAAGTCAAATGGACGGATGTTGTAGAAGAAACAGCTGAGAGATTATAAGGAGCACTGGACGGTATATTTTCGACTAGTAGTTCAGTTTCTGCTGTGATAGTAGCTGCCTTATTTGTGGCTGAACATTGGTAAATGCCCTTATCCTCAGAGTGAATATCTACTATGGTTAGATTGCCTTCATTTATAGAATATCGGCCCATTGGAAGAGATGCACCGTTTTTCTGGAAACACAAGTGTGTTAATATCATCTAACATTTTTATTTCATAGAGAGTAAAAAATTAAATGTGAACTATAGTCAATCCTATTGAAAGTTTTCCATGTAATCTCACCTTATACCAAACCACGATCGGTTTGTGGCCGTCATCATCGTCCTTTGCATCACACGGCATTTCAATGGACTCCCCAAGTTTCTTCAGATACAGGTTATGGGGTGTTTTGACAAACACAGGTGGCCTTTGAACAATCACATGCATGTTGGTTGAGGGTCCGGCACTGCCCAATTCATTGAAAGGAGTACAGGTGTAAGTTCCGCTGTGGGTTTCGTCAACTTTGTTGAAGAACAGACTGCCGTTACGCCGGTAAAAAACTCCTTGAATGTTATAGGGATCGAAGAGAAAGCCATCTTTCTCCCAACGTAGGTTTGTAAGGGGAGGGTTGGCGCGGAAGTGACAGTCAATAAGAGCAGGGCGACCATATGGCAGGTGGATTTCTGGGGGAGCATACACGACTTTCGCTTTATCTGGAAATATTTAGATATATAGAGAAAAACCTGAAGTGATTGAAAAGGTACAGAACAAAAAAAACTATGTGTCCATATCAATATTTTTCCTTATCAATAGATTCCGTTTGTCGAACACTCCAGAAGTTAGAACCTACATATTATACAATATCCATACTTTCATAATCACTAGCAACATTTGAGCCTTTTTAGCAATGAATTATTTCAGTCGGAAATCACTTTTAACAGTTATTGGCCCCAGCCAGCTTAGTTATAGGCCATTCTAAAGGCATAGTGATTGGACACTTATCCAAGGTACATATTTTTTCCGAGAGAAATTCTTATCAATAGACAATTCGAAATTTATCTGATTAATTCAGTCAATAAAATTTCTGAGCTAGGCTAAAAAATGATTCATGTGAGCATGAAGAACAAGAAGATAGTTCAGAATTTGACTTGCATTTCATGTAAAATGATCTGCTGCATAAGTTACATTATTTGATGTCTAGCAGTTTCGAATTTATACTCATGGTCCACGATAAACATATTCCGTTAACCAATTGTACATGAATGCTGTCGTTGAAATTCAGAGAAATTTCGTCATTATTCATCAAATCCAAGAATTTATTTCTGGAGTACTAATTCTTTTTTCTCATTCTGTAGTTTCACAACCTTCATTCAAAATAACGTCGAATAATATTCAGATCTTACTTTCTGATTGCCTTGTTTTCGGATATAATTTCGGAAATTTTTTCGTATTAGTCCTTCGATTTTATTCCCCGATCCTTTATTATATTTCCTCTCATAAATTTTTTCTTCGATTTTTTTTCTTCCATTACTTTCGTTTGTCTTTCACTTTCTTATATATTGCTATTATATTTTGTTATTATGTCATGTTTCCTCTGCACCTTTTATTCCTGGAGTATAAAAATAATAAAGATAATTTTCAATGGTTCCATACTGTTCAAAGGGTATTATCCAATCAAATAAACTGTTCAAGAGCCCAAAATGACGATTTTCGCCTTCCCGAAAAGTAGCTGTGGATTCGAGCTGACACATGTGTCCTTATTATCCCCTAAAGTTTGCGCCAGATTCTGTCCGTGCGTTTAGCAACAATTAGCGGTTGAATGCCGGAAATAATATTTTTTTTTGTTTTTTGCTTATATAATGAAAATTATTGGTCGAATCGAAAAAAAGTTGATTTGAAAGTTGTAGATAATTGAAAAATCTATCGATTAGCGTTGTCAATATTCTAATTTGTTGCTTAACTATTGCGCTCGGAATTTGAAAAAGGTGTTTTCTCCATTATTCTATTAAAAATGTTGAAATGCATTTGGGGGTTGCAATTGTGAATTTGAAAAGCTTTGCTTTCAACTAGTAGAATCCACAGTTTCAATTTGGTTGAAAAACAATCGATAGGTTAGCAACAATTTAATTTGTTACTAAAAAAAGTGTCCCACTAGATTGTTATTTCTTAACCTACGGATAATCGTAGAGCAATGAACGAAACGGTTTTGGATAGTCAAAGAGTTGAATTACAAACTATCATTTTTGGAAAATCGATTTTTGCCTTCAAAAATGGCTTCAAAAAAACAACGTTATTCAAACTAAAAAAACAATGAAGAAAAAATGGTCGTATCAAAATACGACAGAATGCATTGGAAAGCTGAAAATTGATGCAGTATCAATTTTCTTCTCTTGGAGATGCTAACCTTGTTAGCGAAACGCGTGTGCGTGTCGAGTGCAAAAATATCAGTTTGGTGTTAGGGTAATTGATCTCTAGGAAAAGTTTCAATACTATTGTAAGTACATCCTTACATGCACAAGCGCAAACATTCATATGCATCCATACATAACAATACATACATATATTTCAAATAACCTCACATACTATTCAAAAACAGTGACAACATATGAACAATAGACAAATATAAATGAATATACCAGCAGCATATCCAAAACTGTGTCTTATACTGACTATTTCACCCACCTACGAAATGAACCAATCAGAAGCTCTAGTCAAGTTCGGCTTACCGATAATACTAAACTTGACTCTTGACTCTGATTGGCCTATCAAGTTCGGTGTTTTCAGATTTGTTTACAGTGCATGTGACAGTTAAACGTCAAATATAAGTGATTACACTGTGCACGCATTCAAAAATGAGTAGATTTGGGATGAATTCTATCAATGTAGTATTTCTTTCGATGTCAATGTTTTCTGTTCATTGAAATTTATTGATTTCTCAGGTCAACTTTTTTGCCAATTTCCTCTAATCCTGCCGAATTTCAGATTGTTTATCATACACTCTGTTTGTGAAATAGTCTAATAAAATTCCACTCGTGATTGAATTTATCTCATAAGTCTGTCTTTCATTTATGATCTCAACTGAATTGATTCGAGAAAACACCACTCGTCCTGCGGACTCGTGGTGTTTTCTCGAAACAATTCAGTTTCGTTCAAAAATGAATCGACAGACTTATCGCGAAAATTCAATCACTTGTGGTATTACTACTGACTATACGTCCATTGATTATGTAATTCCGAATGTACAACATACTATAAAAGCATTCGATTTCGATCCAGGACTGTAGGATCACTACTTTCAAATAATAGAATGTAATATAATTGAAAATAATTCCAATGAAAATATTCAAAAACGAATATTGGTTTCCATCGTTTGAGGAAGTTCACCAAATGAATTCAACGAGAAACTTTCTCAACTAAGTTTTCACAGTGATAATGGGGCTGATGTGAATACCATTTTCGATAACTTTTTGAATGAGATAGTGCTTCGATGTCGCTTTCGAGAAGAGATCCAAGATGGTGCCTTCTAACATCAACAACAACCAAAAAATTGAATTCTCCCCCAACTCAATAAAAAACGAAATCAACTACGCAACTTGGACTGCTTACTTAAAGGAGTTTCTGAAACGAAGTTGAACAAAAACTATAAACTTCTGGAAAAAGGAAAGAATAAACGAATAGAAGCAGCAAAAAAAGCATATTTCCAAAATATTTTTGGAAATTCTAATAATAAGAATAAAACGGACTGGACTATTACGAACAACGAAAAAGGTGTAAGAAAAAATAATAGAATCGAGACATTGATTATGATTATAAAGTGATCTACGGTACCGAAGAAAAAGTGAATGAATCTATCGTCAACTATACGCGAAGAAGTAGTCAAGCACATTGGTGACAACATAAGCAATGAGTGCACGAAATGCGATCCAGCTACTGAGACAATGTTCTTCAAACTCGTCCTTATAAAAATAGCCCAGGTATCGATGGAATACAGCTCTTAGTTACAAGGCAATGCAATAACTTAATTGCTCCAATTCTTTTCCATATTATCAACTTGTTTATCATACAAGGAACTTTCCCTTCAAGCCTTAAAATAGCCACTGTAATAATAGTGCTTGATGAAAATGATGATCCCAGTAATATTGAAAACTACCGACCGATTTCTCTGTTGAATATATTTTGCAAAATAATAGAAAAAGGAGCGTTGAATCTCACCTAGACTCATTCGACATAAGTTAATAACCAGCCAGCATGTATTCAGAAAAGGATTTTTGAATGAAACTAGCAAAGCAAAATACAGTCACTATATATATGACAAAAAGGGTCGAGTTGAATATGTAGTTTCGATTTTAATCGATTTGACAAAAGCATTCGACACAATCGTTTCCGGAAAACTCAATGGTCAAAGGTTGATGTCCTTTCGAAAGAGTTTGACGTTCAACATGAAACTTCCACACGGACCACTCATATTTCTGATATTATTGATTTGATGTAGAGTGATAATGCAAAAAAAAATCATTCGTTCTGAAAGAAACCCTTCGAATTCATACAGGTTGTGAAAACAATTTTCGAATGAGGTGACTTTTTGGAGAAATAATCATTTGCTTTCTTTATCAACATATCGTTATTATGTCTTGTGTGGTATTATGGGAGTCAGAATTTTTTAGAAGCTTCTACTCATCCTGATGAATGTAACACAGTAATTTCAATAAATTATTTGAAGTGAATGTTAAAATCTTCCAAAGTTTTGCAACACGAGGTCTGGTAAGGTAGGTCAAATATGAGTAAAATAGGTTTCTGTAACACGGAAACACTTCGAATGCCATGCCCTTGTCTCCATTCGATAATGTTGTAGGCAATCGTAGAGTAATGTGGCCTCGATCAGCATCTTTTTCAGTACAGTCGGCGGATTAAAGCAATGAATAATTTGTTTACAGACGCATCCTATTTGCTGCTCCGAAGAAAGATTACAACCAAATACAGCAACAAGGAATTCTGCGACTTAGAATGTTCAATTGTGTTACTATTCATAATTATTTTACAATTTGTTAGTGATTATCGAATTGTGTGATATTCGATATGAATGGTTTTTCCAATATTGACCAAAAGCCTATATCTGTAACACCAGTCGTGAAACTGAGCCAACGTTTCGTTAGCTTTCTGGAAAGTTCAGATGTTGAGCTGTCGGATATAATTGTGCAGGTGTCGTCTGCGTACATGATCACTTTACGTCAGTAATGAGAATAGGAAATATGAGTGGTTCGAGAACTTCCCCTTGGGGAGTTTCATGGTATGAATCAAACTCGTTCCAAAGGACATCATTAAAATTTACTATCATTTCTGTATTCGAATGATATTTTGTAATGAGCCAATTATGGATACAACCACGTATTTGGTATATAGTTTTTTGGCAACGAAGTCCTCTCTATTGTGTCGAATGCTTTTGTCAAATCGAATGAGATCGAAACTACGTATTCACTTTGATCCATTTTGTCATACATATAGTGACCGTACTCTGCTATGCTAGTTTTAGTTGAAAATCCTTTCTTGATCCACGCTGGCTGGTTGCTAACTTGTCGAGCGTCGCAGCTTACGTAGACTCAACATAAGCTGCGACGCTCCTTGCTACTACTTTCCCTATTATTCTGAAATATAAACTCAACAACTTAGGTAACAGTTTGAATTAATCATGCCATATTACCTACGTAAGATGTATTCGTAGTACATTTTTTTACTCAGATCAAATCTATCAGAACCTTTGCTACACAAAAGCTGGTTTCCTGTTCACTTATACAATCTCACAAAAAGTATGGTATTCTGCTTTTGATGAACTCAACCGATGCTCAATTTGTTGCAAGGGTCGGATATGGGAATTCTTGTTGGAATCTATTCATCTTACCATCTCTGTTCTTATACCCCACTGTTCTTGAACTTCATAAAATTGCTTCTCTGATTCAGAAGAACTCCGATGTAAATTCATATGATACAAGAAATAGGGGTCACATTAGAACGCAGAAATTCAGGTCAAATAGAGTTGAAAGAAATTATCTGGATTTTACTTTATATAATGCTCTACCTGCACATATTTTTATGGCAAATATTTTTGTTTTGAAAAAAATAATGAAGAATATTTCCCAAAACCACGTTCGAGTGATGCATGCGCATCCTTTCAGAAATTCTGCTCTCGAGTTTCTGTGACTAAATGTTTTTTGAACTATTGCAATATTTTTTGTTATACTTTCAATTTTATTCCAACGAATATTGTATATTGTACTAGTATTGGGTACTGCTAACTTTTTGAAGTTTATCCTGCTGTGACCTGCTACAAACTATTATTTTGTAACGTAATCAAATAAAGTCTGACTGTCTGTCTGTCAAGTTGATAATATGGGAAAGAATCGGACTAATTGAGGTCTTGCATTGCCCAATAATTTAATAATAATAAGTAACTAAACTCTATCGATACCTGTACTTCTTTAATGAGGTAATTGTTTAATTAACATCGACGTCACAATAGAGTTCGAAAAACATTGTGAGAGTAGCTGGATTGTATTTCGGGCACTCATTGCTTATGTCATCACCAAAGTGGTTCACTATTTTTTTGCGTACAGATAGGTATTCACCGAATACATTTGTTATCTCTTCAGTACCATAGATTACTTCATTGTCATAATTGGTGTCTACGATTTTATTATTTTCTTTTTTACCAATATACTTTTTTCTTCTATTTCTTTGTTTGATCGTTTTTTCAGAAGTAAATGATTTGTGTTCAACTCGTCATCAGAAATTCAATTACGTAGGCAGTCTAATTCTCGTAGTTGGTCAGTCTCGCCATGCGCGGTTTCATTTCTTTGTAGTGTATGCCATTTTTAGTTAACCTGGTAGCCATCACAATCGTCCGCCCGCCTCCAAGCGAATGCATAGACAACAGAATTCCAATAGAGAAAGCGGCAGCTGAAATGAGGATAGATTTGGTTCCCTTCATCTCGAAAACTGTTGAGTTTTCGGAAAAAATGATGAAGGTCATTTTTGTAGATAATGAGACGATCTTTAATTTTTGTACGAACGAAAATTCTCTTATTCGTTTATTAACCAAGATATTGGCGGAAAACCCATTTTTCTGGGTTTGGGGGGCTATTTTCGGCCATTTCCACGAACGCAATCGTGTTAAGTTTTGGGTCCTTTGGAAACATCTGTGCCGACCTACAAATTGAGCCACAAGTGAAGAACTCATAGACTCATTCACAGGTTCGTCCCTTCATTTATTGGACTAGTATGCACGGTCTGTTTATCGAATACAGTTACCGATTCGGTAGTATTATTGGCCGAAATAGCGAATGCGTTACCCAAAAATTCAGAGCGCTAGGCAGTCAGGACACATATCGTAACAGTGTTTGATTCACTTTGGGGAATTCCGAAAGCCAATATCCTAGGGAGCGATTGACGATAGGTCTCCAGGTTCACAAGAATAAAGACATTATGGTTATGAATTTTTCAGTGATGAATTTTCTCCACTTACATTGTACATTGAGAAAAGCCCTAGCTGTTTGTCGGTCTCCTTCTGAATTGGATGCCTCACACTCGTATTCGCCGATATCTCCAGAGTCTGTGGGATGGATGACCAATGTATCATCTTTGTTTATCCAGGATCTGGTCATTAGATCATGGTATTCTTCGAGAGGAATACCATCTTTGAACCATTTCACTTTGATAGCAAAATCTTTCGTTAAGCAGGCGAATTGGGCTTCTTGACCTTCAGTAACTGTCTGGTTTATCGGAGGAATTGCTAAAAGGTTACCACCTGAAAAAATGGGAGATATCAAAAACTAATTGATTATTCTTCAAGCAATAAAATGAAACAATTTTCAACTCACTCCTGAAAGTTCATCCGTATTCGAAATAATAGAAAAAAGTAAACTCTTTTTATTTCCTGAATTGATATGAATGAGCTTTCAGATCATTGAATGAATTTTCGACTTCTCATTCTCCAGAAAACAGTCAAATCAATCCATAGACTGATTTCGGAGGATAATCACCCATTTCAACCACATTGAAATCAATGCTATTCTTCGAATTCAGTGTCTGATCAATAAGGAAGCAAGAACTCAGGAAAACTTTTGTATTCGTTGAGATTCTTGTATATGAGAACAAGAAAATTGCATATAAAATATTCGGTATATTGCAACAATCCCACATAACCCATAGCATGAAATGAAAGTGACCGAGAAGCCTTAGAAATACGAAATTATTTGTGAGGACAGTAGTAAAAATCATTGAACGAAGTGACTGAATCGTTAGAATGCAATTCGAAGTCATATGAATAGTGAAGACAATTTACGTAGAGGTCTTGACGGTATATTTAGAGACAATACCTCTTATGGGATGATGCTGTTCATAGAATTGAAGAACGTCAAAATCAAGTACTGACATTGATAACGCCAGTGATAGGTATGTAACAATGAATAATGAATAATTCCATTGATAACCAGGTAATTCACTGATCTTCAGCACTACTGAAGAAATAATTTTTATTCCGATTGACGAAACACGAGACATACACTTCTTGAAGATATCCTACCATCCAACTTCATTATGGACTCCACCGATTGAATATTTTGAAATTTATAGAACAAGCCAGGGTATTTCAACTTAGGTTCGACATAACTTTTGACCAGATATTTTAGTGGTATACTTACTACTATACTATCATTATCTATTGCAGAACATAGCTTTGTAAGGAATAATCAATAGTCAAATGCACACAAGGCACTCATGCCAAATTGAGAACAACGGAAAATGTTCACTTCCCCATAAAATGGAGGTAAATATATAGTGTATATGCAAGTATCGGTAAGGGTTCGGAAGGAGTTATGTTTAGCAATTGATAACGGTTATACCATAAGCATGTCTTCTCGTCGAGTGGGATACCGGCGTTCGATTCTATGGATCCCCTGTCGTGAGATTCACACGTGGAAAGGTTAAACATCTGAGAATTGACGTTCAAAGCAGGAAGTCAACCACATATCGGAAAAACCCATTTCAAAATCATCCATATTCTGACTTGTACTTTACGAATATCATCATAATAAGTTTACTAGGTTTGTTACGTGCCATTACATGTAAGATTAAAATGTGAATGTGTTAGCCATAAGCAAATGTAGGAGGCATACATCTAGTATATCCCTTATAGTTACTACTTTAACAGAAAAAGTTCCCCTAGTTGTGGTGAACATTATATTATAGTCAGCAACTCCTTTCTGCCTTCGGCACCTAAAAAAAATTAATGACAGAAATTGGTTAGAAAAGTATTAGGTGTTCTTTGATTTCTCTCTGAAGCATGTTCCATATGGAAAAATATAATATAGGAGATCGTGCTGTGGTTCTGTGCAGGGTCGTGATCATGAGGTCGTAGACTCGATCCTCCAAAGGGGCAGATCCTTCTCTCTTGCAAATTGATCTCTGTCATATTGAGGAATGACTCCATGTAGTTTTATTGTTGACGGTTCCGCGAATAACAAAGCAGCTCCTCCGAAGTATGGCGTGAGGAGTTAGTAACGAGGCCTAATTGCTGGAGGCTGATGATGAATGAGACCAAATACTACTTGAATCATGAAAAAACTCCAATCATTCACCAATAAATATACTAATTGTGAAAAACAGTATTGTGTGATTTTCACATGATACTTAAAAAAAAAACGTTAAACGTGATTAAATATACAATAGAGTTTTCAGGCGTGTTATGGTACTCTAACGATCTGGTACTGTGCTTCTATATAAATACATATCTTGATTATTATTGACAGACTTTTTGGTAGCAACGTATAACAGAAACTACTTGAGGTCATCTGCTAAACTGATCCTAATTACTCATAATTCGTTATGAGAAAATAGGTTTGTTAACTGGGAATTATTCAAATCTATTTGATTATTATTTATCAAATTTCCCGACACCTTCTCAATCGATTTCTAAGGATTTCAATATATTGGATTTTTGACCTTTCTTCTCCAAATGCGATACGTCATAGTCAAGATTGAACTCATGTCTCTCAGTCATGAAATGATTATCGAATGTTCAATTTGTCTTTTCATTCAAAACACTATTTTCATTCCCTTTTTTCATTTTGTAAAAAATCTACCTGTTTGACCAATAAACATTGTGGGGCGAAAACCACACTTCAAATTGTTATACTGAGCAATAGTTTTGGTGGGTTGATTTTTGGTTTGTTCTTGAAGAGGGGAGTCAACAATATCCACATCGTAACCGATGTCGGCTGCAGTCTGCTTGAGAAATTTTCTTCTGAAAGTGAATTGATCAACAATCTGTGAAGCATACTATTGGAGGCGGTTACTTTGTGCTAGTCTGGATATATTGATGAATCATGTATCACTTTGTCCGTATAAGGGCTTGTACTTCACGACATGATCAACAGCCCGATACAATAATCAGTGCTAAGAATAGAAACCACATACTTTCAATTGCTAGAGTGAAGGCACAGTCTAAGCACCGATCTTTTCAGCCGATTGTTAATCAGGTCGTGAAGTACCAGCCCTAAGACGAAAAATTGTTGATTATTGTTTATTATTCATCCAAGTGATGGTTAATTCTTGAAAATTCACAGAGTCATTCGACCCCATCCCAGTAGTGAGTTTACTTGAGAAGTGAATGTCAAGTGGGCATAGAAATTAACTTAATCACACTACACTTCAAACAAAATCTTTACAGATAGGTCATATCAACACCTCCCCAGACGGAAAAATACATAAATGAGTAACCCTAGTTTCAACCATCTCGGACGAATCAATGGTGGCACGGTTGGCAAGGGGATGGCCGCAGGGAGGAGTTCTATTCCCACTTCTGTGAAACCTTGTTATGGACGAGTTATTATGTTTGTTGGACCGAAATGGACACGAAATACTAGGTTATGTTGACGATCTAGTCATCATGGCACAGGGCAAATAATACAAAAGTATGGTGAGAGGGTGCATGCAGCAGGCTTTGAATACTGTAACCGATTAACCAGTTGGACCGATGAGGAAGGGCTTAAAATCCAGATCCAGATTGGTAATAGTGGCATTCACCAGAAGAATCAAGATGGAGGGACTTGGACCTCTGAGACTCCGAGGTGAAGAAATCAATCTGTCAGGTGAGGTTAAATATCTTGGAGTTGTACTAGATTCGAGATTAACCTGGAACCAACATATGGACAGAATAAAAAGAAAAGCGGAGGTGACACTTATAGTGGCCAGGCGCACGTATGGAAAGAAGTGAGGATTGAAAACAAACATGTTGTACTGGCTGTACACAATGGTGGTTAGACCCATGATAACATATGCATCTTTGGCATGGTGGTCAAAGACGAAACAAATATCTGCTATGAAAAAACTGAGCAAGGTCCAAAGACTTGCCTATCTGGGCATAACAGGTGCAATGAAAACAACACCAACAGAAGCAATGGAGGTGCTCTTGGATCTACCTCCCTTACATCTCGTGACAGTGGGAGAGGCAAGAATGGGCCATTTTAGACTGGAAAATTCATCGGGATACAAAAGATCGGTAAAAACAGATATCGTGGGATATGTGGAGGGACATGTACTCTGAGTAATGAGAAGAGATCGTGAAGAGTGAAAAAGAGGCAATCTCTCTGAGAACAAGCCCGGCTGGAGCACCTGGTTCACAGATGGATCCAAGACGGAATATGGAACAGGAGCTGGTGTATACTGCGCGGAGAGAAACCTAGGGTACAGTTACCCCCGCTCGGACAACACACATCTGTTTCCCAAGGAAACATTTATGCCATACTCCAATGTGCGAGAACCATCAACCTGAGGTCCCAACGAAATGGAAGGATCAATATTTTCACGGACAGCCAAGCTTCACTGAGGGCACTGAAAAATCCCAGAGTGACATCTAAACTGGTATGAGAATGCCGCGAGGAACTGAAACATCTGGCATCTGAATCTACAATGAGTCCCAGGTTACTCAGGAGTCGTAGGCAATGAAAAAGTGGAAAAAGTGGCTTGCAAGACAAGGATCATCAACACCATACCCGAGTGGGGGTACCCAAAACAACGGTACGGAGTCACATATAAGGAATTGGCTGAGATTGCTGGGGAAATCTACCCAGTAGTGCTCACGGGAGAACTTTCATGAAAGGACCGTCGAGGAGAAAGACTGAAGACTTGCTTCAGTGTAACAGGAATCCGCTAAGGGTTATAACAGAGCTGTTGACTGGACACTGTCCACTCGAAGGACACCTGAATAATATAGGGGTGTACAACGGCGAACTTTGCTGCAGACAATGTAACAAAGGGAAAGAGATAGCTCGACACATACTCTGCGAATGTGAGGCTCTGGATCATGAAAGGCAACAAATATATGGAAAACTGATTTCGGATCCAGAAGAATATGACAAACACCTGGCAATCAACCTGCAAAAACTTGTGCAGGGGACAATGTTGTTGAAATGGGTGTCGTAAAGTATAGGGAAGCAAAGCGCAATAAGCTCTAGAGGCTGAAGTGCTTTCCAGAAACCTGGAAGTGAAGGACAAGTCAGACGGCTTCCACAAGGAAAAAAAAACTAGTTTCTATATTCAGTATCAATTTTCTTCTACTGGAGATGCTAACTTCGCCAGAGAAACACACGTCAAGTGCAAAAAAAATATCAGTTTAATAGGGTAATGGATCTCCAGAGAAAGTTTCTACTTCTATATCGAATTAATTCTCTTCACTTACCGCTCACTGTCAGATGGAACCAGGTACCGTTGTTTCTCCAGGGAGGTGTTCTATTTGGAAAGAGTACTCTGCATTCGAACCATCCGGTGTCCGACTCCCTGATGGAAGTTAAATTGATTGATGCAAGACCATAAAATCGCTGTTGCGATTTACCAATTAGAGCTATCCTGCCCACGTAATCGTCCGACTCTGTGATGAGTCCATCATGCCATGAATATATAACTTCGCCCTGAAATTGAATTGACAGATTTTACAGGAAGCTTCTTTGAGTAGTCTTTAAATCAAGAACGATGATCGTTCAGTGGCTGTTTCACTCCTCGTAATATTTCTACGATTTCAAATCGAATTGAATCAATCGATATTTCTAAGCTTCCGGAAATTCAATGATTATTTCCGTCACCAGGGGAAATCTCTGGTGAGGATGTATACATAGGATGTCGTTTGATACCTTACATCACTAATAACTCATTATTGTGATGCATTGTAAAATAACGTTCAATCTTTTGAAATGTTTCCTCGAATGGAAATATCCTGTCTCACATGTTACACGTGCTACTTATGATCGATTCTGATATCACCTCCTCTTCCTTCAAAAATCTTCACAACAACCCAGACCTGATCATTCTCCCAACAGACAAAAGCAATGCCACGGTTATTTTCAACACCTCGGACTGTGTTGATGAAATAAGGACACTACTCAATTCTTCTGAATATTAACCCACTGAGACGGACCCCACTACCTTTCTTGAGAGGATAAAGGTTTTAACGTCCCGAAAAAAAACTTCAATTACCCTCCGCATATTTGGTCTCCCATTGTCAGTGCTCCTGCTGAACACCTTGAAAATAATACGTATAATATGATATACGAATATGTTCGTACATGTACGAACTTTGTTACACTTTCTTGAAATCCTCGATGGCCTTAATTTCCAACCAACTGAATTCCTTGTGAGTTTCGACGTAGTGTCTTCATCTACAAATATCATTCGAAACTGAACATGAAATTTCCAAAGTGACCCTCAACCTCATCAGTCACTGTATTTCCAGTACTTTTTTTGTCCAAGGTACCTTTCACAAACAAGTGGAAGGCGTTCTCATGGATCCACCACTTTCACCAGTCCGGGAATACCTTTATGGGTATCACGAAAAGTAAGAAATCGTTGAATTTGGTGGGAAGAGAAGAGATTTGAATAAGCGAATGAGAGTTCGTGCAGGATCAGTCGTTTTTATGGACAGATACGTTAATGGGAATTCATATTCATATTTTTCTCCAGATTACAGCCGAAGTCTTCTCTAGTATTTTTCAAGTTAATCCAGCAACTGTTCAGTTTCGTCATCTTTGATAGCGATATGCTGGAGGTGGAGGTAGTACTGTAGTTGAACTTCCTTTCGGAGGGTTGACTGAGCATCCTTTTTGGTCGAAAGTAGCAATCAACGGTCTGGAACGTGGTTCCTCGCTTCTTTCTATTCCCCCAACTCCTGTGGTGAGGGAGTTGCGTTTCCTTGTTTATAGTCTTGAGCACGGCCTCGATCAATATGTTGTCGTGGATGGGTTCGGACAAATCATCGTTGCAAGTTAGATGGTCTTCCAATTCGGCATTTGTTGTGTTGACCAACTTCGTCAGAAAGTTTTGTAGTCGGTTGGATGAAGCATCATTCAAGTTCACCGATGTTCAATTTGCACGAGTCATAAAATTTTTGGATGAGATATGATGAGATTTTTCTGGCACCCCTATCGCCTGCTACACCAATACATGCTTTGTGTACAGCAGATGGATATTCAACGCAGCCCGAGCTGGCTGGCTGCGCACAGTTGAGATAGATCGTATTCGAAGGCATTCTGAGATTATATAAAAACTGCCATTTGAATAGAAAGAAAAGTAGAGTTATTGTTGGCCTTGTTATTGACTCGATATACCTCATGAACAGCATAGTTAATCGCCAACCCTTCAACCATAAAACGCGTTCTTCCTCAATATCACAGAAAAAAAAATTAGAGAGAAAATCTCTGCGAATATGTTGCAGAAACTGCAGATCGAAATTTAATTCCTAAAAAATGCCCTAGTCTTAATGGTAAATCAGTGTGACTATGAGATCTTCAATAATGTGCTCCCAGTTTTGCGTAATTAGTTGACAGGCTAGGCCATTGAATAGCCTTTTCTATAGGAAATGCCTTCTACTAGTGCGCGAGATTTTCGTCTTTTGATGCCGATTCAGGTTTTCTTCTAGAATTGAATATGGAAATTTTCATGCTCTTTGCTATTTTTGATCACGACTGTGGAACAAATCAAATTGTTTATTTTATAAATAGCATCATAAAATTCATGCTGCCCCTCAAATTTTCTACTTTATGCACACACATTGTATGAAATCAACAAATATTGCGATCAACCCTTTTGTATTGATATTTGAAGAGAAAAATTGTGAATATTTTGGTATAAACGAGATATTTCCATTTGACGTGTGGGGAAGACGAGTAATTTATAAGTGTGGCTTCATAGGGCCATGAATTAGAATCAATTCTTAGGATATTTTCACTGTCGGTGCTCTTATAAATTGTTATCAATCGTTCCACCCTTGGCAATATCTACAGGGATGACTCGACGAGTACAGAATTCTCACCCCTTTGTTGTGAATTTGAAGACCTGTCGAACCTCTCATGCTCAGGGATCTTTTTTCAATACAACAGCTGAGCTTTGGAACTCCTTTCCGAAAGAGGTTTTTCCCAAGGCTCACAAAATTAAAAAATTCAAAGTGAATATTAATTCTTATCTTCTGTCCCTTGATTCACGCGGTGTTCTTCGAACATTACAGGGATTTCCTTTCGTGTGAATCTGCATATAAAAAAGATATCTCAAATAGCTTTGGGAAAAAAATCTAATTCATTGACATTCATTCGCACTCAAGAAAAATGATTCAATAGATTTCAGATCAACAATATAACATAGATAAGCCTAATGTAGAGTAAACAAACAATGCTGTGAATCGAAGATAAACTCTCACAAAGACTGTTACGTTTTGGGTTTCTGACAGTTGAATAAATAAATTATGATCACACAATGCTCTGCCTTAAGGAAATCAGAACCATTTACATCCTTATTTTTGAAGAGTATAGTCTACTTTCTACTTCAATATTATATTTGTCAATAATGCGTTCACATTCTTGACGCCACTGTTAGCTCACCTGTGAAATGTCTACTGAATACCATTTGTTTTATAAACATAGTAATAGGTCATCATTGTGTTAAACTAAATCACTGTCCAACTATAAAAGTATAACAAATGTCACATGAGGTTTCAAAAGACAGAATTAACGAAAACTGTGGAAGAAACATGAAACTTCTCAATACAAACTAGGCAGTAAAAATTTTAAAGAACAGCAGCGGTGCTGCTAAGATTGATATAATGTTGGTTGTATTTTCAGATTGTCTACTTTTTTATGAGTACTGACCAATATCTTCTGGAAGAAATTAAATGGTTTCCACATTTGTGAAAAAAAAAGTAGAATCTTCAAAATGAAATATGATTCATTAGGGAATAATTGATAACGATCCGATTTCTTCGATATAATTTTGGTTGTATTTTCAAATTGTCAACTTTTTCATGGGTATTCAATGACAAGTATCTTCTGGAAGTGATGAGATAGTTTCCACATTTTTGAAAAAAAAAGTAGTTCTTTAGAATTTTTAAAATAATATATGATTCATCAGGGAATAATTGATAACTAACCAAACTCTTTTCACAATTATTTGACAATAGAGTGTCGATGTTTGCAAACAACAAACATGAGCAGTGAATGTAAATACATAGTTAGGTTTGGTTCAGAACTCAGCTTCGAGAATATCTGTTTCATTGTTGATCTGAGCTCATATATTTCATGAAGTTCTATTTGTGCAAGTGGCTTGTGTCACTGTGATGCTTGAATATTCCGAAAAAATCTACACCTCGACTATTTTTCGTAGTATTTGAAATATAATCCTCAAGTGCTACTCATTGATTATACCCTATACCACACAGAATGCCTTTCAGTTCTCAGTTAATATTTTCATAGAATGGGCAATTTTAATGTGCTCCTGTGACTTCATTTATCGTTATGCTGAATATTTCTGTAAGAAGAAGTCGATGAACTCGGCAATCCTTTTTTAGTATGTAATAGTTGGACACTAATACAAATATTTTGGCGGGTTCGCCTCTACTGCTTCTCAATTCAAAACGAAACCATGACAGTTATTACACAAAAAGTCGACAACTGACTCGAAATTGGCTCAATTTCAGGTTGTAATTCGAAATTGGGAACAAAATTGCATGCCCGCTCTAGGCTTCCGTAATTTTTATCATTGGCAATTTTTTTTTATGTTTTTCAAGGGAGTGGTGAACTTCAGATGGGAAATTTCGATATATCACGAGTCGTCGAGGGAAACATTCTTCGAATTATATTTTCGTGGCAGAGAATTTCAATGGTACACGTTATTTCATTGACCCCTTCCCCCCGACTCTAGCCGAAAGTGATTTCGATAACATAGATAACCTCAAGATAACACTGATGACAATTGACAATGAATGTACAAATGCACGTAAACCGAAAACTTTGAAAGAGTCCGGACCTCTCGAGTGGAGAAACTGCAGAGGGTTTCTATATCACTTACATTTCTCAATGAATTCCCAATGAAAAAATAAAAGGAAATACGATATTTCATAATTCGGGAATCATACTTATGAATCGTCAATGCACATAATGATCAACCCTCCTTCCTTTCTCGACTGCATTGAGAGTACGAAGTACAGGCTAAATTTGACTTTCAAATCGATAGATCTTGCCATTTTTATGAAACGTCTAAGTTTCTGGTAACCGCTCTGTCTCGTGTTGTTACGCATAACTCACTAATATGTGAAAAATATGCATCGCTTATAATGAAAAGCTGCTAAGTAGGTACTTTTTTTTGTGAGAGACTAGCTGTTGGGTTCAATAAACAGGAAATGACTCGGCTTACTCAGAAACTCACCCTTCTTTTCCAGAAAATTTTATATGGTATGGGAAAACTTTGTGGGAAATCGATTTCACAGTTGAAGACAATGTGATCACCAACAGCAGCTGTTAAGTATCGTGGTCGGTTATCTTCCAAATAATAGCTACTCTCGATGCCAACACAAAATGACATCAATACAGTTACCGCACTAATCGGCATCATTTTGTTTTTATGGTGTAAAATCTACGCTTGCTCTGGCGTTATACAAATGACACTAGATTACTGAATCAAATGTAATCGCGGAGGTGCTGCAAGAGTTAATACTTACAGCCCGGTTCACACTTTGTTCAGGGTGATTCAATGATCAGATGCAAGACTTGAGCTCGGAAAGAAGTTTGTCAGAATAAAAAGGCCGTATTATACCGTTTGTAATCCGATTCTGGCACGCTTTCATAACGTTTTTGTATCTCCTGATATCATGTGGAATTCTTGGAGTTCGTGATTTTTTATATATTCCCCTCTTTTACTCCTACAAGTGCGCCCAGAATGCGGCAAGAATCAACTGATTATCTTGAATGCCAGACCACTCTGGGAAGTTTTACTGTTTTTACGTTACGCATTTGCTTTTCAAACTGTACCGAAACAAACCCAAAGAGTTACCGGGTTGTTTGGTGAATTCAATCAAGATATCCCACATATCAGAATTGGTCAGGATCGCACCGAGATTGATTCATTCGAAATTATCTGTTGAAGCATTGCTAGGTTTACGGAAAATTAACTTCAATTCGAAATTTCAAATGACAACTTGTATATTTACATAATTTTACATTCATTTAATAGAATATCATGAAAATCCTATCTTGTAAAACATACTAGTGTTGAATCCGATTATTTAGTGAGCTATCTCTTTGTGGCTTCTTGATTTCCATGATTTTGCACAGGTTGATTTGGTTGTTCATAGTATCAAAATTTTGGTGAAACAGAAATCTTTCTGAATAGCCAATTGACATATGTTTTTTAGTGCTCATAACCTTCTAGATGCGTTTTTTTTTTGAAAAAAGTAATTTCACAGTAATAACACTATAATAGGAAATCATTATGTGTATTGAGTTGCTAGGAAAATGAATTTTGATCCAATTCATAGAAAAATGTATACGAAAAAGTCGGAACATTCACACACTAAACGGAAACTGTAGTTTCACAGTGCAAATCCCACTATTCTCCGAATATACGTGTCCTGGCAAATATTTATATTTATAGCAATGCCAATGTTGTTTTGATCCTAAAACTGAATTCTTATATCGACAAGGAGAGGGCATATGTATAATGACAGTTGATATGGAAGTAAAGATGATGAAATATTCGGTTATGATTACACGAGTGCATAAAAATTACCGATAATTTTGCAAGAAAGCGTGATATCTAAAAATTGCAAGAATTTATTTTCTTATTTTGGCAAAAGTGTCCGAGTCCGAAAGACGAGGGCTCTTTTACAAAATATGAAAATAACCGAATGCAATTTGTATAAGATATCACGCTTGAATGTAAAATTATCTGGTCATTTTTATGCACGAATGTAATTCATTGGAACATTTCACGAATAAAGAAATTCTCAAGGAAATGTTATTTTTTGTTCAATTATTCTTTCCTCTATAGATTGTATGGAGTACTCACCTGAACGCGAAATGTTTTTCTATTTTTGAAGTCTATCTAACATTTATTTGTGTTGTTTACTGACGTCTAGCGATACGGTTTCAGATTCAATTCAATTCAATTCTTTATTGTCTTGTTGCCATTGCTTACAATAGATAAGACGTGTCATAAAAGTACATACATATAAGTATACACAAAGTACAGAAAAAAACATAACATTCACAATTACAAAATACCATTGTTATTCACAATATCGTATTTATCCTGATATCAAAGTCAAGAAAAAAAAATGTTATAAAAAATCATTTGAAATATATCTTTCAAACTCTTCAAGATTGTAAAAACATTGGTCTAAGAGTATTGCCTTCAACCTCATTTTGAACATGTCACTAGATGTACTCTCTTTGATATACAAAGGTAATTTGTTGAAAAAACGAATGCCAACCATAAACGGAGACTTTTGACAGAAGGTGTGATTCACTTTATTCAATATAAAATCATTCTTATGCCTTGTGTCGTAGGTGTGTATATCTTTATTCTTCACAATACACTTTCGATTATTGAATATATATGTTAATAATTTCAAGAGATAAATTGAGGTAACAGTAAGGATTTTTTTATGTTTAAATATATCACGACACGACGATCGATATGGTAAGCTGAAAATAAGCCTCAAAATACGCTTTTGTAAGATAAAAATCCTTTCTACGTCTCGTGCTTGTCCCCACACGATTACGTTATATGCAATAGCAGCATAGGCATAAGAATAATAAACATTTATGAGAGTGTCAGTATCAAGCATAGATTTCAATATGGTTAATAAATAATAACACTGATTAAATTTTTTTCAAATAATAGCAGTCTGAACTGTCCAAGACAGGTTATTATCAAAAAAATGTGTTGTTATGGTGACTTGATACAATGCAATTACCGCTGTAAGTTTTCGATAATTGCATTGCTCCTATGGAACATTTTATATATGAGGAAAATATTCTGTGGAATCATCTCAATAGTAACAGAAGACTTTTTCACGATTCGCAAATGACAAAAAGCTAGAAACATACAGATTTTTGAACCGTTTTCGCTTTTGAACTCAT
The DNA here is from genome assembly GCA_032362365.1 of Zygogramma bicolorata. Classification (NCBI taxonomy): domain Eukaryota; kingdom Metazoa; phylum Arthropoda; class Insecta; order Coleoptera; family Chrysomelidae; genus Zygogramma; species Zygogramma bicolorata. Next base: position 620,983 of record JAVJAQ010000838.1, read on the forward strand.
TCTATTCTAATCAATTTTTCACTAAATATTTTTATAGAATGTTGGAATGAAACAGTTCCATTATATAATATCATACTCCGGAATATAGACTGGTTATATATGTTTTCAACAACCTCTTTATCCAAATATGACTTGTATAAGCTTGAATTTCTGAAATGTTAAAGTTCTTCAGAAAAATCTCATGAAAAAATTTCCGAAGAACAAAGTTTTCGGAAATACAGACGATTTAAATAGTTTTTGTATTTTTCAAAGTACATGAATCGTTTGATATTCGAGGAATTGTGGGCATGCCCGTTATCCTCATTTCGACCTGTTATCAATATTTACTGTAATACGGGGAAATCAAATAAACAATGTTTTCAAGGGATAATTCAATTTCTCTATAATTTTAATTCAGGGTATTCTGCTGATTTTTTGAGTTCGGCTATGCGGCGAACAAATAGCCGCATTGGAATCACTTTTTTACGGGGCGTCCAAAAATCCCAACAAAATACCATTTATATTTGTGGAGTAGCTCAGGTAACAATATGTATCGACTACAGAAGGTTCTGAAACAAGGAAAATATTGGATTAGCAGTACTGAGCTGAGGCGAGTTTCAAAATAGTCTCTGTCGTCGTGTACACAGTTGTCATACATTAGTTGTTAGAATATCGACTCCGTTTGAAAAAACAATTTCATTGCCACCCAAACGTCTCAGTCACATGTATGGAATAATTTTTACCTGAACCTGATGAAAATTCGACAAATGAAGAGATCACGTGATAGATCACTGTTTGCAGAAAATCGAAAAACCTCTTCTACAAACAGAACAGTTAGTTCAATTCGAACAATTTCTTTTACGTAATTTTCAATTTTTGAGTATCGATTCTTGTATCAATTCTTCTATGGAGTATCCACCTACAATTCTAGGCAGATCAAAAAAAAATTGATCCGAACTAAGATTTTTCATTTGATTCCCCTGTATTACGAAAATTTCAGACAACAAGCCCAAATGGGAATAATCTACGATACATTACGTGCTAACCATCCCTCAATTATCAGGAATTTTCGTGCATGTCTGAAAATTTCTCTCAGGTATGAAAATATTTAGAAAAACGTATTTGAACCACCTGTATATCCGTGACCTCAGGAAGTTTCGTTATGGGAAATTTTCATTCTTCTTTCAAATTTTCAGTCCGCTCAATGAAGAAAGTTACCGATAGTGATTTTTGAGCAGAAAGACCTGGATAACAAAATATCGAACACTGTGAAAATTTGACTTCTAACCATTTCCCATGCGATTATGTAGGGCATTCGACGCTACCTAACTTGTAATATATGATTCAAAATGTCACGTTTTTTCAAGGAAATACAGTTATATATACCTTATAGCTGAATTCGGAACATTTTTCCGATATTGAAATGGAGCTGGAATGGAGTGCCTGTCAATCATTCCAAGAGTTTTTAAAGGAACAATAAACGAACGAAATGAGTAGTATATCGGTGACTGTCAAAGTTGAATTTTTCAGAAATTTTGGGGTTGATTTTTTCGTTTGAAATTGAATTATGATGAAGATTGAAATGAACCAATATATTCCTACGGTTAGTTTTGTTCGAGACGTTTTCAAACCACATCAAAACAGTTGAAGTGCGCATGTCTACTCCACACGTCCATAACTTCGAGCGGGTACTAACTTCTAATGGAGTTTATATCTGAACTCACCTATGATATAATCACAAGAAGGCACAAGTTTTCCTAATATTCGAATATCGTTTTTATACCTGAATCTAGTCTTCCTTGACTAGCTCTTTCAAACTTTTCATTCCAGAAGGAAGACATTTTAGAAATGAGAATGTGGCAGTACAAAAATGACTACAGAAGTTATATTTATAACAATCAGACACCATAATCGTATCATCATCGTCACAATAAAATCAATATAAATCATTGAATATTTTCTATGATCAAGATTATGATCTGATTGTGATAAACAGAAGTGGTTGAATGAAATACGAAATTGAAACAGGCTATTCCCCCCTTTTTTATGCCTCTCAGGATGTTTTCAATTCGATTTTCTATTCTAAGAAATACTCCATAAGGATTCTTTGGATAACACTCCGAAAGCATATGCATAAACCTCTAGATCCTAATAATTGCTATTCACATATTCACCCAGGTTATGCGACGACCAACGATTATTGTCTGATCAATACTAGATTGGTGAGGAGAGTGGTGTGATGTCTGATACCAAGGAACTACCAAATGATTTTTCAGCTTTCAGTACCTTATCCTATGCCATTTTAATTATCCCTATTTTCAATCATACCAATTAACACATTTTTGTTTTACTTCATTTGATGATTGATGGATGTTCCAGACTCCATTATTTTCCCTTTCGAAGGAATAGGTACGACTTTCATTTCCAGGTAGTACCCCATCATATATGATGTTTCAACGTTCTTCTGAACTCTCGGTGAGGAAGAACAAGATATTCCGTAATAGATCCCTCGCCTTCCTTTCCTGCTGTGAATGTTTCTCACGAAGGCTGGAATATAGAAAATAGTCCTATCGGGTATTGATCCGAGTGCAGAATGTTGAACTGTTCGACGTTTCGACTCTCATGCTGGAGTTGTCATCAAGAACTGACTGGAGTATTTCTATGAATAACGGAATTTAACTAACCAACCCCCTTACGGATTGACCAGCCAAATCATAATACTACTTCAACAGCCTCAACATTCACAATGAAATAATTAATTATCAATTCAGAATAAGATATTAAAAACGGCCTCATATATCACCCTGCATTCGAAAAAGTTTGGGACTGAATCACTCATCACTAGCACGAGGTCAATTAGTGAAGGCTGTAATGAATAGAAGAGGTACGTTTATTACCGGAATTAGGTTACTAAGGTAACCCTTTAAACGCTTGAATAAAAACATGATATGCAGAAGTAAAGTGAGTCATTGAAATTAAGATGACGTTTCAGGATCATTTTACCCACATATCCGATTGAAGACTGACATTACATATGATAATTGAACTATTTTTCGAAACTATCTTTCTGAAGATCGTGGATGTTTCATAAAAAAGTTGTGGACATCATATATATATATTGCTGATTTTATCTGTGGTTCCTTTTATGTATGGTAGTCTGGTTGTTATGACCGGTGTTTCTGGGGTTTTCTGCTGTTTTGGTTTGTTCTTGGAAGCCGTTTTTATGATTCTCTCCGAGTAGTTATTCATTCGTAGAGTTTCCTCGATCGTGTTCCTCTCTTGTTTTTGATGTTCGTTGTCTGCCAACCTGATTGAACGTGTAATTAGTGTTTTTGCCACAGCGTGAATCTGTTTTGGATGGTGATGTGAATTTGCGTTCAGGTATCTGTTGGTATGTGTTGCTTTGCGATATACCGTGTGGCCTAGTGTACCGTCGGGCTTTTTCATGATTAAAACATCGAGAAACGCGAGCTTGTTATCTTCTTCGATTTCTTTGGTGAATTTGATCCGTGGGTGGAGTTCATTCAAGTGATTGAAAAACCTTTCGAGTTCTTGATGTCCGTGTGACCAAATTACGAAAATGTCATCGACATATCTTAGCCAGAGTTTTGGTTTCAAGCCTGACATTGCTATTGCTTTGGTTTCGATCTCTTCCATGAAGAGATTAGCAATAATGGGTGACAGTGGTGAGCCCATTGGTGCCCCCTCAATTTGTCTGTATCGTTGATCGTTATAGATGAAATACGTGTTTTTTATGCAATATTCAGCCAAGTCAATGATATGTTCTTCTGGTTTATATTTCTTTTTTATTACTTCTAGTGCCTCTCTGATGGGTACCTGGGTGAATAAGGACGTTACATCAAAGCTGACAAGGATATCGTTTGGACTAACCGTTTGTGTTTTCAGTAAATCTATGAAATGGTCGGCATTGCGTACGTACGAATCGACCTGTTCCGCATGTGGTTGGAGAGCGTGGGCAATGTGTCTCGCTAATTGGTGAGTTGGTGACCCTATAGAGCTCACGATTGGTCTAAGTGGTGCACCTTCTTTATGGACTTTCGGGAGACCATACAGTTTGGGGCACTTAGATGATTTTTCCCTTGGGATTAGGTGTTTTTTGATATCCTCGTTAATGGGAGATTTGTTGAAAAATACATACAAACCCAACGTTCCTCTTCGCCCAATTGTCAGTGCTTTCGGTTCTCCAACACAAAATCTTGCTAAACACCTTGCAAATACTCTCCAACCCCTTGCAGAACAGTCCTCGTCATATGTACGAAATTCTTTCCACTTCATTGAAATCCTCAAAAACCTCAATATCCAACAGACCGACATCCTTGTGAGTTTCGACGTAGTGTCCTTATTCACAAATATTCCTTTATCAGATACATTGAACATTCTCGAAACCAAACACCAAATTTCCAAAGGCACCCTCAACCTCATCAGTCACTGTATGTCCAGTACATACTTCCTATTCCAAGGTACCTTTTACAAACAAGTGAAAGGCGCCCCCATGGGTTCTCCCCTCTCACCAGTCCTTGCAAACCTTTTCATGGAAGACTTCGAAACTAAAGCCATTGACACGTTCGACCACAAACCCTCTTGCTGGTTCAGATACGTAGATGACCATTTCGTCATATGGCCTCACAGCTCCGAAACTCTCCATAATTTCCTTGATCACCTTAACGACCTCCACCCAAATATAAAGTTTACAATGGAAATCGAAAGCAATAACTCCCTTCCATTCTTAGATGTCCTCATCACAAAATCAATGACTCCTTCACCCACACGGTCTACAGGAAACCAACACACACAAACCGATACCTTAACGCAAACTCCCACCATCATCCAGCACAAACCAATTCCGTTGTGACTTCCCTCATCCACAGATCCATCAACCTCACAGACCTCCATAACAAACCACAGGAACTAGCCCAACTCAAATCAGCCCTTCTTCAAAATGGATTCACAGACCATCAAATTGACAGATCCATCCGCCGCCATCAAACTTCTCATTCCATTCCCAGAGACCCAACAGACAACAACGTTCCCCACAAAGCTTTTATTCCCTACATTAAAGGTCTTACTGACAAAATCAGCCGAATTCTCAAAAAACAGGACATAAAAACGATATTCACAGCCAGCAACAAAATCTCCACATTCCTCCGCTCCCCCAAGGATAAAATTGTCAACGAATCACAGGGTATATATGAAATACCATGTTCTGATTGCCATAGAACATATGGAGGCCAGACCAACAGACGTGTGACAAGTAGAGTATACGAACATCAACTTGCTGTCCGAAAATCAGACCCATCTTCAGCTCTGTCCAAACATCATCAAGAGACAGGACACAATATAGACTTTGCGAACACTAAGACCATCGCCACAGCAAAAACACTACAAGCTCGTATAATTCGCGAGGCCATCGAAATCGAGAAGCGACCTTCCTGCTTAAATAAACGTGACGACGGCCAGAGACTTCCAACTGCATGGAAACCCCTAATTTCCAGATGCCCAGTCCCCACCAAGACATCCGACGGTCCTTTAGTAGCACCCGCTGCTATAAATCCTACCCAACATCCCTCGATACCTCAGTTCGATCTAAGGAGTAGGCAGATTGAGACCTTAGAAAGAACTCGTGACGAGACCTGGGGAGTAGGCAGATTGAGGCCCCGGCGTCAAGTCACAAACCCTTGCCCCCTGTGACAACACCTGAGGAGTAGGCAGATTGAGACCTCAGCGTGAAGTCACATTCACCTCTTGAAAATGGCTCCAAAATCGGAGCCGAAACGTCGAGAACAAAACTCCAGACGCGGTTCAATCCGAACTCAACAACAACACACAACTGACCGCGGAAACCTATCCGAACACACATATATATATATATATATATATATATATATATATATATATATATATATATATATATATATATATATATATATATATATATATATATATATATATATATATACATATATATGACCTCATAAATATAATTTCGAAAAGAAAAGCAAACTTATCCAAAGTTCTGAGTCCAAAGATATATAAACTTGGGGGACCCACGAAGACAGCAAAAAAAAGATCCAGATCACCGCCGGGTATTCAGAGGCAAACTATTCAGTTCAGTTCAGTGACCGCTGCTACAACAAAAAATGATACTCAAAGAAAAAATAATAAACCTATTGGAGAGAGTGAAAGAATTTCCATAGAGTTACTTTCATTTGGATCAAGGGACATGTAGGCAATAAAGTAGCTGACGAAGCCAATGAAGCAACTCAATGACATTGAACACGTTTTTGGAAATGAGGATCAAATTGGTAAGGTGAAAACTTTACAAAAAGAACGGTGGATAGAGAGATGGCTGTCTTTCGTTCAAATAAGCAACAATCAATACATACATACATATCGGAAATACCGGAGTTTATTTTCTCCATAGAGTTACTTTCATTTGGATCAAGGGACATGTAGGCAATAAAAGCAATAAAGTAGCTGACAAAGCCAATGAAGCAACTCAATGACATTGAACACGTTTTTGTAAATGAAGATCAAATTGGTTTGGTGAAAACTTCACAAAAAGAACAGTGGATAGAGAGATGGCTGTCTTTCGTTCAAACAAGCAACAATCAATACATACATATCCCGCATACATTAATCTCCACATATATAGGTATTCATGCCTACAACTTGCTGCCACAATCACTTAAGAGCCACTTCGAAATAAAAATATACTAATCTGATCTGAAAAAAACTTCTCGTTCCGAATTGTTCGATATATCTGACTCTCATAATCAACTTTTATCGATGAGATAATTCTAAACATATAGGCGTATACCTCTTCTCTCTTCGTTTCCAAATATGCATTCATCGGGATTCAGTTGTCATTTGTTTGGTTTTTGTTACGAAAAATGTTCCTCATATTGCCTCTAGTGATCACCCTCACATATGTCGTGAAACTCAAATCGATAAGACGAACCTTACATGTATGTTTCAAAAAAGGAAATGATAAATCTAATCTGATCCCCATTTTCAACAGAAACTCTGTTGAATAGTTCATTTAAGCCTGAAGATATTCTGATGATATTTTATTCACATTGTCATTGTCAAATAAAAATTAGACCTGGTGGCTCTCTTCCAATAGTGAATGAATCGAAATAACCTAAATGCTAACTCATTTGTGACCTACTATTGAAAAGTACATCTTGTCATGACAGAAGTGTTTCGATCAAGCTGGGTTGATGCGATAAGCAATTGTTGGTTGCCCAAATAGCAATTCTGGTAGGTTGGTCATACCAACCGACCTGCTAGCACTGTAGATTTCCTGTATTTCCATAACAAAAAATCAGTCGCAGGCCCAGGGCGATACGTCATTGCAGAACATTGATATATGAGGCATACTTATGTCTTTGACCAGGGAAAATATGAAAATGGGTAATTATGAGGATTCCGTTAGGTACCCTACAGTATACAAAGTGGCCTCTTTTTCAATGGGATTGTATTGGTAACTTTCAAACCATAAGAGTTAGAAGGTCGGTCAAGATAATCAGGGCCGGTTATTGAGATATAAGAGAAGTAAATTCAGTTATTTTGATTTTTTTTCGTTTTATTTCAAATATTATCAAAAAATGTTACAGTATTATTTTTACTTTGATTTATCCTCAATTTGACCTCAGATTTCGTATCCACCGTTTCGTACTCTCTGGGCAACCTTCAACCTCAAATTCAACGATATACCAGACAATTTCATTCAGAGTTGATTTTCAGGTGATTTTGACCCTTATTCAAATTCATTTCTCGGATCGATATTACATTTAGTTTAATAACCACCATGCAATACATCGTCGATAAGAAAATCAACTCACTCATCTTAAACTGAATGGAACATATCAGTATCGAAGCAAGAAACATGTAATAATTATTTACGTATTTCAAGAGGAGAAAAACCTAATTCATAATAATTAAACGAAACTATCATTTATTTGAAAACAAAATTACCATTTTGTGGAATGCACTTGACGGTTCTGGAGCCAAAACCTCATATACATTGGCTCATTCCGTCTCCTTGGATAACTTCCAATACATTCTCAATCTTCTCGCCGGGAATCACTATTGTTATTGTTGTTGTATTTGTTTCGTTGTAATGAATTACAGAATCAATATTTTTTCAAGATCATTACGATATGATTTTTGCAAGTGTCTGTATTTAAATTTAAAATCATCGTATTCGCGCCTCTTGACTATTGTACCAACAGCAGTTTTTGATAAATTGTATTGACTGCTCCCGTTTCCGATTTTTTGTCTGGATTCAATTGAATTTGGGTCAGAGCATTGATATTGTTGATGGACTTGTACTTCCTCACATACAACTCTAGGTTTATTGATGTATTATTTTCAAGTAGTAGGCCATGGATGAAAAAGAACATAACAAGAAATGTCATTTTATTTGTCACTTCGTTCATTATTGTGTCACAAGAGCGTGTCAATAGATTCTTTTTAGTAGTAATAACCCAAGGACATTGATAATTGTTCGAAAGTTTTAGAAGAACAGATTTCGAAAGCTTTCAGCATTAATCAACGTTCGAGGGTTTTTCGGATGGAATTTTTTTTGTTTATTTTTGATGGAAATTAAGATAAAAACCAATTCATCCTGATAAGTTCCACATGGTTTTGACCGTAAACTCCCTACCATCTTTTGTTCTCATGTTCAGCGCAATCCTTCAAAATTGACGCCAATTTTTCCGCCTCCCGATTTCCATCTAAATGATACTTTCTCTCATTGCAAAAGTTCATAAACGCTTTCCATATAAATTATTGACTATAAACTGTAATTTTTGGTATATTTGATTCTATAATTTCATTGATATTCCAGATACTATTACAAGCAAATAGTGACATTTTGAAATATCAAATAATTGAAACGTCAAAATCGAAACAAATCAATTTGTACGTATACATGACAATAACATATTAAAGTGAAAAGAGCCCATGGGATCCTTCAGTAGTAATAACCCAAGGACATTGATAATTGTTCGAAAATTTTATAACAGATTTCGAAAGCTTGTTGCTAGGGAACAGCTCGATGCCGTTGGCAGGGGTCTGTTTCCTATGAGCAAATAGTGGAGTTTAAACGGGAACCTATCGTGCTATCCCGTGGGCACTTTGTTGCTAAAATGTAAAACCCATTTTTTATCGTTCTAAAGACCTTTGCAATGCAAAATCACTTGGTCGTCCAAAAATCATGGTTGGAGGGGAGTGGGGGGAGCATTTTTGAAAAAAAAATGCAATTTTTTTTTCATCGGTTTTCAGATCTAAGATTTGAGATAATTCATTCCTCAAATTTTCATACCCATCCGGACATCAGAAATATTGTTTTTCAATTTATTAAAATACTTTGCACCATTATTTTATATGGAGCACCTTCACACAAAAACGCTTGCCCTGAAAATCCATATTTTTGAAATCTTTTAACTCGCTCTATCTCGAAAAGTATTGGGTCTATCAAAAAAAGGCTCTCTATAAACGTTATAGACTAAACACCAAAGAACATGTTGGTTTTTTTAGAATCCCGATTGGATCATTAGTTCAAGAGGAAATTGAATAATTAGAATGGTATGTCGCGGCGGACAGCGGCGAGCACAGAGATGCGAGGAAGGGCGAGATTCCTCTGTCGTCATCAACGAAACATCAACTCTACTGGTAGCGATGTTGTTACGGACGATTTTTCTTTGTGAGGGAATTTTATTGGTTTTTGACTGAATACGCATTGGGCGCGAATATATCAGGATGATGTAATAGTTCAAAGCCTTTTTTGCCTCATGTTTTGTTGACAGAATATCAACACATACATTCTATAACAGGGGTGGCCAACTTGATTAGACATAAGATCTACTGTTTACTAACAAAACCCTGTGCGATCTACCACTTACATACTTCTTGAAATCTTAAATGAAACAGCATAGTCACAATCATAATTTTTTTTATTATTGAACAGTCTTAATCAGTCTTCTCCTTTTCGTATCACATATTTATGAGATTGTTTCCTTAAATTTACTTAATACCTACTTTGGAATGGAAGTCTTGATGATGTTTGATCAATTTAACCCATGTAGTAAGTCTTGTCTATATATTAGTGTGAGCATTGCGTCGCAGTATCTTCCACTAGTTTAGCATAATCAGGTTTGTAGTTGGAAATTGCCAACCTTAAAGAATCCAATGTATGAGCGTCTGTTAAACGAGAACGGTGTTTATTTTTTGTTTGCTTTAAGTATGAAAATGCTGACTCACATAAATATGTTGAACCAAAACATGAATGAAGTTGTACAACACATTTCTTCAAATTTGGATATTTTTCATTGGACACCAATGCCCAGAAATCTTGACCTGAGGATGACCTTGCTTTAAGAAATATGTCGCAGCGCAGAGTAATAATTTCGTTTTGTAACATCATGTTCTCCATCTGAAATATATCTGCGAATTTTGAAGCCAATTCATAGATATCACTATGATTAATGGAATCATTAAACGGAAAACTGATGAATTGAACTAATTTCTCAATTTTTTTGAAATCACTAAAGCGAATTTCAAAGTCTGCTATCACTGTCCTAATTTCTGTCGTGTACTTCTCAGAAATGAAATTGTAGGTAGGATATTTTTCCATGTGATCCTTGATGTTTATAAATTGTTCAAATTTTTTCTTCTCTATGTCAACTATCATAGACGCTGATTGACTTTGAAATGCTGCAACAGAACTCATCATTTCTGTTATTGTTTTATTCTTGCCTTGTAGATTCAAATTTAAAGTACTCAGTTTTCCGGTAAAATCTGCCAAGAAAGCTAAATCACATTGCCAGTCTAAATCACGCAATTGCTGATAATCATCACCTCTTTCTTCAAGAAATTTTATTATTTCGTCCAATAGATCTCGAAATCTTTGCAAAAACTTGCTTCGACTCAACCACCTTACGTCCGTGTGCAATACCAATTCTGGTTCATTCTCATCTAATTGCTGTTTAAAGAGCCGTCTTTGGAGTGCTTTTCCCTTTATGGAATTTACAATTTTGAAAGAAATATCCATCACATGTTTCGTGTTTAATCTCTTACTAGCCAGTACTTGTTGATGAATTATGCAGTGGTAGCTAATGAAGTCTGGAAAATCTTCGTCTTTGTGACAAAGACTAATAAAACCATTATGAATACCTGTCATTGCAGGAGCTCCATCAGTTGTCATTGATACGAGTTTATACAAGGGTAGCTCAATCTCGCAAATATATGCTTTGAATTCCGTGAATATATCAATGCCACGAGTTTTTCCTTTTAATGAAATCATACTTAACAGTTCTTCTTTGGTCGAGAAATCTTTGAAAACCATTCGAATAAAAACAAGTAATTGTGCAGTATCAGTGATATCTGTTGACTCGTCAAATTGAAGCGAAAAAGCAACGCAGAGGACGATATCTTTTTGTAGTTGTTCGTTTAAGTTTTTACTTAATGTTTCTATACGGCGCATCACAGTATTTCGAGACAGCTGTAAACCATGAACAGCTTTTTTAATTTCGATTTTATTTTTGAAATTCACGAACAGCGAATCTGACACTTCTTCGAAGATTTCCTTGATGTATTCCCCATCGGAAAAAGGTTTGCACTTCTGTGCAATTAGGTAGCTTACTCGGAAAGAAGATTCAGTTGCAGCTTTACTTTGCTCAATAGGCCCAGAAAACATGTTTTCTTGAACTTTAAATTGCGTTTTCAATGCTTGCAATTTACTCTTTCTTATTTCACTGTCAGGTGGAAAGTCAGTCTGGTATTTACTATGCATTGTATTAAAATGTCGCTCTAAATTTCCTTTTTTGGGTATTGCCAGGGATGTATTGCATATTAAGCAGCAACAGTTTTCTTTCACCATAGTAAAGAAGTAGTCCAATTCCCATTCTGGGTGAAAGTGATAAGTTTTTGATTTCTTTGGAGCACATTTATCAAGAATCTGCATAAAATAAAATAAAAATATCAGGAACATAATTCGTGTAATAACAAAAGTAGAAATTATCCAATTTAATGAGAATTAATTTCCTAAAGATGGCATTTACTACAACCTAGCAACTAGGCGAATAATTCGTATGATCCACCGAGTATTTAAAATAATAATTGTTATAATACACTTCAAAAAATTAAGCTAATAAAAAAATCACATAGTTTGATGTAATATGGGCGCGAAAAGTTTGTAAAGCGCTTCGGAGGTCAATGACATTAGCGCGGCACGCGTAGGTATTACTCAGTGCTCGGTTACGTTCGGTTTTATTATTTTTAATTTCTGATTTTTAATGTAAATTTCGTGATTCTTGTAGTATAGGTACGAATATTGAGCGGTAGTAACGTAGTTACAATATCAAAAATAATAACTTACTTTTTTTGATGAACCTTCAGAAGTATTTATTTCCTCTTTTGATGATCCTTCAGCGTTTCTTTTTAACCACTTATCCATAACGTACGTAAACAACTATGAGGCTTGCGTGATACAGAGTTTTATCGTGATTTATATCGGTAATCGTCAAAACGTCGTAATTCCAGTACCGTCTCTGTCGTCAACTGTCAACTGACAATGAGACGTGACCACAGGACGGATTGACATACGCCCCTCCCCCGCATCTCACACGCTTCCCGCTTATTAGACATCGCGCGCCGAAAACAAAAGACTAACTGCGTAGAATAGAGATAGAGAATAAATACCGTGACGGAACAGCGATTGAAAAATGCTATAAGAATAAGATGATGCTGAGTAGTTAATAATGACGTTGCGCAATATGGACTATTTATTTATATTTTTTGCCTTGCCACGATCGACTGGACTAATGCTCGCGATCGACCGGTCGATCGCGATCGACCGGTTGGCCATCCCTGTTCTATAAGAATACTGTATGTGTTTATTATGTATTTGTTTAGTGATGATACTAATAATAAGTATTGTTTCAAAAGAATTTCATCTATCTTTGAGAGTGATTTATCTTCATTTTTTATTCTTTTCCTATCCGATCATCCTTACTCTACTCAAAATAATAATGATAATAAATGAGCTTTATTGTCCGAAGAATGAATCTTATGGACAAAGCGTGTGTGAATAATAAAAAATGTATACAAGCATATATACTGAGTCCATAAAATTCAAATCCTCTGAAATTATACACAAGTTCATATACACACATATACTTATGATATGATAAAAACAGATGTTTAGCACATTAAAGAAAATGTCCACATGTATAAAGTGTGGTAACAAACAGAAATATAAAAATCAAGAAGAGAACTTCACAAAACAAAAAGGATGCGAAATGGAACTAAGTTTAGTTTGACACTAACATTAGCTCAGTGTACGATGTATTTCAGAGTATTAGTGGAAGTTATCATCATAAAATTCGTCCAAACTGTAATAGGGTCTATCCGAAAGTCAAACTTTGATTGCTTTCCTAAATTCTGAGGGGCTTTCAGTCTGTGTCGAGGTGGGTAAAGGCAGTCTAAAATCGTGAGTCTGACAAGCGGAATAGTTAAGATGATACCGGAGAAAATTCATATCTATGTTTAAATATTCATAAAATGAACAATTTGTTCAGGCCAGCCTCAACTCACCTACACTGTAGGTTGACGGACTAACACCTATTAGAAAACAACTACTCCCCTGGCTAATACCACGAAGGGCATTGGATTACATCCAACAGGTGTTAGTGTGGGATTCTTCACAGAAGAAATTCCACATGTACTCTTGGCGATACACCACCAGAATTGATTTTCAATTATTGGGACGGGACACACCTGCAGACCGGTTTCGGGCTATTTGGCCTCTCGTCAGTGCAAGGCAGTGCCATCATCAACATAAGTTGATGACTTCCCATAATTAAAAATCATACTCGAGCAGAGTATCTTCCTTAGACCTAGGCTGATACAAACAACTAGCAAAATTGCCGTTGCTGCGCCATCTGCCCGTAGACTAGGTACTAACCAAGAGCATATCCGCATGGCCCCAATTCCTCTTTCAAGGAAAATACGAATGAAACAAATACTCATGGGGATGCTTGAAGACTGGCTTTAAATCAAATATTCATAAAATGAACAATTTGTTCAGGCCAGCCTCAACTCACCTATATACACTGTAGGTTGACGGACTAACACCTATTAGAAAACAACTACTCCCCTGGCTAATACCACGAAGGGCATTGGATTACATCCAACAGGTGTTAGTGTGGGATTCTTCACATACAGCCAAAGTGTCAATGGGAAGATTATCAATTATATTCATTGATATTTCGTCGATTCTAGAAAATTTTTTGTTCTTGATGGATTTCTCATTGTTATGAAGCTTTTTAAGGACGGGGTATCGGGGATATACATATCTAAAATGGCTTGATTTCCCTTCTCAGTGAATATCGCATAGAAGAACGAAAGATAGTAATAAAAATAATTAATATACCTATACGTCAGTATTAACCTGATCTTATATATAAGTACATTATTTATTCTAAATCAGACTCTTCATCATTGTCCTCTATGAAAACTTCTTCGAAACAATTGTTGGCTCGTTTTGTCTAAGAGACCTTACTGACTCAACATCATCCCCAAAATGGCGTTTGATTTTTTACACAATTTGTTTCTCACTCATGTCGTCAATGCCACTAATTTTGCGATATCTTTTGCCAATCGATCTTGTGCTGTATCCTTATTTTTTCTAAACCCTTCTCAATTTCCTCAAAAACCGATTTTTTATTGAGGTTGCGTAATTCCGTTGAAACGCAAGCGGCATGATATATATATATATATATACACACTTTTGTGAGTCAAAAGGGGTCCGCAAGGGACATTTTTTGAAAAATATCTCTACAAAAATCTGCTGGGATATCAGCTGTCAATTTGGTATTTTTTTACTTATACGAGGCAATGTTCTTTGAGCTCGTATAAGATTGATAACAGTTTTTGTGCCATTTCGATAAACTTAGATTTTTCAGACCATCACACTTTGAGAATATATGCCGCATATATTTGTCATCATGACAATTTGTCATACGTTCTTTCGTGCATTCAATAAAAGTTTTTTTTATTTTTCTTGAGAGTTAACCAGCTCTCCCCCTTCCAAACAAATAAGACCCACATTTTGAATAAAATCGTCTTGTTCAGTAGGTATAAGTTTTACGAAAAGAAGCACGTCTCAATTCAATTTGAACTGTAATACTCACCAACTAGGTACTTTCAATAATATGATGCACACGAATTTACAACACCACACCGTTTCAAGTCAAGGTAAAATCGACAGTAACGACATCGCTTTCAGTAGAGTTGATTTTACGTTGACTTCGGCATAGGAATCTCGCCCTTCCTCGCATCTTAGCGCTCGCCGCTGTCCGTCGTGACATACCTTTCTGACTATTCAATTTTCTTTTGAACTAATTATCCAATCAGAATTCTGAAAAAAACGGCATGTTCTTTGATGTTTGGTCTATAACGTTTATAGAGAGCCTATTTTTGCTAGACCCAATACTTTTAGAGGTAGAGCGAGTTAAAAGATTTCAAAAGTATGGGTTTTCAGGGCAAGCGTTTTTGTGTGAAGGCGCTCCATATACAATAATGGTGCGAGGTATTTTGATAAATTGAAGAAAAATATTTCTGATGTCCGGATGGGTATGCAAATTTGAGGAATGAATTATATCGAATCATAGATCTGAAAAACGTTGAAAAAAAAATTGCTTTTTTTAAAAAAAGGCTCCAAGTGATTTTGCATTGAAACGGTGTTAGGAATGACAAAAAATAGGTTTTACATTTTAGCAACAAAGTGCCTACGAAAATCTATTCCAGAAGCCTTTTGCTAGTCCATTTACTCTAAAAAAGCTTGACAAAGTTGTTATGAAATTTTTGAGCATTTATCAATGTTCGAGGGTTATTAGGATAGAAAATGTTTGCTAATTTTTGATGGAAATTTCAAGAAAAACCTATTCATCCTGCTAAGTTCAATATGGTTTTGACCGTAAACTCTCCACCATCTTTTGTGCTCATGTTCAGCGCAATCCTTCAAAATTGACGCCAAATCTTCCGCCTCCCAATTTCCATTTAAATGATACTTTCTATCATAGCAAAAATTCAAAAATGCTTTTCATACAAATTCTTTACTTAAACTGTGATTTTTGGTATATTTCATTCTACAATTTCATTGATATTCCAGATACTATTACAAGCAAATGGTGACATTTTGAAATATCAAATTATTGAAACGCCAAAATCAAAATAAACCAATTAGTCCTTGCGAGCCTTTTCATGGAAGACTTCGAAACTAAAGCCATTGACACGTTCGACCACAAACCCTCTTGCTGGTTCAGATACGTAGATGACGTTTTCGTCATATGGCCTCACGGCTCCGAAACTCTCCATAATTTCCTTGATCACCTCAACTACCTCCATCCAAATATGAAGTTCACAATGGAAATCGAAAGCAAAAACTCAGGAACAGGAACTAGCCCAACTCAAATCAGCTCTTCTTCAAAATGGATTCACGACCTTAAAATTGACAGATCCATTCGCAGCCATCAAACTTCTCCTACCATTTCCAGAGACCCAACAGACAACAACGTTCTCCACAAAGCTTTCCTTCCCTACATTAAAGGAGTTACTGACAAAATCAGCCGAATTCTCGAAAAACAGGACATAAAAACGATATTTTACAGCCAACAATAAAATCTCCACATTCCTCCGCTTCCCCAAGGACAAAATCAACGAATCACAGGGTATATATAAAATACCATGTTCTGATTGCCATAGAACATATGTATGCCAGACCAACAGACGTGTGACAAGTAGAGTATACGAACATCAACTTGCTGTCCGAAAATCAGACCCATCTTCAGCTCTGTCCAAACATCATCAAGAGACAGGACATAACATATACTTCGAGAACACTAAGAGCATCGCCACAGCAAAAACACTACAAGTTCGTATAATTCGCGAGGCCATCGAAATCGAGAAGCGACCTTCCTGCTTAAATAAACGTGACGACGGTCAGAGACTTCCAACTGCATGGAAACCCCTAACTTCCAGATGCCAAATCCCCACCAAGACATCCGACGGTGCTTTAGCGGCACCCGCTGCTATAAATACCACCCAAAATCCCTCGATACCTCAGTTCGATCTGAGGAGTAGGCAGATTGAGACCTTAGAAAGAACTCGTGACGAGACCTGGGGAGTAGGCAGATTGAGGCCCCGCCGTCAAGTCACAAACATTTGCCCCCTGTGACAACACCTGAGGAGTAGGCAGATTGAGACCTCAGCGTGAAGTCACATTTACTCTTGAAAATGGCTCCAAAATCGGAGCCGCAACGTCGAGAACAAAACTCCAGACACGGTTCAACCCGAACTCAATAACAACAAACCAATTTGTATGTATACTCGGCAATAACATAATAAAGTGAAAAGAGCGCAGTATTATTTTTTTCTGAATGGTTGTGTTCGATCAAATGACTTCAACTTAACTGATTTCATTGAATTTCTATTTGAGAAAGAAGTTTTCTATGTTATTTCAATTAAACTTCTTCGACATGGTAAGATACACAAATGAAGAAGAGGAAGATATGAACGAAGTGTACATAAAACTAGATTTCGTTCAAAGCACAAATGTTTCGACGTTTATCAACAACGTTACTTGCAAATGATTCATTTACTAAACCTTGAGTTCCTTATGTGCGACTAAACGAGCTATCAATGACATGTTCTGGCCCTAATTCGTATCAATTCAGGAATAGGATAGAAAACAGTGGCCATTGAATACAATTTATCAAGAAGTGCTGTTGATAAAATAAATAATAGATACAGATACCATGAATACGAAACCCTACAAAAAATATATCGTGGGAGACGAAACGACATTCACAAATTGTGGCATGTTCAATCGAAGGAACAAACATTTTTATGCCACAAAAAATCTTCTCTCAGTTCATGAAGTTAGACATAAATATCATTTTTCTTTGCAAATAAGGTGAAGGTTGTTGAATAATAAATTACTGAGACCCTAGTTTATTAACGACAATCTAACCGAGGCAAAATATGTAGAAATAATAGAAGAAATAATGGGTGATCTTCCTACACGGTATCGGCGAATAATCCATGGTTCCAACAAGACAGATGTGGTCCACACAACTCAAGAATAGTGTTACAAAATCTCCCAGCGCCGGCCCTGTCGCTCGTTAAACACATAATAGTATAAGGAGTCGAAAGGAGAATGTAATCTTCCAGGAACTCACGACTCACATGAAAAAATCGATACACATCATCGAGATAAGTCCAGAAGACTCTCCATAGGCAATACGGATACGACTCGACAGACGGCAGAGTTTTAATACAGAGCGTTGGATAGTTCAGCTGAGCAGTTTAAGTGATTGTATTGTATTGTGATAAAGATTTGTAATGAAAGTAGTTTAGTGTTGTTTGGAGTTTCAATAAACGAACCCAGGAAAATATCGTAACAGTGATGTCATGAGTTGGAATTTTCGTGGAAATTGAAAGCCATTAATGGTGAATACGAGGAGTACATCTTACGATACAATGGAGGACATGTTGACATTCATCCGAAACTAATTTGCGGATTTGGAAAGACGATGACAGGACGATGAAAAGCGACGCAGAAGTAGAAAGATCTAGACGAAATACGATGACAGGAAGAAGAAAAGTGACAACAGGAGAAAGAACTGGAGAAAAAGCGCCGGAAGGAGGAAAACCAAGAACGAGAAGAAGGAATCCAGAAAATTCTTGAAAATAAAAAAAAAAACGAAAAGAGTCACTCCAGAAAATTCTCGAAGAACAGAAGAAAGTGAGAGAAGAATGAATTAGAAAAAATAGAAAAAAAAAACGGAGATCAGACCACCAGAAGGTTCGATAACAACCAGGAGAGGTAGGTACAAAGAACTTTACGACAGAGAATTTTCGAAAGGAGTAGCGATGCTTTGGTACGTTCGCTATAAATGGAGGCGGCCTTCAACACCTCGAGGCCGAAAGTGCGAGTATTATCAATAGAAGATCCCGACAATGATGGCGCAGCGAATGGTTAATTTGAAAAGGTTCTGGAGGAAATCAAATCATTGAAAAGTGGAATGAACACTCATAAGGAGAGAACATGCTATAGATGTGAAAAACTGAGATATCTCATCAAAGACTGCTGGGTTAGAATGCCACCAAAATAAAACTCACCTACAAGGATGCCACCACGTTCGCAATCTCCTGTAAGGACAAGGTCATCTAGCGAATCCTCAAATTGGCGGCAGGAAAAGTAGAATTAGCCCCCACGTTCGACCATGTTAACAAGCTGAGAAAAATAACTGATATGAATTGAATAAAATGAACGTTGTATGCACCATAGACACCAGTGCGACAGTTTCTTTGGTACGCATCGACATCATTCGACCGGCAAGCGTGGAGCCTATTTCTTCAAACGTCATTCACTGGTGAAAACGCATCCATTCGAGGAGAGACTGGAAAAACTTTGCGACTTACCATCATAGATACAGTATACGTCGCAGATATAGAAGATGAGTTTATACACGGACTGGATCATCCGACAATGAAGAGAAGATTATGAAGTTTGGAGGAGAGGAACTTGGTGTTACCACTCTGGTAGAAAGGGCAATGTCTGTGAAACTGCATTCAACGAAAATTGCGAGAATTCCTAGATTTTTGGGGAAAGTAGTTTGCACTGCAGTTTATGAAGACCCTGGGTGCTGTGTTGGAGTACTCCAGCCATGTGATGAATCTCTCAGCAATTTGGTGTTTGCACTAACCTTAGTAAAAACGAAACAAGTGATTCCTGTGAGAGTTGCCAAAGTGTTTCCTGAGGAAATAACTGTTGGAGCAGGTGATGTGATTGGAACATGTGTACCTGTTACAAACTGTAATTCGAATGAACATCAAGAAATGAAGGCAGACTCTGAGAGTTTCGTAACAACTCTTGAATAATCATTCGCACACTTATTCACAGAGGAACTGAAAGCTGTCAATAATCTCATCAGAAGTGAAAGTGACATATTTGATTCATTTGATTCAACAAAAACAGGAAGAACTAACTAGGTCAAACACAGAATCGATACTGGCCAAGCCCATCCAATTCGACAACAACCAAGAAAAGTTCCATCTGCCAAGCAGCAAGAGGTGGAGGAGCTCGATGGTAAGATAATGAAAGACAGGGTGATTGAAAAATCGTCGAGCCCTTGGGTTGCACCTGTTGTGTTGGTTTCAAAGAAGGAAGGAGCTACGAGATTCTGTGTCAATTGCAGGAGATTGAATGATGTCACCAAGAAGGATGGCTACCCTCCACGACAAATTAAAATCTCTGGCAGGTTCACGTTGGTTCTCAACACTGGATCTGAAGAGTGGATATTGGCAAGTTGGCATACATGAAAATCACGAGGAGAAGACTGCATTCTCGACTGGGGGTGGACTATACCTGATTACTGTTATGCTGTTTGGATTGTGTAACGCAGAAGCAACATTTGAAAGGCTAAGAGAGCTGGTCCTGTGCGGGTTCTCTTGGAAGACTTGCCTTATATACCTCGACGAAGTTTTGGTTATGGACAAGACACTTGAAGAACTTCTGCACAATTTGCGGGGAGTCTATCAACGATTCAGGAATGCCAACTTCATACTGAATCAGAATTCAGAATGCTCCTTTTTCCCAAATACCTGTATGGAAGAGAGTTCCTCATTAGAAATGACATTACTGCTCAGAAGTGTTTACTCGAGATAAAGACTCCAGGAGAAGTGGCAAGGTGAACTGAGAAGTTAAACCAGCATCACATTCAGATGACGATTGCATAACAACGCAGATGCTTTTTCCACGAGACTCTGTCGGAAGCTTGTAAACATTGTGAGCAAATTGAACGTCGCGAAGGAATCAACCAAATGAGCTTGATGGTAGACGACAATCAGACAACACCAAAAGTGAAACAAGACCAAGGGGGTGATCCAAACGTTGCAGGAAGGAAATCTCCGATCGATCACCACTGTTCAAGGCATTGTGGGAGCAATGAGACTCCTTAATTTCTGAGAATGGCCTATTGAAGAGAGCTTGGGAATCAACTGATGGCAAGAAAGTAAATCCCCAACTGGTTGTGCCTATGTCGAGAATAGAGGGACATCTTGAGAGAGATTCATGGTGGTGAGTCAGGTGGACATCTAGGAGTTGACAAAACTTTGGATAAAATACGCAAAGGTTTCACTGGGTCTAATGTCGAGCAGATGTCCAAAATGCAAGACCAAGCGAAGGTCCAAAAACGAGATCAAGAGGCGAGATGAAACAATACAATGTTTGTACTCCCACCGAACGAGTCGCTATCGATGCCATTATTCATAGCGTTTTCGATGATAACTTATGGCAACAAATACATCCTCGTTGCCACGGATTATTTCAGTGAATGGTTCGAAGCTTATGCCTTGCCTAATCAAGAAGCATCCACAGTTGCAAGAGCCCTGATGGAATATATGTTTACAAGGTTCAGAGTGCCAATGAAGCTACATTACGAAGAAGGAAGAAATTTCGAATCGAATTCATTCAGGACCAGAACAACTGCCTTCCACTCACAGTCTGATGGCATGGTCGAATGATTCAACAGGAATATGGAAGATCGACATCTCCAACTGTTCTTGATGGCCTACCGGCCAGCTGTGCCCGATTCCACAAAGCTCACCCCAGCCAGTATCATCTTCGGGAAAGATCTCCGTTTGCCCTGTGATTTGGTGTTCGGATTGCCGAGTACTGAAGAAAAAGAGGTGCAGGATTAGGCAGATGACCTGCGAGACAGATCGATAAGGATCCACGATATTGCGGGAAGATTATTGAAGATTACTAGTGACAGGATGAAGGCTCGATACGATCTCAAAGCAAATACTGGTGGATTCAGAGATGGAGATCGAGTGTGGCTGTACAACCCTCTTCGTAGAGAAGATATTTCTTCCAAATCAACATCCTGAGAAAGATCCTATACGATAGTCAAGAGAATAAATGACGTGTCGTACAGAATTCTACGTAGCCCCAGAGCAAAAATGAAGGTCGTTCACCTATAAATACTCAAACGTTACAATGGGAATAATGAGGTATTGTTTAATCGGGCGATCAAAATTGTTAGGTGAATAATGTTGAGAAATCTCGTAGCGCCGGCCCTGTTTTTTGATGAACGCAAAATAATTTGGGGTCGAAGAGAGAAGTTAACCTTCCAGGATCCAATAGCATGGCCTGTCAGATCTCCGGATTCGAATTAGCTGGATTTTTATCTGTGAGAAAATCTTGAAAATGAAATTTATGATACTACGAACCCGACAATAGACATCCTTCTCGAGCAGATTGAGAATGCATTGGAAGGTTTTTAAGGACACGAAATGAGCAAATGTGTAACATCGTCTGCTAGTGCATTCTGGGTACTGTTTGCAATCACTCTTGTGTGGGCTGATTCGACCAGAAAGTGGTCTCGAAGTTTGGCTTACATTTTTTGTCATAATTTGGACAAGGAATACTAAAGATTATGTTGGAAGCTGAACTAAGAGGCATTTTGTCTTTTACTTTGGAGAATATCGATCGACTCGTAAGTATGGTTTTGATTGCGATTTTGATGTTGTTCAAAGGATGAAAGAGTCCGGCAAGTCTGGGTGTGATCTTCCACAGTGAAGTAAAAAACCACTGAATGGGACTTATGTTAGTAGTATTGATAGGTATGTTGATGCCAATGATGTTGGTTGGTGCTTGCTGTGTGGATGATGTATTGAACAAAATACTTGTCACTAATTTCGATGGATATGCATTGTCCATGAAAAAATTGCAAAGAATATTAAAATTTTTATTGTGAAAGGATCGGTCTGAGTTTCTGATGACTCAATTTTTCATTTGTTCAACTACGTTCACTTTCATGGATCGTTTGTGGTATGACTCACAATTCAAGTATCTGCCGGAACTGGATGGATTCCTGTACCAATCTACAACTTGGTGTTACTGCGTATGAGCTTTGTGTCTAGAATAGGTACGGAATTATCGACGTCTTCTGTTTCGATTGTGAACTGTCTAGACGGATCGCAGCTGTTAAAAGTATCGAGGAATCTTAGTGATACTACGATTATGCCATCAACATATTTTTTTATAAAATGAATAATAAAAGCAAGAACTGAAATAATTGTGTCCAAGACATCATCATGACGTAAGTTGCCAGTATAGATGAAATTGAAGCTCCCATCGGAGTACCAAAAGATTGTTTGTAAAATTTTGTATTGAAGGTGAAATAAGTATTGTTGAATAGAAAAGTTAAAAGGTTCATGGAAGATTCTTCGCTGATGTTGCAATGATTGCTAATAAGGTCCCAGTTCTTGTATATGGCACGTTGGCAAACCTCTAGACAAACATTACTGAACAGGGAGACCATATCCAGACTGGCTAGAACATATAATCCGGTCAAAATAGACAATCAATGTCAATTATCCACATCAATCCGAAGTGTGGAAAAAATTTATTCAAGGTCAAATGTTGCAACAATCGATTTTTTGAGTTTTCCAGCTAAACAGTAAGTTTTATAATAAAAATAGGCGAGACAAAAATTATTCATCATGCAATTATCTATAAAAAATGTTCTCACACTTTTTTCCCTAAGAATCACCATTTCGGAGATACAGTGATGCAAAATGTTGAAAAAGTTGTATTCTTCATAATAAGCACACGTTTCCGCGCCACCCGTGAGGTAGTGTACATGGCGCGTTTTTTATTGTGCTTCTGTTGAGTAAAAAACGATTGTATCAAATCGAAAATGGCACTATTGTAAATAAAAAGAGCGGTGTAAGTAATGCGTTAATTGGGAAAATTATTCGTCTGATCGATACTCTTCTAATGGAACATAATCCATACTGTCTTGCTCTTCTTCTCATTTTTCTTTTTCCTGCTGGGTACAAATAAATTGTTCAAAGAGCGATGCATCAGTTGTCTCCTCGTCTATATCGCAAGAATCCTCTTCTACTGGCGATTCAACATTGGAGCACGATTGGCCTCGACAACTGGTACATGGTACTGAATAAAACAAACCAACTTTTTTACAGCCGCATTTAGCATTACACCCCGTTTTGCACTTGCAAAAAATTGAATTGAGGAGTTTTTTCGGTGCAGGAGGGAGTAAAGTCTGAACTGGTTCCAATATATTGTCAATTAACTTCCAACCCCAGTCTTCTGGGTTCAGTTTATAACCAAGCCATACTTGAACTTGATAATATACCCGAAATAGATGTTGATGAGCAGAAGCAGAGGTTGGAGGAAGACAAGCTTATTGTACTTGTTTCTTTTCATACGTATTTTTTGCAAAAGATAAGTATTGAAACTTATCTAAGCACGTAATTCCGTTGGTGATTACAGCTTGTGGACTAGAGGTACTTTTTTCGAAAACGTCTGCACAATCAAGTAAATCTTGTTTCTCAAACAATTTCAAAACTGATCTTTTACCTCTCCTGAAAAATGCTGATGTCGTGTCGCAACCAGTTACTGCATATAGAAATAAGATATGATTTTGGCATTTTGAAAAAGCAGATAAACTCTTGGATGAATATATTTTTGATTGTTGTTGAGCCTTCCCAGGTTTTAAAAAATAAATATTTTTTTCAGTTGGCGTTCGAGCAGTAAGTAATACCTACAGATCAACAGCTGCACCAACATAATAGTTGGATTTGTCGAGTTAAATTGTTCTATTGCTGTTTCAACTATCAGGACATCAGCATCATTATCAGCTTGCTTTACAGAGATATCTTCAGACGTAAATTTTTCCTTCAACATTGAAATGAATCGATACTTGTGTGTATTTGCGAGAAATTTCTGTTGGCTTGTGGTAACTGTAATAAATTCATCAAAAATAACGTCAGAAGATGAAGATGTTGTTGTAGCTCGACGACGTTGTTCTGCAGCTTTAATATTTTTTGTACAATCAGCATAGCCATCGAATACTACAGTCACTCTATGGTCGAAATGTCTATGTACATATCGCACGTATCTATCTGAAATATGGTTGAATGCTTCTTCGTGATCCCACACTACACGGTGTAATAGATATCCTCCTTCGATTATGTACGTAGCATTTATGTCGTCAATATCTATGTTTACTGTTTCAAAACAATCGTAAATAGCTGACTTTTGTGATTTACGCATTCCAGCATCGTCGAACAGTGACAACGGATACGGAGTCAATTCATATTCGAAATATTTCTCAATTTCATCTTCGAAAGTAATACTCATGCGTTGAAATAATAGTACAGGGTCGACAGGAACTTTCTTATCGTGAACTTTCACGCTGCTACTCATAGCTAAGAGAGGTACTACTTTATCAGCGCGTTTTAATTTTATGTTATTAAACGTCATTCCTGTCATTTTGGACATGACGGCAATTCCAACTTCACGAGCTTTGTGACAGTTAATTTTATCATCACCAACGACTCCATTAGTAATAGACACAATTCTGTTAACTTCCGGAAACGGATCATGCAATGAAAACCACTGCAGAAAAAAAACGCGCTATGTACACTACCTCACGGGTGGCGCGGAAACGTGTGCATATTATGAAGAATACAACTTTTTCAACATTTTGTATCGCTGTATCTCCGAAATGGTGATTCTTAGGAAAAAAAGTGTGGGAACAATTTTTATAGATAATTGCATGATGAATAATTTTTGTTTCACCTATATTTATCATAAAACTTACCGTTCAGCTGAAAAACAAAAAAAAACGATTTTTGCAACAGTTGACCTTGAATCAATTTTTTCCACACTTCGGATTGATGTGGATAATCGACAAATTGTGTATAATAGGGTTCCCAACATTCATGCAAATTTTTAGCAAGGTGCGAATTAATGTAATTTTACTCCTATTTTTGATGCTAACTTGACCGGAGTAATAAACATCCGGAATACTCGAGTTATTGAATTGTTCAGTTACTGCAAATGAGTCTTCAATATAGTACTCATTGTCAAAATTGCAAGCTTTGGGTTAAATGTTCGTTAAAAAAGTGGCTATTGGATCTGTAGGAGACCCTATTGATGCTACTATAGGCCTGACTGAGAGAATTGGTTTATGAATTTTTGGAAGTGAGTAGAACTTAGGAGAAATACCATTATGGCATGTAAGTTTCTTTTTCACCTATTTGGTTGGTTTTCCACAGAGTTTCATTGATCTTGTTTGCTTTCCTTTGTATTAATTCAGTAGGGTCATTTGAAATTCTTCATATGAAGTACTATCGATGATAATTGCATTGGACAACTTGAGGTGTTGTTGTTTTTCCATAATTACTGTGACGATAACGTTATCTGATTGGACTGAATTTGGATTATCTTTGAGAATTTTTTCAGATTTCGCTAATAGTTTCCGAAAAAAAGAATTTGAATGGGGTGTAGATTGAATGTAATTTGTGATTATAGTGATTGTACGTGCAGTAATGATATTTATCTGATTATGATCAGTAATGGTGGAAGCGATGCAGTCTACATTCGGCAAAATATTTCTGATTGGATTGTCAGTTTTTACGATTGGTGCAATGCTGAATTTTAGACCTAATTCTAAGAACTGTGATATATCATCTGGGATGATAGTGCTTGAGTTATTTTCAAACCAATTTGTCTTGGATTTTGATTTTGACTGTAATTGGGCATCACATGAATCATTTATTTTGTTGATATTTTTTATCTTGACTCTGTGAAATGATGTGTTATAGACGACTCTCTGTTGCTCACTAGAAAAAAATTGAAAAATGAATTCATTGGTCTGTGAGTACTCTGCCCTTCAAATGTCGCTAGAGAATGTTCCAGGTTATTAATTAATGAATGATTTGACGTAGTTTCAATATTGAGAAGTTTGAGTCTCAAACTGAAGTTATGTTCTTTAATTAATGTTGGTTCTTGCCTCTTGTCTCAGGAGTATATTTTCTAGAGGGATAGTTGACGAAGTTATGTGAATTGGTAGAATTCCTAGGAACCTACTTTTTAGGAGGAAGCATCTTCGATTTTACTCTTTGACTAACTTTATCTTCGTGTTTGTCCACATTTTCAGACTTCTCATTGTTTTGTCACCGTATGTAGTTGAGATGTTATGAAAGAAACCCGTATCTGTGGATTATGTTGATAGGGAGCCTTTGTTGACTAGTTAGCTAGGTGCATGAATCCTCACACTTATATGAGAATGAATCACTGGGTCGTACAATTCGACATAATGCATGGTATTGATGGATCAGCAATAAAATTCGAGATATGACAGTAAAACCTTCACCGAGAGAGTGACACCTGACAAAAAAAACCTTTCTGGAAATGGCTCTCATTTACAAAAAAAATTGTATGAACAAAACAAAGCTGATATCAACCACTTGAGTGAGATATATTCCTTTCTTTTGGCTCTAGATGATATTGCAGTGAACATTATTGAACAAACTTTTGTATCATTATAAAATTAAAAATAGTAATTTAACTTTCCAAAAGTAATCTCAAAATTAGTTCAACCGTCAAAATTTCAATAACACAATGTGAATCAACCTTTAGTTATCATTCATACATATTAACAGTTGCACCAATAATCAGTTGGCACCATTGATACATTTGACCAGACAATTCGCATGGTCATCTGTCCAGTTCCTTTTAATTATCTCACCTTCTATTTGAAGTTCGACCACATGTTCGATGAAGTAGATTTTGATCATTTCAACAAATAATTTTAATTTGTACGTTTTATTATAACAATTATTTTATCGACTGCCATATCCACAATTTCATTGGTGATTTATCAATACCATGAATGTCATCATGTCGAATTGTACCACACAGTCACCCATTCTCATATAATTGTGAGTAATCATGCATCTAGATTTAGTTCACGTGCAGTGTTCATTTATTTCCCTGACGGAAAAAAGGGACAGGAGATACGTATACGTATCAACATTCACTCTGAATTTTTGAAATTCGCAAGTCTCAGAAAAAAACTTTTTTGGCAAAGGGGGATCAATTTCGTGAAGATCAAGAAGTTCTGATATCACGGAGTTTTTCAATTATGTTTCATTGTCAACAACAATTTGTTTGGGGACACCGTGGTGTCAAAAAAAATTAGTTAGGTGAACTACTATTTCTGTGCTTGAGAGTGAATTTAGATGATATGCCGGTGCGTATTTTGAAAAGCTATCTATAATCAATAGAAATTTATTCTGTTCCAATGTAAAAATATCCATATGTATGATTCAAACCGGTTTGGTGGAAGTAGGGGTAACATTCATTTCGATTTTTACAGGGTGTTTTCCGTATTTCCTTTGCTGGCAGAAGAAGAGAATTTGAAAAAGAGTTGAGGGACTCTTGCGAATTGTTCGTAAAGGTCGCAAAAATATATGTAATATTGAAATTCAGGATTAATATATCTTTTAACAAAGTCGAACACTTCTCTTTCGAGGTTTTTTTTTGAATTTGAAGGTGAATTCGCTTTTTTTTTTTCTGAAAAGAATTTCAATTTTCGGTTTGCTAGTAGAATTTAATACTGAGCTGATTATTATTTGTTCATTCCATAATTTACCGCCGTTTCTATTATGGGTATTTCAAAAGTCGGGTTCTGTTTGGCGTTAGAATGAACGGTTTAATTAGTGTTATTTATATTTTCATTTTAGTCCTCTTGATCATCGACTGCAATATTTCTGTTGTTTGGGGGTTGTTCTACGTCATCGGGGGGTTCAGTGTTTTGGAGTTCAGGGTCTGTTTGAGCTTGGATCGAAATGTTGTCTACGTTATTTCTGGTGTTTTCGGTGTTTTTTGGTGGTAGGGGGATTGTTTCGGTAGAGTCAATCGGACAGTTTTCAGAACTGTAGTTGACAGGATTTGTGAAAAGGTCTAATTGCCTTTCGTTACATTTATCGGTTTCTTCCAAAATTTCGTCAATTTGATTTCAAAAGGGGTCTGTTTCTTGAGTATGTATTTCGTTCTCTATAGTGCGTGTGCGTTAGTATTTAGGGTACCTTTCTTATATATAATGTTATAGTTATATTCTTCCAATTTGATGCGCCAACGAGTCAATTTAGAATTGGGGTCTCTCCATGAGAAGAGTCATCGCAGAGGCTCATGATTGGTCACAATATTGAACTTGCTGCCGAAAATATAGGACAGAAAATACTTGATCGCCCAAACAATAGCCAAAATCTCTTTCTCTATGACTGAATAATTTTGTTCGGAATCATTAATAGTACGAGATGCGCAGGCAATAAGCAAATCTTTCCCAATTGGTCCTTGTGAGAGAACCGCTTCCAAGGCTACATTACTTGCATCCGTATTGAGGATAAATGGTTTCGAGAAGTCCGGGTATTGCAATAGTGGTTCGTTTATGAGTGAATTTTTGCAAGTTCTGAGACATGTCACAAACTCCTGGTCGTGAACGATTTTTGACCCTTTTTGAAAACATTTATTCAGAGGTTTGGTTATTTTTGCGAAATTATTGATGAATTTTCGATGATAACACCGTAGTCCTAAGGAAACTTTCGATTGTTTCGGTTTTTTTGATAATTGGAAATCGTTTGATCGCTCTGATTTTATCTGGGTTGGGTTTTACTCCTTGGGGTGTCACAACATGGCCAAGATAAGCGACCTACCTCTCTTTTCAAGAACTCCGATTTGTTCAACTGAATTTCGAAATTTGAGCCTCTGGAAATACATATTTCGGACGGTCAATGTGTTCTTGGAACGATATGGGGAATATAACAATGTCGTCTAGGTAGACAAGACATTGTTCGTTTTAGATTTCTCTGAGGATGTTATCCATCACTCTTTGGAAGGTAGCAGGAGCATTTTTGAGCCCGAATAGCATACGAAGAAACTCGTGGTGCCTATTTTGGGTATTGAATGCTGTCTTTTTTACATCTCCTTTCGCCATTTCAATTCGATAGAAACCGCTTGCTAAGTCAAGCGTAGAGAAGTATCGACACCTACCAACTTTACTAGGCTGGATGATTTCTTGTATCCGTTATTCTACTTCTTCTTTATGTATAAAGGGGTAGCGATACGGTCTAGAACAAACTGGGGTATGTATCATCGGTTGTATTAATTTGGTGTTTCAATCGATTGGTAAAGGTTGATGATATATTTTCGTGGTGAAATATATCTAAATATTCTTCACAAATATTCAAGATGGCATTTTTTTTCTCGTCGTTCAAATGATCAGCTCGAATTTTTTGGGGCTCAATGTCATGTTCTGGACTATCATCAATAAAATTCAAATCGATATTTTGGATTTCTTGTCTATAAAATTTCTATTGGTTCAGAAAAACAGATCTGCCATTTTTTTCTTCACTGCATGTGTCTTCTCCGTGAATTGAGCTATGCTGTTCCAAATTCTATCCCAAATTTCGTCGATGGTGGGTAGATACAGGTATATGCAATAAATTCGGTTCCTTGATTTCCGAAGAACCACCAATGAAATACCTCCAATCAACGAATTACCAAGGTTCGAAATATCCAGTCAATCGTAGAAACGAAAACTTCACGTTCGGAACGCGGTGTTCCGGATATCCTACCGACTGCACCAAATACGTCCTCGGAGAGCTCAAGTGTTTTAAAAAAAATATATTTCATCACAAGACTTGGAAGTACATAAAAACAATGTGAATTGTCAGAGACCTGAATTACAACTGATTCGAACAGGAAGAATTATATTAACATCTAGTTCGAAAGACGATACGCTGGGGGAAAGGCGTCGAACTCGGTGAGATATTTCATGACTATTGATGAGCACTCGCTGAATGAACCTCCATAAAATCATCCGGAAGATCAACTCATATTTATTCAAATCTAATCCAGAATCAACTACTCTCCAAATTCTGTGTCTTGACGAACGTTGAAGTATGACTATGAAATTTGTTCTTCACGAATTATTTCTTGCAATACCTCATTGCGAAAAACTATGTCGAACACCTGAATAATAGTGCCATTCAAAAGAATGCACTCTTATCGAAGTATTGGGATTGGTGATTATGTCAGAAAATCTGCGAGAGAAAAAATATTTTGCCATCTGTTTTTTCGGTTGTATAGAACAAGATGCTCAGTAATGTTAACGTTAATTGTTGAAGAATTTCCATGGAAGGACGGAAAAGGTCGAAAGTTATGGTAGATATTTATGATGATTTTTGTAATTTACCGCTTATCCAAATCATTAAATCATTCCAGTCATTTTCGATTCTTTTGGAATACATCTGCTCAACTTGCCTTATCATCAGATCGTTCAGATTTGATTATCGAAGAGAAAACGATGGATGGTGACAAGAAAACTATAAATGTTCAAAATGCGATGTGAAATGAATGTTTGGAATGTCAATCAATCTCCAAATTCCTTGAAATATTAATACCTAATCATCTTGCAGAAAAAAAATATAATATTTTTTTGTATATCAAGCATACTCATTTTGATAATTATATTATATTTATCAGTGTTGTATACTGAAGTGTTTTTTGGCAGAACCATACCTACCACGGTTCAAATAATTGTTTCTAGACTATAACTGAAAGTACAAAAGAAAATGTGAAAATGGTGAAATGGCGAATATAACAAAAATATAAAGAAATTCTAGGAATATAAACTAATACTATTTTGTGGATGAGAGTTTCATTTCATGATTTTTCCAGCCTTTTTTTTCTCTGCTTAGAAAAGCTCTGCCACTGTTTCCTGAAACGTTGTTCCGAAGTCCGTAAAACGGTGCTTAGCTGCACCCGAAAATGATTAAAAAAATGATATTATGCGTTAGAGGCTCTCTTTTTCAGCGAATAACACGAATCTGTTGATATGCAAGGTTTTCCTTCCCTTCGGAATTTGTTAGCCGTTCACAATTCAATAATCAATACATTTCTACCTTCTTTTTTCACGATTCTGATGGCCAACACACCTTCTTCGATACTATTTTTCCAAATATTATGATATTTTCATAACAAATAATAGTATTTGCTGAAAGAGGAAGGTATAAAAAAATGTGGAAGACAGACCTGACTACCGAAAGCATGAATGTTCCAATTGTTGTTTGTGACAAAAAGATGCAATATATAGGATATGTGAGTGTTGATCAGACCATAACTTTTGAACGAAAGAACAGTGTTCCGTTTCGACTTCAAAATCCTATCCTACCCCAAAAATAGAGCTTTCAATGAATATTTTTGTTCCACAACTCGCCGGTGTGGGGATATCAAACCTTTATCAAGACATTTTTTGATAACGGAAAGAAAAACATACATTCCACTTTTACCTTAGCTTCATGGGTTAAATAAGTATTTTTTCATCGCCAACGCCGAGTAACTATACATCAAAATAATACCATAGCGGTATATGGAAATACCACAGAATGAAGAACAACTACAGAGGCAAGAGAGTGACCTAACGTTATTGTCTCGAAAATATTTGTCTTTGATTTTCATTCACAAATACACTGATACCCATCTGTATGATAATATTGCGTCTTTCATAGTGGAAAAATATGTTTTTTTTTTGTTACAGAGTATAAAATGATATTCCATAAACAATGTATTTTTAACGAAGTATACGCCTGTTAGCTTTATTGAAACATGTTATAAAAACTTATGAGATGGATAGATGAAATGAACCGATATTTATTCATATTTGTTCGATTTTACGATTTCAATGTCAAAATTGTCTTTTTATTCTATGGCCCGAATCCATACCAATATTTTTGTTGAGGGCCTTGTTAGATACAATTCTCATTCTGAATTTCATTATATTCAATTGACATTTCTCTCATCGTATTCGTTTTTATAGCAGGCTTCAATAAAGTGAATTAAGATACGAAGTCCGAACCAATACCACTTATCAAGGATCATTATCAAACACATTCAAGCAAACAAAGCATATATTGCAATGTGATTCGAAAAAATATTTTTCAATGTTGTTTTTATGTTTCATGTTGAGTTAGATCCGTCCACAGCGGGACTGCTTGAAGTGGGATCTATATAGGAATAATCATCGCTGTCCAGTACTAATCATACTAGGTAGGAAGATTTTGAGCGGAACAGCAAGAATAAAGTTTCCTCAGTCAACAGTCTATTTCCAAAAGTGAATACTGTCTTCTTCAGGAGAGTGTATTCAATGAAATCATGAATAATAATATGTTTGAAATACGTGGAGAAAGTTTGGCTATGGGTCATAACCAGAGATTTCCAACCCCTTTCGGATAACTTCACATTCGCCTTTCAAAGCGGAAGACCGGGGTTCGATTCCCCGCCGTGCCACCATGCTGGGTAATCGCACGTTAAAAGGTAAGACCTCGTTAATCTATTGTTTGCACATGTTTCGACCTCTGAGGGTTGACGTTCGTCAGCTGGTTACCGGAAACGAAAAATTTCAGAACAAAGAGTTTTTAAAAACAATGATAATGACAAAGAGTTTCAACTGTTACATATCATCATTCCTATTTTGATCATTACACCAATATTGATCATTATGCTCATCAACACACTTCCCTGAAGATGACATAATATTTTCAACCCCTTTTGGAAGGTTCCATTATCATTACATAATTAATTGGACTGAAAAGAAAGAAGACTATGGCAGTATATCAAAATTCTGAGATGCTTACGCACTCTTTATAGCTATTTTGGAGAGACAATTTGGTGTGGTTTGACATCCATACATAATTTTTCATTGGTATCTGGTGTCAAGATTAAATATGAACTTCGTCTATACCGTTATGTCAATAGAATTCCATTGTTATTTGTAATTTTCCCTACATCAACATTTATAATGTTCCATTTTCGTAATTTCATTCCCAAGATATATCGATGTGAGAACGGCCTAGAAGGAGGAAGCACTAAATTATTGTCCATTTATCGTTGCAGCAATTTGATGTTCAGTTATGTCCACCTACGAGCACTCACATTACTCAAGTTATTTCTGTAAGTCTCTCAGAACAGGAATAAAACGAAATCAGGATATTTACGATTGATATTGAAAAAATGCACGTTTGGTTCAAAAGTTAACAACGAATTACTTGAATACTGAGGCTGCAAAATGCTCCGGCCATGGGAAGCTAATCTCGAGGTCGCAAAACCATCTTACGGACAGAGTAAACGCAATATTTTTCGTGCAACCGTGAAAATTATATAGTTACATAAACATAATGTCGTTTTGAGAAGACAGCGTTTCAACGCAAATATTGAAACTTGATAGCGTCAATATAACAAAAGTGTTTCTATGGAAATGAAATATTCAGCAATACAAACGTTCAGTTTGCCGACAGTTACTCTGGGCAACAGCAGTAAAAAAAATGGCGGCCGTCACCCTAGTTAACGGCTGCAAAATATTTTGCCGGCTCTGTTGCGACCACGAAGTGCATTTTCGCATCCGGTAACACAAAAAATATATTTTATGAACTTGAATTTCGTTATACAAAATAAAAACATCAAGAAAATAGACCAAGTTTCAACAACTGCGGTGATAAGAAATCGAGTTATTCGGTAATGACCGATCACAAGAAACATCTTCAAACATTCTTAGAATTTTCATGCCCAGGTGTCATTTATAACGGATGTTCACTCCAAGGCATTATCCTTCAATGAATCTGGAAATTTAATATTCATTTAAATAATCTGGAAGTGATCATTTGCAAAAATCACTCAGATTATTATGTTAATTACATGGCAATTTCCAACAATCTTGGGAAATATCAACTGAAGTAATCGAGAATACTAGAACAATATTTGATGCAAGTAATTCTGTATATTCTGAGGCACATATCTGATCCATATTGTCTTGAAAGATCAGTCTTCATCTACCATCCAATGGTCTGAATAGGATGAAGGAAAATATTAGTATGTTCATCCAGTTCGAATGCAGATTCGAACTTAGTTATGAGATTATTGCTGATTCCATTGTTACTCCATGGATA
Source organism: Zygogramma bicolorata (assembly GCA_032362365.1). Taxonomy (NCBI): domain Eukaryota; kingdom Metazoa; phylum Arthropoda; class Insecta; order Coleoptera; family Chrysomelidae; genus Zygogramma; species Zygogramma bicolorata. Next base: position 655,876 of record JAVJAQ010000838.1, read on the forward strand.
TATCAACGACCATGAATGAGTGTTTTGAATAATAGGAACAATAAAAATAAAGACTTGTCATCCATTCAGGCATCATCGATATCAAAACCATTTGAGGAACTTAAGGCCATTTTATACATCTCTCTTTCAATCTTAATCCTTATTTTATTCGGAAACCAAGCAGATTTCAGACGTCTATTCAGAAGAATATTTCAGAACTACGTCTGTTTCAATCTTCCCCTTCCAAGAAGTATGATATGATCAATAATTCCACCTAATTCTTCGGAATAGAGTCTGGAACTAACTGTCATTCAAGGATTTGAGACTGAAACAGAGATGTTGACCCGTATTCAACACGTATATACTCTCAACTATTCATTTAGTTCGAGAAACTTGTACAAATCTAAAAGAGATGTCACTCCCAGCAAATCGTTAATGGAGTAAAAATAATAAATGTACCCTGTGTTAGCATGTTATTTGTAATTGATATTTTGACTAAAATTAAAGTTCTTATTAATTACTTACTATTGAAAATCATTGTGATAGATATTGTTACGATTTTTCCTTGGGCTCGTTCATTAAAACTCCGAACAACACTGAACTACTTTCATTCCAACTCTTCATTGCAATACAATAAAATACAATACAAAACACTCAAATTGCTCCGCTTATTATCCAACGCTCTACACTAAAACTCTCTGTAATAGAAATTCTCTACTTCGACTTCTGCACTTAGCAGTACCAAAGCTTCCTCCGATAAAAACTCTTCGCCTCTCCACTTAGCTATAAACTCTGATAACTATCTGAATAACTATATGTCCGTAGCGATGAATCGCCTGCGTATATATACTTGCTTACACCAATCAAATCTCGATGATTGAACATCCTACACGAAACGAGATCGCGCAGGTAAACATCTTCCTATTATTTTGCGTTTGCGTTTACGAGCGACAGGGCCGGCGCTAGGGGATTTCGTATTGTTTCATGTTAGTGTCAGTTCAGTGTTGGGTGTTGGGCAAGCAAATACAAAATTATAACCACATAATCAAGAATCAAAATATCAATCAATCATTTCCTGTCAATGTTATGCGTTTTCTATTGTTGAAAGAAAAAAATCCATCATCAAGAAACTTCAACTTTGCTATTATTATATCATTCTATCGTGATTCTGAAGTTCCCATGAACGCCTGTGGTGCTAATTTCTTTCCACATGCAGCTATGTGTTACCCCCCCATATCATCATTTTAGGTGCGCCAGTGACACAAAGGCGGAACGAGCTGTCGAAGTTTATATTTCGATTTGACCGGACAATTCGTAAGAGGGTTGATTAGTATTGAATTGTTGCATTGAAAGTGTTATGGCTAGGAGCGATCGATAATGTTTCCAGCATGGGAGACGAAACGTCGAACAGTTCAACATTTCGCACAAGGATGAATTTCCGAAAGGATAATTTTTTATATTGTATTTCCGTATTGGTAGAGTCAATATATAGTGAAGCGGTCATTCTGATATATCAATTTTATGTTTCTGTCTGGAAGATGATCATGAAAATGAAAATAATGAATGGACCTCATTAATCGATTCAACATGGCATACATATAACGTGAATAAATCGTGAATAAATCGCCGGAGGGCAAATTTCAGCGTATGCTGTTCTACAACATAACCTAGCTTAACTAAACATGTACTGACTGTACTGCGTATATCGTGGATAACAAACCAGAATTCGGAAAGGGGTGTTAACCACGCTAGCGTTCACAGCAGAAGAAATTATTCTCCTGAAGATTCCAACTTGGTTTGCAAAACGTGCATCAAATGCGTGTGAAATCAGTTTATTGTTGGGCTAATCATATATAAGACGATACTTTACCGAACATAGGCACTTTTCCCATCTCGAAAAAATGATGAGGTGTGAGAAATGAACAATTTGTGGTGTGTGATTACATATACTTCACAATCTAAGGTAGAGCAGATGAGACCTACCTGCAAATGTATTTATTCGTCTGTTATGGACGTTTTTTAATCACCAATTATTATGATTGATTTTTAATCAATGATCTACAGTAAATATGCCCTTTGTAATACGATTTCAACATTTCAATATTTCTAGACTGTCTTATGCATCGATCATCCTTGTATCATTCAAATTAGGAAGCTGATCAAGAATTTGCATGATACAACGGCTTCTCGATGCGTTTCAGGAATGTGAAAATAGTATGAGTGGTGACAAAGGACCTTTCTCTTTGACTTAGATTGGAAAGTATATGAATTACTAACCCTTTGTGTATATACTTCTGGCGATACAGCTGCAGGAAATGATTCTCAATTATTGAAACGGGCACACTTGAAGACCGGATTCGGTCTATTTGGTCTCCAGTCAGTACGAGGAGTTCTCATCATTTACTCGGGTCGATCATTTCCGACAATTAAAATCACATTTCTTCCAGAGTATTATTCCTCAAACAGTACCGAAGCTAACGACAAGCAAGATGAGCTGTTATCAGGCCATCAGCCCAAAGAAGTCGTATGAAATAAGTGGATATTATTCAGATCGGCCAGTTTCTCATATAGTGAAATAATTTTCATGAATATTATTCAGCGGGTACACTTGAAGACTGGCTATAAATCGAATCATCTAACGGAACTAGTCGTTCAGACCAGTCCCAATTCACCTACATCCTACATAGTAGTTCAATGCACCGAACCTAGCATAAAACAGTTACTTCCCTGACTGATACCACGAAGGGCGTTGTATTATTTCCGACATTAACCTTTTGTGTAGATGAGTTGAGACTGACCTAAACGAATTATTTTAGAAGATTTGATTCACTACCATTTTTCAAGTGTGCTTTTAATAATTGTGATTTCCCATTATGGAAACTACCTAGTACTGACGACAAGCTTGAAAGCTCGAAATCGGTCCTTAAGTGTGCCCGTCCTAATAATTGAAAATTATTTCTGGCAGTTGTATAGCCAATAGCACAAGAAGTATTTTTTTCTGTGAATAATCCTGCACTCGCACCTGTCGGCTATAATTCAACACCCTTCGTGGTATTAGCCAGGGGAGTAGATGTTCTTTGAATTAATTTACTGTGTAGGTAAGTTATGAGACTGGCCTGAACAAATTTTTCCTTGGGATGATTAAATCCTGAAACGATAGTAAACACTGAACGGAGGAATTCGGTTATCATTTTCTACCTTAAAAACATCTTACTCCTTCAATAACTAACTACAATCACACACCAGTTTTATGAAATGAAACGCCACCAGTTTATCACCAATTTTGGTAGCCACATCGTTTTTTGTAGTCAATAGCTTGTTGCTGACATATTTCGTAAACTTTTTTTTGTCGAGAATGTCGCTATAATGAAATTGGAAAATTTTTCATTGTGTGATTTTCACTACACAGTTCACAGAATTTCTACGCGTGTTTCACCATACAATTGCTCCTTCAGGCATGTTGTAGCAGTAGTTGTACCTTATGTATATACGTTTCGACATGGGGAACTGCGTCGAAGATATTCCTAAGTAGAAATACGAATAGTATGAGAGGAAAATTGTGAAAATCTGGCAGAAAGTGATTCACGGCGGGCACAGAATAGCTAAAATAGTTCAAGTTACGAATACTCTCGATTATACACGAAATGGGTTGTAACATTTTTTTCTCAAATGGAACACTCTATATTTAATACAGCTTCATATTCAAAAACAAATTCCTGATCCATTCCATATCATATATTTTCCATTTATCTTGACTATAGTGTAGCCGCTGAAAAGATAGAATGATCACGTGAACGGCACGCACTCTTTGAATGTTCCTCTCCCCAATGTTACAAGTCCGATTTACACCACTCAACAAAAACGTCGCCGCGTCGTCCTCCCATCAACTCTTGGGATGCTTTTTTATGTGTTCATTATTACACCTTCTTCCTCTACAGTTGAATGTCTTTTTTTTTATCTTTTTCTTGTAGGTGAAAGAGTGTTTCCATCCATATTATTTAATTAACGTAACACACGTAAATACAAAGCACAAATGAGTACAGTACAGTGTAAACAGTTCTTCATTTATTTCAGTTTAGAAGGCGTGGCTATGCAGGCATTTACTGTTCACGCGTCCTTGAATTCTATCTTTTGAACAGCCCGACTATAGTTTCTGAATTATTCGAAACTGAAACAAAACAAATTATATTTGCAAAACCTTTTCATTTGAATACATTTTTCATTTATATTCAATTTCACCTATTTTCATTATGGAACAATGAAGAGAATATTCAGCCTCAATGAGTTATAGTTCGAATTTGTAGATTTTGTATACAGGGTGCCAAGAAAAACTATTGAAATGAGATGTTCAGAAATCCAAAATTTCAAAGTATCACCTATATTTTTATTATTGTATTCCAATCGAGAATATTGATGACTTTCATTTACATTCCTTATATCTATCCTACAGTTCTCGTGTGAATGGACATTCTTATGTTTATTCTACCTCAATAGAATGAACATAACTGCGCAATCCCCACGACATAGTCCTAGATGAAGACCCATTGTGTATTCTTCAATAAAACAGCTCATTTTATTATGAAAAGGTTAATGCTATATACTGCAGAAACTTTTCGAGCACGAGTTTCACCGTAACTAGGGATGAGTTCAACATTGAAAGGGCTTGGAACTTGTTTGTTATTTTTGGCGGTGAGGTTGGCCGTCGTTTCTTGATGTCATAATTCTATAATATCTCTCATTTCTACATCAACAAAAACAATATAGAACAATAAGTGAACCATGAAATATGTTACGTAACGGAAGGTTTATTGATTAGTCTTATTGATCTGAGTATTCATTTGATTTATATTCGGCTGTATCGCATAGTATTTTTGAATGGTAAAACATCAAAATCGTGATGAGAATGTCAAAAAGAAAATTTGTTCTCCATTTTGAATTTTCAATTTTCTGTTATTAACTGTTGAATATTCACACGATTTCTCTAATTTTTTTTGTATATACATAAAACACATATCGTATTATTTCTATTTGAGAAGTAAATCATTAGTTTATAAGAATAATTTCGCTTATGATTATTTCAATAATCACTTATCATATTTTGGGACGTCTTGTATATATTATATTTCCCCGCTCATGGTCAATGATATGTGATCGACACAGTACAGCTCTCGACTCCCTGCGAAAACCGGCGATTTTTACGGTACTCTCTCGCCACGTCACCAACGTATTGTGAACATAAGAAGACGATTTATATCAGTGAACAAAAACTCGTGATCTGGCAACCCGATAATCACTCATCAATTCAACCCTCGAGATACAGTCCACTGCAAGTATTCTGCTGATTAGGTGGTTGCAACCCCTACAACTGGGACGAAGAAACTGGATGGTAAGATCCTATTATTTGACCGACGATAGGGGGAATAATCATACCTCAATCAAATTCCCACCATTAACATTCGAAAATAAACAGATTATGAGATAGATAAACACCGGGATGGTAAAGTCTAGTAAAGTTTGTTTCAACCATATTTTACTAAGTCACGAAGGGCACTTTTATGATGGCTTTCGTTAAAAAGATATACCATTTTATATATCAATGGAAACTTGAAAAAAAAGTTCATTATCATTCTGATCATAATAGTAAAACTCGATGTAAATTTGTTTCCAACGACATATTGTTCCTTCGTCTAGATGACACCATAATCTTTTAGAATTTTTGAATCGATCTTCGGTAGTCGAAAACATTGATTTTACGTTTTAGGATCATTTGCATGGAGGTGTAACGGATTAGCAATCCTTGTGCGGAGCTCTATCATCACCGTGGAATTAAAATGGTTAATAATACAAAAGGTGGAGTTTCGGTGATCAAAACTTTTCAATAGGTTTTTTCATCTTCTTCTAGGATCTGTTTGAAGAATTACCCTAACTTCAATGGTTTTCAATATATAGAACCCCCTTTTTGACAGTTCAAATCGTTAATAACTATAGAATTGGAATACTGGTTGTTAAAACATTTTTGTACCAATGCCCACTCATTCTAACAAATTAAATGAATCATGATAGCAAACACTTTTTCAGTTTTTTTTTTGAATGAAAACAGATTTTTGGTGACCTTCAGTGATTTTGGTAAGCTGTTATAGCAGATGACGCCTTCGTATAATATAGATTTTTTATAAAAATTTATTTTGAATTTTGCCAAAGAAAAATCATTTGCTCTTCTTGTTGAATGATCGTGACCATTCGAGCTCAGTTTTAGGTTTGAATGCTTGATGTTGTTTTTGAGAAGATGAATGAATAATAATTTTCTATATTTGAAAATGGATATAATGTCTAGAAGTCCTCTAGGTTTATAAAGGTAAACAGTTGTTTTTTTTTGATCGAGTTTGAATATACATTTCAGAATTTTATTTTGAAGAGTTTGGAGTGGTTTAATATTCGAATTATTGGCTGTTTCCCAAATTGAGATTAAATATTGTATCCTGGAATAAACTAAAGAGAAATAAATAACTTTTCTATAATGTAATGGAATTTGATTTCTTATTCTATATAGGATACCCAAAATTGGTGAAATTTGCTTTCTAACTATTTCTATATGTTTTGACCACGTTAAATTTTGATCTATATACAACCCTAAAAATCTAGTGAATGTGGAATATTCAATGGATTCATTCTCAAATTTTATTGAAACTTCCGAAATATTAGGTATTGTCTTCCTGGAAATGAATGTGTAAGAAGACTTCCTGTAATTCAAACTTAATTTGTGAGAAGCCATCCATGATGATAAATATTTCAAATCATAAGTTATATCTTCATCAATTTTTTCAATGTTATGTCCTGAATAGATGAAAGTGGTATCATCAGCAAATAAGTGAGAGGTTCCTCTCAGAGGCAAATCTTTGATAGAATTGATATATATGAGGAAGAGAATAGGACCTAACACTGAACCTTGTGGTACTCCACAAACAATAGTTTCAATTATACTAACTTTTTCTCCCATATAAACATATTGCTTTCTATCACTCAAATAATTTTCGAATCATTCATATACCCTTCCCCTCAATCCTGCATGATACAATATTTTCAGAAGTATATTATTGTGGTCAACAGTGTCGAAGGCCTTCTTCAAGTCTAGTGATAAGAGTCCACATATTTGGTTATAATCTAACTGTGTTCGAAAGTTGGTAATTATATCCATTAACTCTCCATATACTAGGAATTGGGCGAATTCGGTTCTGCCTTCGATTGTAATCTTGGGATTTGATCATATTCACTAGTTACAATACATCCAATTCTTAGAATGAAGAGAAAGAAGATATTAACCAAATAATTTCAGTTTCGAGGGCTAGGCAAAAACGCTACCAAATCTCGTTCGGAATGGGGGAAAATTTTACTACAGAAATCATATAATATACTTCCAACATGAATGATATATCCCGTCAAGGGTCAGATTTCATTCGAGGAGAGTTGTGCCACGCTTGTTGGCATTATAATAAAAACTAATTACAACAATGATAATCGTTGGGAACTCTATAATCCTTTCATATATTTATTCAAATGATTGTGAATGGAACATAATACAAACCTCGGAAAATGTATCATTTTTCTCTAGACCTTATTTTATCTGGGACTACTACCTGTTGAAACGACATTTTCTCCATAAATGATACAATCATTGCCTCCTTATGTCTGAATCATCTCAAACTAGAGAAATACACTTATATGGTGAAGTTAAAGCTATATATTTGACTCGGTGTTTACGATGAATGAAATTCATAGAATAAAGAAAAAGAATTAGGGAATTAGCATGAATTTACTTATATTGGATACATTTCAGAACTTCATTGAACGCATTCAAACTTTCAATATAATATTCTGGTTGATATTCTGCGGGGTGCTTCCAATCTTCAATGTCTTCTAATTTAGTGGAACCTGTTAATACCAATAATTTCTGGAATCCTGCCGTGGCTGCAATGCTCATATCTTCCACTATTCTGAAATATAAATCATCACCGATCTGACTGGAATGTTTCTATATTCTATATATCCGAATATTTCAGTTCCGAGGGCTTGGCAAAACACTATAAATCTATGTTCCGTAGTTTTCTGGGTTTGTAATCTACCACAATCTGAAAAGAGAAGAATTAATATTGAAATCTCTACAAGTGTAGAAGGGCAGATTTTCAATCTATCCCGAAAAGTTGCTGCGTCTATTGATATAAATCCCTATACACCGCGGGCATATCTGACAGACGACAGTAAATGATGACAGTTGTCAATCCAGCCTGCTGGACATACAAATCTGATTTACCTATGCTGAGTGTGTGTTTATGTCATATTTCAAAATCCTTTTTCTCAATAAAGGCTCAATTTTGTGCGATTGTGAAATGTGGAAGTAATAGCGGCAGACATAATGTTTCATTCCATCGATTCCCTTCTATTTTCGACAATAGAAAAAAGATCAATCCTCTTGCTGAAAAGAGATGTGAATTGTGGATTCAGGCAAGTAGAAGAGCAGATTTAACTTCTTATAAGTTGAAATGGGCAACGGTGTGTTCAAAACATTTTGTAAGAGATATGTTGAAAGAATCTAGGAAACATAATTTTATTTAATTTTTTCATTTCAGACAAGCCAAGTGCACTCGAAGATGTTGACAATATAGACTGGGTACCGAAACAATTACTTGGCTACAAAACAAATATCAATGCAGTTCAAAGCATTCAGAGATTGTATCGTAGAGAGCAGCGTGATAAAAATGACATTTTAAATATTCCAGTTGATATGGATAAAATTGATGATGATTCTTTCTGTGAATGATCCAGCTGTTCAAAACTTGAATACCTATTATTGATGAGCAAAATCAAACTCTGAATGATATAAATTAACCAGTTGGAGAAGTGGAACACGCACAAAACTCTAGTGAACACCTATGTCTAGATATTGATTTCGAGTTGCAGAATTGTTATCGTGAAATCCATCATCTCCGTGAAACTCTAGACTTATTCATTCACATTGGAAAGTTTAAAGCGTAATCCATCCAAATGCCTTTTTATACAGTATTACCATATGAAAAGACGGTTGTGGTTTATAAATTTGTAGAGCCTTATATAACACATCCTAAATCTGTTCTTTCAAAATTACTATTTATCAAATTACATTTTCAGTATTTTTTTCCCAAGCTTCATTCCAATCCTTCTAATTCATTCAGATATAAACATATTGTATAAATCCAAACTTTTATAGTCTTGAAGTCTTCTGTGCATGCACTCTCAAATACAAAATAGTTTATAATATCGTACAACATGTCACTTTAGGAAAGTATTTCACAGCATTACTACAATCCCCAAATTTCAATAAATAAGGATCACATCCCTTACTTTCCTTCAGTTTTTCTAAATATCTCTTCTGGATATCCATAGACAAGGTGTTGAAATGATCACTTTTATCAGCAATTCCACAAACAATTTCCTTGCAAGCAGCAAGAATAATGAATATAGATTGCAAAATTTATACATTTATATATGTCAGGTACACTAAGGGTATACCCAAAATTAGGGCAAACCCGTAATTTCTTCATAATTACGATAATGATCTCATTAAATTACCATTGTTGCTTATGGAAGTAGGGTTTGTTTGTCCAGCAAGCTGATTGACAATGAGGAACCGGAATTAAAAAAATGTTCCCTTTTTTTTATTTCATCTGATAGAGCATGAAAATCTGTTCACAAAAATACCCTTCTGACCTCGATCCTTCCACTATTTTTTTTAAAAACCTCTACTATGTAACGAAAAATATCAAATGATGACGTCAGCATTTACTCATTCATAAATGCTCTCCATCTCCTTCTAGTTACGATAAAATACTACGAAATACTATAAAATATTTAGATTTACTACGGTGAGTTGGCAATACGAGATTAATTTGACAGCAGCTAAATTCACATCATTCAAAGTTACAATGGCGTCTGAGCAGTTTTGCTGTTGACAAAGGCACTCTTTTGGGCCAGTTACGTGGTTAAACGTTGCTGTTCCCGCGATTTAGTGATTTGCATTAGCTAAGTTCGTTAATTCATGGATCGAGTAGAGAGACTGAGCCAGATCAGCTGATCACTGAGCGCATGGAGCTTAAGAAATAAAAACGAACGGGTTTTGAACTTTTGGAGCGTGTAACATAACTAGACGACGAGGTGGGAACATGGGATTTCCCAGACGTGCCTAGGAGGGCACATTCCTTCCTGTGATAGCAAGAAATCAACTTGATGCTGGGTATATGTCCACGGACGATCCCCACAAATGCAGTAACCAACCATAACCTCATAATAGCAATTTGTGCTTGAACGTTCACGAATTTTCCTTTGATTATCCAAATTCGCCATGCAGATTGTTCATATGAAGATCATGTTGAATGAGAATGTAGGTAGGTAGGTTGAATTTTTATGTTTTCTTCACAATGATGTGTTTATAGGTATAAGATGAAGTTAATTCAAGATACTTATGGGTACTTTCACATTCAGACTTGGCCTGGCATTCTATTCTCCAATGATGAGCATATCAACATTGATACGCTGCATTGTTGCTAGTCCGTTGTACCTACTTGGGCAGATGCTAGAAAAATTGGAATAGTTGCTATTCATGTTATAACCAGTTAGGAAAAATTTCATTTTATATAATGAACATGATTCCAGCGGTATGAGAAGAAAAACTATGGAAGTGTTTGAAAGGAGTCCAAGTTTCCCAATGCTACACAGAAAAGATTGAACACGCTCTACATTATATCCTTGGAGTATTCAAAAATGTATTATGAATGCCTGTGGATAAGGTAATACAAGATAATGAGATATGTTGTTTTAATAAGGGATAAAGAACTGAAAATTGTCAACACTAATGTATCACCATTTTAGTGTTTAGAATGGAAGTCAACAGGGATTGCACATATCCTTACTTTAGAACAAGTTTTGAAGGATCTGAAGGCGTTTCGAATGATAAGCAAGTGAGTTTTTTTTAAACGTTATCAGGATGCAATGGTTGCTAGAGTGTAACAGCTTGTAAAACGGCAGAAAGAAATCTTCACATCAAGATATTATGGACAGAAGATAATAAATTTGCTGAATACTAAATGGAGATGACAATGTGTGTATTCATAACGTGAGGAATAAAGCATATTCAGTTGTAATGGAGTTCAATGAAGAAGAGAACGAGATTAACTTTGTCAAATGTGAAGACTGTGCTGCCCATTCAGGTAAGTTGAAGATAAACTGTGGTATGCAGTATCCTTTGGGCTAGAAATAGAACTTGTATTTTTGATCTGTGTGTGATCAGTTGATGGTGGCACATGGCACACCTGATCTCGTACTAAACACCCTCAGTACTATGTCTTTTCAAAGAATCTGCCTTCGGGAAATTCTTATCAGTTTGAGTTATCTGCTTTTCAGCTACATGTTCTGTTGGTCATTTTTGTTGATGAAGTGTGAATAAGGTAATATTTCGAAATACTATAGTTGATGAATATTCTCTTAACTGGATTTGTTCCAGTCATTTATAATTTATATGGATCAAATACATATCAGAGAAGTAAACAATACTTCTCAATAGGTTTTATATTAATAAAGATAAGTGAGATCTTTCACTCTTATTCGAACCACCAACAGAATAAAACGGTTTAAAGAATGTGAAAGCAAAAACATTTGTTCCTGTATTAATAATATTACTATTAATTCAAATTGGCCAGTGTGTTAGTAAGGAAATATTAATTTTCGAAAACAAAACTAAAAAAATAGTTTCGTTTTCATACGGTCAATAACTATTTCAAAACAATATTGAAATTGTTAGTTTTTCATCACTATACAGTTCAAAAATAAAAAGTGAGATCCTGGGCTAAACAAAATCAACTATAGCTTATCCAATCCATCTTGGCACAAACTCGGTTACTTTTCCAGTTGCACACTGGTAGTTTAGACCGTGACGAAAGAAAAGACACCGTATAGGAATAAATTTCAACACAGTGAACACATATAATAGGTGTTTTTTTTCCCTAGTATATTTCACAGAGAATACTGGGCATATACTTTATCAGTTCTGTGCCAAGATGGATTGGATAAGCTGTAAATATTTATGTATCCATTATTTTTCTTAGTTGGTTATACCATAACTGTTTCAATAGATATTACTATCTTTTCTTTGTCATTTATTGTGGTATTATGATCTGATGACATTATTTTAAATATTTCATTTTTTTTGTATTTACATCGCTATATAAGAATTCATTTCTTAGGATCAGCAACTCAATGAACTTTAAAATAAAAAGAAGTCTAATAAGTCAAATTTTTATCTTTCCAATGCTGGATTTTTGAACTGTTTTGAACTCAACTAAACTAACATCAATCAACTACTAATAACTAAGAAAGATGAATGAATACAGGAAAACCCCATTGGGGGTTTATTAACTTTCGTCTGTCAATAAAACTAACAACTAAGAAGATGGCCATCTTTTCAACTAAGAATTAATAACTATGAACTTAACGTATGTGCATAAAACACAATATTTTCTGACATTACCAGTAATTCAAAAACAAATTAAAGATTGCGAAGAGAGGAAGTTTGTGTCATACAAATCAATTGGTGTAACCAAGACAGTATTACCTACTCGAAATTAGTCGGAATCAATATGGATCGTGAAGAAGTTATTGAAATGATTAGTATTATACTTTTAAAAGTCACAACTTTTGTTGCCACTGGAGTGATCAAGAAACAAAAAAGACGGAATGATGATATCTATACATAGTGAGAAACATATTTACAAGTGGGGTATTATTCAAGGCGTTTCATGGTGGTATCCGTTAAAATACCTTTAGAGTTCTGAAAACGACTCCTGGTAGATGTGGAATCTGGAATAACCATATCTCTTTTTATTGTATTTATTTTCAATATGAGACATTTCACCTACAAACACATCTGTTTTAATATCATCAGAGCTTTCCCAGTATGAAACCAAAAGTAGTTGGGAGGATTAAACCAATCCTTCCCATTATTTGACATGCATGTTTTGGTTACATTTTACTGACAGCCAGTGGGATTCACAGGTGGCTGTTGTGTGAGAATAACATTCCTCATAATAATTTGTTTATACAACACATAATCCACTTTGACTATTTTTCAGGGGGATGCAAACATGCTATTGCATTCTTAACTGGGATTCATCGACATAGTGAAGAACCTTCTCCTACTGCAGTCACTTGCTACTGGAAGAAGTCTGAGTTGGCGTCAATAGCTTCGTCAAAGAAATTCATTCTTGCCAAAGAAATAGGAACTTTAGATTTGGAGCCTATGGTAGCTGGAGACAGAACTTTCTCGAAAAATGTTGTTGACAATAGTATATCTAGTGAAAGAATGAATACCCAACTCACTAAATACTATAGGGAATTTGATGATACTGAGCACCTCTCTTTCCACTATCTACTTAGTGCATACTTTGATGAAGTTATAATGAACATTGAAATGTTTATACAATTTGTGAATAATTTTTTCTCCTACTCTGATTTTTTAGTTCAACCAGTCCATATCATTTCTGAATTGATTTTTTGTGAAATAAAGCATAATACTGAATGTTTTTTTTTGATACTTTCCAAAAAGTATACTGAATGAATGAATGAATGAAAGTATACTGAATAAAAAAAAAACTGTTTTGGATTTCATAATTTATTGAAATAATAATGAAAATTAATTTTGTACCAAAAATTATCAGTGGGAAAATAAGAGGTGATGCATTTGCTGTATTTTGAGGAGTTGAAAATTTGCCTACATTTGAAGCAAAACAATTATTTCTAGGAAAGACATCAAAGTGAATGCTTTTAATTTCTCGAAATACCACCATGAGAAAAACCCACCAAAAACTCATGATATCACCTACAAAGCAATAATTACAATTTTGTCCTATATGCATAATCTAAAAACACATTGTTTTGTTTTACTGGGTTCGTTAACCGTGGCCTGCAACTTTTAGTGCATTTGAGGGTGATAAGGTAAAGGACGCAGTACCAACTTGTCAAGCGCTATAACAGTAACCAGATCACTACGTCATTACCTTACCTCCTTTGAAGGTGTTCAAGGCAGTTGTAGATGAAACGTCAGTTATTCTAACTTGAAGGCCACGGCCAACAAACCATTATTGCTTTATATTTTTATTCAAATTTATGAATTGATATCACTTAGGGGGTAAATTTCCAAACATTCACCTAAAAAAATATGTTAGTGATGAGATCGAGGATTTTACTGAAAATTCAAAAAATCATTTTGTCATACATAAAAATCTGAAAGAAATCGTGACGTTCTAGCTAAAAGTAAACTTTAATCTTGAAAAAACAAAATGTTCAGGTGGTGACGTGAGACACTAATGATAAATAGGATTCCTTCAGAAACAAAGGACCAAGTAATAAAATAATAACTTTTCAGGATTCAATGGCAAGATTTAGGAATAAGAATCTAGAATTGTAGTTATTTTATTATATGTTTGTATTCGTGAAATGTTTTACTGTCTCATTCAATTTACATTGTGGACAGAATAAAAAAAAAAACAGAGATTATTTGATACTCGATTCGAAGTCCAAATTTAAAAAAAAACTTTCGAGCAGAAATTCAACATTTTGATTTTTCAACACTTCACAATGGAAATTAATCTTCATAGAGTAAGTAAGTGAACATTTCACTCAATAATCCTAAACAATTCCAAAAATTTATACAACATATTTTAGTGATGTGTCCATGAATATTTGAGAGGCTGATTTTCATTTCATATAATGATTTATACTTTTATTACATTTCGAGAAAAGGAAAAGATGTGTGATGCATTTTTCAGTGAAATCAATTTGCCAAAAATTCTGTTTGGAATAATTCTATTATATTTTTGATTTCAGTTAAGGGTATAAATCAGTCATTAAAACCAAGTACATTACCAGTAAAAGCCTATCTCCTATTTTATTACAAGATTGATAATTTCAGAAAAGTATACACACCACAGTGAGCAGCAAAATTGAACGAATTATATATATATACATATAAAATTTTGGTATTCTTGAATCATGGATGTTTTTTTCATTGTGGGTTCTTGGATTTCGGATTTTATTGAGAAAACGACTTCATCTCTGGCCATGAAGACCATCAGTTTATTGTTGAAGTATCATTCTATGATGTCATGAAGTTATTATTACTTGAATCGCGTTCAGATATTATTTGTGGTAACATTTTATATTATACTCAAATCAGTGCCACAAATATATATATATATATATATATATATATATATATATATATATATATATATATATAAACATATATATATTAGAGTGAACTCGTGACGATACCTGGGGAGTAGGTAGATTGAGGCCCTGGCATTATATATATATATATTAATAATTGAATTAGTTTCTATAAATATTAATACAATATTTTAACTATGTATATATTGAAAGCAATTTTTTTTCAAAAGGATAGTTCATTCAGAGCATAAAAAATAATTACCAATAAAATGAACTACATGAGTGAATAAGTAGTAAAAAAATATACCAAAAGTAATGATGCAAAAACAATCAATCAATTTTCAAATCAGTTTTATATTTCAGTTTACCATGAGATGATATTTCAAATGATTGAAAATGAATAGAATTTTATGTGGGCATGTTATATAAATTGGGGTTTGAGAAAAAATATGAATATAAAATCTATTTATTTGTACACAGTTTTCAAATTTCAAAATAGGTGATAATATTTCTGATACATGGTACCCTGAGCATTTCATGAACATAGTTTTGGATTACATTTGTGTATTAAACTAGTATAATAATACAAATTTTTTATATTTAAGGTAAGTGGTTAGCAGAACGTATGACTAATGAACAATTCGACAGTGAATAAATTAAATTGGACAGTTAAAATACAATCACTATAAAATTATTTCATAAGAGATAAAACGTTTTCCATGCTATAGCAATATTTCCCACAAATTGTCCTGTTTAGAGATATAAACATTGAAATGCCAGAAAAAAGACCTTTGAATTATTCAAAAACTCAATCACAATACATATATCTCATCAAAGTATTCAAGAATTTCAATTTTCAAGGAAAAACAAGCTTGAAATAAATCGGTTTACAAGCCATAGTGCTAAACAACTGACATTCCCAAAAAAAAAACACCTTTCACACAAATAACTGCTTTGAAAATTACATCTAAAAGTGTGTAATCAATTTCTGAACAAAGGGTCCTGAAAATTATTAATTCCACAAGCAATGACAACAATATAATCCAATAACTGTATGTGATTATGATCTATGCAAGAATGGGGTTCTAACATTTTAATATTCCTCAGCCTTCCGATAACTCTTTCGACATGTATTCTCAAAGCAGCTATTCTCTTGGATTCCCTCACTTCTGCAGGTGAGCTTGGAGTTGAACTTGAAACTGAAAGAGGTCTTATCAAAGCACATCTCCTTTCTGTCAGCAGAGATGACAAGTTCTTGAACCCTCTGTCTGCCATAATGTCCATACCAGGTGTTAATTTTTCCAGATATCCACAATTTCCAACAATATCAACATCTCTCTTGCTGTATTCCGATTTTCTGCATTGCTTCAAATTGATCTGGATGAAGCAATATCAACATCGGTTGCTCTCCCACCAAATCCATTTGAAATGAAACTGACCAATCCATCAGGAGTACATGAAATAAGATATTTTATTGTATTGCAATGCTTATATTCGGACCAGGTAAGTGCCTGATGGACTGGATTAGAAGGCTTCTCGATTTCGATTTCTAAACAATCAATAATTGAAACAACTTTTCCATATCTAGCTCTGGAAGAAATTGGTAAATGAAGTTTGATTTTTTTGGAATCTGGCCAAACAATTAGTTCCTGAAGTACTTGAGCTAGTTTAATTACTGTCTTCCTAAATATTTTTCCATTATCTGTCATCCCAAAATGTATACCTAATAATTTGAATGCATAATCGAGTCTAATCTTTTTTCAAAGTTATTAAAATATTGACGGTAATCGTAGATACTGAATTGGAGAGCATTTTTATCAGAAAGTAACTTTCCAAAGGCAAACCTTAAAATATTTTGGGATTTGTTCCTATCATTATTAGAGTATGTTGTAGAAAATTGTGGATATCACCACAAGCAGAATCGGAAGAATCAGGGTCATAGTCAGAATCTTTATATGTTGATGATCTTGTATCAATACTGCTTGCAGAGTAGGTGGAACTGGATAGTTTTTGACTATGCACATCATTGCTCTTTGGACCTCTTTCACATTTAGCTGGCACAGGTTGCTCAAGATGGTCCTTGTTCACCTGAAATGTTTGTTGATCTTAATTGAGTGTTCTCCAATAATGTACCGATATAAAGAATCCGGCGAGTCATGAGTATATTTCCAAAAGAGAAGAGAAAATGAGTCAGCCACCCTTGCTTTGAGAGAAAGAAACAACATTAAATGCAATTAATCTGAATGGTATGCAACAAAGAATAAACGGTAACACATACACCTCCAATAACCACAAGCTGGTGGTAATCTTTTGTCTGTATTTAATCTACTCTTACAATATATGTTTTTATTTGTAGTTATTCCAATGGCTCTGTTAGATTACAGCGAAGTGATGATACATTTCATCGATAAAAACTCCATTGAGTCATGAGTATGTGAAATTAAACTTGAATTTCATTAGAAAAGGAATAAGCGAACCACTATAATGAATATAATACATAAAAATACTTCTAAACAGAAAAACTATAAAATAGCATAAACAGCACTATTATTGGAATTTGTTGGGTACTTACAAATACATATTACTCAGTCATTGTTTTTTTCGTAACAGATCAATGGGCCAGAATATGAATTCAAGCTGAATTTTTTCACTCACCTCAGCTGGTTGTTTTCGTTTCATTTCAACTCCATTCTCACCCGGACCAAACACAGATATACTTGGCACAACATCCTTCTTCAATCTAGGTGTATCATTCATCAATTTCACTTTCAAAAAATTCTCTGCATCTTCTTCCAACTAAAAAAAGGTATGTGATTTCGAGTGTGATCTTGCTACAATACCTTAAAGCCAAGCCTAGCCAAATTCTATAATAAATATCAATTCAATGAACACTTTCTTGGAGTCATATTCATTATTATTTCTTATAGTAGTAGTTACAACTACACGAAAGTGTTTGTGGATAGCCTAGTTTTGAACTCTAGTTATAATTTGGAATAATTTTTAGGTATTGTTACAGAAACAAGCAATCATTTTGAGAGTATTTTATACGATCAATTCCTAAACCGAATCACAATTTTCAGTTACTTACGTTGAAATGATCCTCGCAAACGTAGGCCCTAACTTTTTTAGAAACCCTATCACACCCATTCAAAGCAGTTAACCAGGCATTCCTCCTCGATGAATCGAACGGCAACAGAAAAAAGTACTTATTTGCGGAAACTTTAGAGTTGTTCTTGCACTCAGTTACCAAAAAAAACTTCACAAAATCACTCTTCGATGCCATAATTTCCGGAAATTTTCCGTTGAAGCGCGAAATGACATGAAAAGTTGCGAAAGAATGTCAACACTGTCAAGTCAACAGTAATAAGTTCCTGCAACTTGTAAAAATGAAATTCCTCTAAGATATTCATTCATTAAATAGGAGGGGTGTGGCTTACCAAAACCCAACTTCATATGGTTGTATTTATGAATGAAAGTGTTGACGTCAGCATTTGATATTTTTCGTTACATAGTACAGGTTTAAAAAAAAAATAGTGGAAGGATCGAGGTCAGAAGGGCATTTTTGTGAACAGATTTTCATGCTCTATCAGATAAAATAAAAAAAAAGGGAACATTTTTTTAATTCCGGTTCCTCATTGTCTTGTGACGTCACATGCCCGCGGTGTATACTAATTTTTATTTTGTCAGATTGTGGCAGGTTACAAACTCAGAAAACTACGGAACAAATATTGATCCACCACAAACTAATGACGTTCAAATTATAAATCTTGTGTTGGATAAGGGAAAATCTGACTTCTGAAATGATACTTTAAACATAGATAATATGTCTCTTCAAAGGTGAGATTTGAGTTGGTGATAATTCTTCCGCGCTTGTTAGCATAAACGTAAAAATGAAATCGTTGTTATAGTTTCATTACATTTGGGTAACACCGTTACTATTGCACTCAATCTATGAAGAGAAATATTGAAGGGGCCCTTGAAAAGTTTGCTAATGTACTCAAAATCGAGCCCACAGGAATAACCATAGTTGCAGAAGAAATGAGCCGGAAGGGTATAACTGGTTGAAGTGCCAGATTGGAACTACCAACTGTAAACTCTTGAGAGGGGTACTTGAAGCCCGATTCTCGAGAGCCGAAAGTATACGCTCATGATGTTATATCGCAGTTCAGCGTACACATTCCACATTCCTCTACCTTCTCCTGAACTGTAGATTCGTCGAACATACGGTCGCGAGAATCTAGCTCCTGGGATAATTGGATGCAGAAATACTCAAGAAATAACTGTCAGCGTCTTCGAAAAATCTCCGAGTGACTACAAATATGTTCCCACTGAGCACTGTTAACTACGCAATATCTCTTCAAGATAGGAATAACCGACTTAGGTTTTATTGCAGGGGTTGTGAACAGAAAGATGAAAGCAGTACGGCTTACTAATGTGTAAGCTCAACGAAAAAGTCCATGCTCCGATTTTGTCGATATGAGGGTTACCCTGTAGTTAGTTTATTCAGAAATTCAATACCTCATAGTTTCGGCTGGTAAATCCCTGCGTGTGGTAACCTAGCTGAAGTTAATGAATCACAATGGGCTTTTGATGCCTGAGTGTCTTTCAATATATCCAGATTCAGATGCTTCATCAGAGATGATAAAAATTCAAATTCTTGAAATTATGTAGTTAATGTTACGTGACCAATGGAGCCATTGTAATTTCAGATGATGATATATCAGATAAGACATATGTTTTTATGAACTGCTCGAATGAACACGAAACTTACAAAATATCTGAACACTTGAAGAAATTGCGAACATAGGTTAAAATTGATTTCGAGGATTTTTATGAATCAATTCAGCCAGTATCTATCTGAAAGACTTATTTGAAAAAAATGAACTGACTGATGTTCCTTGAGAATCTGAAGAAAGTACTATGAAAGTTTCAGATCAAGACAAAAAGAACTCTATCCAAATAGAATAAACAATCCTGGTGAACCCTAAAAACTGCCTGACATACTATCCCGGAATCAGGAATATATATTAGTTTTTATTCACCAATTGCAAGACGTGGTTACCACTTCCTGCACGAGTTTCATTCACTATTCCTTGTTGAAGAAACGTGTCAAAGAAAGATGCACACGATCGAATTGTTTATCAAACAAGTGATATTCGACTAATAATCTGAATGAGTCCAGGACCATTTTAGCAACGTCAACAGCCACGGCAAACGGAACGTCAAGTTTATCCAACATACTTCTGTAAGTATATTATGACCACAAGATATTAGGAATGGAGTGTAGCAAGAACTTACAGCAACAGATGACTTTCCTCTGTGAAGATGAGAAATATTGCACGAGGCATGATTGCGTTTGTTCACGCAATCTTGAATACAGGTCACCATGGATCAGTGATATTTTCCTATCACTTATACCGATATATATATATATATATATATATATATATATATATATATATATATATATATATATATATATATATATATATAATAATATTTGACATGTCAAAATTTACAATTCACCCAACCAAATCATATATTCTTCATATAGTTTGCAATTTTTTGGCTTCTTGACATGTCAAAATTCACAATTCTCATGTCTTATCTTTATATTTTATTCATCAAGAAAAACCTCAAATAGCACATCCCTTGAAAAAGCTAATAAAATTTAGCGAAAGCTCGGGTAGCTAAAAAGAGTTATCATTTTCATTAGACCGAAACCCTGATATAAAAAAAGAACTTTATATATATATATATATATATATATATATATATATATATATATATATATATATATATATATATATATATATATATATATATATATATACATGAGAAAGTTATTAGCAGTACACAGAAATTCAAGGACATTCATGCACCAGATAGGATGTAGGAGGAGAAAGAGAAAAACTTTTTGAATTGTGATAATTTCTTTCATTTATTGCAGATGAAAGCACCCAACCAAATCATATATTCTTCATATAGTTCATATAGTTTGCAATTTTTTGGCTTCTTGAAATGATATCATTTTGAAATTTATCGTGATATTTTCTTTTTCAAGTCATGAAATATAACTTATTCAATAAGAATCAATAAATATTGTATATATCGTTTTCAAATAGAGCAAGTTGAAGGGGAACTTCAAAGCTCTTACAGTTATTAACGAACGATAATACAAGATTTTGAAATATGTGATGGCATAAACTATCGAAATCAGAATATACTTGAACAAAAAAAGCACTATGAAGCGTATGGAATAGGAATATGACAAATTGATTAATGCAGTTATCGATTACTAGATGGATACCATGCTTCAATAGTATAATGATAAATGCAATTCGATATACAAATAGTCAGTAAACGATACCAATTGTGAATTGGTGGAATGCGACTAGAATTGGGATACTCTCCCCTTAATTTATAGAACGGTCAGTTTCAATAATGTGCCCACTTTAATACCGTAAGGTGAGTGGAGTAATTCCAAAATATTGCATTAAGTTTGATTTATTCAAAGTTATCCAAATATTAAATAATTCACTACGGAAATAATGTTGTGCGTGGAAAATTGTGGTGTTGACTAGGTTATTCAACTTGTTCGAGTTCAAGCCTCTATTGGAGAATGATTCCGGCAATAAGCAACTGAAAAAGTGTGAGATCTCACTGGCATCCTCCTGGAATTACTGAATCATTTGAATTATTTCAGTTTCATGAAACATTTCAGAGAATTTATTCATTTTATTTTCTGGGTAAGATGCATCGAAACTTTTATTAGATGATTTTTTTTTATAACTCTTTTTTGATTTCTCAACCTATTGCTGATGAATCTTGATATCTTGTATTTCATTTGTCGGGATAACTTTTTGAGAGTATAATTATGAAAAAAACCTCAGGATCTTTTTAATTATGAGTAGGAGAGGTGGAAGAATGGATGAGTAGGGGTGATGAATACTTTTTGAATTACTTTCTGTCCATAATGAATCGAGATGATAAAATATATGCCTTGTAACAATGTTTTTTCTGTGTATATGCTCTCTGAAAAATGAAAATGGGATTGTGTTTTACATGGTTCCTACAATTGCATCAAGAATAAAAGATCATTAAATTTCCACCGACTATTCTAGTTATTTGACGAGTGCCTATTATTATTTGTCTCAAACCTGTTTTTGAGGCGTTCGGAGTGTATCCCGACCATAGACATCATAACTAAAGGACTGGCTCTCAGAGAGAGGACTTCGGAGTGAGCAAGATAGAATACTTGAAGTAAAACCTCTAAGCGAATTCTTTCCTCAATGTAGCGGATGAAGAGAGGTGAGGAAGGATAGAATAATTCAAGTCTAGAATTATCATTCTGTCCTTCGCAATATCACTTAAATATTAAATGTTTCCCCCTTTATTTTATTCCGCATCGTGTTATGAATGTCATGTTCCGATATCCCTGAACAGTACTGTCCAGTTAATTCAGTCGAGTCGTTCCGATTTTACTGACATTCACTTGCAATTATTTCGCGCCAATTTTCGAGGTACCCTGTTGGAGACTAAAAAGTTACTGGTGCTACTGCTGCAGAAGCGGTCCTGTAGTCTCAGTATTCCCCAAATTGAGTTAGGTTAGGTTGTGTTCGAATAAATGTCAACGGATAACAGATTATATTTGTTGTCAGATCATTGCCATTGCAAAATTATCGAAAATGTTTCGAGTTGTACTGGAAGATATTTGCATAGAAGTTGATGCTGAAACTGCTTATAACCCAAGGGGTTCCTTATGTACTGTTGTCATATAAATAATCAATTTTATGATTGACTTTTTCAGATCCTGATTATGCCAGTCTCTGGCCTGCTCCTGAGTGAACTGCAGATACATCCTTATGCAGAAAAAAAAACTCTCTCGGCTTCCACGCTAGAAGGCTAAACCGTCAGGATATATTCATACGCGAAACTTCGCAAAAGCTTTAGCGCGTTTTAAATTGCGGAACTCACACTTCGAAAGTGCAGAATCCAGCAGATCAATAAAATCTGCGGGAATCAAATTTTTCGAGATTGCAAGCCTTACTCACTTACCTGAGATGTTTGAAAATCTTAGGAGTGTAAAGATCTAACTACATTATGGGGATATTTTCTATGGGACCCTCAATTTTGACTAGGATTACAATTTCCGATATTATATTCTCTAAAGACTCATTATCAGAGCTTGAGCTCTCTGAACTTTTTAATTCTGTATCGCTATCGCTTAATATTCCTGATTCATTTTGAAATATGATAAGAGGGTACGTCACACCTGTCATCGCTGATAGTTCCTATGACAGATGGCCGATGGCGATCTGTTCCGATATCATCAGCAGTAGATTACTATCACTGCAAAAAGCGTTCCGAAAATGCTTACTGTGGCCAGTAATACCAGCAATATCGGAACATGACAATAGAAAACTCATTAAGGCCAGTCCACTAGTTATAATGTCTATGATCCCGAAGAACATATTTCCGCCGGACTTGAAACCGCCTCAAAAAAAAACGATGGACAAATTGCCGGCATACATAATTATGACCCTTTGAAGTTCGGAAAAAGGCATATTTTGCCTTCTTTTCTGTCCGTCTGCAATATGTCGCGGTTTTAAATCCGGCGGGATAACGTTTTGGAGCCACTTTCCAATCGGAAACTGACTCAAGAAGACATACTGATATTACTCACGAATCTCCTATAAGAAGAACTTTTTTCGGGTCAGTGATTTTGAATTTTTCATTAACAAATTCAAGGTAATATGCAGACGGTTTGGCAACGTTGATAGGTTTCCTTCCACTTATGTCTATAATAGCATCCAAGAAGTGGCGATTACCTGAAACGAAATATAATAATATCGGCAAATGGATTTAAATATAAATGTATTGATAGTACATGAAAGTTAGTTTCAAGAGATTTAACAGCTTAGCAATTTTTCTCTTTGATTTTGTTTGATTTTACCGTATTCATATAGGATTTATTGCACAAATTTAGTTTCTCGACTCTTTTCCAATTGTATTTTTCACACGATTATTATTTCTATTTGTGCTTATTTTCTTCCATTCTTCGGTCTATCACGTTTTCATTTTAGTGCAGTAGATTTTTTCAAAATTGAAAATTCAACTTCAGAGTGTAAGATACACGGAGAATAAATGTTATTAAACCAGTATTACCAATCATTGGTCCTAATGGGCCAATAGGTACAAGTCGATCACTGAATGCTGCGATGAACAAGCAATCTTCTCTTTTCAAATAAGTCAACACTTTCTGCATCTTTATTAGTGTGAGGTTTATATCATAGTTGAAAATCACAGCTCCTACGTTTTCATCGTCTTTGATATTCTCCAACACACTTGGAACCGATTCTTCTATATCTTGGGGCTGAAAAAAGACATTATTGAAGATTGATGACATCAAATACTGCAGATATATTTTTGAAGCTAGCAATTTACAGCAATGGGCCTTATGAAAAACTTGGCTTGAATGCCAATATGTTTCAATTTCGGCATAATTGTTTCAATTGTCATCAAGATGGCGAGCGGTGCAGGTTCTGTGTCACTTGCTCCCAAAGAAAATGAGATCTTTACATGTGAACATTGTTTAAAAAAAGTTGTAACAAAAGTTCAGTGTACAAAATTTAGTGAAGTTTTTCATCCTGCGTGCTTCAAGCAATCAAGTGTGCAAAAAAATGCAGAGTGCCGACATGAAATAACCCAAGCATCAGTTGATATGAAATTGAGTGAAAACTACTACCTCAAAGAAGAAAATAGACTTCTCCCGCAAATGATGGAAGATAAAATTACAATTATAGCCGATAAGGAACAGTTGATCCAGCTTTCGCACGAGAAAGTTGCATTTCTAGAAACAAAACTAATGGACACAAACGATGATACATATATACCGCAAAAAGCGAGGGAAAAAGTGAAATTGTAGATACA
Source organism: Zygogramma bicolorata (assembly GCA_032362365.1). Lineage (NCBI taxonomy): Eukaryota > Metazoa > Arthropoda > Insecta > Coleoptera > Chrysomelidae > Zygogramma > Zygogramma bicolorata. The sequence goes on from JAVJAQ010000838.1 coordinate 681,037, forward strand.
AATAAACCAGAAAAAAACGCGACCTACGAAAAAACGGAGACTACAAAAAACCAATGGCAACAGCCTGGTTCTTCTCCAAGGCCAGTCAGCACTAATGCTGGGAATTACAACAAACAGGGCGATTCAATTATCTCAGTAAACCAGGTATCTGCTGAGATACTGAGAATACAAACACAGAATAAAACAGATGATATAATTAATCTGACGAAAACCATGAAGGAAGAGGTGTCTGAAGATGCATGGAAGGAAGTGAAAGGAAGAAAGCATCGGAAAGTAGGAAATGGCGAGGGAAATAATGATTTTCAAGGAAATGAATTGAAAGGCAAGAAAATCTGGCTTGTTGTCTCGAAAGTCCCAGATATAACCACATCGAATGAAATAATTGATTACATTGAGAGGCATACGAACTCTAAGGACATATATGTTGAAAAACTAAAAACGCGAAACGCAACGACTGATAATCAAGCGTTCATGGTTGGAGTTGAATCAGAGTTGAAGGAACGGGTATATGACCCAAGTTTTTGGCCACGAAAAGTAAGTTGCAAACGGTTCAATTTCCGACAAGGGTAGCACTTTTTGGACCAATCACAAGAATCTCAGCCAGGTACAGATAAGAGGGAAAATTTTCAGAGGCCAGCCTTGTTTCAGGATCAAGAAAATGAAGGAATATCAACATATATTACCAAAATGTACGTGGCCTGCGTACAAAGACCATCGAGTTCTATAGAAATGTTTCATCAGAAGACTATGGCATTATTGTAATCACGGAATCCTGGATGACTGAAGGTTTTTATAACTCTGAAATTTTTGATGAAAGGTATGAAGTAGTTAGAGTTGATCGTGATCAGGAAAAAACAGACAAAACTAGAAGAGGGGGAGTTATTATTGCTCTCAAAAGGGCAATGAGTTCCCCAGTTGTGGACACTAATAATGAAATTGAATCCCTAATCTTGAAAGTTGAATATAAGGAACAATATTTTTACATATCTTGTGTATACATGTCTCCAAATTCTAAAATTGATGACCATATTCAATATTTTGATCTATTTGAGGGATGTCTTTCAGCTAATGCCAATGTCTTGATACTGGCAGATTTTAATCTGTCGCATTTCATTGATAGCACTGTAAATAGCACGAAGGTTATCCTTGTTGAAGAATTCATGAGTATCAATAACTTAATACAGTTTAATGAAATAGGAAACCACATGCACCACTTGTTAGATTTAATTATCTCCAATATGTTGGTCTCATATGTCAACAGAAGTAGTAGCCCTTTGGTGAAAGAAGATGTATATCATCCCGCGTTGAACATAGAAGTACAAGTTGAGAATGACTCTGCCTGTGAAACTGATAAAATAAAACCTTCATATGTGTATGACTATGGCAAAGGAAATTTCCTTCTTTCATATCAACTCCTCAATGAAAATGACTGGTCAGACATTCTATGCTCTTTAGATCCCAATATATCTCTGGATATTTTCTATACAAAAATGTATGATGCTATTGACAGTTCCATACCAAAAAAAGTAATATCTCCCAACAAAAATGGTAAAAAGTACAAATACCCACAGTGGTATTCAGTAGATTTGATCAAAAAAATTAGAACAAAAAATAGTATACACAAATATGTTCAACGAGCAGATGCCATTGAAAAACAGGTAACTGACTATAGGAACCTGAGAAAAAATATTAAATATCAAAATAAAACATCAATACAGATCCAGGTTGCGCTTGGACCTATATAAAATCTAAGAGTAAGGTTGAGATATTCCAAAGGAGATGGTATATGAGGGACAAACATTCTCAGATCCATCTGATTTTGCCGATGCCTTTGCACAGTATTTTGCTACAGTCCATGAGGCTTCATCAGAGGTAGAAAATGAAACGATCCGAGTTGAATGGGGAAATTACAATTTTCCTGAGATTACCGAAGAAGATGTTAAAAAAGCTATTCAGAAGTTGAAACCTAAGAAGGCTACTGGAGCAGACAATATACCATCTTATATCTACAAAGGTTGTGCAGAGTGCCTCTCTAAGCCCTTGGCACATCTATTTAATGTATCTGTTAGTAATAGTGTGTTTCCAGATAAACTGAAATTGGCTCTGATCACTCCTGTGCATAAAAGTGGAAAACACAACGATATTGAAAATCATAGACCAATCACAGTACTAAACTCTATAACCAAAATATTTGAAATCATAATTTATAATGAGTTATATGAGAATGTTAAAAGTAAGTTAGTCATTGAACAACATGGGTTTGTTAAAGATAAATCTACTGTAACTAATTTAAACATATTCACAAACCATGCCTCACAAGCAATGAATGATAAACAACAGATGGATGCCATTTTTACGGACTGTGCAAAGGCATTTGACAAGGTCGACCACAAAATATTGTTAAGTAAGCTTCCAAACATATCTCTTCTCAAGGCCCCAATAAGTCAAAATTGGATCAACTTTATCAAATAGTTTCACAGCTGCATCAGGTGTTCCCCAAGGCAGTAATCTGGGACCACTCCTCTTCATAATGTTCATTAACGATTTACCACAAAGTGTAGAAAACTCATCTTGTTTGAAATTTGCTGATGACTTTAAAATTTTTAAGACCATAAATAGCACTGAGGACTGCTCTCTCCTGCAGAAGGATATCAACTCTGTCACTGACTGGTTAAAAAAAACTGTATTTAAATGTTTCAAAATGTTCTGTAACAACTCTTACTCGTCGTAAACATTATGTAGATCATGAATATTCAGCAAATGATACAAAACTTGTTAGGAAGAATGAATGCAAGGACCTTGGTGTACAACTTCAATCAGACTTGAAGTTCAGTAAACATTATAATAATATAGCCAATAAAGCATATAAGGCACTTGGATTTGTTATAAGAAACTCAAAAAATTTTAAAACAGCTACTATCATTAGATTATACAATACACTAGTCAGGCCACACCTCGAATATGCATCTGTCATATGGTCGCCTCAGTCAAACTGTAACAAGGATATATTGGAGAAAGTACAAAAACGTTTCTTGAGATATTTGTTCGTTAGAGAACAAGATGCCTATCCATATAAGTTGGCATATAAGTCAATGTTAGCTAGCTTCAGATTCCAGTCACTGAGTGATAGAAGAAGCATGCAGTCTGTTATATTTATCTTCTATATCTTGAATAAAATCAAGTACAAAAATTGTCTCCTCATAAACTCTATAATTCAGATAGTTCCAAAAATTAATTTAAGAATACGAAATAAAAAAATGTTCTAAACAGAAATTACTAGTTGCTCTCCCCTAAACTCTATGTTAAGTGAATGTAATGTATTTTAGACAGACAGGAAACTCTTTAACAAAGCACACAACTGAGGAGGCAAACCATAAGACGGCAGCTTAGAAAGGAGATCCCGATGCCAAACTCGATCAAACGCTTTCGAAATGTCGAGTCCAACAGCTATCTTTTTTTCGAATTCCTCGATTGATTGCTGCCAAATATGAGAAACATAAGCCAGTAAGTCACTGGTTGATCTTCGATGACGAAATCCGTATTGTCGATCATTAATTATTCCTGATTTCTCTAGATATTTGATGAGCTTTATATTGATTGCTTTTTCCATGAATTTGGGAATGATAGAAAGCAATGCGATTGGTCTATAATTACAAGATAAAGTTTTCTGGTTAGTTCTCTTGTGGCGATTGAGATATCAGCCAATTCTGTTGGAACCACGCTGGTATTTTTTTCCATTCCCCACTTTATCCTTAGGCTCAGTGATCTGGGGTGAACTCCACATTCTGAGACTTCTTTGGTTTTTGACACTGACGTTTGTCGGACATTTCTATATGCTATTCCATCGAATAGAAATTTTAGCTGAAATATTGGACTGAACCCATGAGCCGGGAGACGATACATGTTTGAAAGATGATGCAGTTGTTTGAGTTTGCTCGCAATGTTCTGTTGATGAAAGAAACAACCACATGAACAACGAACCGTTTTTCCACAAAAAAACAATTGCGGTGCATGCTTCGAAGTAAATGAGTTCTGGAGATTTCACTGGGAGGCAGTATTGCCCGGGAAGTGACGACAGAAATTTCCCGGTCATTTTCACAACCTTGATTTTTTTTGTATGATTTATGTGTGTGATGTATGATAGTAATGTGAACGTCTGCCGGAGCACTTCCACGACACGGGGGTTACAGGAGCGTCACAACTGCATCAGAAAATCAACAACAAAAATTATAGCCGCTAACGCGAAACTGGTTATACGTATCAGTTGAAACATGAGAAGCTTGGAAAATATCGTCTGTCACCTCAATACCGTAACAAAACTTGTCTGCCACTCACATGAGTAAGCGCAAAAAAAAAGGTGTCCGCAAAGATCTACTTGATTGAGACGCTTCTTTTTATATCAGCAACCCCAAAAATGATAATCTGCCTCGAATAAGATGGAACATAGGTTGTCTGCCAAGAGTATGAAGTTGCGTGTTACATGATTAATCATCCATATCACAGTGATCGAGAGAATGATTTGTTTCATCCAATGCCATAACAAAATCCTCAATATTACAGTTATTGATTTCAGGTTAGATGCATACGTAGATTTTTGAATCATTTCGGAAATAATTCATATGTTATTTTACGCGTACACCAAATTTTCTTACCGTTTGACCGACGTAAAACATAGTTAACGAACTACACAACATTTTATAAACATCTGAGCTGTCTGATACCGAAATTTCATCTTCATTGTTTTTGAGATTGAATAATTGTTTGTTTCATATGCAAACTCCAAATCTTTCTGTTTCAAAAATTCGAAATTTTCATACGGGCTTGGCCTAAATTGGTCAACGTTCTGTTATCGTTACATCATCATTTGTTGTACCTGGGTTTGACTATGCAGCTTTTTGGACAATGAAGTATGTACTATTCGTATTCAATTAGGGAACATATACCAGTCTATTAACCATACCGTTGAATGCTGTCGCTTCATGTTGATGTGGATGGGTAGAGGAATTGTGCGCTGGCAGACTTCAGATTAATATTTTACATTATGCACATAACTCATGCAAAAAATGAAGCTTGCGGAAATCTGTCGTTACCTTCCAGGATATTGAGCTTCCGTCAGAGGTACTCAAAGGACACCAACGCAATTTCACGTTAATGTACGCCGAATTTCAAATATGAGTAAGTATTTCTATATAATATCACTTCCGAGTTGAATGGAGAAAGCAAGTGAAATCCCTCGCCTAAGAACATGCTCCCCATTGTTCCATTACAGTGGACGAGAAAGTTATCAAAAATTGGCTGAGAAAGTGAAAACATCAGAGTTCTCTACTGAAGGTAGGTATTCTTTCTGTTCATCATTCGTATAAAATATTCATCAGTTGAATAAAGTAACAATATGTGTGGTATTATAAACGATATATTGTTTCGATCGTCGCACAAAAATCTTATTCTATTCCAACTTTCTCAACCAGTTGTCATCCAAGTCAATCTTACTTGTGTGTAATGCAACAAACACATTTTTTCATATGTTCAAATCGATTTGAGGGTAGAAACATCATTTAGGCCCAATATTAGAATTCAATTACCATAATTATTGAAAGAATGAAAGTTTTTTTTGGGTTTCTAGTAAGTATACGCAGTTTCTCGTAGAATCTCCATAAGGCACAATTCATGAACTTCCCACAAAATTTCCAAAAGTAGATGGCGCTGTCGTCGCACACGGAAAAATGCTTCATGAATCATGCCTAGGATTCGTTGAAGTAGATTAGTTTCCAAAAATTGAAGAGTCAAAAACGCGTTTCCACATATTTTGTTTGCGTTCGAACAGAGAAGCATTTTACCAAACTTTCGAATTGGGACAAAGTGAACATTTCTTCCAAATTGGTAGCTACTTTATATATAACTGTTCAGAAAATTCATTAATACCAATTCAAAGCTGAAGAGACTTGCGAAAAAAATTGAAAACAATAGTATTCCTTGAATGCAGTAATTTGTTTGAATTTTGGATTGAGGTGGCCTTTACTTGATGGAAATCCATAGTTATTACGCTATAAGGTAGACACGATTAAATTTCCACAAAATTTATTGTCTTCGCGACATGTTTCGATACACTGTATCTTTATCAAACGAATGTTTCTAAACACTAAATTATTCTTCGTTAAAAGCTCCTTAAATACACCAGGGTCTACTCTAATTATCTCTGATTCCTAGAATAATACAACTTGATTGATGATGATTCCTAAACTTATTACCTGATGCTTATAATTGATACTGATTCCTAGAATTACACTGATAATGATTATGATATCGGACCATAGTTACTTATCAATTGAATAAGTTCAACAAAGGGGAACTATTGAAATCCAATTGATCATTTAGCAAACAATTTGAAGTTTTTAATTTATTGATTTCCAAAAATTCTAAATAATTAAGTCTAATGCCTTCATTTTCAACATGCAGAATTTCGAAATTTTTATCGAAGTCATGGCCTTCCTCCAAAATGTCAATGGCATATGATGAATGAAATGTTTTCTTTTCATAATTCATACGATGTTCACGTATGCGGCTTTTGAATGGTCTACCTGTCTGGCCGATATATACTTTGGAGCAAGATCCACAATTCAATTTATAAACTCCCGATTTTTCATCTTTTATTGTTTTATCTTTGTTATTCTTGATGAACCTTCCCAACGTGTTATCTGTTCTATATGCCACTTTTGAATTTCGTTTATGCAAAAATGAAGCTACTTTTTCCGTAGCAGGTCCTGAATAAGTTAAGATTCTATAATTATTGTCCTGGGTCCTCAAAGTGGGGTACACTTCTTGGATAGCTTTTCTATGTAGTTTTTCAGCAAGAATATTTTCTATTAAGTTGACTTGATATCCATTGTTAACTGCTATTTGTTTTATGATATTTAATTCTTTGTTGAAATTCTCCACAGAAAGAGGAATGTTTACTAATCTGTGTATCATACTAAGGTATGCTGATATTTTATGTTTATATGGATGTACCGAATTATTATGAATAGTGATATCAGTGTGGGAAGGTTTATGAAAAATAGCAAAGTGGTGTTTGCTGTTGGCTTTACCTATTGTCAAGTCTAAGAAATTAATTGAATTTTCTGTTTCCATCTCTATTGTGTTCTAAAATTGTTCTAAAATTGTTCGTTTTCGTTAACCAGCTGACGAACGTCAACCCTCAGAAGTCGAAACTTGTGCGAGCAATGGATCAACGAGGCCTTACCTTTTAACGTGCGATTACCCAGCACGGTGGCCCGGCGAGGATTCGAACCCCGGCCTTCCGCTTCACAGGCAGATATGCTTACCACTACACTACCGAGACCACTAAATCCAATTGTGAATTGAATACTTGGATGAATAGTGTTAATATATTTATGAAATGTATCTAATTGCCTGTTGGTACCTTTAAAACAAACTATAACGTCATCTACATATCTGTACCAATACAAAAACTGTTGCGAGAGTGGATGCTTATGAATTATATTTTCCAGATTGTCCATGAAAATTTCTGCCAGTAGAGGACTCAGCGGATTTCCCATGATCAAACCGTTAGATGAAGAATATACTTTATTGTCAAATTAAAAGTAATTTTGTTCAAGACATATCGACAAAAGGTCTGATATCTCTTGTTTAATAAGCGGATTAACATGATTTTTATCTCTCTCTCTCTCTGGTGTATTTAAGGAGCTTTCAACGAAGAATAATTTAGTGTTCAGAAACATTCGCTTGATAAAGATACAGTGTATCGAAACATGTCGCGAAGACAATAAATTTTGTGGAAATTTAATCGTGTCTACCTTATAGCGTAATTTGTTTGAACTTTATTGTTATGAATATTCTTTTCGAAATTCACATTTCTCAAGAAATAGGTGCAAGCGCAGACAAGTATTTCTGGCTCATTACCCATTAGCAAAGATATGTAACTGTGCCAACGACGGAAGCCATTTGCACATTCATTATCTCAGTCCGATGAACTGTTAGAATATATATATATATATATATATATATATATATATATATATATATATATATATATATATATATATATATATATATATATACATATTTTACTGGAATAAGACAGACTGAAGAGAACTCCAACTTTGTATTTTTGAAAAATATATAGCACATTCATTATCTCAGTCCGATGAACTGTTAGAATATATATATATATATATATATATATATATATATATATATATATATATATATTTTACTGGAATAAGACAGACTGAAGAGAACTCCAACTTTGTATTTTTGAAAAATATATCTGACAGAATTCAATATTTCAACTATGAGTTATTTTATCAACAACATTCAATACAATATAAATCTAGGGAAACCGAAGTTATCTTGATGATTTGACGAACTCCAACATGAACCACATTCATAATATTGTTCAAACCGTGCGACAAACTTTGATGAGTTGTGTTTACACGCTTGTTCATCCGATGAAGGCGAGCAGCGGGAAAAAGTTTGAGAACCGTCAGAATTGAAACACAAAACATCTTCCTCCGAGAATATGTTTTCTCGAACTGAGAGTATCACAACATTTTCATTTATTCAAGACAAGAAAGAGTAAAAAAACAACTGGAAAGATCGATGAATGAATATGAAAATCCAACAAAGATAGTAACACACCAAATTTTCATAAATGAACAGTATACCACTCAAACTTCAAACTCATTTCAATCTCGATTTGCTATTGTGATATAAGTTCCGAAATTTGTTTCATCGCAACACTGATTCTCTGTCAGCGAGTGGATGATCCTCTGAATCAATCCCGTCCGGATTGTGCGGTATATCTTGGCTGAGCAATCGACACAAAAATTAATGCAAAATATCACGAGTTTCTTGTACGAATACGTCAATATCTTGCAACAAGTCTCAAGAATGATTCCAGTGGCGGTAATATCGCTGAAGTTAATTTTCCGTTTATCAGTTAATCACTGCTGATCATAATTTAGATTGGTGAACTGTTGTTATTGTCCATTTCATTTGATTTTATTCCAAAATGTAATGAAATAATTTTTTTTAGCAAATTTTATGAGTGAATGTACTGTTGTGTAGAACTGACTTGCTGCAAATGTTATCTAACATGAAGTGGTTGATAAATAAATAAATATTGATTCGTCTTGTTTTTCAGTTATTTTTGTCTCTAGCGAATGAATGAATTTTTGCTAATCATGCCCATCGTCGATAATATTTTCGGTTGGAAAAAATATATTCTCGAAGGAATGAAGTTATTTTGAATTTTAATTTTTACTGTTCCTTCCCAATTTTTCCGCTGCTTGCCTTCATCGGACGAACAGCGTGCAAACCACAATTCCTTAAAGTTTTGCACGGTTTGCCCAATGCTATGAGTTCAGTTCACCTTCGGTTGTTGCCTCTTGGGTACTGACGAAGGTTAATGAGCCAGAAACACTGCACTTGCACTCATTTCTTCAGTGATTTTTCTACTAATTCTTCATAATGATACTTACATCAAAACTGTAGATTTCGAAAAAAATATTTATATAAAAAAAGTTCGAATAAATTATTGGGTTATTCCAAGAAATGATTCCTCAGAACATTTCATAATCGTGATCTATGCAAAAAATTACTAGAAAAAAATTAGCAGAATAAATTGATTAGGTTTCGAGATATAAATACTTGAATAATTTGAAGAGCACAGTATGCTTCTGATCGCATTACATTTCAGAATGGTTCAATGATTGAAGCCTCACTTTTGATTTGTTTTCTGAACGCTATCAATTTTTCTGCATTGATAGAACAACATTAGTTGATTTGAGCCGATTTCGGAACCATTCGTCCGTTTGGATTTTGACCTTCACATGACCTGAAACGAGGTGACATTGAGTAACTTTTGGTGTATGTGTGTGTGGGTGTGCACAGTCTACTGCATACAAGTTAGACCTTGAATACCCTTGAGTGTTGGCATGGCCTAGCTTGAACAGCATCGCCCTTGAATGACATTGAGATTTGTGAATCTTTTCTGAGCTGATTGCGATTAAATGACCATGAAAACGAGGTGACATCGAATACACGTTTTGTGTTTGACACAACCTCGAAGGTGAAGTTTTTACCTTGATATCGGGCTTGACATGGGTATAGGCCTACCTTGGTGGATGTTGTCACGAAATCGATACAGCCACTCGGTGGCGCTTTCTATTCTAGCTGAAGGGGAATATATAGTGTGGATACACTTGGAACTGAATAGCATTGCCCTTGAATAACCTTGCCTGCTTGAAAACAATGGGAAGTTTCGATACTACATCTAAGTTGAATAGTTCTGACCTACAAATTACCTTGAGCATTTCAATGCTCTAATGTGTGTGCGTGTGCATAGTGTTCAAACTCACGCCCCCACTCTTTCGGCAATTTTTATATGAGCTCAAAACATTCTATTTGTTATCAGTTCAGATTATCTAAACGAGTATTAGTTGCGCTTCTCGATGACACCAGCATATTTTATATTTTAAAATTATACTTTCACCATACTTTGAGAATGGAAAATTTGGAATTCGACTTTAAAAACATCAATTTCGACATAGTTCAGCAGACTGAAGCTATGGATCAGAAACCTTCAACATCATTAGCTATCGCTGATGTCATTACTTTTCGCACGATATGGTAGATCCATCTGAGTTATACTGATAGATGAAGGAAGTGATACTCCGTTCAAAATATGGCTTCCTGAACTTGTGACGGGAAAATTCATAGGTAATATCATTCGAAATGTTAATTCAACACAAGTTAAATTGGTAATAACTTATTTGGGGCAGAGTGCTTGAACTGTTCTTCGATATAAACGTAACTCTTTGCGATATCTAGAATCAGATCTTGAGAGTTGATAAGAATTCTGATTCTGTCGGAGTTATTGAAATATGGTGAGCCGTATGGTTTGTATGTATGCTCATGCAGACTAGTCAACGAACGATCGAATACAGGTTCTTCGTGAACATCCAGTTTCTCGCTCGTGATAACAGTGGTCATATTTGTAATTTTATTGTAACGTATTTTCCAACCGATGGATTTCAGGAATTTCAGGCTACTAGCACTCATCCTATCAGGTTTATTCCGTAACACCGTTAATGAACGATCCGTTATCAAACGACTGTGGGTAGCTAGCTCTCAATGATCCATATGAATAATATGTCAAAAATACCACAAAACTACTTCAAGTCGTTAGCCAACTGAACCATTTCTATTCCCGTTAACAAACGTTATATTATGTCGTTCACTACCGACTTGCAACGATTTTATATTTTTACGGAATAAGATTCGACACAAATATCGTTAATTTATTAGTGGTCTCGGTAGTGTAGTGGTTAGCATATCTGCCTATCAAGCGGAAGGCCGGGGTTCGAATCCTCGCCGGGCCACCGTGCTGGGCAATCGCACGTTAAAAGGTAAGGCCTCGTTGATCCATTGCTCGAACAAGTTTCGACTTCTGAGGGTTGACGTTCGTCAGCTGGTTAACGGAACGAACAATTTTAGAACAAAAAAAAAAACAATTAACGATAGTAGTTGGATAAGGACATCGCTATGAGTTACGGAATAGACCTGTATATCTTGACCGTTCAGCAGAAACACGTGGAATGAAGCAATTCCGATATTTTCCTTCCTTTTGACGTTGATCATTACCATTGCCACCACCATGTATCATTCGATGTTCAGGTGACCCCTGTCGTCATTTGCTGAAGCAGAATCCCATCATCTATCTGAGTCACAATTTCCCTAGTTCCAATTTCATTATAATTTTTTCACCATTGAAATTGATCAACAGCCCATTATCGTCCAAGATGCGTAGTGTGATGTTGTCAAGATACGGACGACCTTCTAGTTTGATCGACATATAAATGTTTTTTTGTCTTCTTGCTGAGTTTGTAGCCAAGCTCCACATCGATATCGAATTCACCATTTGATGCAATCTACACGAACGATTCAGAGGAAAACTTCATCGATATCTTTTTCGAAGCCATCTTTAGGTTGCGGCTCTGGATTTGATAGATTTCTGAATGATCTCATTAATTCCATCGATCTTATAGGCTCCTGGTGGAATTTTGATAATGATAGGGGGTGAATTAACCCCCTTGAAATAACTGATGACAATATTCTTCACATCGAAATTGAATATTGAGTTTTAGAGCCGTGTAAACCCAGACCTAGCGACTTCCTGACATTCAATTCAATAGAAGGATAAAAGTTGACACTCAACTCGCTCGAGTCCCCTGACAGTGTGAACGTGCGTGAAATGACTGTAACAATTCCAGTGGTTCACATCATTTAATTGCTGATTAATAGGTGGTGGTGCTGAAGCACTCGCCGTTTTTTTGGTGGAGATGGTGAATTCATATCCACTTCGTAATTGTTGCTACATTCACTTCTTTCACCCTACAGTAGCAAAAAAGCATTTTTTGTGGTGGTGTTCCATCATTAACATCAGAATTCCTGCTATCATCACTGTAATGTTTTCCACAATACTGATACTTCAAAATACTGATACTTCAAAATACTGATACTTCACAATACTGATACTTCAATAAATCGATATCATTCGGATGATGTGGGGAAAGCTCATTCCACACTGATTATATTTCATGGGCAGCACACCCGAATAATACTTCTTTTGGCATATCCGCGAGTTGTTGTTCAGTAATTTTTCGTGAGCTACGTAATCTGGAATAGGCAATCAGAGAATGATAGTTTACCGATCCTGGGAAGGCGTAGTATACTCATGATGCGTCATCACGCAGAAACTTCTGACACAAATGACCTTTAGAAACTGTGTTGAATTTCTGCTGGCGTTATTATAGGATTTCATCGACCGCTTTCAAACTTATGCAAAAATGGTACTCCAAGCCTATTACACAAGGTAAATCTTCAGAACTGTCAAAGTAGCTTACTGAAACATTGCTCTTTTTATACGATACCCAATGAGTCCCCAAGCCGTGTTGATTGTCCAAATTGACTATGGCTGAATGAAATCAACTCGGTCTTGATGACGGTAGAACATTACGGAAGAATAGGCCACGAAATTGAGGAATACTATTCTCTCAGCAGAGTACTTGAGGTCGATATCGGATAGAGCTCTTTCGGTTAGCATGTCTGAGAGTTTTTTGACTTCTGAGGATTCAAATGTTATCATTGTCCTTTGCGATAGGGCTTCAAATATACCTCATTAACGCTTTCACCCATAGCGATATCCTCCATACGTATACTCTGTCTGTATTTTCACCTGCTGCTTGCGTGCTGCTTCCAGTGCAATATCAGCAACTCTCTCAGAATTATGAGGTCATGCCACCCAGCTTTATGTAGAACTTCACGAACCTTTTCAACAATGCCAGAACCAATGGCCACGTCCTACTTCTCAACATTCGATGGTTTTCCACTTTTTACCTTTTCACAATTCGCTTTCTTGTTTTATAACGTGGTTTGGATGATGACTTAGAACCCATACTAAACCGATGTTTCCCCTTCATGATGTTCGTGATTAGCCACGCGACCTCTTGCTTCGCTACGGTGGCGTCTTTAGCATTGAATATTTACCAAACGGCCTTCTCAAGTGTTTAGATAATAAATCGGTTGGATTCTGTAGGTATGCAATATCGTGCTCCTTACAATCTATATCGTATTCCAGTATGGAATGCCACGAGTATGTGGATCGCTTCTATCAATCCTACATACACTCGAGTACCGAAACATTGGAATTATTGAAACTTTATTGTGACAACGTTTGCTTCAAAGTGGTTGACAATGTTCCTTGCTGAATGGTAATGGTTCGGACTTCCATCGTCTATATTTTAACTCTTTTGAAACCTGTTGCTAAGAACGGAAGGATTAAAATACAAGTCAAGTGAGAAAGTCAAGTCGAATTTAAATTTTTGTTCAATGATAAAATTAGGGATTGATTGATGAAAGAAAGCACTGTTGATGCAAAAAATCGAGAAATCGAAAATGAAATATGAGTCAAAATTGAAAATTTTAAGTAACGAAATGAATGAAATAATATTGTGACAAGAAAATTGAGATATCGAATATGAAATACTAGTCAAAAACATTGTGACATTGTCTTGTGACATTCAAGCAGGATGATCTGAATCTTAATCACAGTTTTTCGACAATGTGTCACCAGGTGTATCGTTTAAGCAATTTTGAGGTATGTGTGCGAATTGTTGAATGGATAAATACGGATTTCTGGTTATTGATAAGGATGGGAAGGTGCAGGAGGGCCGATATCGTAAAGGATCTGAAGTCACCAACCATTCACGTCAATTGAGCAGTGGACAGCACCTACGATACTTCAGTATTCCCACCATCAGATCATCATGGGTAGTAAAAGTAATGATGACATTTGTTGAAATCGAAAGCTTATCGAAACATTTGATGCAGTTCGGAGTAGCTCCGTTGGTGATCAATTGGCGCTCGAAAAGATGTATAAGCCAGGCGCACAGTGCTATTGAGATGAATATCGACCAATACTACAAAGTTTTTGATGAATCAGTCAACAAAATACCAAAATCTTCTTGGAAAAAAACACAGCATTCGCACCGAAAACAAAAAGGACTAGTGAATGGCTTCCAAATCAATGAAATTCGATTGGATTGGACGAAAGCGTCGAATATCTCTTGCCGATGGAGTTTAGAAACATCAAGACCAATAACAAGACCAAATTTCTTTTTTGAGACCAAGATCAAGAGTGATCAATATTGGTTTTCGCGAAGCTCTAGTATAGCGGTTCATGGAGAATCGAGTGTTGGATTCATCCTCAAACCAGAAGGTAATTATAACATTCGGAATTAACGAATGTGAGTGAATCTATTGAAGAGAACGACTCAGCCATTAGAGGGTATGTCGATGATAACATTAGAGAAACGAAAGAAGTAACTCTGGGTGTTGTTCAAGAGCCTATCACTGCAGTGCTTCTTGATGCAAGATCATTCTTTGATGACTGAATAACTGAACTCATATTCGTTATCACCAAAAAAAGAAAAAATTGTCTGAAGGGATCATTGAATTTGCCAAAGAAATCGTTACCTTGAGAGATCATTCCTATCATACGACAAAGAATGTTGATACTTTAACTGAGCGATTAACCAAAGTGGAACAGTCAATCTCCAAACCTAAACACCTGCTGTGGAACCCACTTTTGTCATAGAAAGTTGATATGAGTGCTGTTAAAAGGCAAGTTGTGAATGAGCTGCATAAGTCAGCGAGACGAAATTTCCTTCGAAGAAAGAATATAATAAGGGGATTTTCGGATTTGTGGCAGACCGATTCGATGAAGATGCAGCCATATGCTAGAGAAAATGGAGGCTATAGATATATTCCCGTCGTGATCAACTGTTATTCGAACTCTGTATGGGTACAACCACTGAAAGGTAGAACAGTTAATTCAGTTACGGATGCCATAGCGAATGTACTGAAAGATGCCCAATACCCTTCAACAAACTTACAGTCTGATCGAAGTACTGAATTCTATCTATAACTCAAAGTTTTAGCCCAAAAAAGCCGCAATCGCAAAGAGACCATTGAAAATTTTGCTGCATAAAGAGTTCGATGTCCAAGGTCATTATTAATGGTTTCATATTTCACCTACATCACATCAGTATAACAACAGAATTCATCACAGCTTTGATATGAAACCCGCAGATGAAAAACCGAGCACAAAATTGAGGATATATCCGCAACTTGAGAGAAAGAATGAGAAGCGCATAAAAGGAAAATTCGAAATAGGGGATATGGATCGAATCAGCAGATTTTACGACAGAAATCTACAAGGTCGTTGAACTCAACAGTTCAGAATCTATAACCTCTGCACCCTAAGGTGAGAATTGAATTGAATACGTATCTGACGAAAAATATTTGAAAGAGACGTCTTTATGTGAGATGGCTTGGTTTTTCAGCAGATTACAACTCTTGGATCGAAGCTACATTGGAGTAATTATAAATTTGTGAAAATCGAATAAAATATAAATATCATTCAATCTGTCTCTAAGTGACGACACCTCTATACAATCCTAATAATACTACCCAAGTTGCAATAACTTCATAATTCTATAAATGATACAAGTGGAATATGTTCAATATATTCATTTATCATAAACTACAACTTTCATCATAGATAATCAATGAAATGTACCGGGAAGCAATTCTGATCCCATCTCCGTGTGACTCCATCCCATTCATTGAATAAATCATAATTCATGGAATAAAGGTAAATTCCGCCTACGGGGAATCTTCCAGTCAAATCTCGGTGATTGAATTTTCTTGGTGAGCCGTGATACCGCAGGTAAAAATCTTCCTTCGACCCTTCATATTAATTTGACAGGGCCGGCACTAGGAGATTTCGTAACAATACTGGTTCCCAAACTGGAGTCTTGGCGCCAGCGATTGAATGCCGCTTGTTTGGATGTGACAGCCTCAGAGCAGCTTTCATTGAACCATAATTCCTCAGACTGTGGTCTCTTTGTACTACTTGGAATGAATGTTTACATTCCGAGAATAATGGTATCAGAGATTTCTTGGGCACATGGAGTGGCGGTGAAAAATTCTTTATGAACATCAGGTAAAAGTTCCTCCCTTCCCTGATAGTGTGGGAATCCAGAGCAAGCTCTGTATACCGCACTAAAAACCTCTCTGTTCTGCCCCTCCTCTATCCAGAAGCGTCTTTTCGACATCGACATCCGGATAGAGACAGCATTGTTATAATCGGATTTATTCTCCTACTTCTGCATTCCTCTGCAGGTCTCTCTCCTGTCTTTCCTTCCTCTCCATCACCTTTCGGAGAGACCTATGAACAATTTTTCATGACACCTGGCTACCGATCTTTGCTCTCAGCAATCTCTAGGGTGCGGGACCCATCCCAATGACTCCTTATATGATCCTTCTCTCCCTGTGCCACCTTTCGCACACAAATATTGTGTACATTGGGTCATCCATCGCCCCGCAATACACGCAGATGTCGTCCAGTGTCTTTTCTATTTTTCGGGTGAAGGATCGGAAAAAGCCATGCTCACTCAGCGCCTGAGTGAGATGAAAATCTGTAGTCCGGTGTTTGCAATTAACCCATTCCCTTATATCAGGGATCAACCGTTTGGTCCATTGGGCATTCGCAGTGTTAGTGTCCCACCTATCCTGCCACTGCTGCATGGTCCTTTCTCTTTCTGCTTCCTTACCAGCCTGGCCAGTCTCCCCACTGTTGTGTATGCGTGTCCTTTCATCTATCATCAGGTCGATCGGAGATATCGCAGTTATTACTGCTAGTGCCTCCACGGACACGGTTCGATAGGCCATCGCAACGCGCAGTAACATTTTGCGCTGTGTTTATTTATTTATTTAGAAACAAACAGGCAGTACCTAATTATATGTTTCTCAACTATTTCAAGAGAATATTATTGACAACGTTACTATACTATAATTATATAAGCAGAAACTGACAAAAGAAAAGTAGGCAAGGGAGGAAGAGGGGGGTTCGCACCATACTGTGAGAATTGGTTTATATTTCAGTTGATTATATTTCTCAAAGAGGCGTTGAATTTCGAAATAGATGTGTCGAAAATACCACAAGGAATGTTTGCTACATATTTATTATAAAGAATACAAATTCTATTGATCGTCGTATTGCTGTTATTCGAACGAAAGGGTTGTTGGCGTCTTCGAAGACCTGTAGCCGGTGCATAAAGATTCATTTGACTGAAACTTTTCCTAGAGATCAATTACCCTAGCACCAAACTGATATTTTTGCACTCGACGCGTGTTTCGCTAACAAGGTTAGCATCTTCAGGAGAAGAAAATTGTTACTAAGTCTAGAGCTGTGGTTAGTTATTTATATACCTAAAGTTTTCCGGTCCGATATGGACTTCGTTTGTTACTGTTAATTATTCTAATTAATTTCTCGGTAATGAACTGACTACCTGCAAGTTCCGTCATCTGTTAGGATTGATTTCTGATTACTTCCTCAACAATAAATTGAAAAGCGGGCTAAAAGGAATAGGTCCCTTGTCACCATTCATGCTGTTTTTACATTTTGCTATTTCTAGACTCTCACATGCATCGAGTAGCCTTGTGTCATGCACATGCTTGATCAGTTTCAGATTGCTTTCACCAATTTTGTGATCATTGTGTAGAACGTGTTGGCCGACACTGGATTTTTCTACCCTTCCGTATTTTATATGTGCAAAATGCTCTCTGAAACGGGTTTTAATAGCTCGTCGGCTCTGGCCGATGTACTTGTTGTTGCAATCTTGACAACTGATCTCGTAAATTCCCGACTTCTCTGAGTTTTCTAGTTTATCTATTGGGTTACTTACCAAGAAGCTGCTGTAATTTGTAAGAAGTTTGATATTCAACTTTCATATTTACTTTGTCAAATATCTGTTGGAGTCCTCTAGTGTATTGAGGTTCATATGGAATTACTATAAACTTTTCGTTTATCTCATCTTTTTTAAAAGTCGAAGATTTACGAAGTGTTTCCCTAAATTTACATTTTCTAATTATCTTATCAACTATCTTTGGGTTAAAACCGTTCACTTCAGCTACGTGCCTAATCACTCTCCTTTCATTGTCGTACTTATCTTTTTTCAAAGGAAAAGTTATTAACCTATGGACAAGAAATTGCAGTGCCGCCATTTTATGCTGTGGACAATGATTTGAGCCATTTGGAATGTATCTGAAGGTGTTCGTGTCTTTCCTGTAAATGTCAAATTCTATTTCATTCTGTTCGTTCCTTATACCCAATACATCTAAAAATGGCAACTTTCGTTCTTTTTCTACTTCGCACGTGAATTTTATACTATTACATCTGTTGTTTAGTGCCGAAAGGACATTTTCAATTTTGGCAATCCGTGAATCCACCACAGCGAATATGTCGTCAACATATCTGATCCAGACCCTAGGGAAGTAACTGAGTTCCTCCCTAGCATCCGTCTCAAACATGCCCATGAACAGGTTCGCCACAAATGGAGACAATGGGTTACCCATGGCTGTCCCTTCGTGCTGTGCATAATATGAGCCATTATATTGAAAACAATTCTGATCCATGCAAAGCTTGGTGGGTTGAATATATTCTTCAATAGTGTCGTCTGCCAAGTTATTCGATTTGAGAAGATCTTTCAAATACTCTAGAGCTTGTGGTATCGGTACACTTGGGAATAAAGAACTAACATCGAATGAAACCAATGTTTCGCCCTCTTATAATTTAATATCTTTGATTTTTTCTATGAATTCTTGTGAATTTCTAACACTCGCGTCAGTTGGGCCGATGGGGAGATTTTCAAATTCTTTTGTTAACCATTTATCAATATTATATGAGGGCGAATTCATTGCTGAAACTATTGGTCGCATCGATTTTCCAGGTTTGTGTATTTTTGGTAGACAATATATCTTTGGGACTGTGGGATTTGACAGTTGTAGTCTCCTGTTCAAAATCGGTGTGATCAGTGTCTTGCATTTTTTCAATGTTGTTTCTACGTTAGCGATCAACTTGGGCAACGGGTTTCGTGGTAACTTCTGATATGGACCATCTTTAATCAAGTTATCGACTCTTTCAAAGTAATCTTCTTTATCTGAAATCACCACTTTGTTACCTTTGTCCGCTTTTAGGTAAAAACAATCCTTCTCCTTCAATCTCTTGATAATTTTCTGTTCTTTCTTCGAAGAAATGTGTGACTTTTCAGTCATGTTCTTGGAAATTTGTTTCTTACATGCTTCTCGAACAAATCCTTTCGAAGTTTCCGGCAGATGCTGAATCGAGCTTTCGATTCGTACTACTACTTCTTCCAAATCATTCTGGGGAGATCTGATACCGTATTTCAAACCTTTATTCAATAAGGCTAGTTTCTCTTTATCAAAAGATTGAGGAGAATGGTTTTCTACAATGTTGATGGTTTTCGAAGATATACGCTTGTGCTTTGTTGAACTCAGTTTTTTCAATTTATTATTCAAAGAACGCAACTTCTTAACAAATTTACATTCAATCATCTTGAACATATTTCTTTGAAACTCATCCCATTGCTCGTTTTCGCTTAATCTAAATGTAAATTTCTTGTATAAATCATATGCTTTTAGTTCTAGCATAGTTCGTTTGCTGTACCGATATTTGATTTCTAGTTTGCCAAACAAAAGTATTTGAAACTAGAAATCAAATATCGGTACAGCAAACGAAGTATGCTAGAACTAAAAGCATATGATTCATACAAGAAACTAACATTTAGATTAAGCGGAAACGAGCAATGGGATGAGTTTCAAAGAAATATGTTCAAGATGATTGAATGTAAATTTGTTAAGAAGATGCGTTCTTTGAATAATAAATTGAAAAAACTGAGTTCAACAAAGCACAAGCGTATATCTTCGAAAACCATCAACATTGTAGAAAAACATTCTACTCAATCTTTTGATAAAGAGGAACTAGCCTTATTGAATAAAGGTTTGAAATACGGTATCAGACCTCCCAAGAATGATTTGGAAGAAGTAGTAGTACGAATCGAAAGCTCGATTCATCATCTGCCGGAAACTTCGAAAGGATTTGTTCGAGAAGCATGTAAGAAACAAATTTCCAAGAACATGACTGAAAAGCCACACATTTCTTCGAAGAAAGAACAGAAAATTATCAAGAGATTGAAGGGGAAGGATTGTTTTTACCTAAAAGCGGACAAAGGTAACAAAGTGGTGATTTTAGATAAAGAAGATTACTTTGAAAGAGTCGATAACTTGATTAAAGATGGTCCATATCAGAAGTTACCACGAAACCCGTTGCCCAAGTTGATCGCTAACGTAAAAACAACATTGAAAAAATGCAAGACACTGATCACACCTATTTTGAACAGGAGACTACAACTGTCAAATCCCACAGTCCCAAAGATTTATCGTTTACCAAAAATACACAAACCTGGAAAATCGATGCGACCAATAGTTTCAGCAATGAATTCGCCCTCATATAATATTGCTAAATGGTTAACAAAAGATTTTGAAAATCTCCCCATCGGCCCAACTGACGCGAGTGTTAAAAATTCACAAGAATTCATAGAAAAAATCAAAGATATTAAATTAGAAGAGGGCGAAACATTGGTTTCATTCGATGTCAGTTCCTTATTCCCAAGTGTACCGATACCACAAGCTCTAGAGTATTTGAAAGATCTTCTCAAATCGAATAACTTGGCATACGACACTATTGAAGAATATATTCAACTCACCAAGCTCTGCATGGATCAGAATTGTTTTCAATATAATGGCTCATATTATGCACAGCACGAAGGGACAGCCATGGGTAACCCATTGTCTCCATTTGTGGCGAACCTGTTCATGGGCAGGTTTGAGACTGATGCTAGGGAGGAACTCAGTTACTTCCCTAGGGTCTGGATCAGATATGTTGACGACATATTCGCTGTGGTGGATTCAAGGATTGCCAAAATTGAAAATGTCCTTTCGGCACTAAACAACAGATGTAATAGTATAAAATTCACGTGCGAAGTAGAGAAAGAACGAAAGTTGCCATTTTCAGATGTATTGGTTATAAGGAACGAACAGAATGAAATAGAATTTGACATTTACAGAAAAGACACGAACACCTTCAGATACATTCCAAATGACTCAAATCATTGCCCACAGCATAAAATGGCGGCACTGCAATTTCTTGTCCATGTGCTAAAAAACAGCATGAATGGTGACAAGGGACCTATTCCTTTTAGCCCGCTTTTCAATTTATTGTTGAGGAAGTAATCAGAAATCAATCCTAACAGATGACGGAACTTGCAGGTAGTCAGTTCATTACCGAGAAATTAATTAGAATAATTAACAGTAACAAACGAAGTCCATATCGGACCGGAAAACTTTAGGTATATAAATAACTAACCACAGCTCTAGACTTAGTATCAATTTTCTTTTCCTGAAGATGCCAACCTAGTTAGCGAAACGTGCGTCGAGTGCAAAAATATCAGTTTGGTGTTAGGGTAATTGATCTCTAGGAAAAGTTTCAACTTTCACACCAAAGGTTCCAAAACTCATCGTTTATTCATTTGACTGAGTAAAAATGCATTCACGATTTGACCATTTAATAGTTTAGCAAGGAAAACGAAGCAGACTTGAATTATTTGGTGTTCAAGTTTGGTTAGGGCAAATTATCGTCTAATGGGATCATATGAGGTGAAACCAGGGCTAATACCATGCCTTTTATAAAATAGAAAGTTCAGGAACATATTTTGTATAATAGTATAACTACTGCTCTTCGGGCTTGAAGGCCGTCGTACTTTGGAATTTCTTCCTGACGTTTCGCTAGCGCGAGTGGCCAGCTTCTTCAGAGGCTTATTCATTCAAATAAGCCTCTGAAGAAGCTGGCCACTCGCGCTAGCGAAACGTCAGGAAGAAATTCCAAAGTACGACGGCCTTCAAGCCCGAAGAGCAGTAGTTATACTAATAACCTCGGCCGCGAAAGCCTCAACCATTTTGTCATATTTTGTATAGTTTCGAGAGTTTGTTTCAGGTTCTGCTGCTCTGGATCCCAGACGACACAGGCGTATTCCATTCTACTTCTAACAATTGCAGAAAAAAGATATTTTATAGGTACAGTTAATATCAGTGAATTCATACGTGGAGCGTTTTAACAATCCTAGTAACTTAGATGCGTCTCTCGAAATGTTCTGGATATGTTTATTGAATTTAAGATCGTTTTGAAAAGTTACGCCAAGATCGCAAATTTCATCTATTTTCAGAAATGTATTTTGCATGTTATAATTGAAATTGTATTGAGTTTTATGTTTAGTAAAACTAATAATCTTACATTTAGATGAGTTGAATAATAGTTCATTTTCTAAGGACCAGTTTGTCACGTGGTTCAAATCATTTTGCAATTCGAAGTAATCATTCAAGTTTTGAATTTTTCTGAATATTTCGAAATCATCTGCATACAACAGGCATTCTGATGACACATTTCTGGGTAGATCGTTTATGAACATCAAGAAAAGTAACGGCCTAAGTTTGACCCTTGAGGTACGCCTCAGCAAGCAAGAAACTCGTGCGATTCTTCTCCCTTATATTTGACATGCTGTTCTCTTGATTTGAGATATGTAGCGAAAAAATTGAGAAGATGGTTGCTAAGACCATAACATGCAAGTTTGGCTATAAAATATCATGGTTGACTTTGTCAAACGCCTTGGCAAAGTCCGTGTAGATGCAATCGACTTGGCTTCCGTTTTCAACGTTTTCAATTAGCATGGTACTGAATGTCACTAGGTTGGTTTCCATAGATTTTTTCCTGGTGAATCCATGCTATTTCTCAGATATAATACTTTCAAATAAACAGAGGAGCTTTTCATGTATGACAAATTCAAAAATTTTCGCAACACAGTTCAAAACTGCAATTGGACGATAATTTGTTATTTCATTTTTATTGCCTTTTTTGAATAATGGAGTTGTTTTAGTATGTTCAAATTTATTTGGGAAAAAACCCGTGCTCAACGATTTGTTGTATATTATCAGCAGGGGGTATATCAAGAACTCTTAACATGCTTTGAAAATGTAACAAGGAATATTATCAGGACCAGATGACCTTTTGGGTTTCAATTTGCGAAACGCTTGATCTAACTCCTCCGTTGAAATTTTATTGAAATGTACGTTCTGATAGTTTTCATTGTACCAATTATAATTAATAGCCACTTCATTAATTTCGTCTATATCATACCTTGACTCATTTTCATAAACTGAACAAAAGTAATCAGCAAATTCTTCGGATATGATTTTGTGATCAGATACTTCACGACCATTTATAATGAATGCAGATGCATATTCATCATGTCGACTTTGTTTGCTATTCTTAATGAAGTTCCAAAATAGTGAACTGTCACTTTTTATATGAGTTTGAATGGTTTCAATATAATTTTTATGTGCATTTTTTATTTTTATTTTGAGGGTAGACCGTAGGCGTTTAAAATAATCTAAATAATAGTCAGATACATTTCTCCTTCTCCGAAAAAACTCTTTGATTTTCAGATCTGCTTTGATATCTGGTGTGAACCAGGGTGGGTAGGTCTTACGATTTTTTTGAACTTTGCTTGAATTTTGGTACTGAATTATCCATATTATTGAAAAATATCTTATTAAAGTGTGAGACACAATCATTAATGTCATGAAACTGGTTGAGCTCTGACCAATCGAAATCCCTCAAATGCTCATACATCAACTTGAAATTAGCCTTCTTGAAATTATATATATCTTGGAGATTGTAATTGATTCCATTATTAGTTTAGTTTAGTTTATTACGGGCAAGCCCAATTAAAAAAAAATATTACAAGATATACATTGTGTGAGTAATACAACAACAGACATAACATAGATGGTATAGATAATGTTGAAGACATTAAAAAGATCAATGGAAAGTAAAAATACAGTACAGTCAGTGTAAAAGTGGAAGATAAAATGACAAGATGGTCACTGACACAGTTGATTTTTAAACTTATGAAGAGGCGTTGAGAAGATGTCAATATCGAGGGAATTTGCCGCTCTAAGGGATCTTGGGATGTAGCTGTAATAAGCAGTGTTGGTACGATGGTAGGGAATATGAAAAGTAGCTATCTGTCTAGTGAGGCGAGTGGGGACTTCTAAACTGATTTGAGAAAGTAGATCAGGACAGTCATAATCACCATTTAATATCTTGTAAAGAGTCAATAGATCTCGCTGATTACGTCTATTCTCCAAAGATGGAATATTGAGATAACTCTCAATTGAGGCATATTCACCAAAGAAGTTAGATTTGAAAGAAACATATCTAAGAAAGCTTTTTTGAACACGATCAATCTTGGAAATCTGGGTTACATAATGTGGTGACCAGACAGAGGAACAATAATCGAGGTGAGTTCTAACAAGTGTGCAATATAGGATTTTGATGGCACTCAGACTAGTGAAGTCACGAGTTGTCCTCTTAATAAAACCCAACATTTTGGTAGACCTGTTGACAATGGAGGTTATGTGGTGATTAAAGGTTAGGGATTCGTCAAGAATTACTCCAAGGTCCGTGACACGGTCGAGAGCATCCAGGGGTTGTCCATTGATGGTATAATCGAAAATGACAGGCTGATGGGATCGAGTGAAACGTATGATATGACATTTGTTTATGTTTAGGCCCATACCATTTGTTAGGCACCAAGTAGCAAGTCTGCAGATATCGCTCTGTAACTCAGCGGCGTCATCAACACAGTTCACAATACGAAAGAGCTTTAGGTCGTCAGCGAATAGTAGGGCATTACTGTAATGGAAGCATGAAGTGATGTCATTAATGAACAAGTTGAAAAGTAAGGGGCCCAGATGTGAGCCTTGGGGCACGCCCGAGGTTGCAGGAAATTCAAAAGAATAATGGTGCTTGAATCTCACTATTTGATGTCTGCCTGTCAGATAATCGACAATCCATTTCAGAATCGCTCCTCCGAAACCATACCTACTGAGTTTGTGGGTTAGAAGCCCATGATTAACCCTGTCGAAAGCCTTGGAGAAATCGGTATAGATGGAGTCGACCTGACTACCCCTATCAAGAGCTTTAGACAGAATATTGGTATAGGTGATCAAATTAAGTTCAGACGACCTTCCGGATGAAAAGCCAAACTGATTGGAGATCAGTAGCCCTGAGCAGTCAAAAGTCATATAATCTGTAATGATGCTCTCGAACAATTTAGGGATTGTACTAAGAATTGAGATCGGACGATGGTTACTAATGTCAGATTTATTACCTGATTTATATATGGGTGTTAAGTAGGAAAGCTTCCAGTAGTCTGGAAATATCCCAGTATCCAGGGATTTGTTGAAGATGTGAAATAGTGGTCTAGACAATATATAATTGCAATTTTTAAGAAGAATGGGGGGAATAGCATCGGGCCCCGGACCCTTTCTAACATCGAGATTGCTTAGCTTCTCAAATATGGTGGAGATAGGAATGTGGTAAGAGCAAATGTTAAGTTGAGCGTCGATGTTACAATCATTGCGGTTTAGGATTTGATCGGTATATACTGAGGAAAAGTGGCGTGCAAACAGATTAGCGACTTCAGTGCCGGAAGAGGCAACAGAATCGCCAAGAAACATTTTATCAGGCAAAGTAGAGCCTGACCTAGCGCCGTTTACAAAATCCCAGAAGGCCTTGATGTTATCCCCGATATTGACCTCAACACCATTGATGTAATTCGAATAACATTCTCTAGACAGAGTCTTACAACGAGCTCTAAGCTCTCTAAATACTGAGTAACTTTCATGAGTTCTAGTAGTTTTATAAATGTGATGTGCGATCCTCTTCTCATGTGTCAAATGCCTAAGCTGTGGGCTGAACCAAAAGGGAAACGAACGATTGGTGATCCTCTTGAGTGGAATGAATACCTCGATAAATGAGTACAGGGTATCGTAAAAACTATGAAGCATTCCGAATAGGTCCTTATCTAGGAGAAGGGCGTCCCAGTCGACAGCACCGAGATACTGGCATAACAGCTCGTAGTCAGCGTTTCGGAAGTCATATGAGTGTTCAGCAGCCTGAGACTTATGAAATTCCGTTCCCACTTGCACTATTGTTTCAATGGCTGGGTGGTGAGCATCAGGTGGCAACAACACATCTGCAGATTCGTGTACAGTGAGTTCGGTGGGGGTTAATACGAGATCCAGAATAATCCCCCGGTTATTTCGTATATTGTTTGACTGGAATAAATTGTGGAGTGCACATAGATTGGAAACAACTTCGATGGCCTCGGCTTCAGCTGGTGATGAGCCAATAGTTGGAGAACCGAGGGAACAGTAATCTTCAACTTGCCAAATGATGTTAGGAAGATTGTAATCGCCAAAGATGTAAACTCTAGTATTAGGATTCTGTACATTTAGGGATTCCACCAGGTCATAGTGTGTACGGTACTGGTTTACATTTGACTTCGGTGGGAAGTAGACGGAACCAAGTATGAATTTGTGATTACCTCCACCAACGAGTACGAATATTTGCTCAACTGAGGGGTCAGTAGGCAATGGACTAACGGGGATATCTTTCTTGGTAGCAATCAAAACCCCTCCGCCCCTATGGAAGGGACTGGAGGCTGGTGACCGGTCCTGTCTAAAAATATTATAGTTTGTAAATCCTAATTCTGCATCATTGATTTCATCTAATAACCATGTTTCAGTGAATATAATAATGTCATAAGCACATGTGGAGATGCTCGTATGAAGTTGAGAGAGTTTGGTTCGTAGTCCTCTGACATTCTGGTAGTATACTGTAAGATTGCCCAAGTCAAAGTTCTTTATTAGTTTTTTTTGGAGACAGTAGGTACATTATTGACGTATTTAATATATAGATTTTGCTCGCCATTATTCTGACGCCTCGATAGCTCAGCCCTAACAGCGTCGAGCTTGTTTCTCTGTTGGGGGGTTAGGTCGGGGTGAATAAAGATCTTATTTTCCTGACCGGCTTTCAATTTATTCCTAAGCATCACATGGACGTCATGAGGGTTTGCTAAAACAACCTTTAGAGGCCGGTTACCATTTTTGTTCCTCTTACCAAACCGGAAAGTGCTACTGACAGTTACTCCTGATCGATCGCCAACTGCTTTACTAATAATGGCAGAGACACGATCCATGTCATTCTCTGCTTGATGAGACTCAGACATATTGAAAAACAAAAGATTGTTAGCTCTCTTTTGGCGCTCGTGTAGTTCATTGATGACTTCATCAGAGTCAGCTTCCCTCTTAAAGGATTTAAGTTTGGTAATCTCTTCTTTCAGTTGGTCCACTTCAGACTTAAGATTCTCGATCTGCCTTAGTAAGCTAGGTGCACTCTTAAAAGCAACCCGACAGTCTTTGCAGAAATAAACTAATGTTCTTTTCTGAACGACAACCGCTCGCAACTCCGAACTACATAATCCTGTGCAGACCTCAGTTGGATGCATGGTGGCATGACAGCTATCACATGAGATTGACTTGTCGCCCAATGGTTTATCGCAAGTATCACATGAACTTGCCATTTGAGTTTGTGTTTTGTTACCACAGTTACTGGACTAAGATACCAATTTGGTTTCCAAAGATTCTATACCAAATTCACTGGACTATAATTGAATGTAAAACACAGAGACTTTTTATGGATGGCACTATTTCTTGTGGTGTATCCAAAGTTTTTGCTATGGATTGAACAGGAAAACGATGCAATTGCACGTGAGAGATTGTTATGAAGGAGATGAAAAAGTGAGGACCTTTCACTGGATGTCAGAGAGTTTCACAAAAGCTTTCAGTAGTCCAAAGAACGAATTTTATAAAGTATGTCAAACACTCAAAAACACTCAAAAAACACGACACCGAACTGAACTGTGGTTGTGTTGTGACATATGTTTTAATTCTTTTTCAAATTAATCAACAAGAAGAGGGGTGGATGATGTTTTTCATCTTGTAGCATTTATTTTTTTGCTTACTTTAGTTTGTGGTTAATCAGCTGATTCAGTTGAAATATCCACCATTCTGGTATATTTTTGTGTAGGTAGACACACCTTTTTGGTTGCGTCTAACCTTACTGCAAGATCTGTTGGATCTTTTTGTTTTATGGCTCTGTGAGAGGGGCCTTAGAATTCTCTCACCTTGGCATTTACCAGAAGTTGGGTAAAAGTCCCATGGCTGGCCACTTTTGGCTTTTAACAACTTATTCTGATACCTTCATTTATGAAGTGTTGCCAACCACATTATTTGGGTATTTTTGTTTTGGTGATTTTTGTTTTGGGTAATATTTTTGTTTTAGAGCGGGACGGCAGCTCCCTGATGCTGGACGATTGTTGTGGTGGGTTCTTTTTGGCGACTCGGTTCTGCTGTTGGAGTTCCGGTTGATTCGCTTTGAATATTCTTGTGGTCAATAATGTAAACCTTTTAAAGTAGTTGGGACCATAGTCACCACATGGATGTCTTGGTGTGTTGGCTGGGATTCTGGTGGCATTGTCGTTTCGATGGATTGGGTCCACTCCACAACAATCAGAGTGTGAGATTAGTAGCAAACTAGGGGTGGTTTACTACTAGGGATTTTAACCCCACATTCTCCTACGTAGAATGTTATTTAAGGTATGCCTAGACAGCAAATTCGAGGTGATTTGCTAGCAGCATTTTAAGCCTCACTTTCTCCTACGCAGAAGGTTATTTTATGTTCGCAAGTATACCAAGGATGGGCGACTTGGTATCAAGCATTTGAATGCCCATGACTCAATTTCATTAAGTATTTTTCTGGTTTATTTATTTGGAACTTTGAGGTTTCTACTTGTCAGTTTGAGCTCGTGTTCTATAACCTTCATTTTATATGTTCCATGAA
Organism: Zygogramma bicolorata; assembly: GCA_032362365.1. Classification (NCBI taxonomy): domain Eukaryota; kingdom Metazoa; phylum Arthropoda; class Insecta; order Coleoptera; family Chrysomelidae; genus Zygogramma; species Zygogramma bicolorata. The sequence goes on from JAVJAQ010000838.1 coordinate 710,345, forward strand.
AATGACAATCTGTCTTTGTCAAGGACTTCCGGTCACTTCTCCGGTGGCGTTCGAAAGGAGATGAACTAGTGTTACAATTTTCTTTTAAAATCGTGGATCGGTATTTATCCGGCTCGGATATTCACGTTAATTGGAATTGGAACCAAACAGTGAGTTTCCTGACGGCGATGGAGAAGTCGCTTTCATGTTAGTCTTCTGACAAGAATTCTTCCCATGTTTTTGAGTAAGGAGTTTTCACATGGTTGCTGTTGTTCCTGGCATCTAATTTAATATCTCCGATATACGTTAGAACGGAATGCTTATGCATTGCTGTGATCAAACACCTGAAAGATTTAGTGGATTTGAGAAGAATATGGTCGATGGATTGAGATTCATTTTCTTCAAGTTCGAGTAAGGATTTATGGTTGCTACATTTTCCTGGTGGTGCGGTTATTGATTAATCGACTCGGATCTCCACATTTATTTGGATTTGTATATGAAGCCCATTACTTTCTCTGAAAGATCCTGGAGTACGTTTCTTGGTCCTGTAAGACACCTTGTTAGTAGTCTGACAGA